>JAOTQM010000117.1:2400000-3600000 GCA_026939265.1 Oreonectes daqikongensis
GTGTGTTCTGTCCAATATTTACCCAGCATGGGTCAAAACCCCCCTCAGCATTTTTAGAGTGTTGTGGCTTTTAACTATTGTAGTATTTACAGTATTATCGTATTTGTATTGTTGACATGATATCAATGATTTATTTATTCCAAATGAGATTATTGTAAGCACCGGTTTATTGTGACACCTTTAGATCAACATTTAGGGTTAAAACAACCCAGTACAGGTTAACTTCAACCAACGATTGGGTTTGACCATATTTTACCCGACCATGGGTTGTTGTAATTGCAAACGAATTAATAATTTGTCTCCTAAATACCATTGATGTTATTTATGCAACACATATTTGGATGAAATGTGACCTGCATGCTTTAATAAAAGTCACCCTTTGGGAACAGCCATGGCCTTATAAACCAGCTTCCTTTGGTTACTGGATGTTATCATTTCAAACATACTAAGAACTGCTTACAGACAGCCTGTAGTGTAACTCTTATTATCGTGACATTCGCACAGTGACCTTTAACCTTTACATGTGTTACTATATATGTTCTTGTGAGATATATAGTCTGCTGATTATTATTTAATAAGATGATTTTCATATTGATATAGTGGATTGATCATATCGTACCGTCTCCAGAAAGTCATTTGCAGTTTCCTGACCGATGTCACATTATTTCTGTAGGATGGACACGTTTAATGGCTCCGTGTAGAGGATGTGCCGTTCCGCTGTGTTTTATTGGACAGATTAAGGAGATGTTGGTAAAAAATGTGCCCACACTGCATCATCATGTCGACATCTTCCAACCAAGCGGCAGGGATGTTGCAGACGAGATCGTGCGGGTCTAACCCTTTGGACTGCGCCATCTTCCCTCCAGCTGTTATGATACAGTTCTCTCAGACATAAGAAAAATCATGTTACTATTTTTAAATGCTGCCTGCTGTCACATGACCTGTAAAAAAACACAGATGAGGGTTAACCCCCTCTTCCCATGGCCTCCTCTGAACCTCTGCCTTCATCATGCTCAGTCTTCTAATCCGTCCTGTGTTTACTCACTATCATGTTTTTCTAAACCTGTATGACTTTCTCTCTTCTGCAGAACACAAAAGAAGATATTTTGAAGAACGTTGGTAACCGACCACCATTGACTTCCATTGTATGGACACAAAACCACTGGGACGTTTCTCAAAATATCTTCTTTTGTGTTCCACAGAAGAAATAATCATATACAGGTTTTGAATAATATGAGGGTAAACTATCCCTTTAATTGTTCGTATATTACTATACAGTAAATCAGATTTGTTTCTTCACTCCTTTCTCTCTCTCCATCTCTCTCTGCATCTCTCTCGCTCGCCTCTTGATCACACAGAAGAGAAGAGGTAATTAACTGTGGACAGATGGTAGGAGGAACATGGCAACCAGGCAACTCAGACACAATGACCATAATTACTCTTTCCTAAACCGCTGTACTGAGAACACTGCAGGCCATCATTACATAATAACCTTATGGGTCACATCGCGGCAGACGCGGACTCGGATGACACAATGCTTTCCACGTCTGCCGGCACGAATAATGAACGAAGCGTAACGTCCGTCGTCTCACAAATGAAATAATAATTTGTGCCGGCTATTCGAGGTACTCGAGTCATCCGTCCTGTCAATCACACTGTCCTCTGCAGAAGCACAATGTTGGGAACTTTGGCAAGGTAAAGCGTTCAATGACACAGTGGGGTTTGGCTGGATTTGGCTCCAATATTCATGACTGGCATTTGGCCGTGTACCTCTGCCCAGGTGCACTGCAGTGCCTACGGATGACGATTGGCTTTCTCAGCAAGTTGCCGGATTTTGTACTCTGGACGTACATTCAAGGGCATGTTTGTGCCCTTTAGGCTCTATACTGTAGCATCTTGTTTTCATAGCATGTGAGGATTTAATTTGTTTCTACACCGTAACTTACTGTAGAGTTATATTTATCTAATTTATTGGCAACAGTTTGTTCAAAGATAAATTATCTTAACAGAAAAAACCCTATAATATAACAGCCTCATACAAGTATTTCTGGGAAACAAAAATTTGGAAAAAAATAACAGAAAAAGGTTGATGAGGATTTTTGATTCCCAGAATGCTTTGCATGATGTTGTTATTTTAAAGTTTTTTTCTGTAAAGATAAAGTTAATTTATCTTGGAACAAAATGTTGCCAATAAATTAGATAAATATAAATCTACAGTAAGGTACTTTTTACAGTATATTTTATTGTCCATATCGGTATCGGCCGATAAATTGTCATTTTTGATGGTATAGGATATCCAATAATAAAATCAGTCTGATATATTAAAGCCAGTAAATTAAAAATAATTTCCTTGAATGATTTTTGTCTTGAGACCTGTTGAAGACTATTGTGGCTATTGAGAACACTTTTCCTATTTGCAATGGACGAACATTTTGTTTTGTGACGATTTCAGAGTCTGTGTACGGCCCTACGGAGTTGAATTTAAAATGATTTCCTTATTCGCCCTAAAATTGATGCTGAAATTATATGTGAAAGATCTGCTTGACAGTACAACTGTGACTCTCTCGAAAGCATGTGGAGACTTTCTTGTCCATTACTGCACAGGGTTTCACATAAAAAAGGAAAACTTCAATTATTTTGACAGATTTGGCATGAAAGTCCCTTTGGTCTGTAAGTTTGCTCATGCGTTAACAAACAGGGTTTAAAACTCGAGACGGGAGGGAAGTTGCGCTGACATCTGTCCTGTTTCATTGTTCATGAAAGAAAATGGGGAGCATTTTGATGTGCATGCAGCTTCTTTTAGTTTAGATCCTGACCGAAAAAGAAGCACAGTATAAGTGTTTGCATGCGTATGTGCAATATATGCATCAGATGGTCAGCAAAAGGATTGTAGGCGGTCTGGGGGCGTGGCTTCTGTGGCCTGTAGATGTAAAGTGTTTTGTTATTGGTCCTGTACAGTACATTACAATACAGTACTCTCTCTCTCTCTCTCTCTCTCTCTCTCTCTCTCTCTCTCTCTCTCTCTCTCTCTCTCTCTCTCTCTCTCTCTCTCTCTCTCTCTCTCTCTCTCTCTCTCTCTCTCTCTCTCTCTCTCTCTCTCTCTCTCTCTCTCTCTCTCTGTCTGTCTGTCTGTCTGTCTGTCTGTCTGTCTGTCTGTCTGTCTGTCTGTCTGTCTGTTTATACTATATTGATAACTTCTGCAGATATTCTTTCTCGTAAATCTTTTATCATCGAAGCAGAGAGTCAGTTAATGTTACACAAAGCTTAAAGGGTCGCTGACATTATTTTTATATCATAGTGGCAGAGTGCCACCATGATATAGTGCCACAATCATCACCATGATGAGTGCCACAATCATCACCATTGCGGTTCATTGGCACGCTTATTGAATCAAGACCTTGGAGCAGTTTGAGATTGTAGTCTTGCGTGCGTGTGTGTGTGTGTTTGGAGTCTGTTTTTCATGAGTCAGAGCAGATGAGGCTTGGGTGAGACCC
This sequence comes from Oreonectes daqikongensis, assembly GCA_026939265.1. Taxonomy (NCBI): domain Eukaryota; kingdom Metazoa; phylum Chordata; class Actinopteri; order Cypriniformes; family Nemacheilidae; genus Oreonectes; species Oreonectes daqikongensis. Next base: position 2,403,495 of record JAOTQM010000117.1, read on the forward strand.
TGCGGGTCACTTGAATTGGGAAGTGTCACATCAGAGTCTGATCTCCGCTGTCAGTTTGAGATTGATGTCTGGCCGTGACATTGCCTGCTTAAAATCTCCTCTCACACGCAGCTCTGCTGGCATCCAAGAACAAACAAAGAAAAAACACACTCGGATGCAAAGTAACACTGTGTATTTACAGCAGACTGCTGCAATTGATTCTTGGTTTTTCAGTGATGATGGATCTCTCATATTTTTCTTTATTATTGAGGTGATTTTGTATAGTTTTAAAAATTTTGTGAACAAATTTAGTATTGAATTTATTTTAGTACAGTAAAATAGCATTTTTAGTCATGTGATTATTATGTGATTATATTATATGAATCCTCAATGTTATTTGGCTGATTTATGAGCATTATTTATTAGTTCACAAGTCATATTTTAGTTTGACACAAGGTCAAACTTTAGACCCTTAAAAGACTTGGACTCAGAGACTTGTGAACACGTCTGTCTCACAGAACTCTCTTTTAACACAACAGAAAACATTAATAAACTCAGACAACGGCATAAAAAGTCTCTTTCTTTCTCAGGATGACAGTTTGTCTGGTGGTCTGTTTTGTCCTGTCGGTTTTATTTCTTCTGTTATAAGAGACAGATTGTGTGACTGCTAAACAACCCCCTACACCCCTCGCAGCGGGGCAGCTCCGGCCCGTATCTCCTCTCTTTGCTGTCACATTCTGTTATGGTAGAGCAGGATCTCCGTGCCCGTTCACAGCTTGTGGTAACGGTCGCCTGCGTCTCAGACCTCGTGCCCGGGGCCGGGCGTCTGACTGCTGGTACACGCAGCCTGTGGTCTTCATCGAAGTCCTTCTACACGGCTAATGTCCTTTTTACACGCTGTGATTATTCTACATTTTGCTGATTTTCATAAGCATTTCATAACACAAGTATTTAGTTTTTTTGCTGCAGATTTTCAAAGTTGGCATGAAACAGATTAGAATCGGATTCTTTTCCATATCGTAACGTATATCAGAGCGAAATGGCGTCTGAATTGAGAGAAAATGTTCATATCCCACATCGACAACAGATTGGATCGTGGGAAGATGGGCGTTGCTAACAAAATGGAGACAGATTTAAATATTTGCAGTAAATCGTGGAGGATTATTTCCCACCGGACTCACAATCGGCGCCCTCCCATGAAGAAAGCCCCATCCTCTCGCCATTTCGAGGGGGAGAGGTTAACGTTTTTGAGTAAAGATTTTGAGGGACAATGAATTTAAACAAAAATAATGAAGTGCTTAAAAAACACTACAATATTCCATAAAAAATATGATTTTCCATTTTTATATCATGCCATCCTTAATAATAAAAGAAAGCTTAACGTATTTTTGTCTTCAATGTCCAGTGACTTTTTGGGTGGGGTATGCCAAGACAGACACTCAGTAATACATTAAAAATTTTTATAAAGTTTGTATATTTGTAGGTTTGTATATTCATAATATTTTTCTTTAATATTTGCAGAATATGTATGGTCTTTCAGGGAGTTATATGGTTTTATGTAATATACAATAATTATGTACAATTATATTATAATTATATACAACAATTTTTATCATATCATTATAATATAATAATTATTCCTATTTCCATTCATTTCCTGTGGTGGTCAGGAGTAAAACTGTGACTTTTTTAGGACCATTTATCTTTTTTGAATTATTAATTTTTGTGTTCACATTGCAAGTGCCACAAAAGACACCAAGTTTGATATATTTCCAATGAAGTAAAACATTTTAAAATTCTTTCAGTCAAAAGTCACTGAACACTTTCAGAGGGTTAAACATGTTATTTATAAATATGATTAAAATGTCCATATTTATTTGGATGATAGTGTCCACATAAAAGGGGTGATGAAAATACAGTATAAATGGGCATAAAGTGAAAGCGAATGAATGAATGAAAATGATACTGTATGACAGGATCCTGTCACTACTTATTTTGTTCCTTTCGTGTCTTTAATCAGTTCCATCATATATATTTTTTTACAGTCATAGTTGATGCACCTGCCAAGTACACATGGGTTAACCATGAGGTTGATGTTTGAGTGAATGTGTATGGAGCATCCAGTAATCGTGTGCATGTGCGCCTGCGGTGGTTCAGGGTTGAATGAGTGAGTGAGCATTGCTGTCTAACAGCTACGGCTCATTTGTCACTATATTGATGGGCTGATCTCTGTGGTTTTGCTAACGATGCTCCGGATGGCAGTATCTCACACCAGAGCCGAACAACTCCTCCCGGACATCACATACATCACATCACGGCCTGCCACTGCGCTACGAAGATATGATCCGTCTATCTGTCTGTCTATCTACACACAAGGTTTCAAAAGTTTAATTGTAACATGCATTCATTTATTTATTTTGTACATTACACTTTTGCTGTTTTGTGATGAGTTTCTTAATTCTTGATGTCCAAGTCTCCCCATAAATATATCACATATGTATATATATAATATATATATCATGACAGCCATAAAACTGTCTCCATCCATCGGTGGTCTAGATAAATGGAAGTAAACTGAACGGATGGCTTCGGTCCTCCAGATCGAGCCTTTAGAATGTGTCCTAATCTGCATGTTTCATTATAGGGACCAGTACACATCAGAGTTGTTCCCCTCAAGCTTCTCCAGAGAGAACAATTACTGGAACAGCGAGCCACAATACATGTACCTCGCAGAATTACGCCGTGCCTCTGTGCACAGTTTAACGCAGCTGTGGCAGGTATTTCACATTTCAATTGATTTCATTTGCTTTTTTTGATTTTACGTAACATTCACATTCACCTGATGTGTTTGTCATATTTGTCATCAATTTTTGTTGAATTTGTTATTCATTGCCCATTTCAATCCTATCAACATACTGGGTGACCAATCACATATAGAATGTTAAGTAGCTTTGTGTTTTAATATAAAGACTTGAGAACAGAATAGCAACACTTAAAGTCTTTCAGACCGGAAAACTAAGCATAAGGTCTAAGCATTAAACACAGTTTCAGCCTTCATGTGCCCTTTCATTCAATCTTTATTCAGAGAATGGAGCCAGGAAGAGTTTGATGGTTTATTACATCTGGCAAATTGAGCGTGTAGCTTGAAATATAAGACCCCTTCCGATTAATTTATGTCCAGATGGGGTATGATGTAGTTGTTTGCATTTGCTCAGCTTTGAGTGTCTGCATAAATTCACAGCTTTTTAGATATTAGCATAAGTGTTATTACTCCTTGTGCAAAGATTTTGACCTAAAAGGACAGTTGTGTTATTTCTTATTTAATCTATGATTGGTTGTATATATTATACTGTATTATATAATGCAGTAGTGTATGTTATTTCTTTAATTACATACCTTCTCCCATCCTAGTTTAAAGATGCTGTAGGTGTGTTCAGACTAAACTAAAGCTGACATATAGCAGCACTGATTTGACCTGTATCATCACTGCCTGAACACAGCAGCTGTGTTGCCCCTTTAAATCAGATGCTGAATTTAGATTTTTCCTTAAGCATTTGGAAACCCAGCGATCTACAGCTCTGATTTATGCTATTTAGACATAGATGGTCAAGGTGACCTTTTTTATACATTGGTGCGTCTTGGATTCCTGCAGCGTATAGAGGCTTACATAACATGATGATATTTTGGTAGAAAATAGAAATGATGATATTATTTTTGAACAATAAAACAAGGGAGGTCGTGATGCAAGATTATAGTTTATGTACAGTATATCATTTTACAGGACAAACTCATTAGGGGGGCAGTTGTGGCCTAATGGTTAGAGAGTCGGACTCGTAACCAGAAGGTTGCCGGTTCGGTTCTCAGTACCGGCAGGTAACAACTGACGTGTCCTTGAGCAAGGCACCTTACCCCTGTTTGCTCTCCGGGCGCTGCAGTGTTAGCTGCCCACTTCTCTCGGTGTATGTGTGTTCACGACTTGAAGTGTGTGTGTTCACTATTCACTGGTTGGGTTAAATGCAGAGGTCACATTTCGGGTATGGGTCACCATATCTGACAAAATAGGTCACTTTCACTTTCACATGGCTCATTTCTACTATTCAGTAGGCCCATATAAACACGCATTCACTGTAAAGATTTTGTGCAGAAATGAAAATAAAAAATAAAACAAAAATCAACATTTCTTCCCATGCCAGTCTTCAGTGAACCAAAACCTTTCATTGATGTTGTCTAGATGTACATCATCACTTGATGAAATGAATGAGATGCAGTCAGCTGTGTGAGAAGTGCCCCTCTAGTGTTCAAAGGCAGAACTACACAAACAACTCACCAGCTGAGTTTAGAACAGAAACAAGGTCACTGTTTAACTGCACTTAACTTTTATTCAAAATAAATTATGTTAAACATTAAAAAGCTGACATTTAGATCATGTCAGATCCTTTGTGTAGTAGCTGATATTTTCTCTGACATTGACACGAATGGATGTGCTTTATGTGGACTTATTTATTTATTTATTCATTCATTCATTCATCCTGGATATTTTTGTCCCCGTCGAGTTGGCACCCCACTTTTGAAATGCATTATTCATTCAAGCATAGCTTCAGGCGGCATAATGCACAGGCTTCATACTTCCCTTCATATGTCAATGCATATTTCAGCAGCAATACCACTCGATCCGGTAACTGTCCTGCCAATGCCAAGCAGGAAAACATTATTCTGAACCTCTGACCTGTAATAATGTGTGATATCCACACGGTCATGTTGCAGTGAGCAAAACATTTTGATTAAAATGAGTACTAGAAGCAAACCCCTGATATCCGCAAATCCACCACATTGTAGTTCAAGTCCACTACGTGAACTCGACGACCTGTTAATCTTTTCTAATTATGCAAGCCAACTGAATTGAAACATGCCCGCCGGGATCGCAATGTTTTTTTAGACTTCATACTGATCTGCATCTTCACATCAGAGTGCTTTTACGTCATTTTATGCAGCTTTTCTGACGTGCTTTTTTAGAAGTGTTAATTAGGTCCATATGGCGGATTTCAATGAAACGCTCAGATTTTCTCACCTCTTCTCACACCTAACTTGGATGTGCTGGGGGTAGAGAAGCTACTTGCCCCTGATTCAGGCCGCTTTGCATGCTTTGCTGAGTTCACACTGCATGCACAAGTGCGGCCCAAAAAATCCCTGTGCACGTCTATACATTCTCGCACGACTTCCGCGCATATCAGGTTTTAAAGAGATATGTGAATTCAGGATGATCTGGGATGGACCTAAAATAATTCTGGGTCTAAAAGACTGTAGATTTACAGTAGACTTAAAGGAATAGTTCACCAGGAAAAAAGCTTTTCTTTCTACATTATAATCAAAGTTGGTCTTTTGTGAAGCTGTGCATGGGTTTATTATTTATTTATTATTATTTGTATTATATATATCTTATTTGTACATTTGATATATTATTGTAGGCTATATATTATACTTTTTATTTAATGTACAGCACATTGCTCAACAAGTGATGTTTTAAATTGTGCTTTAGATAATTGGCATATGTGACCCTGGACAACAAAACCAGTCTTAAGGGTCAATATCTACATTTACTCATCCTCATGTTGTTCCAAATCCTTATGTCATTGTTTTGTCTAGGATCATTTTTATATTATCATTTATATTTTGACATCTTGGAATTTTCGCATACAGCTAGTTTTTCTCCAGGGTAGACACATACCAAAAAATTTATACCTTGTAATGCACCGTATAAGTCACTTTGGCAAAAGCATCTACCAAATGCATACATGTAATGTAAATATAAACTTTATTTCATTTTAATTCAGCTTTTTAAAATTCCCACTTCTGCATTCTGCTACCAGTGTTTCTGATTGTGTTATAATCGAAAGAGATTCTCAAATCAATTCTCAATGGTGCGCAAGCCTGGCGGCCAAATCTGCGCGAGACGGCCGTGATCTGTAAAGCAGTTTGTGATAAAGAGGCCAGTCATTGAATCAGACTGGATCAGCAACTCGCTGTCATGATTACAGCAAGGTCAGTCACCAGAATATCACTTAACACAGCACCACACACCAACACCCCCAACGCAAATACTGCTGATCCAATAGCAGAACCGCAGTATGACCACACGTGTCTTAAAAGATTAATGGTAATGCATGTGAAACGTGATGTACATCACTGAACGTACTTCATGATATCGCTCATGCAAATACTGATCTGATCTGAATGCTGTTGCCAAACACATCCACGCGAGCTCCACCCCCTGAACATTAACAGGGCGGTGATGATGTCATTTGTATGACAGGAGGTTGGTCGATGACAAAAGAGCTCTGTGATAGGGTTTGTGTAGGAGGAAAGAACTCACTGGGTGTCTGTTGACAATAATCCACTCTGTGTGGTCACAATTCATGTGATGAACAGTTTGTGTCATTGAGAGTGTTGCTCATATAAGAAAAAAAAAAAATATATATATAGTAGTTTATTGAAATCAGAGTTGAATTTGGTTCTCTGATCCTCCAGGCATAATATATATTTATGCATTTGGCAGATATATATATATTAGGGCTGTCAAATGATTAATCGCGAATAATCGCATTCAGAATAAAGTTTGTGTTTACATAATATATGTCTGTGTACTGTGCATTTTGTATTTATAAACACAAACACATATGTGTAGGCCTATATATATTTAGGAAATATTTTGATATATTTATTTATATTTAGCCTACCTATAATTGAAATTATATTTAAATGTTTATTAATTTTTATATTTGTCTTAAATATATGCATGTATGTGTATGTTTTTATGAATACAAAATTAATATGCACAGTACACAAACATATTATGTAAACATAAACTTTTATTCTGGATGTGATTAATCGCGATTAATCATTTGACAGCCCTAATATATATAGGCTATATATATATTAATAGTAGTTTATTGAAATCGGATTTTAATGTGCTTTAATGTGAATTATGCAATGTTTCTGTACAGCTTTCTGCAAACAGCTGTTACATACTGTAACAGATAAATATTATATCAGAAACTCCTAAATTTCCATTCAAGTGTTTGTTTTTTGTAATAAAACAAATGTCTGTTCTAATAATACTACATAAAGTATGAAAGTGTAACTTAAACCAAAGCTTCCCTAAGTGACTAAAGCACTTTTTAGGTTCCCTTGACAGTAAACATTGTTTAGTTATCGTGTAACTCTCTCTGGGAACAGTTAAATCAATGTTTGCCCGCTAGACGAATCCATTCGTAAGGCGGGGTAGGATGTTCAGTTAAAAAAAACAAAGAAATGAAAGATTAATTAAGGCAAACCGAATCCAAGGCTTACATATAGTTGCATTCATTACCTATTGTCGACTTACATCCTATTTTACAAATCGGGTCTTACCTATGTCTTCGTGAGGGAGCACCTGTCAACCCCCTTTGCAGTTGGTACAGTCGTGAAGTCGGTTGGCTTGGGCTGGAAGTCGCTCGCAGCAAAAATGTTTCCCAGGCGCTGCCTGCGCGTACTCGAGCCGTGATCGCTTCACAGGGCACGATTTCACAAGGAGCACTCGCCAAAAACATGGTGAATCAAAGAGGCTGAAGAAACGAGAAGTCCGAAATAATCACGCCTGAAATACTTTGAAACAAAGAGAGACCAGGATGCCCGTGAAAGGCGGAGGAAGAGTCGCGAACCCGAATAAAAGCGAGAATGTTGTAAGTACTCCTGGCGGACTGTCATGTACACTTTCAACCACTGGATGCGTTGAAGTAGTTTTATATTGTTTAGGGGATAAAAATAAACATTAATATATCATGAATTTTGATTCGACGTGTTATAATTGATCAAATAATGGTTATTAAGCAGAGTTTAAGTTGAGCAAATATAATGTTGCGCTGTATATGTTAACCTGATGTATGTTGGATTTCTCGCAGTGTTGCGCAGACAGATCGACGTATAACATCGAAGTACCGCGGGAGCGATTCGACAGCACTTGGTTTTGAGTGGCTCCCGCGATACTTTGTTGTCAGACTCGGATGAGTGTGCGCAGCGTAACATGAAGTCGAACACCTGTTGAGTTTTCTTAAGGTTGGCGCTACTGTATCAGCCCTCTCTTGTCAAGTTTGCCCAAGCCGTTTACTTGAACAAATATGTATGTGCTTTTAAAGAGTAGAAATTATATTTGGACTTGCTTCCTGACTTCCACGGTAAAAAGGTGAACTTGAAAGGGAAGTTTACATGTTTGGCTGGAATATGCAAAACTGGAGTTTCAGGACTGGAGTTGTGACATTGGCTTTCAACCTTGTATTCGAGTGTAGACTTACTGTTGGATATACTGTTGAAATGTCACAGCAGTTATTTAATTTTTTAAATGCACGGTTTTGTATAAATGTGGTTTAATTTCTTTGGTTCTGTTTTGTAGAGTTAGTTCAAGTTATATATTAGTATTAGTACTGTATGTGTACTGTACAGTATTAGTACTGTGTGCGATTCCCTTGGACTGCAACACTAGAATTATGGAAATTATGTAGTGATGTTAAATGGTAATAATTATTTTAATGTAGCCTACTTTAACTATATTATAAAGTAGCCACCATTTGTATTTGTATTAATTTATTAAATTAAACTATTCGGTTACACTTTAGTATAGGGGCAATTCTCGCTATTAACAAACCATTAACTACTAACTTTTTCCCCAATAAACTTTTATTTTGTTGCTTATTAATAGTTAGTAAGGTAGTTGTTAGGTTTAGATATTGGGTAGGATTAGGGATGTAGAGTATGGTCATGTAGAATATGTGCTTTATAAGTACTAATGAGCATGCCAATAATAGGCATGCTAATAGAAACTAGTTAATATTGAGAATTGCCCACTGTACTGGAGTGTTACCAACTATTCTTCTATTTTATTATTCATTTATTATTGATTTGTTTTTGTTTTGTAAAAATATATGAAAAAACACAGCCTCATCTGAGAGGATGGCAGATGATGGCATTTCATTGTGGAGGTGTTGCGTCCACCCCAGTGGTCCCCTCATTTAGCTCTGTGTGTTCTGTCTGGTTTATTCCAGCAGGAAAGCAGCTTGAACGGCAGATTATCAGACAGACTTCATTATTTAGGAGGGAAGAGACATCAGATTCTGATGTCTAGATGAGATGAGCTGTTATAATCACACCCAGAATCTTCTTATACTCACTCTAGCAGTCTCAAATACTTCTATGATACGTATTCAGTTCAAATAAATGTACTTATCTAAAGTTTAGGTGCTTTGTATTATTATATAATGTCCTGTAGTATTGTTTTTTTTATCTTTTTACCTATAAAGCACCACGAGTCTGGCCAAGCACCTCTAGGCCTCACTTGCTCTTTGGACCCCCATGACCAAAGATGTGGGACTCTTGAATCAACCCTAATCCACTAGAAGGCTTTTAATTCCGGCCAGTTGTTTTAATCTCTCTCGGGGGTAGCTTGGCTTTGGTTTTCCGCTCCAGTCGTACCGTTAATTAGGATTCTCTATTTGTGGATTCATATTCTGACATAATTTCCTCTGATAATAGACACGCACATCTAAGCGGGGACAAAAATAACATCCAGTCGTCGTGTTGTTTTTGTGCAGCGTTTTGAAAGTGTAGGAAATGTGGACACTGTTACGTATACATACAGAAGTGCATGCCTTATCAGCGCTGGTTTATTACAAACGCTTTGTGTCAGGCACGAGGGCATTCGGTTTACATTCCTTCTGCACAGACCACTGCTGTGTTGGCTGTGTTAGTTATACTCGGTTCCACCTGCCCCTAACATTCACTTCCAATGCATTAAATGAATCAAGCTGTTAGTTTGTGTTTTGACACTCTGAGAGTAAAAGCTGTAATTTAATAAATATATTAAGAAAAAAGATAAATATTTTTTATACATTTTGTATACAAAGGAAGTTGACAAATAAACTGTACATGTGTCCTATTGTGTGACAGCAAAAATCAATCTACAATAAAGAAAAATAGTTTTTATGCTACTTTATATTATGAATATAAATATTTATATTATAAAATAATAGATTATTAACAGTTTGATTCTACATTTTTGCTGTCACACCATGCCGTTTCTCAAAATATATTTTTTTGTGTTCCACAGAAGGAACTAAGTCACGCAGGTTTTAAACGGCATGAAGGTGGATCAATTATTCAAGCATGTTTATTTTGGGGTGAACTATCCCTTTAAAATATCTCTTATCCAAGCTGATATGGATAGACATCTATAAATAATACATATTCGTGAGATGATTTTACCGAAACACAACAACACTATCAATTCATCACTGTTTGTTTGTGAGTCACGAACAGCCCGACATAACAACATTGACTCATCTATTGGTTGAGCAATGACAATTCATTGTCAACAATTTAGTCTAAAATAGTTTTTCTGTCTATACGGAAATGTTTGTGGAAGGATAATGCTTGTCAAAACTGTTGTAACTCACAGAACTGTGCTGGATCATTTTGCCTTTTTCTTCCTGTACACGAGCATTGTACCAGTAGTCCGGTTCATACCAGCGGTTTGATCATTTGATCCTAGCAGGACACACGCTGTGATGTCAAGATCATCTCAGATCTGTTCTCATGTACTGTGACTTTCTGTCATCTCATTAGTTTATAATGTAAGAGTCTAGATTTACTTTAAAGGAAAAAGTCAAGACAGTTTTCTTTCAAATTGACTTGTTAGACAAAATCTTGTAACATTCCCAAAGTTGTTATTTCCTCTCTGGCCATAAAAAGTAAGATTTGCCTTATCTAGGAGCATACAGGATGGGAAGAGTTTACAGTTAGCTTCCTCTGGTGTTTTGCTTTTCTTCTTGAACCGTACCACACCCTTGAAGATCACTGGGCCTGTGCACGAATAAAGATCTGAGAAAACTCATTACATTCCTCCGACCGCACAGCTCACAACATAATCACTAGTTGATGACAGAAATTTCTGGGAAGAGCATCTTCATCATATTTGACATGAGTCATGCGTTGTGGATACATAGAATGTTTGCTTTAATTTAAGTTTATAACCTTGTTGTTCCTCATTAAGGGTTTGGAGTCTGATCCACACTGTTTTTTTAATTTATGGTTTAATTGAATTTAAAGTAGTGACCATTTGAAGCACGCTGTATTAATTTTGTTTCATGTTTATGCAATTACTCGGCAGTGAAAAGTTGCTTTTTTTAGCTGGAGGGTTAATTTGTTTGTACAACAACAAAATTGCTATAAACTATTTAGATTTCCCTGGGGGACAGATTTGATTAGTGAAGAGAAGACTGATGGAACATAATTGCTTAAAAAACTATACAGCCTTTTTATGGAGCTTCATTCTTCAAAATATCTTCTTTTGGGTTCAACAGAACAAAAATATATAAAGCGATTGTTCAGTCAATGGTGGCCAACGACTGTTTGGTTATAAGCATTTTTTCCAAATATACAGACTATGCTGTTTTTGCATCGTAGGAAGATTAGTAGGTACAGCTATTAAACTGGTTGATTGTGGCACAAATTCAATAATCTTTTATGCATCTAAACTTATTTTGATAGATCAAAAAATTGAACCAACAGGGAGTCTTTATGTTTGTCTTTGTAAAAACACACTTTAGGAATTACAAACATTTGCACAAATCTAATTATTTATCAATTAGAGTGTTTGACAGATGAGACCACAGAAAGACAACAGCAGTGGGGAGTGGATGAGAGCGTGGGGTGGAGGGCGAATAAAAGAGTTGTTTACACCAGCACACAGAAGCACAGTTGGTCAAAGCCAGTCATTGTTCCTCAATAAATGCTTTCTAGAACAATGAAGTTCTCATTCTGGAGAGCTCTTTAGGGGACGAGGAGAGTTTGAGTACTGGAAATGTATCATGCCTGTGTTATGGAAATGATATAAAGACCATCCAAGACAATAGGTGCCAGAAATTAAAAAGTAATTTGAATGGCCATTTTACTTTCCATTTTTTTGTAGTCTGCTATTTAGTTTTTGTAGTCCCATTAAAAAGGTTTTGGGCAACTGCATTTAATATTTTTCACAGAACACGTGCCCATGTTGTTTATAGCTTTCTTTACTGTGCGGTCGAAAACGTGCTCTCTGTGATCTATACAATGTTTTGATCTGTCAGCACTTCAGCAGAGAGAAAATGCCCATATCTTTTATCAGAATAAGACCACAAGGTTTGAAATATCACAAAGACTGCATAGCTCCTAAAAATGACACCACCTTTTTTTCCTGCTAACCTGCGGCTTATTGACATTAGACACACTTTGGAGGTTTCTTTTATTCAGTGACTGCTCTTAAATTCCCAGTGTGGCTCTGCTCATTCATTTGGAGACATCTTGATGTCCATTGAACGCCCTCATGGAAACACGAAACACTGGGTCGTCTTATTGCTTCAAGGCAGTGCTTATGTCCATTGAACGCCCTCATGGAAACACGAAACACTGGGTCGTCTTATTGCTTCAAGGCAGTGCCTATATCTAAACCGGCAAGTTTGTGTTGTCTGCTGCGAGTTAGAGAGGTGCTTGTTTTTATCGTATTACCTTTCAGCTCATTGTGGAGAGCCCTGAGCTGATTGGCTGAGGCTCTGCAGTGTGGGCAGAGCTCTGTGCCCTTATTTGTCCCTAAAGGAAGGTCTGTTTTTTTACTATGCAAAGCATCGTGGGAGGAATACAGGTACAATATTCAACTGCCTTATGCTTCATTGTCTGTTTGTTGTTTTTAATATGATTATCAGCGAATCCAAGGAATGTGGATAGACGACCGGCTCAGGTTTTTTCATTGGCTCAACTTAAGCAACATTATGCAGGATGGCTGTTAGGTTTCTGCATCAGGTAACCTCTCTCCAGGGCCGTATCAGCTATAGGTGTGCACCTGATACCTGACGGAAAATATACACGGGTAATCGGAGCACAGCCCTGTCCTATATATTATGACAGGTGTTGTAAAATAGTGCTTTTTTATATTTAGGCTTTTGACTTGAAAGTAGGCATGTCTAAACATTTAAGATCTAAACAAGTAGGCATGTCTAAATATTTGATAAAATTACCCTGCCCTCGATTTTAAAGGATGTTTTTTGGTTTAAATGAGGATGGTTTGTCGCAAATATGAAGGGAAAATGCAAAACTTGCCTGGGTGCCTCGAATCAAAGAAGCAAGCAAGATAACACAAATAAAGATCTGATTGACTAGATAAAGCTCTCAACAACTGTATCTGCGTCAGTTTTAGCTGACTACAGTATTCAACTTGACTGTTTGTGTTTGTTTACCAAACACAGGAAACCATAAACAGTAAATATTTTGGCAAACAGTGTTTTCATTCCCAAGTCCAGCCTTAATTTCTATGCTATTTTCTTTGTTTTCTGTTGTTTTCTTCAGACAGCGTTGGATGTTTTAGCACGTTGTAATGTGTGGAACTCTCTGTTAATACAAAGATTAAATTCCAGTGAATTGCCTCAGACTCAGTAATGCATTTCCATTTAAATTAATAATTATTGCAAAGTGCACTGACCCAGATGTACACAATGTTGGGGTGATACAGTGTGTTTAATTGACTGTATCTGAGGAATTTTGCTGTAATCAAACAGTATTTATTGTTAAAATAACTAAGTAAATTTGTTTAAAGTTTGTAGCTAGCGTTGAGGTTACGAATTGCAACCAACGGCTCACTCCACCACTCGCCCCTCCCTTTTGAAGCACTACGGTGGCAGACGCAGGGCAAAGATTTTGTCGCTTCTTTGCCGAAGGAGATGACATATTTACGAAACGCGCTCTGTAAAGCAGTTTGTTTGTTTAGGGATACTGTAGAAACAACATGGCTAATTCCATGTAAGGGCACCAGCGGTGTATGCAGATAGAAATAGCTCATTCTAAAGTAATAAAAACATAACGGTTCATTATGTAAGGGCTTTATGCACCTCTGAAGACATAGGTATGTAGATTATATTGCATTTCTGTTAATAGATCTTTCTTAATATTGCACATTGCACCTTTAAAATGTTGTTCTGTAACCTTTTGATTTAAAAGGTCAGCTTGTCTCTGAAAACTTCAAATTAGTTTTGTTGACCAATATACATTTGCACGTATATGAATTTCTTTATAGAATTATAATTGTGATGTAACATTTAAAAAAAAAAATAGATGATTCGATAAAATAAAATAACATTTTGTGTTTTCTGTTTTACACACTTCTGAAGGACAGTATTAATGGGTGTGTCCAAATGTTTGCTAGTGTACTTGTAGTGTACATGTGGAATGTAGGGTCAGGTCAGATAGGATGGGGGTAAAATTAGTCTGTGCTGTACACATGCCTGAGAGATTGTCTGTTTGAATACATGTTTGAGTCCGCATCAAGCGTGACTTCCTAATGACCTGTTATTTTAATGAAGAGTGAATGCAGAACATTCTCTTTTTTACTGTCTCTTTAGCCGACTATTGTTTCACTGCCATTGTTTATGGTAAAAAACATGACCTCTTTCTCACTGCTGCAGGCTATTTTAGAATGAGCCTCAACAAATTGTGCATTACCGTAAAACCTAACATAATAAGGTCATATGAGAACTTTCTAATCTCACGTTGTGAATTTTGTGGTTGCCCTCATTAGAAAGGTGTAAATTTATTGCGTCAGAAGAATAGACTCCAGATGGTCCAGATTTGAGATTTTAAGAGAGAAGCTTCAGATTGCACAAAATAATTTTTAATATTAAGCCTAAATGTTGCATTTAGGCCAGATTGTAGTTACAGTACCTTTTGCAAGAGGCAACATGGTGACCTTCATATCTCCTTACGACATGTTCTTCAATGTCAGAATGGTTGTGATGTTTGTGGGTTTTGGACATTTGGCATGCAGGGGTGTCATGGGAAAGACACGCAGGGTCACTGAGATTGTGTCACGAGCAGCCTTCATCATAGCTTTGACCTGTTCTGGAATGCCCTAAAAATACCATCACTTCTCCAGCTTCATGCCTCCTGTGCCTCTCTGTTACTTTCTACCAAATTCTTCTCCTGTGTCCTCATAACTTTTGCTTGGAGACAGGCATGGACTTGTTGGGTGTGGCCCCAGCCAATGAGGCTGAAGTTTAGACCTTCTGTCACTTCCCAGAATGCAACATTAAAGGGGTAGTACACAAAAAAAAAATTTCACCATTTATTTACCCTCATGTCATTCCAAACCTTTATGACTTTCTTTCCTCTGCAGAACACAAATGAAGATATTTTGATGAACGTTGGTAACCAAACAACATTTGACTCTATTGACTTCCATTGTATGCACACAACAAACATTTTCAAAATATCTTCTTTTGTGTTCCACAGAGGAAAGAAAGTCAAACAGGTTTCCTGTAGCTCAGTGGTTATGCATGGTGCTAGCAACGCCAGGGTCATGGGTTTGCATCCCAGGGATTGCACATACCCAGAAACCAATGTATAGAACAATGTAATGTAAGTCGCTTTGGAAAAAAACGCCTGCCAAATGCGTAAATGTAATTCCTGTAAACGTGATGGCTTACAGTCAAGCTCAATGTTGTAGCAGCTTTCGTCAAAACTTGACCCTTGTTAAAGGGACTTATTGAAAGTAATAAAACTTTACCATGATTTAGTTTTGGCCCTTCTGAGTTGTACCAGCACCCCTGTAGGGCACATTGAGCAGAGATCATCAGTAGTCTTGCGATAGGCGTTCGGCCCAGTTTCCAGACCTTACGCTCCATAACTGTTCAGATTTTCATTTTGCCCTTGTTCTTTTGTCAATGACTGCCTCTCTCTCCATTAACATACCACCGGCCGCATAGTAGACAATTATCGGCCGTAGTGGCATTGCTATTCTGAGATGCTACTTTTGTGTATAGCGTTTCAACATCCAGTGCCAGAAACCTGTCTGTGGTATCGTTTACATCACATAGCTTGAATGTACTTGGCTAAGTGAGGTGTCATCCCTTCCGTAATGACATGGCGTAGGTAACGTTGTATTATTAGCGGAAGAGGTAGTCTTAAAAGAATTTGGCTCATCCGTCACCCTTCCTTTTCCTCTAAGAATCACTCTGGAGAGATTCGGTGTTACATACAGCTGAGTCTGGTTCATCCACACCTCCAAATAAAGATTCATCCCACACCGCAGATGAAATGTGCCAGTTGTCTCGTTCCCTATCACAGATACTGTCACGGGTGCACGCTGACCCTCTTTACGACTGTCAATTAGATGTTGTCCACACTGTTACTGTTATAGATCTCATAATGGGATGGTAAATGGTTAGGCATCGTTTGGCTCTTTAGGTTATAACAGAGGAAACGGTGCAGGCTGCACACTGAAGCAGCACAATTAGTTTCTCTTTGAAGATAAAACGGCACATGAAATGAGTCGGAACAGAACAGGGTCATCTGATTTAGGACGCGGGGAGTAGATGTGGACTCGGGTAATGTGCTTGTTTTCTGGGCTTTGATCTTGATGTACTGTCTAATAGATGTGTCATTGTGGATTTGGGGTTTCTGGAGTGTTTCTAAACTATTACTAAAGGGCTGGCGAAACAGAAGTGTGCTCATATTCCTTGAGCATTCTTGTTAAGGTTGGTTTAAAGTTTCAAACTATTTCAAACAGTTCAGACAGTTTAAACGTGATTAGGATAATTTCTGGTTTGCTATTAGTTTCTTATAAAATAATAATAATAAATTGTGATTGGTCTTGCCTTTCTCATTATAATTTATAACATATTGCTGCCATTAAACTGCACAGTAACTACTGAGCATCACGACAACAGCAACGTGGATCTGATACTGCACAGATCTCAAATCTACCATCTCAGTGTAAACTTTATCATTCTTTTGGTTCCTTGCAAGCAGTTGTATGTTCTTTAGCAAGTGCAGATCTACCTTTTTATCTATTCTTTATGTTTTCTCTGATGATTTTAAAGTTAGAATGCTGACATTTCAAGTCTGAAGAGTTTCTGACTTGAAATGTATGATTTTTTAATTTGCAGGGAACAGAACTTTTGAATATTTTAATGCGGTTAGAAACTACTTTTAATAAGATATGAATGTGAAGGATCCCAGGCCTAACTTTAATGTGGTGCTTTCTAAGAACAGTCATTTATGTAAACAGTTCCAAGCCTTATTGTTGATCATTTTAAAGTAAGGCTAGAATATTTTGACTTGATTATTTTGAACAAAAGCACAATCGTACAGTTCTAGTTCAGTTACCAATTTTTTCAAAGTTGGCAACATGAAAAGCATTGTTATTAAATGTTATTGAAAGATTACAATTACTTTTTCTATTCTGAATAATGTGCACAAAAGTATGCCTTTAGGAAAGTAAATATTTACTTGTATTCATCTAAAGGCTAAAACCTGTCAGTTTATAATCACATTTAATCACATACATTCATCAGCATTATAACTGTTAGTATATAACATGCAGCTCATTTATTTTAGACTGTGATGCTAAAATGGGACGTGTCTGTTATTTAAGGAAACGTGCGCATGAAAGGGGAAATGTTTTATTACAGGAGGAACATATGGAGAGTGACAGTGAAATTCAAGGAGACTCTTAATCATGTGTTAAAGAGTCAGCGCACAGGCTCAGCTGAAATGCTCTGAATTCACAGTGGAACGCAGGTTTCTCTCAGGTTATTAGAAGTCACTGAATAAGCAGAGAGCACTGTGTGTGCAGTGTGTGCTTGTATACTGTGTGTGAATTGCTTTGTGGGATTGTGAAGGGCATTTGTGGCCCGCAGATCTTTCTTTAGTAAAAGGTGATTTTTATTTGAAATAAAACACATGAAATGACTACTACTAGAAATGCACTGTGGTGTTTTTTTTTGCTACTGCTAATATTGGGTTTGCTGCTGCTAACATTGGGTTGGCCGGCAGGTTTTTGGGGATGAGGATTTTGTAGTGTACAGTAGATATGTGATATTTTGCTTAATTATTGTAATATACTTTATATGATAATGCAGACTATTTAAAAATAAATCATGAAAATTATTTAAATAACACATACTATACTATACAAAGAATTAAAATAATTCAATTATTTATTTATTAATGTCAATTCAAACCATTACGTTAAGCACATTTGTGATATGATCAATATGATAATGCAAATTATAAAAATTTACTTTAATACATTATCAGATGTACTTGTGAAATCATTCATGAACTTATTTACACTTTTTTGCACTTATTTATTTGTTCTACAATACAGTTGTCAAATGCTTATATCCAAAGTAAAAGAGTGCATTCAGGTTTTAATTTTTATCTGTATGTATATTTCATGGAAATTGATCACATAACTTGGTCCTATAGCTTGTTTTAACTTTTTTATATAGGACAATATATATCATATAGATATATAAACATTCACCGGTATCGGTATCGGTGCCGATACTAAGCTCATGTACTCGTAAAAGTATACCGATACCAAAAACCGATACCTCATGTGACATAACTGACTGAAATTTGTGCTTTTAAAGTTTATGACAAGCCACATAAAATCATTTCTTTTTTCAGAATGTGTTTGAGGTGTAGTTGTAATTATAAGGTTATTCTATTTTTATTAGTATCACTGTGTTGTGCTTGGAAAAAATACAGGTAAAGGGATCGGTATCGGCGAGTACTAGAAATAAAGTATCGGTACTCGTACTCGGCCTTTAAAAAATGGTATTGGTGCATTCCTAATATATATAATGTAAAGACACTCTGTATGACTTCTTCATTATGTCAGTGTCAGTCCCTTATTTAGTTTGATTACAGTTGTTATGTGGGACAACTAGTGCTTTACTTTATCTGTGAATGTCCGACTCTGTTCTCTTGTCTCTGAGAGTGTGAACACTTACTGTACTCATACAATACAACTCAACTCCAGTCAAGGCATTTTTGTTTGTGGTAGTGTCCATATTGTTCAATAGCTTAATGAAAATTATGTTGATAAATGGTTTTTAACATAAATGTTTCACTTTTTTGTGTTTTAACTTTTCTATGCTTATACTGTAAATACTTAAAATGTATAATGTGGAGGCCTTAAAGCAGTCTGAATAGATTGTAAAAACAAGCAAACGTTTTGCACTTTTAAAGTGCTTTAGAAGGTGTTTTATAGAATGTCTCATGGGTCAGGTCAAAGGTAGCTGTAGTATTTTCTGCTGGGTGGATCATGTACTTGATAAGGACTTTAGGTGGTGTGCTAGACTTTTACGGCGAGGGTTAGTATGCGTAAACCCTGTAATCTTCTTTTCACTTCTAACAGAGACGGTCTTCTGTGTCTAGTTCATGGCGCAAGGTCTTTCCCAGCATGCTTAGGTGCTCACATGACACACAGTGTTGGCAATCATGACTAGTAGATTATTTTGGCCACTGTCTGTGTATGTGAGTGACATTAATACTACATCACCATCATGATCTCATTAATAGGATGCTGGGAAATCGATTAGATCTGATTAAGGGACGTTTCCGCTATTTCCTCATTTAGTCCGTCTCATCTTTTTCTCCATAGGTGGGTAATTCATTCATAAATGAGGAAGTAATCAATCTCAAGTTTTTGGACAAACTGTATTTTACTGTAAGGAAGAGTTCACAATTAGCTTAACGCTTGGGTTATCAAGTTTGAAGAATATTATTAATCAGTTATGATTAAAATTGTCAGTCAATTATTTAATCGATTAATTAACAATTCAACAAAATAATGTATAATGATTTAAATTTAGTGGAGAATCATGTCTGACTTCACGGTCAGATGCATACAGATATGATTACAGAACGCATCGTAAACTCATACTAAAAGTTGATTTTCAACAATCAATAAGCTTAATCGATTAATTGTTAACATCCCTATTTATGTCATAACATAAATTACTTATATTATAACAGTATTCCCAGGTCACGCTTTTGTTACACTCCTAGTCTGGAGACAGTAGCCATACAGTTATCTATAGTTTGTCTGAAAGCATGACTAATATCACTTATAGAGTTACAGTACATACTGTAAATGCTAATACCGATGTATTAGCAGTGGGTGCTATTCTGCCAAAGCCTTTAGAAACGGTTGCAAAGTTCCCTCAGCAGTGCGCAATGTTGAAATATTAAAGTGAACACCGTTGTCCTGCCGACCGCTGCAGTCTCTTGGGAACTGCAAGCGTGTGTGTGCACATATATAGTATATACTCCATGTATACGCACATAAATATGTAGATATTGATCTGTGGGTGTGTGAGTAAGCAAGTGTGTGTTTGTGAATGTAGGCCAGTTGTGTATTAGGATTACATAAGAAGAGGAGCTCGCCGAAGCACCGAGAGAGAATGAGAAAGAGAGAGAGCGCAGACATGAAAACGGTGCTGTGTCGAAAGTGGGCACGCGCTGTGCAGTCGTTTAGGGCTCGGCGCGGCTTCGTGAGTCTTATTTATAGTCTCTCGTCTCTCTCTCTCTCTCTCTCTCTCTCTCTCTCTCTCTCTCCGGGTTCCTAATCTTCTCCGCCTCAGATCTTAATTAGATTGGAGGTCGGTGGCCATGGGGAGAGATGAATGTGAACTGCCTTCCTTTTGGTTGCTGCATGCGCCTGCGGAGAGCCCAGAGATGGAGGCAGCGCGGACGGGCTCGATTCGAGGTGCGGGGGGATACCGAGGAGCTGAGGAACAGCTTCATCATCCTCTTCTCACTCAGGCGTGCGTCATGTCTGCTCAGACTGCTGGTGGGGATGGAAAAAAAGATGCTCCCAGGGCTTGATCCTGCAGGGATAAATCTTTCCCTGAGCTCCCGCCTTAGAGAAGATTTTCTTTCCCCTCCTCTCTAGATCCTGCTGTAGTGATCTCGTGGCTTGATTTGTGTGGAATTGCTTTGTGTCGTGGTAGTGGGCGTGTTTGGTGCCTGTGTGCGAAGTTTTGTTTGCGAGTAATATGATGTGTCGCGTTTCGCATGTTGGTGGAGTTGCTCGACAGCGTTTGGGTGTGTGGCTTGTTTGTGAAAGTTCGGGTGTTCACCTGACATCTCACTTTTCTTGCTATTTGAAATGAAACTTCACGAACAAATAGTAATGTGCAGTGTTAAATAGTTGACAGATTGTTTAACTCAAACAAGGCATGTGTGTAATGTTGAGGAGGTGATGCAGGTGCAGGTGTGCTTTAGCGGCTCCTGTCGCATAGCGTAGCTTTAGCTGGCAGCCGCCGCACTATCTCTGATCCATCTGCTGTACTGTTTAAGCAGTCTGACTGTCTGCTGTGGGCGTTACAGTAAGAGGCAGACGCCAGCAGCTGTTTGGGTTTCTCTATCCCTCAGGTGTGATGCATATTTATAGTGCAACTGGCAAAATGGTGTTTATGCTCTTAAAAATTATAGTGCTACTGTACATGAAGCCATAGAGGAATCAGACACACACCTATCCCGAAGTTAACTTACGGTCTTGTGTTTGTTGATCGGTCTGGCTAGTGACTAATAATATAACGGTTTTTGTTTCATTTATATTATTATTTATTATTTTATTTTATAATAATTGTAATAAATAAACACTTTGTTAAATTTGATTGTATATTAATTTTATTAAATAAACACTTTGTTGAATGGGTCGTGTAACTTTGTTGCATTTAAGTTTAACCAAGTAACGGTTCTTCTAACCCAAAATAATACTGACTATACATACATTTAACTTGTTAGCTAATGTCATCTACTTGTTTTTCTTTTGCTTGTTATAAGAAATAATCTACAGGGATGTGTTCTTTGTGGATGTGTACCGAAAGTTGAGTTTGGGCTACAAAAGTGTGCATGTGCAGTAACGTTTCTTTATGTTGTTGCTTTGAAACGGTCTATAATAATATTTGTAGGTAAATGCTTTTTATTGCTGTGGATTGTTATAATGTTGTATATGGAATATCATCAAACAGCTCAATAATATTGAGATATAATTAAGCTATTTTACCTTGCCATGTTGTTTGTGTGTTAGTAAAATTGCTGTGACGTTTCGTTTAATTTTATTGATATAACGCTGAAATGTTTTGTGAACTTGAATTGTTGGTCTTTTTAGCATTCTCAACAGACATTTTTTATTGTGTCGCATTTGTCATAATAATGCAACTTGCTTTATGTCAATATTATGTAGTATACCGACTACATATAGTGTTAACATTAGTCACTATGAATTGTTTGCAAGTTCTCTCTTTCATATGAAGATGTGTGATTCTGGCATAGTTTTCGCTCAGGTGTTCTCTTTGGGAACAGCTGGTTTGTTGTTCTAGTGGTAGCTACTGTATAAATGGGTTTAACGTGCATGTCCCTTGTCACATGTCTGACCTGTTGTGTGGGCAGGCTGTTCAGACGTGTTAACATGACGGCCCGCAATCTGCAGGTCAGGTTTTGCATGATCTCCCAGCAGGCCTGCTCTCCGGGGACTGTATAGTGTAGACGGCTTCACGCTGACAGGCCTGTTGATGGGAAATCACATTGCAGACACCTTTCAGCTTACTGAGACCTGCAAAGCTCCTTACAAGGTCCCATTCTTCTGCAGAAATTTTGACCTTGTTGTAAGGATTTTACTGAATAGGAAAGAGAAATAGATGTTTTAATGATGTCAGGTACATTGTGATTATTTTATCATTTGATAAACCCTCAGGGGACAGTCCTATGACTGACACAATATTTGATTTGTAAAATTAAACAGCTGTGCAATTTCCCATTAGCTATGAAAAGTTCCCATCGCTTTTCAGAACAAGGAAGTGATTTATTTGTGGAAGCAGAAATTCTGCATCGCCTTCAAATGATGCAGCATCTTTATCTCTCTCGCTCTCTGTTCTCTGCACTGTCCTATGAACAATATCTTTACTACCCACCCACAGAAAACAGCCCAGCGCAGGAGGACATGCAGAGAGATGTCTTTACCTATCAGCATCAGGCCCCTTATTTAGTTTATCTCTGTGGATCGGTTTTGTTTGCTGCATAGCACACAATCTGAGCAGCCAAACCAATGCACATGTCGACAGTAATTGCATGCTCCTGTAGTAGACTGAGGGCAGATATCTGCAGGCTGAATACTCCAATTAGATTTGCGCACCAAGAGGGACAGCGAAGATAGAGATTAGAAAGTGTGTGTGTGTGTGTGTGTTGTAAGAAGCAACATTTTAGACAAACCTGGACTTTAAATAAAATGTCTGTATTTGTGTTGCTCATCAAAAGACACTTTTTTCTATTGGAAGCTGTTTGAGAAACAATTGTGTAGTCGCCTCATTAATGACAGACAGAATTGGAGTTGTGATGTCATTTGGACCCATGTTGCAATTGGCCTGCTTGTGCTTGTTAAAAAAAGATTACATTTGTTAAAGGTGTGTGTAATATTTAGGATCTATTGACAGAAATGCAATATAATATACATAACTATATCTTTAGTGGTGTATAAAGACCTTACATAATGAACCGTTATGTTTTTATTACCTTAGAATGAGCTATTTCTATCTACATACAGCGCGGGTCCCCTTACATGGAATTCGTCATTGTTGTTTAATGTTTCTACAGTATCCCTAAACGGACAAACTGCGCGTGTTGTGTAAATATGTTATCTCCTTCGGCAAAGAGAAAACCTGACAACATCTTTGTCCTGTGTCAACCACCATAGTGCAATTCACAACCACACCGCTAGATGCTGCTAAAATCGCCACATTGGTCCTTTAAAAAGTGACCAATATTTAATAAACATAACAATCATCAGTACATTAGGATGTTGTTTATTTCAAACAGATATCTTTCTTTAATGACAATTTTAGTAGAAAAGATTTACGTTGTTTTAAACAGATGAATCTGACCCGCTGTCGGATTAACCTTGTAGTAGAGGTTGGGTCGTACTATAACTGCTCTCCAGCGTTCCAGTTAATCATCAATATTGATGTGTGTGTCTGTGTTTTTTGGAACAAACACACCCTCGAGCGGTGTGTGGGTTTGTCTGGCTAGTTTATGTGTGCGTAAGAGAGATAGAAATGGAGATATACACTCCTGTGTTGTTCAAGACAGCAAGATTTCATTCTGAACACAGTATTTGTTTTATTTCTTTTGATCACTTAATAGAAAAACATTCCCTAAACTTCACGTGAGACATGAAAATATGTGTTTTCTCCAAACACACTCACCTGTTGTGTTTTGGCTGAGCATCATTATGAATGGAGGGCTGGGCATTCGCAGGTATTTCTGGAAGATACCATGTGACTAGGGTTGGGGAGGATGATGTCATTGATTATGTAGTAATAGGTTCATTTTCATCATTTAATTTAAAGGAATATACTGGGTTATTTACATTTACATTTACATTTACATTTATGCATTTGGCAGACGCTTTTATCCAAAGCGACTTACATTACATTGTACTATACATGTGTACATTTTGTATAGTAAGCAAGTGGGGGTTAGGTGCCTTGCTCAAGGGCACCTCAGCCGTTACCCGCCAGACCTGAGAATCGAACCAGCAACCTTCTGATCATGAGTCCAACTCTCTAACCACTGGGCCACGACTGCCACTTACAAGCAGGATATAACGAATTTGTGGCATGTCAGTTGCTACAACCTGCACATGTTTTTGCAGAAATGTTGGCCTGATGTTTAGAAGCAGAAATTAAGGTCTTGTTTTTTTAAAACACTTGGTAACTTTACTGGAAGAGACTAACATGCCACCTTCATAATCATGACATGACACGTCACGAATATGAAGGAGATTTTATGCATGTGTATGACAATTGTCATTAAATGTCATTTGCTTATTTATGTCATTTTTATTGCAAAGATTACATTATTTGAGATGTCTTTGTCATGACAACTTCACATTACCAAGACAACATAACCCTAAACCTGTCATAATTAATATTACATTAAAATGTTATATTACACCGTCATGAAACTATTTGACAGAGTATTGACATTTTATGACATTTTAATGACAGGTTCAACTTGCATCACTGTAGTTGAGGTCAAGAAATACATTCATGATGTCGTCATGAAACTATTTAACAGAGTATTGACACTTAATGACATTTTAATGTAATATTAATTATGACAGGTTTAGGGTTATGTTGTTTTGGTAATGTGAAGTTGTCATGACAAAGACATCTTAAACAATGTCATCTTTGCATTAAAAATGACATTGACAGTCATCATAAACATGCATAAAACCTCTTTCATATTCATGACATGTGTCATGTCATGATTATGAAGGTGTCATGTTAGTCTTATGAACACCCCTTCAAGTTACCAAACACTTACATTTCTTTTTTTTATAAAACATTACTAGGAAAGAGGAGCATCCAGTTATGCGTTCTGTTGACAAATCTTAAGTTGCATCTGACCCAGAATATTGTTTTATTATATTGTGTGTGTCTGAGTAGCAGTCAATTCAGGAAACTTGAGTTAGAAACAATCTGAAGAATTTGTATAATGTCCACTTATGTTGCAGACACAAACTCACAGCCTCCTGACATCAGAGACTCCTGACAGATGATTAATGGGTGTTTCTTTCTTTTTATGCAGAGCTCAGGAATGGAGGAGATGGTTTGGGAGCAGTACACTGTGACTCTACAGCGGGTATGAAACTCTTAGTATGTCTTTACTAACTCATCTGTTTACCCTGCATCTAGTTAAGAGTTGTTCTACCACTAAAATAATTTTAGAGACATTATTTAAAGGTCGAAAAACTACATTGTGCTGCTTTAAAATGATTTTAACTCATAAATAATTAAAAGTTGTAAGCAGAGAATAGCAGGAGAATAATTTGCATGTCACGGTTTATTCAAAATGTGCTGTTTATCATCTATATGATAAAATAATAGTTGTAAACCATGTAAACTTTAACTTACTTATAAGACGCATGCGCCTGGCCCGAAGTTAACTTACGGTATGTGTTTGTTGATCGCTCTGGCTAGTGGGCTAATAATATATCTATTATTTTTTATTATATTAATATTTTATTGACAGTTCTTTTACTGGTAACCCAAAATAATACTTGTTAGCTAATGTCAGTTACATGGTATTTCTTTTGCTTGTTATCAGAAATAATCTGCAGGGATTCTTTGCAGATGTGTACCGGAAGTTACGTTTGTTTATGTTGTTGCTTTGAAACCGTCTATATGACAGCTTCTTTTTGTGCTGGTACTTCAGACACAGTTGACCTTACCTCACTCACTTTCCATACTTTCCTTCTATCCCTCTGAGGCTTCTTCCATTTCTCAAACATAAAGCCCAACATAGGATGTGCATCTTTTATCCCCAGCGTGACTGATCACAGGGCCTCAGGCGCAACGTTAACACACGCTGTCCAAACACACACTGCCACTATCTCCACCATCTCTGTATCAGACAGGTCCAGGAAACATCTCATCGCTTCGGCATGTCAGATAAGAATGATCTCCTCTTATCTCTGTAAGGGGAAGACAGAGGGAGGATACTTGGAATATAGGTTAGATTTCAGAATAACAGCTTCCAGTATACAGAGGATACAACAAAAAATAAACATTTTATTTGCATACGAATCAATATTGTATGCCCACCTGTATCTCTTATCAGGGCTGTGGTTTGAATTTTGGTCTGATAAAGTGCTCAGAGATCGTATCATTATCTTTCAGGGCAAAGCAGAGCTGGCGAGTCACAGTAACCTCACACGCTGTCAGGTTTTATGTCCGCTTTTAATTGGTTCTAAAAATATGTGAGGTAGATCACATTAAGCCAGCAATAGGCGGTCATTAGAATGTATTTATTCAGTGTTCCTCAGAGGCGGGTGCAGCAGGTTGTTATTTGGCCAGGAAATGAGGTGGAACTGTGTCTCCATTAGCACGGATGTACCGTGGTGACACGCAGTCATCTTTCAAGTATTATAACAGAGATGCGTCAGGCCCGATTGCATAACACCGTTGTCCATTTTCACTTCTTTATAAAGCAATATCATGTACAAAACCTCCAGCGCCCCAGGGCTCTCACGCTTGCTGTGATGTATGACTTGGTTATACATAAGGAAATGCATTAGTGGGGATTTTTTACCGACAGCAATTTCTTTCTTTCTAACACGCTTCTCTCAGGACTCTAAGATGGGCTTTGGAATCGCTGTGTCCGGGGGCCGGGACAATCCTAACGTGGAAAGCGGAGAAACGTCCATCATTGTGTCAGATGTGCTGCCAGGAGGACCAGCCGATGGACTGCTCTTGTACGCTTCACTCGCCCTGCTAATGCAAACGTGTTTAGAGTATAAGTACACCATTGTTTTACCTCAGTATAGTTACGGTAACAAGCATTGAGTTGGTCTGTTGTATTCCCACTTGGCATACAATTAGACCCTTAAAAAATGAATGATAAAAATAGTTTTTTCTATTGTTAATTTATACATTCTGTACCTTGACAAATGACTTGCAGTCATGTCATAACATTATGGAAGTTAAATACATTGCAAATTTCATATTTTATTGTTTTCATAAGAATAAGAATTGAAAACTTTTGCTTTAAAGCAAAATTTGCTCTCATTAAAGATACATTTCTTTTATCATTTATTTACCCTCGTGTCATTTAAAGGAACACTTCGCTTTTTTTTTAAATAGGCTCATTCTCCAACTCCCCCAGAGTGAATAAGTTGAGTTTTACCTTTTTTGAATCTAGCCGATCTCCGGGTCTGGCGATAGCATTTTTAGCATAGCTTAGCATAGATCATTGAATCCAATTAGACCAGAAGCATCGAGTTCAAAAATGACCAAAGAGTTTTGATATTTTTCCTATTTAAAACTTGACTCTTCTGTAGTCATTTCCTGTGCTTAGACCGGCGGAATATGAAAGTTGCGATATTTTCTAGGATATTTTCTAGGACGATATGATTAGGAACTGTTCTCCCATTCCTGCGTAATAATCAAGGCAGTTTACTGCCGTAACATGGCCGCAGCAGGCGCAGTAATATCACGCAGCTTTATTCATAGCCCTAGCTGGGAACTAATTTCAGGTGCTGCGAGATATCACTGCATCACAAAAGATATTTTGAGAAATGTTTCAGTGGTTTTGTGTCAATACAATGGAAGTCAATGGGGATCAATGATGTTTAGTTACCAACATTGACCAAAATATCTTTGTTTGTGTTCTGCTGAAGAAAGAAAGTCATACAGGTTTGGAATGATGCGAGGGTGAATAAATGATGAAAGTATTTTTATTTTGGGGTGAACTATCACTAAGTGGTAAATTAAATAGCATGACTATTCTTAAACAAAACAAAAATACTGTTAAACTGAATGTTTTGTTGGTTTACAATAGTTTCATGGTTTTTACTCTCTCTTTTGTTTTCTCTGGACAGTGAGAACGACCGTGTTATATTGGTCAACTCCATCCCCATGGATAATGTGCCTCATTCTCTTGCTGTGCAGCAACTTCGAAAATGTGGGAAGGTGGCCAAAATAGTGAGTATTGTGTAGCTGAACTGTAAAAGAGGCCTTGTTTTATCATCCACTTGTAGATTACCAGTAAGGATGGGCCATAAATATACATGTATATCTATTTTTATGACATTGAAAGTCATGCTGCTACAAATAAAATGGATTTTTACTTATTATTTAAAAGAAAAATTATTTATAATGCATGTTACAATTATAATGTGTAATGTATAATAACAACAATTTATTTAATATTGGATTAGGTCATATTAAAATCAAACTAAATAAAGAATAATTTGATTCATTTTCCCCATAGACTGTAAAAAGGGCTCGCAAAGTGTCCGTACTCAAGCACCCCCCGTCCCCGAGTGCGGACAGCCGTGATTACAACATATCCGGCTACTACCCTGAGGATAACCGCAGTGTTCACAGCGACCCCGACTCCGATTACCTCCGGGGAAACGGCGGCCTGGGCTACCCCCGTGACCGCAGCCTCGAAAAGAGCCGGATAGACTACCTGGAACCGGATTACAGAGGACACGACTACGACTCTCGGAGGGAACGGAGCAGAGGCAGGAGCACGGAGAGATCGCCCAGCTCAGACGCTGGCTACCGCAGGGACGGCAGCCGGGGTCGGACGCTGGAGCGTGGATCGAGCCCGGAGCCTCGCTATCAGAGGCAGCACAGCAGAGGGCGTGGGAGCAGCCCGGCCGGGAGTTACGGGAGGGATCAGGGATCGGACACGCGGAGGTATGACTCTCGATCGGACGACAGGATGCTCAGGAGTCAAAGCAGGGACCGGCTGGATAACTCACCATCACCCAGCAGAGATAGAGATAGAGGGAGAGACCGCCATAACCTCGAGCCCCTAGAGCCGCCAATCAATGTGATGCTGGTGAAAAACAGGCCCAATGAAGGTGATTTTTTAATGACTGGTATACATTTACATACATAGTTTTATTAGTTTGCATATATGTCATGTTAGCATAAAACCAATGCTTGTTACTGATTTGTTGTAGAGTACGGCCTCCGATTGGGCAGCCAGATCTTCATCAAAGAGATGACCAGCACTGGATTGGCTGCCAGAGATGGAAATCTTAAGGAGGGCGACATCATTCTCAAGGTACCTTTTCAGATCCACACAACATGACACTGACATGCTTATGTCAGATGTTTTACACAATAATGCACCAAAAAATTATCTAAATATAACTTTCTGTGAAATTACTTTATTTTCTGATGATGTCACTAAGCCCCTCCCTCCTCTTTAAGTGTTTTTCCTTAGGATCGAACCCATTTACTTTGCGTTGCTTTCCCCATTGAGCTACAGGAACATGGTCAAAGTAATAATTTGATATTTTCCTCAGATCAACGGGACGGTCACAGAAAACCTCTCTCTGAGTGATGCCGGCAAGCTGATCGAAAAATCACGGGGCAAACTGCAACTGGTGGTCCAACGTGACCACAAACAAATCCTGGTGCGAATTCCCGCCCTGGCGGACAGCGACTCAGAGCCTGACGGTAAGCTCTTTTCTTTACTATAGTATTTGATCATATAGATTAGTCTCTGTTGCGTCCCTTCCTGAGCGATGATGTTCCCCTCTGCTGGGTTGTTCTCCAACACCACACTTTAATTAAAAGCAGATAGCAGCAATTTGCTTAGATAAATCAGATTAGTTATATCATGTACACATTTGCCAGGCGCAGAGGCTGTAATAAATGACTCTTAACTATGTAAGTGACTATTAATGGACTGGAAATGAGAGGATGGAGACACAGGCATAATTTGTCGCTCTCTGTGTCAGAACGGGTTATCATCCAATGGCATAATTTCAACTGTATGCTATTGATTTAATGCATTTGTCTTCTGCAGAGGTCGATCTCTGTCATATAGTTGCACACAGGGTATAAAACATGTTCTAGCCATACAGTTATAGATAAAAGTATTTTAAATAGGAACACATAGTCATTAATAAAAATGACAAGTTGTATTATCAGATCACACTGTTCCTTATTCGCATATTTAGCAAAGACTTGAAATGTATTGGCTCCATGTTCAATTAGTATTTAGAGTAGTTCACCCAAATATGAAAATTCTCTCAGTTTATACATCTTTATGCCATTCCAGATGTATACTTTGCCTTTTTTTCTTCAGTTGAACACAAACAATTTGTTTTATATTCAAATATATGTTTATTTAAAGCAAAATGTGTGAAAACATTTGTTACTTTTTATACATATTTAGTGATGAATATGTTGTGTGTTAATATTCTCAATCTCATTGGTTCTCACGTTTTGTTGACTAGTTGTCATGTTTTGTTACAAGAATATTCCATCCTTAAGTTGTTCCAAATCATGCTTTTTTATTTTCGTATTTCTTGAATAATAATGTGTCTTGATGCGTCCCAAACGATAGGTAATAAAACAACCGTCAGATTAAAAACAAGAAGCCATATGAGAAAAACTGTTTTGTACATGCTCTTGTTGTCACAAGTGAGGTATGAATACCAGGTGTTTCAGCATTGCTATCAAACACATTGACTGTTTTTGACACCAGAAAGATGCGCTGAGATAAGCAAACTGCATGCTTAAAATAGAAATTCTATTTCTGTGTTCTTTTTTTCAGATAATACAAATATGTCTTACTTTTAACTGATGGACCGCAGAGACACAGCACAAAGTCTGGTTGCCTTTAATCTTTAATCGTGATTATGCCTCCAAAATCTGTAAACCTTTCACACTGTGCTCTTATATTTTTATGCTAACCTTCTTTTAATACACTTCTTAATCAATAAATATAACTATTCAATGTTACGTTTGTGTGGTGGTGACTTATTTGATCATGTTAAAGATAGCCGGTGAAGAAACCGTGCCTGTCAGTTTTAGGAAGGATCACACAATCTCTCAGATGCTATTTCATACTCTTCAGCTGCTGTTAAGGCGGGACAGCTGCGTATCGTATCGCTCATACAGACATAACATCCTTGAGTTATTAAATGCAGGTGGAGATGCAGGGTGCTGGAGAAAATATCTGTATTTAACAGCAATGGAAAATGAGTGTGTTGTTCCACGCTGTTTAGTGAAGTAAAAACAAGGTGTGATTTACACGCTGCCGCAGAAAAGCATCGCTTACTGTTTATTGCCTCTCACACAGTAGCATGCTCTACTTTTCATTTTGACTACATGATGCGATGGTCGCCCTTCGGCTGGTTCCTCATTTTCATTTTGCATTGTATGCAAAAAGCTGTGACTTTATGGTTGATGTAGAAAGCTCAAGACTTAATCCATCAGTTCTGCTCCTGGTGTGTCTTTCCTGATTTAGATAGTTTTGCATGCAGCTAAATGTCACGCCAGAATGTTCGATTGCTTTGCTGTGTTATGATATGACCGCTTTCCCAAGGAATTCTTTTTTGGGAACATGACGTATTTGTGTGTGAAATATAAGTGAGAAATGATTTAATGTAGGGTGGGACTTGATTGTACGTAATATGAGCAGCAATATTTATCTTTAGATATTCTTAAGTGTGTGCCAGCCCATAAGCATGAAAAGATGAGATCTCTAATTTCTCAGTTATTTCTCCTAGACATCTATGAGATTAAATAGTGAGCAAATGGAAACTTGCGTCTCACGTGTCTCATATATTTCTCCTGATAAAAAGACCCAAAAATCTCACAAATGTTTCCATTAAGAGTTTCAGAAGAGATTTTATTGAAGAACTCAATATGAACTCAAAAACCCAAATAACTCTGCAGCCTACATTTATTTTACACTCCCACACTCTTCATGTATTTTAACAATGATTTAATTCTTTCTGCTTTAATTTCTTTTTATGAGGAACATCTGAGACTTTGTTGAATGAAACACAACTGAGAAGTCCATCAAATCTCTTATGAAAGCGGAACCTCTGAGCAATAAATGTTTCCTCTGAGAGTGTGTGTGTGTGTTACAGTACATGCCGAATGGATGAGTGTGGTTTGAACTGAAGCAGAGGTCATGGCTTTACTGTTTTGGGTTGTAGTCAGGGATTGAAACATGCAGCTGTCTCGTCTCTGTGGTTTAGCCTCCTCCTCATAAGACACAGACTGTAATTTTATCCCCACCCAACAGATGCAAACACGCCTCAGTCTGGAAAAAACACCCACTCCTGTCTCTTCCCTGTTATTCATCTGTTGCTATGTTTATGTGCAGCATAATCGTCTGTTAATAACTCAACTGATGACCCATTCAGAAAAGAAAAGAAAAATCTGATTGAATGCATTTAAATGCAATTTCTATCTGATTGAATAAAGTGGTGTGAGTCATCAATAGACTAAAAGTAAACGATAAAAGTATTTCTGACTTCTTTTACAATCTGATACAAAAATAAAAAATATTTTATGAAAGAATCTGCAGCAAGGTTATTTTAGTTTTACTAAAATTAAAACTTTGAAAGCATTTTTGTTTATTGAAATCAAATAAAATATTGGCCTAAAAATTATTGGAAAAAATTAAACTAACAAAAAATTGAAATGTTGCCTCAGAAATAAATTGAAATAAGTTTAAAGCACAAAAATTATAATAATAAACAAATCTAAAACTAAAATGTATTAATCTTAATTACAAAGTTGCTAATAATTTAACTCAAATTTACATAAAAATCTAAAAATATATAACTATAATATCTCTGATTGCAGTTTAATTTACTTGACTAAAACACACACACCAATATCAATACATGAAAATCAGGGTCAAGAAATACTGATTACATTTTTTACCAGTTTTGTGTATTATATACTCTAGTGTCTTTGTCAGCGTATTTGTCTGAGTTGCCTGTGTTGGCTCCATGCACGTGTTCACCCCCGCTTGCTCTGAAGCAGCTGGACAGCACAGGTTTTTTTTATGGATGAAGTGTGTTTTAGATTTGGAGGACAGTCATGCTGTACCGCCCACCGGCAGCGCTCGGAAGAGCCGAGGAGTTCTGTTATTTCTCTGGATGTGCACTTATATTCACCAGCAGAACACACAGTAACATTTTCTTTCTCCCCCTCGGTCGACTTCCCGTCTTGCTTTCTCTTTTAGGGCGACACTTCATTGTTTTTCTCTGTGCTCTGCATCTTATTGGTTTGACTCATTAGTAAATGACTCATAACTATCCTGGACAAGGTAGAGCTCTAGACTGAGAACTTAAAGGGACAGTTCACTCAAATTGTTTGAGACAATGCCAGTGTTTACTCATACCCATGTCAGTCCAAATCTTTCATCATTTACTCACTCTAATGGCATTACAAACTTTTATGACTTTCTTTATTCTGCAGAACACACAAGATATTTTGAAGAGCATTGGTGGTAACTAAACAACATTGGACCCCATTGACTTCCATTGTATGGAGACAAAACCACGGAGACATTTCTCAAAATATCATCTTTTGTGTTCCACAGAAGTAAGAGTCATAGAGGTTTTGAACAGCATGAATTAATACTGAATTTTATTTTTGGATAAACATCCCTTTAAAGCTCAACAGACGAAGCAATGTCATGCAGTAACATGAGGGTGAGTAAATAATAACAGAAAAAAATGTTTTTAGTGAACTGTTTCTTTACCGTCCATATAGTTTTTATGTATGCAGGGACTTTCTGCTTTTGCGCACACCTCTGCTCTAAAAGAGAGTTTGCTGTAGATGTCACTTCCTGTCTGTCTTTCTCTGGCTTCCTCAGGGTGTTCTGTCTTTAAGATTAATCTCACCTGTCCGACGCACCTTCTGCCTCTGTATAACACCGCTATTGGTCGTTTCACGGCAGCTTTATGATACTCGAGGTCTATTTGAATCGATAAGCAGGATTATTTGGGTTGTACCTCCGAGTAACCCCCTTGACACATCCTGTGGTCAAAATTGCAGGGTATATAAGCAAAACATGTTATAACGGGGCAGATCTTGGCAAATTAACAACAAGTTGACAGTAACATGGTGGTCTGTATTCTGTGGTTGTGGGTCCGCTTAATTCTGTCACCACTGGGCCTTGTCTCTTTCCTGTTTATAAAATAAAGGGAAAATCAATTGCTTCTCATGCTTGTTTTTTCCCCCCACAGATATTTCTGAGATGGAGTCATATCATTCCTACTCACCTCAAGATGACCAAAGGTCACGGCAATCTGACCTCTCATCACATTCGTCTAATGATGTGGCACGAGAGAACGCCAGGTGAACATCCATCCTTGTGACCTTAAGCGGAGTTTCATGATTTATGTGCATGAATTATGATTACTCAAACACACATTAGAATACCTTTATTGTTAATACAGAGATGTATTAAAGAGCTAAATTTAAGCTCTTTTCAGTAGTATCACACATGCAGTACATTAAAACACAAACAATATGCACAGAAGGGCATACAAATATATTACAAAAATAAAGACGGCAACATGAAATCAAGCTTTTTGAGATCATTCATCTCATTTTACTTAATTTTACTATGCTGTATTGTCAGGGAGGAACCTCAAAGCCGATTGGTCAAGGTGCCCATGACGTCGTCTCCCTACAAAATTCCGCCTCATGAAGATCCGCCTCCAGCTCATGAGGAGAAAGAGGAGCCACGCGAGACAGAGCCACCACGTAACAAAGCCCCCAAGTTTAATATTAGAATAAGAACTTGCACCTTTGGTTTATAGATCTTTTGATATCATCTTACAGCTATTTAAGTTTATAGTTTAAACGTGATGTGAGATTAGTCTCTACAACATATATACCGGAAATTATGTCTATATATATATATATATACATATCTACAAGTTAATTTTTAACTTGGACCCTTTCTATTCACAGTTGTGTCAATAATGGAATTTAAATTCTTTTAATTTCATTGTTACAGCAGCAATAAAAACAACCCCTAAAATCCTGCTGAGACCCAGCCCAGAGGACGAGGCCATTTACGGGTGAGTGACTTCTGTGAAGAACCTCCGGGTTAATTCTCCTCACACATCATCATCTTATTCAGTGAACTAAGATCATATCCGCTAACTGAACCTGAGGACTGTTTAAGATCTACAGACCTGCAGTTCAGTCACCACACGCTCGGCTCACACACACTGCCTTTCACAACCGCTTCAAAGCATCCATGCACCTGTTCCTCTGCCTCCATTTGCATTTTTAGAAACAGTTCACCTGAGAATAAAAATGTTGTTTACTCACTCTTATGTCGATCCCTATGCTGTCATTGTTATAGAAAGACAACATTTCGTAAAATGGTGAAGTGTTTAAGCAACTTTTTCCAGACGATTACCAGTCATATTGTATACGGCTGTCCAGGTCCTGAACGCACAATATAAAAGAACTACAGATGTACTGAATAAATTAATATCAGTCAGTCTGAAAAAACATGAGGGTGAGTAAACAATGACAACATTTTTGTTTCTGTGTAACCTGTTCCTTGAAACTCTCATAGCTTTGGAAGAAAGCAAGACACCTCAGAGATGGAGGTGTTGGGTCATCTGCATCAGCCTTTCTTATTCACTTCTCTGTCAGTCTTCTTTATATTCATGAGGCTAGGACAGTGTGCTGCTCGTATCCTCTGGGAGAGGTTATTTTTGTGCCCTGTACCGACTTTAACCAAAGACCAATGCTCCTGTGTGTTTTATACCTGTGTTCTATCAGAACAATGCAAGACCTGCTAACCGGTATCACCGGTAGTAACCATGCATTTGGGTTTTGAGTTGAGCTAAACATTGGACCCCATTGACTTTTATTGTGTGGACACAAACCACTGAGACATTTCTCAAAATAACTTCATTTGTGTTTCACAGAAGAAAGAGTGATATACAGGTTTTGAATGACGTAGGGGTGAATAAATGACAGAATTTTTATTTTGGGGTAAACTGTCCCTTTAAATTCACATTTATGACTACATACATATTTAAAATAAGCAACTCAATCATAAAAAGAAAAATATTACGGCTGTAAAGCACTGTGATAGTAGCTTGGTACACTTATACAGTATCAGATGGTAAATTCCAGTACTCTTGAAAAGTTAATATTGTTTCATCTGCCCTATTGATCCTCAGGCATCAAGATCTTCTTTATAGCGGTTTTAGTAAGAGGCATGCGTGTGTTAAAGTGTATTCCTGCCAGACGCTTTATAATGTCTTTCTGAAGTGATGTCACCAGGGAAAATCATCTCTTATTACAGAGCAGATAGATGTTAGCAAATACCTCACGCTCTCTCTCTCTCTCAGGTCCAATACAGTGATGGTGAGCTTTCAGAAAGGAGAGAGTGTGGGACTGAGGCTGGCTGGAGGAAATGATGTGGGGATATTTATAGCAGGTGTTCAGGAGGGCAGTCCGGCTGAAGAGGAGGGTCTCCGGGTGGGAGATCAGATCATGAAGGTACAAACAGGATTGTCTCTGTGCTTTGTTATTATGAAATAGTAAGTTACAGGCATTAAACAATATGTAAATGTGCCATATTCATTACATGTTTTTCCATGAAGACTGCTAATAATTTTAGACAAGGGTTCTTATACCTTAAACAGTCTCTCAAACCTAAATAATACATTTTTAGTACTGTTGCTTTGCTTTTTAAATAAGAAACACTTTTAGCATTTATTATTTTTCTTTTTATAGTAAATTTAAAATGCTAAAGATTTTTCTTTTTTAGCACAACATTTTTCCTTTAATTTTATATTTTATATTTTGCATTTAATATTTTTCTTTATAGCATTTCGTTTTTTTTGTTTATAGTAAATTTATAGAGCTAAAGGTTTATCTTTTTTAAGCAATTTTTTCATTCTTTAGCTTTTAATATATTTTGTTTATAGTACATTTATAATGCTAAAGTTTTTTCTTTGTTACCATTTTTTTTAAATTTGTTAGCATTTCATTTTTTCTGTAATGCTAAAGTTTTTTTTTTTTTAGCATTCATTTTTTCCATTTTTAGCATTACATTGTTTTATGTACACAGTACATTTATAATGCAAGTTTTTTTTTTGACCCTTAAAATAAAACATTTTCATAGTACTTTTTTTTTTACAATTTTATGTCCATTAAACATGGACAAACAGCACAGGACGTTTTGGAGTTGTGTATGTATTAGTCATTTTTTTAACCGTGCATGTTTGTCTTTTAAAGGTGAATCACGTTGACTTTCGGGGCATCGTGCGAGAGGAGGCTGTGCTGTTCCTGCTGGAGATCCCACGGGGGGAGGTCGTGACCATCCTGGCACAGAATAAATCAGAGGGTGAGAGCAAGAGAATCCACACACATTAAACATAATGCCCTCTTCGCTTCACCTGAGGGAAGACACTCCCACTCTTTTTGGCTGGAGTTGGGTTAAAATGCAACCGGGTCAGGTGGTGTAAAACTGTGTGGCTGTGTTTCAAATCCTAGTAAAGGCTGAAATACACTACACAACTTTTGAACAGATTAAAAAAATAGACATCATACACTTGCAGACTTTTTGAACGGTTGTATAAAAAAAAAACATTACATGATAAAATTGGCAGACTGGCGCAGACTTTCTACAGCAACTCCAGACTGAAAATCTGGACAACAATCGGAGCAAAAGTCTGTAGTGTATTTCAGCCTTAAGCTGTTTACATTTTATTATACTGTCCACATAGGCAACTATTATTGATACTTTTCAGTAATGAATAAAATACTTGCATTTAAAATTATTTTTAATTTTAGTTTTATGTGCTTTTATCATTTCAACGTGTGTGTGTATGTGTGTATTTTTAGTATTGTTATATAGGTATAATTTTTTGTTTAAACTTACTTTGTTTTTTCCAGTTTATGCTTTCAGTGCCTCAACTTATACTTATTTAATTTTTTATTTGCTAATGCAACATTTCTACATTTTGTTTGGTTTAAGACTTTCAAATAATATTCAGGCTTATTCTTTATTTGTTTAGTTTTTTTAATAATATATATTTATATTTTATGTGTTTAGATAAAGTTTTTTCCAAATAATATTTAAGCCTATATTTTATTTGTTTAATGTAAATTGTATCAACTATTATATAGGCTGATTTGTATTTGTTTATTAGATTTAGTTTTTCCAATAATATTTAGACCTATATTTTATTACATTTTAATTAACCCATTTTTGATGACGCTCTGCCAAGATGGCGACGACCGACTCTGCCTACTTTTGGCTTCAAAATTGCTGTTCAGAAATCTACGGGTGACGTCACGGACACTACGTCCATGTTGTATACAGTCTAAGGTTGAATCTGATGTTTGGGCTGTTATTTACTAGTAACGGAGCAACAGACACATTCAAATGTTTTGTGTTTTAACAGAGATCTAATTTGAGCTCAAATGCTCTCTCGGTCTACACACACACATGTACAGTAGCCTGTAAAGAGGTCTCGGCTTGTTGCTCATCAGTACAAACCAGTTGTAGCCAGTTTTGCCTCATGCAGGGATTGTCTTGTCAAGTGTATTCATGCACAAACAGAGCCATGCTTTCATTTCGTGTATAACAGTTGTGAACAGACCATCATTTTTATTTATTGATGATAATGAAGAGCAGGCGGCTAATGGTTGATCAATATGCAGTTGGCTTTCAAAGTCCACATTGAAAAGCTAGGATTTAAAATCTAATCTCTTAAATCTAAATGAAACTCAGAATAAATCGTTTCTGAAGTCCGATATCTACAAACGGAGGGCTGAATGTTTATTGGTTTAAAGTCCAGCAGTTCTCAACTCCCAACACCCCAATCACGAGCCATCGGGATGTCAGCAATGCTCTGTTTCCCCTCTCTCTCCGTCTCATCTCGGTGTGGAGTGGTGGATGTTGTCTCATGGGAGACGGAGGATTGGCACTGTGGGGGGTTGAAGCTCATTTGGGCTGAGCGGAGACAGATGTGATGTCAGAGCTTTAATCAGGAGCGTGAGGCTACAGGAAATCTGACCGCTGACACTTTTATCCTGAAATGCCCCTGTGAGTTCTGGGTCAGATTATGGGAGAAAAGCAAACTAAGATGCCTATGCATCTCTCTTTAATTGAAAATACACAGGTTATCAGTGTATGTATGTCGCTTTAGATAAAAGCATCTGTCAAATGCAATAATCGAGATGTTTGGTCTCTTTGTCACACACTAGTTTATGAAGACATCATGGTGTCCGGTCGAGGTGACTCGTTTTTCATCCGCACCCACTTTGACTATGAGAAAGAGCTTCCACAGTGTCTGGCTTTCTCCCGAGGGGAGATCTTCAAGGTGGTGGACACCTTATATGACGGCAAACTGGGAAACTGGCTGGCCGTCCGCCTGGGCAAAGACAACCAGCTGCTGGAGAAGGGCATCATTCCTAATAAGAGCAGGTAAGTTGGATTGAGGTGAATTTATTAAAAAAAACAACTGATGTTTGATGTTGTCTTGGTGTGTAGTGTCTTTGTCTGTAATGAATCTCTCTCGCTCAGAGCTGAGCAGATGGCAAATGTCCAGAACTCGCATAATAAAGGTTCAGGAAGCGACAGGGCAGACTTCTGGAGACTACGCGGCCAGAGGGCGGCGAAGAAGAAAGATCTGCGAAAGAGCCGAGAGGAAAGTTCTGCGACCGTCTCCACTCGCTTCCCTGCCTTCGAGAGGGTGGTGCTCAGAGAAGGTGGGTGCAGTGGTATATAAGTGATAATTCACCAAAAAAGGAAAATTCTGTCATCATTGACTCATTTACTTTTGCAGAACTTAAAAAATTTATTTTGAAGAATGTTGGTAACAGAACAGCGACGGTACCCACTTGCACTGGTTTTGTGTCCATGCAATAGATTCAGTACCGTTGATGTTCGTTTTACCAACATTCTTTAAAATATCTGTTTTATGTGTTTTGCAGAAGAAAGAAAGTCATACAGGTTTAAAATGACAAGTAAATGATGACAATATATCTTTAACCTTTTCTGGCCATAGTCTGATAGTAGTAGTGTTTTATCCAATACAACAAATTTATGCAACACAAATCTTGTTAAGGTTGAGAGAAACCAGACAATACGTAGACTTAAAATAGAGAAGAAGAATTAAGCACACAATGATAGAAATAAGTTGACCATGAAAACTGAACCAGTGACAAATGGATGAAGAAGTATCTTCTGTTCTCCCTGCTCGTAGTGTTAAACCGATGTCTCGTTTTTTTTTATTAAATTTTTTTATGATGATGCCACGTGATGCTGTGTAGCTTTGCAGTATCAACAAACTCAACCCTGAACATCACCAAAACTACTTTTGTTCAGAGCTCAAACATCATAAAATTGACCCCATTCAGTAAAATGAAGAAAGGCTTATTTTCTCATTGAATGGTACTTTTCAATATAAAGAGGAAGAATTGATTTTTCTTGGTTCAGATTATTTATGTCAATGACAGTTGTTTTTGTCTCATGGGGTTAAAGTAATAGTTCATCCAAAAATCTGTCATTTTATACCTGTATGACAGAAAACCAATGGGGTGGACCAATGGTTTTCTGTTACCAACATTCTTCAAAATATCTTCTTTTGTGTTCTGCAGAAGAAAGAAAGTCATATAGGTTTAAAATCACATGAGAGTGAATAAAAAATGACAT
Organism: Oreonectes daqikongensis; assembly: GCA_026939265.1. Lineage (NCBI taxonomy): Eukaryota > Metazoa > Chordata > Actinopteri > Cypriniformes > Nemacheilidae > Oreonectes > Oreonectes daqikongensis. Next base: position 2,444,358 of record JAOTQM010000117.1, read on the forward strand.
CATATTTCATTTTGGGGTGAACTATCCCTTTAATATTATATATCGTCGAAGTTGGCTGTAAACCTTGTATGTCCAAAACAGCTACTTTTCAGAAAGTTTTATGATAGATTTTGTTTGTTTTTCACTATCACACATTGAAGAGTGTTTTCATTCATATTATCAGGCCAGCAGTTGAAAGCTGTGATGTACGCAGTGAACTCCAGCACAGAAAACTGATCCAGTGGGCAGCAAATATATCTTAATGTGCTTATAGCTGCCTGTATTGATCTAACAGTAACAGTCTGATGGAGTAACGGCTGCTTGCACACAACATTATTCACATCTGTGAACAGACCCGCTTTTCTCTTTCATAGCTCTATTATAAAAGACAGCAGAGATTTGTTATACATTTGAGAGAGATGTTTCTTCTCATAAAATATATCTGATATATTACACTATACCCACAATATTACCCAATATAATCAACCTGATTTATGTGCTGAAAGCCACAGATCATAAGTCTGTTTTATATCATCATTTTAGTCTCTATAATCCTCGTCTTATTCTCAGTTAGGGGTGTATTGAAAATAATGTAAGTCGTTTTGTATTTTAGTCCGGTTAACAAAGACAAATGTACTATCTCTACTGTGAATCTTGGGTTTTACGGTAAGTGTTTTTTCTTCTTCTCTCATAGCTGGATTCCGGAGACCGGTGGTGTTGTTTGGACCGATCGCAGATGCTGCCTGTGAGAAGTTGAAAACAGATCTTCCAGATGAGTTTGTAATTGCCAGTGAGTTGTTCTTTCAGAATCTGTATCATATAACATATATTAGGATGTGATGTTGTGCTTCAAGAGGACAACAAATAAATACATGAAATGTTAAATTTAATACTATATTGTATTAAGGTCAATATGTGGTATGTGATGCAATATCACGTGATACAATAATATTTATATTATTTTATCATTATAATTATATTTAAAAAACAAAAATTATATAAACAAAATGTTTCACATTCTCTCTGCTAACCTAAAACATTGACATTATACATAACTTTTTGAAGTATTAAAAATGTGTTAACCAAACTTCTGACATCTACTGTACTTCGTGTATGAATTGAAGTTACTGGAGCTCAAACTAGATCTAGACTTTGTCTACTGTGATTTTAGGTCAGCAGCTAGCAGTTACTTTTATTAGATAGTTTAGTCTGTTGTGTCATATGCTGCACTTTTTTATGTGCATCTTTATTTGTAGTTTGATTCCGCCCTTTTCTTTTTGTCCGATGGCAGAAACCGAACCCAAAGACGCAGGGTCAGAAAAATCATCTGGGGTGGTTCGTCTCAATACTATTCGACAGATCATTGAACAGGTAATGGTATATACACATAAATCAATGTGATCTTACAACAGTATGCCATTGAACACACTTGATTTATGGAAATATGGAACCCGTTCCGGTAGCTCAGCTTCAGGTCATGGGTTTGATTTTAAGAAAATAATGTCTTTAAGTCACTTATAAATAAAAGTGCATAATGTATAAATGTAAGGTAAACACTGTTACTTACTGTTACTGATGCAGGACAAACACGCCCTACTGGACGTCACCCCTAAAGCTGTGGACACCCTGAACTACACCCAGTGGTACCCTATTGTCATCCTGTTCAACCCTGACAGTAAACATGGAGTGAAGACCATGCGACAGCGAGTTATATCGAACTCAAACCGCAGTGCCCGCAAACTCTACGACCAGGCTATGAAGCTCAGGAAAACCTGCTCGCACCTGTTTACCGGTCAGTCCTGGGGCTCCAGACCACTCGCCCTCATGTTTTATTTAATTACAAAAGCTATTGAACAAAAGACAAGGATGTTGTATGCGCATGACATTTGAGAGTTATGATGGATGGGGAAGTCAGTTCCTCACACAATACTATCGTATACTTTAGAAGGATATAGTGTGTAATGGTTATGGATTAGTTAGTTGTATAACATTATGAAGCTTTGTGGTCATGTTTGGAGGCTGACATTTCTTGTAAACATGCAGTTTAATTTTGTTTCCTGAAAGAAAGAAATGCATAGGATTGGAAATGTTTATCAAACAGTTAATAGTCATGCATAAAGACAACATTAACATGTATCAGCATTAACATTATCAACATAACATCTCTCTCTCTCTCTCTCTCTCTCTCTCTCTCTCTCTCTCTCTCTCTCTCTCTCTCTCTCTCTCTCTCTCTCTCTCTCTCTCTCTCCTGTTAGCTGTTATTGATCTGAACTCTGCTAATGATGCCTGGTACGGCAGTTTGAAGGAGACCATACGGGAGCAGCAGACTCAGGCTGTGTGGGTTTCTGAAGGGAAGGTAAAACAAATCAACAATATAAATCTCCTCCTAATCACATTCACTAAAAACACTATTTTGAAGTCACCAAACGATATTGATCCCCATCATAAAACCACTGAGACATTTCTCAAAATATCTTTTGTGTTCCACAGAACGGCATGATAGTAAATAAATTACATTATTTTTATTTTCGTATGAGCTATTCCTTTAAGACTTGCTTTCATGTTGACTTTAATGTAACATTTACAGCATCTTTATATTTTAAGACTCCTTTCACATTTTCCTACTTCTTTCCTACATCGTTCCCAGTATTCCCAGTTTATTACTGAACGCATGTCGTCTATTCTAAAAGTCATTCCTCATGTGTGTTTCTGCTTTTACTGTTCATCATTCTTCAGTGGTTCTCTACAGCTTTCGTTCTTTTTTTGTTTTTGTGTTCGTTTCGTTTTCGCTCCTCTCTGTACACAAGATCCATCATGTGTCTCTTTTAGCTGGACGGGACTGAGGCGGATCTCGATCTCCACGACGACCGCATGTCGTATCTCTCGGCGATGAGCGCCGACTACTTGAGCATGGACAGCAGGCTGACCAGCGATTATGACGAAACGGCGGACGAGGGCGGGGCTTACACAGATAACGAAACGGACGAGCCGCTGGACCGCCAACGGGTGTCAGCCATTAGCCGCTCCTCTGAGCCGGTCATGCCAGAGGAGGTCAGTGCACGCACATACACATTTACTGTACACACATCAGGATGTAGAAACACACACACACATGTGTGAAAACATGCACATACTTACACATCCATGCACGCATACTAACATGATGGGTAAACAGTATGCACACACATGAACATGCTTGCTTGCATATCTCAATTGTCTGGATCAGCACAAAGTCAGCTGTGTCTCATAGGAGAGACAGCAGAGGTCAAGATAGCATGTAGCACTTTCTCGCCAGCATGCACGCTGTTAATGTGAGAAGTGCATGACCTCCAGTTTACACGCTGAATCATGTCGAGTTCATGCTACAGTATGCAAAATGTTGAATGCATGTGTGCATTTTAAATGCAAACTCTCCTGCCCCCTGCTGTCTAGTGTTGGAACTACAGCAATGGATAATAGAGCTAGATTAATCTAAACCTGCTTGCATATAGTTATACTTTATAGTTTTCTACATAAAATCATCAACATAATATAAAGATAATGCTGGCAAAACGTAGCCTTAATATGTTTAATATTGGCCATATCAAAGATTGAAGTTAATGGTTGATCAAACTTTGATGCTCAGAATTTTACGGCCAGGAAACGTTTAAAATGTTAGAGAATGTTAGAGAAAAAAAATGAATAAGTCGCTGACCCTAAACATTCGACCAGTAGTGTATATTCATAAACAGTAGGTCCAAGTGTCAGTATTGACTGGATGTGTTATCAAGACAAAAACATTTGTTACTCCATGTTTGCAGAACTGCGTGTATGTTATCTGAATGCTGTTCGCTTTACAGATCCTCAGGAAGTCCAGCCCAGAGATTCGAGGTCGTATCCGCAGGGTGGGCAGTAGAGAGATGATGAGCGAAGCCAGTCCCCCCATACTGTCCAGCTTCCTGCCTGATCCAGCCAGGGTAAGCTCACATCCTCCAGACAATGACGTGATAATAAAGGAATCAGACTTTAATCGTAAAAACCTAGAAAGAACAACCCCCATGTGTACAATGTCTGCCCCCCTTAACTTTTAAACATATGACTAATAACTCTTTCCCTGACCTCATCCTGCTGCGTGCAGAGGAACGGTTCGATTTGGTGCTATCGCTTTTCCAGCAGTTCAGAATCTTCTCGCAGCGGCTCAATGACACACTGTGGTACAGAACACTGTAGAGCCAGTGTTGTGCTGAATACAACCTTAAAACTAGATGAATTCATTCAGATTTTAGCAGTGTTTCTAGAAAATATAGAAGTTAAGGTTTGATAGCTTTGGTAGTAGCTAGCATTTTTTGTGTTTGGTGGTGTGAAAGGTTTGAGGTTTGGTCTTGAGCAGATGCATTGAATTATTGTCATGATGCGATGTTACTTAACTCTGTTCGTGCTGAAAAAAGCTGGATATTCATCATTTCAGTTAACATACTTGCCATGAAACTCCATGAAACATTCTAGCAAAGCAAAACGGAGCTAATCCTGTTCTGTGGGTTTAATTCGGCCCTTGTATGGAATTATAAAAGAGTGAGAAAAGTTTTAGTCATGGTTTTTGCAATGTGACATTCAGGTAAAGATGCTGTCTCAAGGCGAGGTGCCGCGGGGGCAGTACGATCCCTGTCGAAACTACGACTCGCGTTCAAGCAGTCCGGCGAGCAGCGATCACCCCCGCAGCCAAGACTCTCCGGCAAAAACCAAGCCCCCGCCTCCGCCCACCGCCCTCAAACCTACCTTCACATCCCGCGCATCCAGAGGTCTCAACAGCCCCCCGGTACGGGACACTGAGACCATGGAAAAGAGTCCCGATGATCCCTCTCAGAGAACTTTCATGGGCAAAGTGAAGGCCTTCGAACAGATGGATCACATCGCTCGCACACAGAGGGTTCTGGAACTCCAAGAGGCCCAAAATGCCCGGGTAAGTTATTACTGCAACATAATATTAACATTTCTCAAAGGCAACTTCAACATGTCCTATACAAACTTCTTGTTTAAAAACACAGGAAAATGAGAATCATGGGATCTTTCAAATGTTGGTAATGCTTAATGTTTGCATTTTCAGGTAGAGATTGCTCAGAAACATCCAGACATCTATGCTGTCCCAATGAAATCTCAGAAATTGGACCACAACAGGCCACAACCTATCGGGTAACCCTCGTTTTATTTTCTTCTATGCTACAAAATGGATTGATTTCAATTCTGTGTAACCTCACCGTGTTCCTTTTATACCAGCTCCAGTGCCCGACCGGAGCCCCAGACACCTAGCAAGCTGCCATACACAGAGAGCCGCCCCGGCGAGGAGCCCGTGGGTGAGCTCGGACGGCAAGTGTCTGAGAAGACCAAGCGTGGTTATTATACCAACACACAACAGTATCAGGACACCGAGCTGTAGAGTTTCTCTGCTTCGGCTCACCGCACAGCTTCACCATTCCACCGGGGCACCGCCCCCCGCACCTAAACTGCTGCTGACTTGGAAGCCCTTTTGTTTTTAAGTTTCCCACGCATTTCTTTTTCACTTCAAAAACCTTCTGTCCGTGTGGATAGGGTTTCATTTTATTCCTTATGTTCATTTTTTTATATATACATTTGCATATGTTCTGTTCCTTCTGTGTGATCCGAGATCCATGTTTTCTTGCCTATGCAAACCTTTCAGTTTCTGCGACGCAACAGAAACTTCTCGCCACGAGTTTTTCCTTCGCCCCATGAAACCTTGAACCCGTCGCGTGCTACAGACCAGCTTTTTGTTATTTTGAAACGTTCTTTTTTATAAGCCTGATGAAGCAAAACGTCTCAGACTCTTTTAAGAAAAGTCACTCTTTAAGGTTTATACTGTCTTTGCATTCCTTCATTTGTGATCATGTGTGTATATGATGTACGACAATACACTGGATTTTGTTACAATGTTTTGAAGTGCCTTTTACTTCATGAATAACGTTGGAGGTTTGTGGACTTGACAATCCAGCCCTCTGGACAATATTTTGCTGCTTACAGCTCCAAAAACAGGGAAAAGTTGACACCAAAACCCTTAATGCCGTGCGCCACTCACCTGTAACCTCAGTGTAGCAACAGCAATGAGACATGAATTCTGTTTCCAAAAGGACACTTCACGAATCAGGTTGATGCCGGTTGGTTTGAGTAATACCAAGCTCGAGTTTGAACTGCTGTTGTCTTATTTCAGCCCCACTGCATTATGATTTAACACGCTTGATTGTACAATGGTCTGCTGTACCTCCACGTATCAGTTCAAAGTGCTTCTACAACTCGTGGATTATATTTTGATGGCTTCCACTATGTGTGATGGTCACACGCTGAGAGAATACCGCCCGGACGTTTGTGTTCGGGTCGGCTGTGGAATTTCACTGTTGTACTACACCAAATAAAACTAACTATATTGACATTGTTGATTTGCTTTGTTTGTGTTTTATTAAGACGGTGACACAGACTTGTTTGACCTGAACATTCTATTGTGGTGATAAACACTATTACAGAGACAGAACTGTCCTATATGACGATATACAATATGAGAATCTTAAATGAGCTGTTTTATTACATACGGAATGAGCACTTTATTTTACTGAGATTTGCCATCTGTGTGGTAAAAGTGATGGAAAGTGATTCTGTTGTGAACCACGTCGGTTGTGTTGGGTCCAGTGAGTCTGCTCTTGTCCAGGGAGGTGTTGAAACCGTTATCCCTGTACATCCCGCTCTTCAGATGATGCTCTGAAAACGTTCGGCTGCTTCCTTTAAAGCTTGTCTAAAATCATTCATAGTATATGTTAAAAAACGTATGGCTCAATATAGGACAGTGTTAAAAAAACAACACCATATCACTCACCGGCATCTCGTGAACTGTAGGCTTTTTGCTTCCGTATGTTTGATTTGTTGTTTGGTAAAGAGGGTTAATCATCTTTTTGCTGAAAATACAATACCAGTTTATTAGGGAATAATAATTTGAGTTGCTTATTCTTATAAGGGATGGATGAGAAGTAATGTATTCAAAGTCTTGACTTTTTATGTAAAACATGTGAGACCCTGCCTGTAAAATCCAGGTTAATATCTCAATCTTTGTTTGATTTCAAACTTTATTTTCACTCTGATTTTAATATTGTACGTGGCCTTACTCAGTCAATATTAAAGTCCCCGTGAACCGGAAGTTGCAATTTTACTTCCGTATTTTGACGCATTTAATAGTGGGCGTGGCGATTTGATTCGATAAACTATTGACATTAAATGCTGCAATATTTCATGAAAAAATAGGCATTGTAGTTTTTAATTTCACTGGGACTTTAAAGATATCAAGGTTGTATTTCACAGAATGTACATTACATTCTTTTGACTATATAGAATAACAAAAAAGGTTTATTTGCAAAATCATGTTTTTATTGTGTCAGTTAAATGTACTTTCTGAACTATTATTACTTAATCAAAACACCCAAACAACTGCAGTTTGATATTACTTGAAATGCACAATGACATGAGTTTTTTTAAAAACGGAATTTCTTGAATTTTAGCTGGGTTCTTACAGGCAGGCTCACATATCTTTAATAACCAGTGTGTGCAAATATGATATGATTTTCATGTTAAATATATTACATCTTATATAAAACGTTTGAACTCACATTATAAAAAATATGCACAAAATGTGATGTGTTGTCGGTGTATGATCCCATCATGCACTGGGGTTTATTGACCGCTTGGTTAAAGCTGCTCACCTGTATCCTTTGAAGCACTCTGGATGATTAAAACGATTCGGTAAGGTTTTCTCCACATTATAAACATCGCTCGTCTTTATTTCAGACGTGTTTGCAAACACTTCAGCATCGGTTTCAGTCCCTTTGTTCGTGAATTTCTCGTCCATATTTCAGTTCTTGTCGGACGCTAACAGTGAAACTTAGCACCTCATTGTTGCTAAAAACATCGTAACTAGGTGACGTCATGCGCGGTCCGCTTATGAATGGTTGGTGACGCGTCGTTCCCCACACATTTATTTTGTTATTATTGGTTTAAATAATGTTTTTAGATAGATTAAAGCATTCTTTACAGCTACCTGTTAAACAGACATTGAATTTTCTCCCAAAATATGATTAAAATGTAAAAAATGTACATTATAATTTACAAATGCACATTTTTAATAATTCACACAAAATATTTTTGTGTTGTATTAGCAAGTTACATTGAAATAACGCAAAAAATTCAGTAGGTTTAGCTTCAAAAAAATGCATCTGTTATAGCTATCACCCATATTTTCGTATACATCTTTGATTATTTCTAACTTACTTCATTTCAAATGAAATCACATCAAACAATAAAATATTCAATTTAATATTTAGCTTCACAGAGAATACATTTTAAAAGTAAAATCAAATGAGAAAATATAGGAAAAACATTCAAATATTTCATCTTTATTCGTTGTATCCAAAGATGTTTCTTCATGCTGATACACACACTGCCACAGTGCATTATTACTCACGGTACGAGTTTGAGTCTGGCCTAGCGCGTACCAAAAGTAATAATGGACTGTGAAGCAGTTCAAATTCAGCTCCATTCTTCTTTAAGGCACGTCACGATTAAACCAGTTCATATGGAGCTCTGGTTCTCCAAATCACTGATGTCCCTTTAAGTGTTTCTCAGTGGACCTTTATGAGATAAATCCATCCATGACTGCAGTCCTAAAAAGATGAAATGATATAAAACTGCGGAACACTACATTCTAAATAATTGCATTGAAGCTTTTCTAAAAAAGAATACTTCATACATACGATATAAAATACAAAATCTCTAAATGCTTGCCCTAAAAGGTGCAATACACACACACACACACACACAAATAAACTAGATGAGAAATGAACTCAACACCTTTATTTTAATGCCTTTAATAAAATAAGTCAACAGAGGGTGTAAATAAATAAATGATCAATTCTTAAAAAATTGAAACGCGTGCGAGTACATATTAGGATGTTTTTAAATAAATGTATTTAAAATAATAAATACAAAAGTCTTATGACTTAACTCTTGCACAAACACAAAGGTATCGCTCCAATTTCTGGAGTCAAGCCAATTGCCTTCTAAAAGATTTTCATAATACTCCAAAACACAAGCAAAATACTGTAAAACTTTAGTTTCTGTGTTATACATATTACATGCTACTGTAAATTACAAAACAATAAGTTTAAAATTTACAGAACTTCCCAAAACTATTAAAAACATTATTTTAATGTATATATGTTGGTTTAAAATTCTACCTGAAATTTACCCTCCGTCTCCAAATATGTTCTGGGTATTGAGGAGGTCCATAGAAAATCTGGACTTTGCTTTAAATGGTCAGATTGTCAGATCAGCGTAGCCTGTAGCTGGACATGTGAGAAATGAAATGCCTTTGTCATGTAAGAGGTTCTTTTTATTGCACCTTCCTCTGGAAGTGAGGAATCAGGATGGACATTCCCCCAACCGGAATTCCTGTGTGTGTTTGGAACTGATAAAACTGCTGTAAAGAACAAACTCCATCCTCCTGCTGAAGCTTGTCAACTTAAGACGTGATTCTTTGAAGTTACACATGCTTATTAAATCTAGGAAGAATAAAGGTAGAAAGGAAAAGGTCTTGGTTTTTCTTAGCATAACTGGAAGTTTTATGAAACTTATTTGTTTAGCATTGTAGTAGCAGCACAAAGGTTGTCGGTTCGACTCCAAGAGAACATGCATACTGGTTAAAAATGACTAAACAAACGTCAATGCTCTGTGAGTGGCTTTGGATAAAAGTATTTGCCAAAACAAAAGCATAAATGTAAATGTATAACATGTATGACTACATCACAATGATACTTTGCAAAATCTATAGTTTCAATGCATTTTAGGCACAATGTTCAGCTGAGTATTCACAATATAACACCATCCTTAGTGTCTTTCCTGCTAAAAACAGCTTAAACCAGTTCAGTCAGGCTTTTTAGGGTCATTGCTTTTTTAAAACAGCATTAAGAATACTTTTTTGCTATATTGCTGTCCACCTTAAACCTGTGCAACATTGTAAAAGTTTGAACTTTTACCTGTAAGAGTTTAAAATGTGTATTTATGAGAATAAGAGTTTTATACTCAAAAAAGCAACACATTATTGTGCTTGAGGTCTTTTAATGAAACTCTGATTTCTCATGACACTTTGAATTTGGCACCATTTCGCTTTTCTAAAATCTGTCACTCTGTGCTGACGCAGATCCTTTTTCCTGAACGGGTGAGATTTTTATTGTTCGGATAAAGCAGGATCTGTTATCTCCATCCACCAGCAGCTTCCTGTTTCCTGCAATAGTGGAAATGCTGCGTTTCTCTCTGCTAATGTGAGACGTCAGGCAGAAATTCTAAATTGTTTAAAATAAGCATGTTTTGCCATTTATTTCATGGGATTCTCATGTTTTCAGATTTTTTCATAGATGTCTGTGCTGAATATATATAAAAATATAACATAACAGCTCTAAAAAGAATTCATGTGTCTTAGTAAATATCACAAAAAACTATATTAACTATATTAAAAATCATTTAAAAGATTTTTTTCTGTGGGACAAATGTGAGTTACTCAGATTTTTACTTGCATTTACACAATTTAAACAGTAAATTTCATTGATTTCACAGCTTTAAAATGTACTTTGTAACCGTTCAATTTTTTAGAGTGCTGCAAAACATCTGTTCTTTGTTTAACCAACTATAACCTTTAGTTTATGTCAGGGACTAAAAGAAATAACTGTTATATTATGTCTACTGTGTGGTCTCAGGTGACAGTTTTGGCTTTTGTAAACTAAATTGGCAAATCATTAAAAAAGAAATTCTAAAGTAAACACTGGTATGTAGTTAGCAATGTTACCATATCAAACCCAAGGAACCTCATTCCTCCATGTCAGCAGGGGGCTCATGCTTTTATCTTTAAACATGGTTATTGGTATCTGTGCATATGTCTAGCAAACATATAGTTGGCAGTGCCAGTTCCTGTAAACACCCCCCATCCCACCTATTCACAGTGGCAGTGAAAGTATCAGACTAGGCATTATGAGAAAGCTAGATAGGGGACGACAGATTTGTTCAAGTGAACAAGGCTCCGGACGGGAAATACATACTTGGAGACTGTGGGATGTGTATTGTGGAAAGGCCTTTGTGAAATTAGGGTGTGGTGGTCGACGGTGGCTTTAAAAAGAAGACGCTATTCAAACTTAATGAACTTGTTTTGAATTCCTCGCTTTCTGAATGGCAAAGGCATTCCGTGGCTTGTAAATAAAGAGAGGAACAAACGGCGGAAGTGATGTAAGAAATTCTGTTCTTTATCTGGCATTCCCAGTCCTCACCTGCTGAACCAATCACACCCTCTTCCCGTTTCTCTTTGAGCTCCAGACCGCTGGGTACCTTATTATAAGCATGCAGGAGGAAGCCATTCATCTGAAGGTCTGATTTCCTTTAAGAACATGCAGGAATAACACGGCGTAGCATTCCACGCTCAATGTGCGGGACAACTGAGGATGTGACCTCCTCACAGTGCACGAGGTTCTTGAGAGTTCTGAGAAAGGGCTCCTAAGATTTTATATAATTGTGCTCGACAAAAATAATTCAGCTATAAAAGCAACACTAAGCATCAACTGTTTGTGTAGCTCAACCTGTAGAGAATGATGTCAAGATGATGAGATGGATTCACAGGGAACACACAGGGATAAAAATGCATTGTAGCTTACTTTGGATAAAGGCATCTGCAGAAACGAATCTGATTTCAACTATTTCTTGTTGATGTAATGTAAAATATAAGTGACTTAATAAACAGGGTAATTCTGTATGTGGGGTAAGTTGGCGCAATGATAACCTGGCATTAAAAGAGTTATATATATCAGACAAAACCATTCATAACACAGCACAAATGAACACTACATAGAAATTAAATTACACGATAAACATAACCTATACAGTACGTGTGTTCAAACCAAATATGTACTATATTATATAGGTCTATATATTATATAATATATAAGACTCGTATTGTGTTTAATTGCTTACTTATAAATATGCATCATAATATGGAAATATTATAAAGAAAATGTCATTTTATAATTTTTGTTTTAACAGGAAAGAAAACCTAAAAAGCTTTCTGATATAGATTTTTGAAAACCAGCATTTAAACCAGTCCTGGTTACATCCTCCCCACTGCACCCTATAGAATTTCTTAAAGGGACAGTTCACATACAATGAAAAAATCTTTTATAATTTACTCACCCTCTAATGTGGAACACAAAAGAAGATACTTTGAGAAATGTATCAGTGGTTGTGTCCATACAATGGACAATGTAAGTCAATGGGCCAATGTTGTTTGTTTACCAACAAAATATCTTATTGCAAGAATGATTTTGGATAACCACAAACCTAGTTGCTGTTTTAAAACAGCTTCATGCGATAATTTGGATGTACACCTGTCGCCCTCTTGTGGTCACATATTTACCTTAAACACTGTCGATCTCGGTATATTTCAACAGGTCAGTCACAACCCTAAAAAACATTTAACACAGACTACACAAAATACAGATTTATATAGTTTGTACTGACGTTTTTTTGGCATTTTATTTTATTAAATATCTCAATTTTTGCTCGCAAAATTGTCCAATACAAATTTTCCTAAAAGTTTGAAAATAAAGAACATATATGACAACTAGGGTGTTTTAAAATGACCTTTAATTTGTTAAACTTCTACATAAAAACTGCCCAGTCTGGCAGACATACAACTTTGTCTTTTACAATATGAATGATTCGACAACTAAAATAAAAGTTTATATACTGGTTAGCATTTGCAAAAAAAGAAGATACAAGCCTTTCGCACTTGATTTTGGCAGTTTTATGTTTATGAGGTCTTTCAAGGAAGAAATCCAGCAAATTCAAAGCACAATATACATAAAAACACACATGTCATGTCAGCTCTGCAGTAGTGTTTCTTTAGAAATGATATTAGTCACATTCAGAACCTATATTATTAAAGAGCAGCCCAAATCTATCTGGAATGAGGTAAATACTTGTGTTTAACACCAAAAAAATCAGAATGATATCAACAGGGTCCAAAATTAACCTTCAGGTATGAGTGAAATGACAACATTTACCAGAAAGAGTAAAAATAAATATATCTTACTGGTGATGATACGAACAAAATTGTTACATGACCACATCTTTTTTCTCATTGTACATGCCACGGGTCATTGTGTTGCACATACCATCATAAAAGCTATTCGTCTCATATAGCGTTTATGTCATTTTATTCATTTTGGTGGCTTGAAAAGATATATATTTCATATAATCTATTTCTCTGAAGTTGTTATAAGATGGATAGAATCAGAACATTGATAATTTAGAGCATTTGTCTTTAAATATAGCTTGTATCATTTATATGAACATTGAATATCAGATTATCATTCTTATAATGCAATTTAACTTACATGGGGTATTACTTCTAAATCATTCATTTACATGCCATATTTACTGACCTTTTGTCGAGTTTTAATTTTGGACTCTTGCCATTAATCATTCAAAAAAGTCTCAAAAGAAGAATTTAAAACAGAATAAACAATTCAAACAATAAAGTGAGAGGGGGTGTAGACGAGTGACCATGCAGATCTTTCAAAAATAAAATAATAATAAACACTCAAGATACAGTTGAAAGAATAAAACAGGCACACAATTTCCAAAGCTTAAGTTCAACCATCAGAAGTCGAGGGCTTGAACTTTATGGAGAGAACTGGACCCCCTAAGACTGGCACACACACAAAGAGACAGGGCAAGCATGCATGCGTCGAAACACAGCACCAGCTGAGGACCACCATCAACATCTACTGAATCACTGCACCACTACAGCTACACCACACACAGCCACATCCACTGAGATGAGAGAGATGAAGGACAGAGAAAGAGAATCAAAGAAAGACGGAGTTAATGGAGAGAGAAAACTATCAAAAAGAGCAACAAGATTTTGGAGAAAGAGAATAAGGGCAAAGAAAAAAAAGAGAGAAACGGTTGGTGGAGAGAGAATAAAAGGAACAGAGAGAAACAAGTTGCAGAGAATAAAAAATGAGGAGGACGAAAGAAAAAAAATATTATGTTTAATATTAAATTAAAAAAGAGTTAATCGAGACCAGTTGCTGGAGACAAAAAAAATAAAAGGACACAGAAACCAAGTGTTGGAGAAAGACAATAAAAGAAAGGGAGGAACCAGTTGATGGAGAGGGAAAGATAATAAAAGTGAAAAGAAAGAGGAAATATGCACTATTCAGAAGGGATTCATTTCTGACGCATAAATGATCAATTACAATTTTTTTAAACATAGGATATCTCCTGAATATCAGACAGTATCATGCAAAATTTAGCTTACAGTATTTGATGAAAGTCAATACAAACAAGCACATATACTGCTGTCACAGGCACTAAAAGAATTCGAGTTAAAAGGTCATTTGTTTCATTTGCTTCTACTGATTTGAAGAGTTCTTGTACTCGGACATGAATCATTTGTCTAAACTAGTCCCGTCTGAATAGGACAGTAGTGAAACAGGAAAGGTATGAAATAAAGAATATGTCTGAGAACGGTTAGAACAGAAAGAGAGAGCGTGTCTGAGACACGTGTGATAGTGTTGGGTGCGGCTGTGGCGTGTGCACACATCGCAGGAAGAAAGTGTGTATGAGTGAGCGAGCGAGGTGACAGTTCTTTCTTTCCCGAGAGGAAAGAGTGAGAGAAGATGCTTACCGCTTCACCTGCCATGAAGAACTATTCATCTACAACAGCACCTCACAAAACACTCACACCATATGAAGGGGAATATTATGCATTCATTTTAATACTATACTAATCATAAAAACTACATTTACATTTTCTGATGGAGATACGAGTGCTTGCAAGGCAGGAAAAGGAATTGAAAAAAGATGGTTTCATAGGCACACGTCTGGGCCGATGTTAACTTCCTGTCTGTGTTTGTTGATCGGTCTGGCTAGTGGATTATAACATTTGATTGAATTGATATTAACTTAAATTCATGTTTTATTGTATAATTGCATTAAATAAACAATTTGTTGAATTTTATTGTATATTAATTTTATTAAATGAAGAGTTTATTGAAAGGGTCGTGACTCATTTAAGTTTAACCAAGTAGCGGTTCTTCTACTGGTAACCCAAAATAATACTGACTAGACATACTTTTAACTTTCTAGCTGATGTCATTTACTTGTGTTTTCTTTTGTTTGTAATCAGAAATAATCTGCAGGGACTCTATTCATTGTGGATGTGTACCTGAAGTTACAATTGGGCCACAAAAGAGTGCATGCGCAGTAACGTTTGTATATGTTATATAAGGCAAAAAAAAGGCCCTATCAGAATTTATTATGCAAAATGACATCATTGCTTCATGTTTTATTTTGAATTCTAAACATTCAATCTGCGTAAATTCAAATATTTTCAAGACTTTGTGAAATAAAAAACAGACTTTTATATATTTAGGGACAAAAATAACTTTTTGTAGAAACACATCTTCTAAAGTCTTTTGACTTAGCTTTAGACTATAAAAAAAGCCTTTGGAAAAACAAGATCTTCTGGCCCAACATCCTGTTGAGAAACATGTCATCAAAACGGGGAAGAAAACTCAAGCAATTTCATAATGACTGCGGAGATGATGATGTATTATAACATTTCAGAACATCACTGCCTTGCAAGCACTTCATCAACTGAACAAATAAAAGCGAGCCTAAATGTGTGTCAAATGAGCCCCCCACATTTCCAAAGTTTCTGGATTTCACAGAACTGAACAGTCCGCACTGACAAATACTCATGAAATCTAAAATCTTCACGAGGAAACTCCTCTGGGCTCCGAAGCAAAGCCAGGCAACAACAAAACATGTACATGGCACTTCTGTACCTCTGTAAACAAACCTAAGGGCTCTGGTCCGACAGCAAGCGGCTACGGCACGAGGCTAAATATTCTAGGTCCATACGAAAAGCAAGCGTTTGCAAATAATCAGCACGCTAGGCATGAAAAGGTCTGGATTCGTTTTTCGTTCACGTGGCGGAGGAGAGGGTTCGCGTTAAAAAGGGAATCTCCTGTCTCCCATAAGCCATTTCTCTGACTACAGTAACAAGAGGAAGATGTTTGACGCAAGGACACTTGCCCTGCCACTCCTGTGCCAGCCAAACACTTAGGGATCTGCAAGAAAGAAAACAGAAACGAAAAGCAAACAAAAAACAGAAAGAAAGAAAACATCACACAAGACATGTTAGACGTGTTGCATAAGAGTTGAATTCTATGACATTCGTTGATACAGACCAGATACAGTATGGGGTAAAAACGTTCAGTAAAAGCACTGCAACTGGACTTTAGAGAATATAAACGCTGTGGGAATTTAAGACAGGGGCCGTAAAAACGATACAAAACTCTTTATATTTAGCTCGCAGCACTATTAAGCAACTGATGCGTATTTAACAGCTGCAGATCAAGCTTATGAGTCTGTTTTTAAAGCATGCATGTATTCCTATCAAACACTGCCACGTGATTTCCTGTCCTAGAAATCTCTATTTAGACACAGACTTCATGTTCTGTTAGTGTTCCATGCTGGTCAATGTACGAACATGCAAGCATTTTTTATTTCATTGCGTAACTACACAGAGAGGCATTGCGTTTACTATGGCTCGTGACTATTTTTACTTCAAAAGTTGCTTTTTGTACAGCGGTAACTGCAAAGCTAGAGAAAGTCTCATAGACGCATGCAATCATTTCTACATTTTGTCTCTAATGATACGCCTTCAAACCGGAGGCGATACGCTGTCCCGGCTATTCATGAGGTACGAGCATTTACAGTAAAGTAAATGTACCTGAGAAAATATTATTCTATTCATCTCTCATGCAAAAAAATCTTTCTAATATTTCTTACAAAAATTACACTTAAAAACACTCTTTGATCGCAAACTGTAGTTTTGAGGCCACGTCGCAGGGCAGGAAATGTTTTTTATTGCCTGAAGTTCAAAGTAATTGCTTTTTCTCATGACATTTTCCATCATTTAGGTCTTAAAACTTCATAACGTAAAAGAAATATGAATAAGCCATGAGTCTCGGTTAAAGCAGTAAACAGATATGCTAAATATTACGCCGTAATGTCACATATCAACGTGATATGTTAGTAAACCAGCCATTTCCATCGGATATCAAAATGACACAGCAGCTGTGTCTTTATTGCCTTATTTGCCCGTACGGATCCAAAACATATCTGAGGGCGAAATCATTCAAAATATAAAGACAGACCAGGGCTGTGCAATATGCTTGAACATATAAAAGCAGGAAGTGCTCTGCTTCCTCTCTTAAATGAGGACGATGACATTTCACGGTCTCGTCTGCTGTACTGTATGTACAGTAAAAGCACCCTTTTGTGACGTGGGATTATATATATGTCATAGCACCTTTGGCACCCGCGTCCAAAAAGAGTTTGATGTAGGATGTGGGCACGTATCCTTCCTCGTCCTCGTTTCTGCGCACACGAGTCCAACCGTCACCCTTGTCCTCCTCGATTACGTACAGCATTTCTCCCTCGGCCATGGATATGGTGCCCTCATTCTGGCCTATAGACACAAACACAGAGTCAAAACAAGCAGGTTTGTAACACCGACGTTTCCATTCATGCATCTGGCAGAGCAAAAATTTGTATGTGTGTTGTCTGGAATCAAACCCACAACCTTTGCATTGCAACCAATGGAGCTACATCATGGCTTTTTAGGCCTCTTAGTTACCTTCAAATGGATAAAGTGCCTTGCACGTTCCAATGGTGGGTAAAGGTTCCTCTTCATCAAACTCTTCATCAAACTCAGTGCTGCGGGATTTAAACTGCATGCCGGTCTCGTTGCTGTGGTCTTCCGTGTAGCTGCCATCCGGACTATGTACAGAAGACATGCAATACGTAAAACAGACCAAATTACCTTTGACGTTACAGTCAGACTCTAAATTTAATGTCTCATATCTGGCTGATACATACAATTTGGTTAAGGCATTGTCAATATAGGAGAGTATAGGAGAGTATACGAGGAGCTCAGATGCAAAAGCCGCTAAATGCCAACTCTGTAAAAAATGATATACTGATATTGACCAATTGCTCTAGGTATCTATTATATAAAGATGTTCATTAAATGCCCTAAATGCAGTGCATACAGCCTTGGTCACGTGGATCACAGCGCCCTCTTATGTGTGCTTCAGTTTAATCATTTTTACATTCTGACTTTCACTATTTGCAATGTTTTTGGATGCATCTTCAGTGATTTTGTGTCTACACCGGACGCGACATGACACACAGCTTGTTTTAATGGGATTGTCGCTCCGCGCCGCATCCAGTGTAGACAAAATGTAAAATTATAATGGGTTCTAATGCTTTCTATTGTTTTTTTTGTCAAGGTTTTAAAGGGTTTTGCATCTGAACTCCTCTTATTAACTCTTATCCTACCAGCGTTTTTTAAAGCTTCATAAGAATCAGCATTTTTGATCATTTTTACAAAAGCTTTTCCTCTGCTTTTAAACCAAAAAATATGTTTTTGGAATGTGAGTGCATTTCATAAAGAAAACATCTCAAACAAAAAGCTGAGAAAACTGTGTTTTTGTCCCAGACTTTGTATAGATCGGATTCAGAAAGATGATTAAAACATATAAAGTATTTACTTTGCTTTACTTTATGCTTTTTTAAGACGTGAAAGAGCGCCACACTGTATAACATTGAAAACATTTTGAGTATTAAAAGTTACAGTATGTTTTCATAATATAACAAACTCTTTCACAAGGTGTGACACCTTTAAGGAAATAAATCAGTGCCATATTTAATCAAATTTACAGCATTATTTTTGGTGACCCTGCTGTCTAGGGACTGAAGTACCTCTCACGGTTTTGACCGTAGTTGTTAGTAAGAGGCGTGTTGCCCTGCGAGTCAAAATGTCCGCTCTGTCTCTGAGGCTCACATCCTTTTTCAAGTAACTTTCTCTCCACCTCCGTCAGCCAGCCCTGAAAAACACAAACATACTCAACAGTCGCATCAAACACTTTATTTCCCATCAACCCTCAACAGAAGCCTTGAGATGAAACTATTAAATATTCTACATCATCTTAAATTAAATATTGATACATATATGAAAATAAAACACTCAAAATATTATGAAATCTTATGAAAAAAAGAAACAGTGCTAGGCACAAATTACCTCAAATTTCTGCGCTTCAAGCTGCAATTTTTCCAAGCTCTGCGTAATCTCGTCTAACCGTGGATCTATACTGTCTGGATCCCCTAAGTGAGGATTCTTAATGTAAACATCTTTCATTTTAGTCAAAGCATCCCTGCAGACAATCACAAGAAGACAGATGGCATACGAAATCAGAAATCTTGTTTTGAATGTTACATAAACCTTGAGTCATCTATGTAGTGTTAGGAGATATCTGAGGCCTGAGGTGGTTGCTAAGATGTTCCAAGTGGTTGCTAGGGTGTTAGGTGGTTAACCAGCATGACAGAAATATATAACTCTTCTGGTGAAAAAGAGCCGCCTGACACTTTTGTGGCAATATGCCTGGTTAGGACATGGGGTAAACATCT
The DNA here is from genome assembly GCA_026939265.1 of Oreonectes daqikongensis. Lineage (NCBI taxonomy): Eukaryota > Metazoa > Chordata > Actinopteri > Cypriniformes > Nemacheilidae > Oreonectes > Oreonectes daqikongensis. The sequence goes on from JAOTQM010000117.1 coordinate 2,463,948, forward strand.
TTAAAGGGATAGTTCACCCAAAATTTCTCCTCCAGGACACAAAAGAAGATATTTGAAGAACGTTGGTAACCAAACACACTGGCCCCATTGGCTTCCACTGTCTGGATGCAGTTTTCAAAATATTGTATCTTCTTTTGTGCTCCACAGAAGAAAGAGTCATATAAAGGTTATGGCAACATAAAGTCAAAGTCAGCTTTATTGTCAATTTTGCCACAAGTACAGTACATACAAATGGAGAATTGAAATTGCTTTACTCTCAGACCCCAGGTCCTTACAGATAACATAGAATAAACATATATCAAACAATATATCAAAAATACAGATAAAAATATCAAAAAAGACAAATAAATGAGGACAGATTTTTTTTAGTGAACTATCCCTTTAATAAGACAATTCTTAAAACAATTTGCTTTAATGCGTCAAGCCAAGAATAGTATAAACAAACACAAAACCTGCGCATTACATGATATTTGGCAGAAAGACCAAATATCGCCAGCACAACAGCTCTGGATTGATTTACCTCTGATCCATCTCTTTCTGGATGTCCTTGTTGATGTCATTGAGTTTGGCCTGAAGTTTTTTTCTTCTCTGTTCGGGTGGAAGGTGACTATAGTCCTCTTGGCCTGTTCCCTGCGAACAGCAATCATCCACATTAACTCAAATACTGTAGTAAGAACAGGGCTTTCAATTAATTCAATTCATGTACTGCAACTGATTAAACTGAAAAAGTGTTAAAAATGACACAATATGCAATAAATTGTGTTTTTTTTATCCTACACAAATTCTTTCAGAACAGACAAATGGATCTCAAGATGCATTTTTTAACACTGAAATACTTTTAACTTAACATGCTGTCTTTAAAAACGGCATTCACGGTACAAAGTTTTAACAGTCAGTGCGTACCGTCTGCATAGGTTAAAGATTCCAATAAATAACTTTGTTGAGAGATTGTGAGACTGTAAGTATTATCTTTTATCAGCTTTACAACAATACACAATTTTTAGTTTTATTATAGAGACTTGAGAATATTAATAGCACATTTTAATAGCAAATGAAACTTACCAGCTTTAGAGAAAGCTGTGAACGTTAAGACAAGAAAAATGTGTTAGAGAGCACAGTGAATACACAAGAAAAGTTTTATGATGCTGTTAAGACAAACAGGTTTAAGATGACGCTGACAAAAAGCATGAAGAAAAGACAAACACCTTCAAAAGAATCCGAATTCACAACTTTTTTATCAAACTGAGTTGACGATGCTTTAGTTTTTAGAGTCGTCCAATCAGATCGACTCGTAGGAAAGACACACGGAGGACTGTGAACTCACCCCGCGCTTCAGGCTCCGCAGGCAGTGCATTTTGTGTTTGGTGCTCATGAAGTCATTGAGGCGCTGGCTCAGGGGCTCCTTGGGCTGCTGTGGGGACTGGGGGCCGTTCGGGAGGCCCTCGGGGGACGGGGAGGTGGGAGGAGGGGGAGGAGGCTGACGGGGTGATGCTAACAAAGACATAAGCTACAGATGAGGGTGTAATGGAGCCACATTGAGATATGGAATGGAGGAAGAGGAGATGAAGAGAGAAGAACATTCAAGAACAAAACCAATGTTTAGCTTTCAGACAATGTGATCAAACCATAAACACTATTAAAGTGATAGTTCACCCAAAAATGAAAATTCTGTCATCACATTTACAAGAATGTTGGTAACTGGCACCCATTCTGGTGTTTTGCAGAAAAAAGTCATACAGGTTCGAAATGATGACAGAATTTACATTTTTGGGAGAACTATTACTTTAAGGGAGATTTAAAATATTTTAAGCTAAAATGTGTCACTTTGTGATCCATCACAGCCCAATACACAGATATAACTATAACTAAGCTCTTTGTGTGATGAACTGAATCCAAAAAGTATCAAAACTGCAGTTTGAAAATATAGGGCAGAGCTATCTGTTTGACTGACCAATGAAGAAACTAATCTTAGATTTTAGATTACATTTAGATTAAATTATTTTCAAAAATCTGGTAGCACAGAAATCACACTTTTCACCTTTAACTATAAAGGAATATTAACTATTAAGGGAGGTTTAAAATATTTAAGACAATAAGTGTTAAGTTCAGTTCCTTTAAAATAGAAAAGTCAATTTCAGCATATCTAAATATATAAAACCAGATAAGTCTTGTCAATTTGATGACTTCAGTGGACATACAGGGAAATCAAATTTACTGCAATATATCAGAGGTAAAATGTGTCATTTTTCATTGGTCTGAGCATCCAGATACACAAGCATTTAAAAACGAATTTATTAATGGTGCATAAAACCAAACACTTCACATTTACTTCACCTTTAAAATAGTTTCATGCTAAATTGTTAATAAAAACTTCCACACTTCACCCTTTAAAGAAACCTCAGAACAAAAGCTATTTGCAATATACTCTCTATATACCGATATGGGCAATGTGCACTAATAGGAAGTTAATAAACTGTGAAACAGTTGCCTTTCCTAATGCATAAAACAGAATATTAAACTTGTTAATTGTCAGAATAATATAGTTTTACAATAACAAGTGGCACAAACCCATACTTGCATAAAACAACTATTGTAAACACTTCCAAGATCACCTAAGCATAAATAACATTATTATATTCAAGAGACATGACTGCATCTCAATTGTCCCTAAATAAGCAGTTTTTATGATTTTTATAATCAGTTTAATAGTTGGATGTGTTAATGATGTGCGTCCTGCCGGTGTTTTACCTTGTTCCTCTTGAGTAAAGGCCACAGTCTGCTCCTGCTCCGGCGTCTGCTCTCTCCGCGAGCGTTTAAGAAGCTTGATTCTGACACCGCCCTCTTCATAGAAACGCTGTAGTCTTCAAACTCCACATCGCCCGGCGGCTCGAAGCCCGACTTATACGACTCTACCACTTGTTTACTGTCCTGAAATTAAAAATGTCAATAAGGCTCGATGCTGTAATATAGAAAGTATTATATTCTGTAATATAATGGATTCAAAAGCTCTCCATTTACAGACACAAACCATCATATTTAGGGTGGATACTACACATGCTGTTTATTGTGATCTGCCCGTGTTTTATGATTTACATTAAAACATGCTTTAAAATATTGAGTGTGTTTGAAACTGTTTTAAGGTTCTCTCTTACATTCAAAGACTAGTTATGGTATTACTGTACAGCGTATATTATCGTTCACAGATAAATTCACAGATATCATAAAAGTAGGACTTCTGTAAATTTCCTTGATCTAATACTTCTACCTACTTTAGGTTAAGCCATGAGGCTATTTTTGGCACATGTATTGCATCCATAACCACGATGAACAAAGTATATTCTCTATTGTTTTTATGTTGTGCTGCTGTGGGCGGCACACTGTCTAAAAAGCCACACACACTTGTGGTCCAGAACCCAAAGAAAAGCTTAAGACTTTGTTACTAAGTCACTTTAAATCTGCAGCGAGACACAGCCCGTGTGAGTCAATTAACGCTGCTGCGCAAATCAGACTCCCCATCTGTCACATCTGGACATCGCTGGCCCACGTGAATGCTGAAAACAGGATTTAGCAGGCAAAGGATGAGCATGTCAGCCCGTTCACTGCCAACAATCCTCTGCGTCTGTAAATGATTCATCTAAACCTGCGTGATGACGCTCTGTACCGATCGATGCTATATAGCATGCATGCGGAGTGGCGATAACCAGATAAATCAAGTCTGCATTTTGCATCGTTTTATTATTCATACGTGTCATTTTAAAAACACAGATGTGGAAACTCTTGTGTTTTTCAAGTGAATATGATATTTTTTTCATAGTATTTTTAATACACTTTATTGCAGATATACAGGGTTTGACTTTGCATCCACTTAAAGGCATAGTTCACCCAAAAGTGAATAATTTATTTACCCCTATGTCATTTCACACCTGAATGATGTTCTTTCTTCTGCAGAATACAAAAGAAGATATTTTGAATAATGTTGGTAACCAAACAACATTGGCCCCCATTGACTTCCATTGTATGGACACATTTCTCAAAATATCATCTTTTGTGTTCCACAGAAGAAAGAATGTGCATGAATAAATGTTAAAAGGATTTTTATTGTTAGGTGTTAAAGGGCATTTCCATTAATATAAAACACTACCTACCATTTTAGGCTCAATGGATTCAGCAGCCTTGGTCATGCCGTCCAGACACTTGCTGACGATGGGCAAGACTTTACGCTCGACCTCACAGTACACGCGCATGCTCTCTCTCACCCGGCCCACTCGTCGTTCCTCCATCTCCTGTATCCTCTGCAAAGAGAAAACGTGAAATAATGCAAAATAACCAGAACTGAAAACAGAAGCGAAATTCAATATACTGTTCATGATCAGACTGGTGCATACTAATCATAAAAATTGCAAAAGTAATTTTTTTCTGTAGCACATGTGCAAGATTTATAACTTTAGAGCGCGTGATTCATCACTGTATCCAATAAATGTGAACAATACATGTACCTGAAAGATATGCGGTATAAGAGTGTAGTAATGCTCATGCTGGTCCTTGTTGAACTTCTGCAGGTAGGTCAGGTACTCATTTTTACTGTCCTCCGCTATCTGATGCCTCATCTGAGCTTGCTGTTTCGCCTAGAAAGACACAAAGCGAGAGAGACAAAGACATGAAAATGATTTCTATGAGAATGACAGTAAGGATTAACGAATTAGCTTTCCTAACATGACACGAACAAACAAACGCCGAGAGTCAATTACAAGATTACATAAAGATACAATACAATTGTGCCGTGGCGTCAACTTCAGATCAACAAGACCAGCAATCTACACACTGACCAAAGGCTACACAACGCAAACATCACGATTCACACACATAAATACAATCATATGATGTGTTGTGGTAAAGAAGGCCGTTTGTCAGGAATTCATTTAGCACCTGTGGGGGTTTCTAGAAATGGGAATTAAAGGCTGCTGTGTGAACATGAGACTCATCTTGTTGAAAATCAATTTATTTATTTTTTTATATACAATATTTACATAATGTTTGCCAATATGCATTGACAGAGCTGTCGGTTGGTTGAACTGCCACATGAAGTCAATATTACTTGTGTTGGTTTAAATATATCCGTTTCAAAGAAACAACATAAACAAACATTACTGTAAATTAACTTCCGGTACACATCCGCAAAGAATAAAGTCCCTGCAGACTATTTCTGATAACAAGCAAAAGAAAAAAACAAGTAAATGACATTAGCTAGCAAGTTAAAAGTATGTCTAACCAGTATTATTTTAGGTTACCAGTAGAAGAACCGTTACTTGATTAAACTTAAATGCGACACAACCTATTTAACAAATTGTTTATTTAATAAAATGAATATAAAATAAAGTGCAACAAATTGTTTCTTTAATTAATTAAATAAATATTAATACAAAATAAATGAATTATAAATCGTTATATTATTAGCCACTAGCCAGATGAAAGTGTTTAAGTGATTAAACCGTCTAGAGAGGAAAAGGTTACTGCATATTCAAAAACGAAGTCAAATTTCAAAGCCAACTCGATACTATATTATTACTTAAATGCTACGATTTTGCTAAAATAATATGGTAAACAAAAAGCATCATGCACAGACTAAAAATGCCAAACAGAATGCAAATTGTAAACATTTCAGAGTAGTTGTTGTCACGTGACCTTTTTATGTCGCATGCTTATTTATTGCGTTGAACTAGTAATCTTTGGGGAAAAAAAATCAATTTTGTTGAAATGAAAGGTTACGCTGAACACACTGCATTGTGGGATACAGTATTTCACAGTTTTATATTTTGGAAAGCGCAGATAATATGGATATTTTATGCATATAAAAAAATGATACACATTACACTTCCGAAATAGTATTAGTATGGTAGTATGTTATTAACAAGATGAGCCCAGTAACAGTAATGAGTAAGGGTAATAAATGGTTGATGGTAAACTGGTTGAACTTGTTCAAAGTCATATCTGAGACGACATTTACATTATAATATGCCCTACTTAATAAAAGCATTCCGCTGATGCTCAGAAGAAAGCCTGTAAGCTATTGTTACCTATTTTGAGAGGTCAGTGAAATACTGAAAGATAGAACAATGAGAACATGATGGTGTCCCAACAACATGTGAAAAGACAAATACACATACGCACACAATGACAATAAATGTTACAACTTCTACCAAAGATGTTAAAATGGAAATGGTAAATTATTTTTAATGGTGTACACCACAGACATCCATTCATCATGCTTTCTAACTAAACACATACAGCTGCTCTAAAATGTATCTGAACACTTAAAAGTCACACTTACTGTAATAATGCATGAATGTCATTGCATGAAATAACAAAATATCAAACCACTGGCTCCTATAAGCACATGATTCTAGATTCTTGTCCCAAAACTAACAAGTTTTCTGGTCCTGGGGTAATATTTGGTGAATATGGTTGTCACACGGTTGTCCTTACAAAGTACACATCACATTAACTATTAACATGTTCTGATAATGTTTGACAAAATACTTTTGTCTTAATATATCTATTGTTTAGATTTTGTGATTATTTAGCTTGAAAATGTATGTTTGTGGTATTTTTAATATATATATTATTTAAAATAATAATACAAAATAATAATCACTTTTTATTCTGTAACAAAATCTAGTCTTCTTATTATTTTGGTTATTTGTTATTTTTTAATAACCTTATAAAGTTATTAGGTTTATGCTTGTAAGATTAAGGATGTTTAGACATTTTTGTAATGAGAAACAAAATGAAAATACTAAGAATTTTTTTTTTCCAGTGTGCCACTTGGTTTGATATTTTCTTATATAATGCAGTAAACATAAACCACACAGTGTGCACAGACTTAATATCTCATGTGGTTGATGGTAAACTGTGCAGTATTTCGCTGTAACCCTAAACAGCATTTTTCATAATCTTCCTCAAAAAGTCTAATTCTGTACATTTGTACGAGGTGACTACACGAAAGATTCAGAGGTACGCTGCAAGCAAAGACGGAAACGTAACAGAAGCTAAAGACGAAAACAAAATTACGACAAACACTCTCTGTTGATATGGTTATACACCGAACAAACGGCCCACCGACACACACGACTCTTGGTTCAAACCTACCTTGAGAGAACACCGCTTTAAGACATGTTAAAAAACAAAGACACAGTGAATTAATGTCACAATACTGATAACAGCAGGTACTTCAGAAAACATCTACACATGGGCATGTGCAAAAGCACATTATAATGCTCTTCGCAGATATCTTATCATTGCTATTAAATGTTTTTGTTTCTGATCGTTGAAATATCCTTATTCTTTCTCATTGAAAAGACCATCAATCTAACCAAACAGCCATTATTGTCGAGTAGATTCAAAAAGTAAAAAATCAAATACTATAATAAATTTAAAACCATTGTGATGTTTAATATTAACATTATATCCTCCAAAGCTCCAATCATTAAAAAAACGAAATATTTCATTTTAAAACCTTAGAAAGCTAGAATTGGATATCATTTGGTTTGATTTTTAATTGAAAAAGCTTCAACGCTATCTCTCTCAAATATACTGTTTATACCGATATACACACAGTGCATCTCTAATCCAACCTCCCTGTGAACTAAACAGGTATTTTCTGCAGTGCAGAGCTGACAAGAATGAGAAGAGCAGATTCACTCGGTGTGTCCAACACCCCCCCCTCTCTCTCAACAGAGGGAATCCTCAGTGTCCACACAGACTCACAGCAGAATGACAGCAGTGATGGAGAATGAGGGGTGTGACAGCAGCAGTCTCTCTCCTCACACACACACACAAGCTTCATACCTTCTCCACATCCGCCTTAGTCACGTTAATGTCGGCGTCCATCTTGTCGAAGTAATGCTGAGCCCGATCCGCTTCTTTACAGTCCCGCTCGAATCTTCTCTTACTCTGATAGAGACACAGAGGAATTTAATTGAGTCATTTAAACATACAGCACATCTTCTATTTTATTTAGAAGGTCTCCGCATTGGCGCTAATATTTAGCAGAAATCCTCGAGCACAAAATCAATGAGATATTATGGTGATAGCATTTGAACAGATCGATTTATACTATAAAAGACTAATATAACACCAGTTATACAACATAGCAGTAACATAAGGACAGCAACATGTAGATTTATTATAATAAATGTACTGTATGCAAAACCATGCAAAGGAGTCAGGTGGTTTTGTTTTTTATTTGACTCTTTTAAAATGTTATGTAGACATTGCACCTTAATTCACAAAGCAGTAAAACTGCATGTGCCAGACATTGTGACAAAAATACTGTGACAAAAACAACACGTTTCAACACGTAACTCACTGGAATATTTAAAACAAAAAAACTATTTACTACTACTATTATATTAAAACCAGTAGCAGTAAGCTGTTTTTTTTTTTATAAATGGCAATGTTTTTTTAAAGATGAATGTTATTCATTTCACACAAAGGTTTAGTGTATCATGATTTGAATATTCAAACTATTTCCTGTTTAGTTGATTAACTCACCGATTCCAACTGCTTCCAGGAATTTTCAATGTGTTGCTGCGCTCGACGGCCATCATGAAAATGCTTTAAGAGAAATACAAGCACATTACAATTTACAAAATTATATAGATAAGGCTCATATTCCTCCTTTATTATAAGTCTATTGAATTGTTTAATTGGTTTTATCATCTACCTGACAAAATGTTACGTTTGAGGTATAGTAGGTGCAGTCAATTTAGAAAAATCACAGTCCAACTCTTTATTGCGTTACCGACATTTCATTTTTTCACATTTTTATTAAATTAATCAAAATTCCATTTAAATGAGCAATCTGGAGATTTTAGCGGCATCAAGCGGTGAGGTCGCGAATTGCATCTAACGGCTTACTCCACTGCTCACCCCTCCCTTAAAAAGCAATACGGTGGCTGACCCAGAACTAACATGTCATCGCTTTTTTCCGAAGGAGATAACATATTACGAAGCGCGCTGTTTAGCAGTTTGTTCGTTTAGGGATACTGTAGAAACAACATGACGAATTCCATGTAAGGGGACCCGCGGTGTATGTAGATAGAAATAGCTCTTTTTTTCATAACGCTTCATTATGTAAGGTCTTTATACACCTCTGAAGACAAAGTTATGTATATTATATTATATTGCATTTCTGTCAATAAATCCTCCTAAATATTACACACAGCACCTATAAAATATTAAAATAATTAAAAAACATGAATACTGGAACTTGGTGCCTTTGGTATGTTTTGGGGGGCTTACTGTGTCTGAACTTTGGAAAGCTGTTTTAAATAATACGTTGAAAAGACATTTACCGTAATTGAAAACTAAGCTGATTAAATGAAAAGCAAGACAATCAATCCGAACAGCAGCTGTAAGAACGATTATATTCCAGAGCTACAGCACGATCCAAATCCCTGATCATTCCATAAAGAATTAAATTACAGAAGCAAAGACGTATTCATGCACAATAAATATTAATTAACTGCAGCATTCCTCACTGGAACACAAATCATTGATGTAGGAGCTCTCATTAGTGACACAGGCTATTGCTTGTGTCTACCCACTCACGGCACAGCACAACTCGCTTTATGAAAAATACATAAAGACCACTTTCTCTCAGCGTGACATTTAGACACAAAAGGCCGACAAAATGCATCAACAGAGGTCGGGGAGAAGCGAAGGCAAATGAAGCCGGGCTAGACCTCGTGTCGTCTTTTACTCCGCTGTCGTATTAGTTCCAGCCACCGGCCTCAGACACAGGCTTCCCGAACCTTTAGATGGGAGAGGGTACGAACGGGGGAGGGTGACCTGCTCAAACTCCACTGACCTCAATACGTGACCCACATTGGGTCTGGCTTTATTCCATAGAGCTGGCAGGAAATCATAAACAAAACAACATATTTCTAGACGATTAACATGGATTTGTATGAGGTTAGGGGAGTGCTGGATTCAGAACGGAGGGAATTACGTTTGCGGCCTTCAGGAAATGTTTTGACTGAAGATTTTTTTTCATCTTGAAAGCCTAAAGCAGGATTTAAAAACCCAAAAGGTCATGAAAATACGTACCGATTTGCGTTCCGCCTTCAGTTCTTGAATGTAGCGGGTCAACTCTGCGATGATCTGAGAGGAAAGATTCTCAGCAATGACCTCGTGCTGACCCGCGTAGTCGTTCAGCTCATTTAAGGTCATGAGAAAAGCTCGACATGACGTGTACCTGTGAGAATAATAAAATATTAATAGACATGAAGGGTGAGTGTGAGTTAATGATGACAAAAACATTAAATTATTATATTGTATACCAATACACCTCGTCACTTAATACAGAAATTATACATTATTTTCAGCAGATAAAAATAATGCTTTACTTTACTTTACAGGTAGGATAGCAAAATAAATATGGTTTTAAACTTTTAAGGGGGAAAAAGCTCTCTATATCTTTTTGTAGTCCAATTCAAGCCAGACTAGTCAAATGCCAAAATAGACAATCAGCTAATGTAAAGACTTTTGTTACTCACTTGAATTCATCTTCATCTTTGGAGTTCTTCTTCAGCTGATATTTCTTGGACAGATTCCTACAATTATTATATAACAAATATAATACAGTTGCATTATAGACAGTAAAAAAGTACTGAATACATTTGACAGTTTTCAAAGATCTCTTTGTCTTTCTGTATTTTGAATGAATAATAAAACTGTTAGCGTCAATGACCAACAATACGGAATAATGGTGCTCACGGTGCAATGAGAGTCTGGGGAGCTAACAAAAGCTAATATTGTCACCATCAGAATAATCATATCACCCCACTGAACAAGGCCCACGATTCACCAGTCTGACCCTCTCAATCAGAGCGAAAAATCCAGCTGCTGGATGATGTGAAACAACCCACAGAAAAGGAGAAATTCACTGCTGTGTTTGTGAATTATTCGTGATTAATTTCAAGAGAGCCTATAAATGGCTTAAAATCAATTATCATTGTGGCGGTTCCGCCCCTTAACACATTTTCCAGCAGCCTTTCTTCGTTCTCTCTCTCTCCGCACACACCAACGGTTGCTCCCAGGAGTCTGATGTGTTGCTAGGCAGATCCCCATCTTGCGGTTTCTTGACAAGACCACACCAATGCAAGCGCTTTACTGTCTCCTAGTTTCCCTACGTTGGACCTAAATGGGCCGCACCCTGCGTCACTACGTATGGGAAACATGTTGACGTGAATAAATCCTCATTAGAATAACCCATCCCACCACGTTTAAAAGACTATTATTCCTCCACCAGACAGGTCCACGTCGATGTTGTTTATTTGTTCACATGTGTTTAGCACTTAATAAATCGAATCTGTAAAAAAACCTACAGGAGATGTCAAGCAATAAACTCTTGAGAACGAAAATACAGTCTGGCACATGTCTTAAAAATAACAATGTGCTGATGGATAAGCAAGCAACAAAGAGCGGATTTTCACAAAATGCAAACTGTAAAAAAAGGCTTATTTGTTGCACTTGTCAAATCGCTCAGAGATGCTGCTGTGAGCTCCAGCTGTGTGGTTTATTATAAATGTGTATGTCTTTCAGCAGGAGGAGACAGTGTCCTCAGGGTCTGGACCTCTATTGCAAAACACTGCTTAAAAACGCAGGCAGAAAGAAATATTGCAGAATCAGTGCAGGACAACAGAATGTGGGTCAGAGCCGGTATCCATGGTAATACAAGTCGGACATGTGACCTGTTTATTTTGCTTGTTACCACTGACATAACATCTTGTCACCATACAAAATCATCTCATTAAAAATGTGTATGAAACAGTTGTCTTATTACAGTATTTGACTTCGATATAAGGCCTATACAAAATGTATATTGAATAATATTAAAAAAGTATTTAACATTTTCCATTGAGTTTTTTTGTATCTTATTTATTATATATTGTATACTCATTCTTTCTTTTTGAAAACAATTATAATCTTACAGACAATTATATTACTAATATTGAAAATATTGTCACAACTTGCTTTTTGAATTTAAAGGTCTGATTACATACAAACCTTCACTGTCATTTATTTCATCAATGTACATCTATTGAAAAACTTTATGTATCATGTGGTCTATTTCTTGAGTAATTTCTAGTTTTTTTTCCTACTTCTGACAGTACTATTTGTATTAATATGCTTTTACTGTAAAGCTGCTTTGCAACAATATAAAACTGTGAAAAGTGCTATAAAAAATTTGAATTTATAATTGACCTGAATTGTTTAAAACTGCTCAAACTGCTCTACTATATATATATATATATATATATATATATATATACACACATATATACATACATATACCTCTATCTCTCTCTCTCTCTCTCTCTCTCTCTCTCTCTCTCTCTCTCTCTATATATATATATATATATATATATATATATATACCTCTACATATATTTACACAGCTAGTTACAGTAGGCAGGACAGTTTTAGGTTATTTACACCTGAGCGTGACAAGAAAGAGGGAACGTGTCCCAGACAAGTCAAGATGAAGAATAACTTGTTGTTAAGAGCTGTTTCCTAGGCCCGGATGAAGAGCAATCTTACCACATTAATACAGTATTCAAATAATGTGCAAATGCAAGTCTGTGTGTATAGAATATATTTTAATGGCTCAAAGTCAGGCCTATCTGTTTTAAAATATTAGTTTTACTGTTTTGAGTCTTTGTTATGAAGTCTCACATTAGCACAATACAAAACCAACAAATCCTAATGGTATCTTACCTCATCTGCTTGGCATAGCTCAATTCAATTTCAGACCGCTCCTTTACAAACTTGGTGTAGCGTTCCAAAAACTCAATACCCCACTGAGTATGCTTCTCTAGATTATCAAACTGATCCTGCAAAGTAGAGAAAACGTTCAAGCCGGACAAAATCACACAAGACTCAAGTTTAGAGTGCATCACAATCAAATCTGATGTAACAGATCTGAAACACGGTGCAGAGCAAGCACACATGCATTGCATACACTTAAGAAGATAAAAGTATAGACTACTTATGTCATTGCTTTGATCGGTATTACTGTGAGTTATTAAAAAAAGAGGACCCAAGGGACAGATATGAAAACACCCTCGGAATGCCAGTCATCCAATATAGTTTCATGACTTTGCAGTATCTGCTGACATTGGCAGTATGTCAGATCTATTATTCAGCACTGTTGGCATTCCAGCTGAAATATGTACACATGCTACAAATTTTACAAATGCTATTGATCTTTAAGCAGTCATTTACCTGGTTTTGAAACCTATTCATGTAACTTCCACAGATGGAAATGTACATTTAAGGTAGAGTGTCTTTGTCTACACAATTTAAGTAGTACACGGTTTATTAAGTATGTTATTACACACCTTAAAGTAATTTAACTAATACACCTTACTGAACAAACTAAGTAACCATTAACCAACACACACACACACACACATATGTGTGTAAATGTGTATTGTTAATATGAGATCTTGCAACCATTTCCAACTATTCACATCATAACTATCACTCATAATGGAAGACATAAGCCCATAATAATGAAAGGCTGTTACATTCTCGCGTTTAGTAAAATTGTTACTTTCTTACGGACACTTTGTTTGCTACTTTGTTGCAACATAGAGACGCGCATGGGAACGATCTGAACACCTGCTACAGTATGACACACGTCTCGTCTCGTTCACTTGGCATGTTGTTAGGGAAAAGCATTAGCCTGGGATTATTTCCATCCAGGGTATTTAGTCAGCGCTGATGGCTAATAATTGCATTCAACGAGTTTCACGAAGCATTTGCTTGCATTAACATATCTGGACGTGCATGAATAAAATCAAATGACCAAATCGCACATAAAATGCTAGAAGTCACGCAATTTGCGATCTGCAAGACTGTAAAATGGGCGGTGCGGAGCGCATCACCTAAGCGAGGTGGGCTATTGATCGCACATTCTGGTTATTAATGGTCATGTCTACGTATTTTGTGTAATAAAACGCTTAATATATCGCAGATGCATGCGTTTGCATGCACATTAATCCATGCATCGGGCTGTACTCACCCACAGCTCCGTCCCCCAGCTGCAGTTCATGGTTTCGAGGCAATTCCTCCGCGATAATCCTCTGTTTGAATGCATGCGTGATTCTTTACCAGCAATAGCTTTCAGATCATGAAAATAATACTACCTGGTATATTACCAGTGTGTACCGTCAAGGGTTTATACCTCGATCGGCTAGAGTGCGCGTTTTTACCTCCGCATCGTGCAAATTGCCGATGAAACTGGAAATTAAGATAATGCCTGTACTCGTGCATTCACGCGCCTGAGACAGGACTAGACGGCCACGCGCAGAGCACCACGCAGCGCCAAATCCCACACAACACTTACTGAGATACTGTATACTTACTGTTCGTACGTAATATGTATCTTAGTTGTGCGTCAAATAAATGATTCAAATGTAAAACTGAAGAAAAATAATTACGAATTGTTTATTGTCTTTTAAATCGTGTCTTGTTTAAATCATTTTAGTTAGCCTACCTAGTTATAACACGTCGCCCATAACAAGCAAATATGTGCTGTACAAATATGCGCACAATTGTGTTATTGTAAAATAAAAAATAAAAATAGTCTGTACTTTTCTATGTAGTAAAATGCATTGCAATAATATAAAAATAAAGATTTGAACCAAACTTGCCTTTTCTAATAAGAAATAACTAGTATAACTAGTATTGCTAATAGCTCTAGTGTATGTTTTTGGGGGGTATACTATCACCCACTAAAATTTGATTGTTGCAGTTTAAATACTTCACCAAGACTTTTAAGAGACTTTTATTTTGGATTTTTTTTTACCTCAGATTACCAACTTCCCGTTAGCAACCAGGCCTGGCGTAACGGTTCCTATGCAGGATTTGTTGATGTTAGCTGTACGCACGGTTACTGTATGTAGCTTATACGATTGTTTATCATATTTTCCAAAAGCATTTGCTAAGATTAAATAACAGCTGGCGCGAAAAATGCGTTAAGAAGGATGACTCAATAATTCGTAAACTGCTAGTCGAAAAGTTGCGCTTTTTAACTTACCAGATATGCGTGTTTTGCGTTCTCGTAACTATTAAAATAAAATTTTTGTCACACACAGCTTTCAAGATGAGCGAACAACTGAAATTTATCGTTGAACAGCTGAACAGAGAACCTTTCAAGAAAAATTTCAATCTTATTACCTTTGACTCACTGGAGCCGATGCAGTTACTGCAGATTTTAAATGATGTTCTGTCCGAAATCGATCCAAAGGTAAGAAATGTCATCAATAATGATATCAGCACATGATCTGAAACCACAAAAAAAATCTTGGATTTGAATTATTACTATGTAATTTATGAATTCAGAAAATGAATAGGATAATATATAGATATATAGAATATAGATAGATAGCCTACATACATAGATGGAGAAAGAGAGAGAATAGAAATAAGAGAATATAGATAGATAGGCCTAATCTATTGTGCAGAAGGTCAGATTTCATTGGTTTCATGAAGAACAGGATTCATATTTCACACCTTGAAGTGTATTGATAAAAGTATAATCCTAGTATGTCATTATTTAAATGCATGTGCTTTGTTGTTTCAGCAAGCCATCGATATACGTGAGGAGATGCCTGAGCAGACAGCCAAGAGAATGTTCACTCTTCTGGGGATGCTGAAATACAAACCTCCTGGAGGCATTTCTGAAGTGTAAGACGAGGAGTGAAAGAGATGTAGAGTAAAGAGAGCTAAGATGCTTTTGACCAGTCAAAAAACAAATATAGTTTACTGTGAAATGCATAAAATGTTCATCTAAATAGATGAGTTAGAAATGGTTGAAAGGCTGTGCATTTTGTAATAAAAAGATGACTTGAAAATGAAAATGTTGTCATCATGTTACTGCAGAACAAAGAAATACAGTTTTGGAACAACCTGAGGGTGAGTAAACGATGACAGAATTTTCATTTTTGGGTGGACTGTCCTTTTAAAGGGTAATTTAAAAGTGGACACGTGCCTTTTTTTAACACGTTACATATCATGTCACATTTTACCTTTGTATGCCTCAACAGAAGCAGTTTTCGCCAGGGTTTAGTGACAGGCAGTAAACCTGTGGTGCACCCCATCCTACACTGGCTCTTACAGAGGATTCCAGAGCTGAAGAAGAGGGCTTATCTTGCTCGCTTCCTTGTCAAACTTGAGGTGCCTGCTGAGTTTCTCCAGGATGATGTCATCGCTGAGACCCACCACCAGGTATGTCTGCAGTACATTTATCTTTATCTGTTTCTAATATATTTTTACAAAACCAATTCTGGCACTTAATGATATTTTTCTGTAATTTATGAGAAATATGTTTTCACAATATCTAGAAACATTTCTAACTAGTGGATGCAGTTTAGTTTCATTTTAAGTGTTTATTATAGATTATTATATATTATTATATTATTTAATATCTATATCTATATAGCAATACAATCATGCAAATCAGAGTTTGTATTCTTACAAGTTCATACTCTAGCGGTAAACAACCTCTTTTCAGTTTCAAGCCTGTTTTGGGACTGTACCTTCATTGGATCCTGTATTGTTTTATAAGGATTAGAGGGTTCATCAAGCTGTTCATATTCCATTGTTTTCATAGTATGAGGAGCTGGTGGAGACATTCAAGAATATCCACAAAGAGTGTGAACAGCTGAAGAGCTCAGGTTTCTCCACAGCTGAGATCCGTCGGGTAAGAGAAGCAGCATTACCGGTGACAACTTGTGTGGCCTCATCTGGCCTGTGGCCTTCCACATTAAATACCCAATAATATTAAATCATGTGTCACTTCAGGACATTGTGACAATGGAGGAAGAGAAAGACCAACTGATCAAACGGGTGGAGCGTCTTAGGAAGAGGGTAAGGATGTAGAATGTATTTGCACCTGCAGAATCATGATAACTTGGCAGATTTTTTTGAATTTTGTTTAATAAAAGTTTGCTTTGAGCCTAGTCTGTCCAGTAAAAAACATTACTATATTTTTAAACGATTTCAACTGAATTTCACAGATGTTCCCTCTGTCAAATAAGAACAAAGAGTGTAAAAAGTCTTCTCTGATGTGATGTTATTTTTGTCCACTAGGTGGAGGCGGTGTCAAACCACCAACGCATGCTTGAGCTCGCCAGACAGTTAAGAGTGGAAAAAGAAAGAGAAGAATCTCTCGCTCATCAGAAACAAGAGCAAAAGAATCAGGTAGAAACATTGTGAATTCCTCTGTGAATCTGTCGATGCTCATGTTTTCAAAAGCACAATCCACTGGATGTTTGATGGTACAGGCTGTGATTTCTCTGTGTAGCTCTTCCAGGCAGAGCAGAGACTGCAGAGATCTCAGCTCCAGCTCAAAGACTTGCAGCAAGCAGCCGCAGATGCAAAGCCAGAAAGTAAGTCAAGCAATGTCTGCAACATGTCCCAATCTTAATCTCCTTCTCTTAAAATGATTGAATTTGGAAAGATGATGTGATCTAACCAACAGGTCTTATGAAGAGACTTGAGGAGGACATCAAGTTCAACTCATACATGGTGTCTGAGAAGCTGCCCAGAGAGCTGGAGAACATGAAAAAGGTGGCACAGTACCTACAGAAGGTGGCATCGGAACCAGCGATGGGCCAAGCAGAACTGAGAGAGCTGGAGGAGAAGGTCAGCTCATATGGGTCCCATCACAATTTCCTTATCTTTGTCTATAACAAAATGTTATGCATGTTATATAACAGAATGCGAACCTACGAATTGCTGCTTTTCACCTGCACAAGGGTTTATGGGTAATATTAATGTACTATTTGCTTGGATGCATAAATCCATCAAAATAAATACCTAAAATATCATATACCTAGAAATTTTACACTTAGATAGGTTATGCTTAAAATATTCTATTAGCTATAAATTGATCTTTGTGAGTGCTGTTTCCAAAATCTCTGTTCGAAATATGTTAGTCAAAAGGTGTCGGAGCCCAAGTGAGCATCCGATGTGCCGAGAAGTGTTACTTTGATAATTGTTTCTAATTTTACTGTATTTCAGTCTCACATTCAAATGACAGCTGTTTTCATCTCACATCAGAGGCTGGCCTGGGGCTTCCACACTGTTGAAGTTGAAAATGTTTTTTGTGGTCATTAGATCAGAGAAACCAACACTGAGATCAACCAGCTCATTGAGAAAAGGATGGTACGGAACGACCCCATGGATGATAAACTCTCTCTCTTCAGACAGCAGGTCATTTGCTATCATCATCACCTTTTCCTCTTTTATCACCTACTTCTATATTCTATCTTTAATCATGGAGAGTTGTGTAATGTGTTTTAGTGTTTGACTCTTAAGCCTTTTAAGAACAGAGTTCCTAGAATGAAAACGCAGGGTATAGGTGACCATGTGACCTCTGGCTCTCATACCCGTATGGAAATATGTGCACTTGTCCCGTCGTGTGTGTCTTTGAACTTGAAAGAATGATTGATGTGCTAATGTATCAATGTGCATTTGTTTCATGTAAATAGCAGATTATCAGGTGTGTTTTGTTGTTTTTTGAATGTCATTAAAATACTGTGTTTTTTACACAGTTTTCATGCAACAGAATTATATTATTCTGCCAAGACGGCATGATCTTAGCAGTTCTGGTTTACAAACACATCCAACCCCATTGTGTCTCAGTTTTCACTAAATCAGCAAGCAGCTTCAAACGTATACCGTAACATTTCATGACTTGTTGATTGTAGGCTGCTATTATAGTCCGTAAGAAGGAGAGCAAGGTTGAGGAGTTGCAGGAGGCCCGTGAGGAGCTGGCAGCTGTGGAGAGAGAACTGAACATGAAGAGCAGTCAGGCACGAGAACAGGGTGGAGCGGAGCTGATCCGTGGAGACGAGGTACTGAACAGCCATATCACATAGAAAAACTGGGATATGAAAATTCTGTCATCATTTACTCACCCTCTTGTCATTTTAAACCTGTATGACTTTCTTTCTTCCACAGAACACACAAAAAAAAGATATTTTAAAGAATGTTGTTAACTGGCACTCATTCACTAGCATTGGTTTTGTGGGCATGCAATAGAAGTTAATGGTTGCCACTACTGTTCTGTTACCAACAAAAAAAGAAAGTTATAATTATAATCACTTTTATATTCACTCCCGAACTCTTACAGTGCTTCTTTTGTAAGGCTATAATGGAATATGTGGAACACAAAAGCAATTTTTTTGAGAAATGTCTCAGTGGTTTTGTGTCCACACATTGAAAGTTAATCGGGGCCAGTGTTGTTTGGTTACCAATATTCTTCAAAATATTATATTTTTGGTAAATGATTTGGGGTTTTTGGATGAACTATCCCTTTAAATTTCAGCTCTGTCTTGAGTTGAATGCACAATTGCTTTTTCCATGATATGTTCCACTCTGTCTCTGACACCTGTTAGCTATCATGTCCTTGCTCTTCTTTGTCTGTCTCTGTCAGTTTGCATGTTTTTTGTATGCAGACGTTCCATCCCCGCCTGCCCTTGTGCAGAGATATTGGCAGACTAAGCAGATAGAGCGGCACCCTGCTAAAATAGACCCCTTCCCCCAATCCTGGACTTCCTGTGATTTTATCAGCCTCCCCTCGATAGCGCTTACTGCTGTCTATGGCCTGTCCGACTGTGAACAGCAAGTGATGGATAGCTTTAACAGTGGAGAGAGTGTGTATATGTTAAATGTGACAGGGATGTGCAGGACGCTGAGAAAGACAGTTTCCATGTACGGTCAACCTGTTGCACAATATACAAGAAGGAAAGAAAGAGAACAGTTTTAAAGGGATAGTTTACCCAAAAATTCTTTTATCATTTACTCACTTTCATGTCATTTCAAACCTGTGTGATTTCTTCTGCAGAACACAAAAGATGATATTTAAAAAATAAACACGTTTTAAAACATAAAGTTGCTGTTATTGTACGTACTTATCTTTACATGGGTTGAAGTCAAATGGCGTCAAATTTACCATAAATTTAAACCTGATAGCCCAACTTATAAGTCTGGGTAAGGTAAGGAGTTTTGAACACTGACAACTAAACAACTAATTTTTGTTTATATTTTTTCCAAAAATGTCATTTAAAATCTGACATCTGGATTTGTATTGCAGGGCGTTACATCTGTTCACTCCATCTGTTGGAGCAGAAACACCCATAACCTTTCATTTAAGATACATTTCTTCTAGACTATAATTTGTGATAGATAGACAAACAAACCCACACATCCACAGCCTACATGTAAATGGGCATTTGCGACTACTTTGAGAGTTTACGTCAAGAACACAGTCCAGCATTATTGCTGCCCCCACCAATCCCTCCAACCTTGTCTGCCCTTGTCGTCCAAAAATACACAAAGCATAAACTCTCACACACAATCTCCACGTGTTCCAAGTGTCATACAGCACATTGTGTGATTTCTGCGTTTGCTCTCCGCATTTATAGCCATTGGCAGTACTGAAAGAAGAATAGCCCGAGCGAGCGAGCTGCCAGATGAAGATGTTTTTTTGTCCCTCCGGCCACATGCCTGCAGGCTTAGGTTTCTTTTGTTGCCATCCACAGAGATGTCCCAGCGCCCTCTCGGTCCTTAAAGCCGTGTTTTCCCCAAGATTGTCACCTGTGCTGGAGAATGAGCCAAGGCCACAATGTTCTCCTGACTTTCGTCGCACACACACCATACCGCAGACGGTGTGTGTGTGTGTGTGCGTCAGTTTTTTTCTGTCTAAGATGCAGCTCTGCTATGTTTGCTGTAATTATGAGATACAGTCACAGAGCCAGGGCTCATTGTATTTATGATCTGTGTTTATCCCTATATATTTGCTGTCCATGTGAGAGCGGTGTAGAGAAACTGTATAGTATGTGTGCGTGTATGGAAGATTGTGGTAGTCTGCTGCATGTTCCACGACCTAGCAAGAACTAGCTTGCAGGCTATGGAATTGCACAATGGAATTTGTTTTGTTTTGTTTTGGACTGGCAATAATCTTAATACGTTTTATGTACTGAGAGTCCATTTTAAATATTTACCAAGCAAAATAATTTTTCATGTAGTATCTGCTTGAGTAACTGTTTTCTGCCCATATGTTTTTTATATCTTGATTAAGACTGTTGGCTTATTTTTGTGTTTTGTTTTAGTTTAAGCGGTATGTGGCTAAGATGCGAGGCAAGAACAGCACGTATAAGAAGAAACGTCAGGAGATGGCTGAGCTGAAGGCAGAGTATGGTGTACTTCAGCGTACTGAGGAGATCCTGAGAGAACGACACACAGCTGGACAACAGCAGCTGGTAAACACACAGACCCATAAACATCCTTTAAACTTTTCTGCTGTTTAGACTAAAACTTTTGTGCACCTGAGTCTGTTTGACATTGGGGCATTTGAGTGGTTTTGGTCTAAGAGAGGTATTTCCAACATCTGACACTGGTACTCATCGTGATTCCTGCATTGATGACGTAAACGTGTCGCAGTTCAGTATCATATGAATGAGGTGAAAGGGAAAAGAATCAACTCTTCTTCTCCATACTAATGCATTATGTGTGACCACAGCCCTTTTAGGTTCACATGGGACATAATCTGCCCTCCTCATACCCATCTCTGTCCATTCAAATTGCATT
Source organism: Oreonectes daqikongensis (assembly GCA_026939265.1). Taxonomy (NCBI): domain Eukaryota; kingdom Metazoa; phylum Chordata; class Actinopteri; order Cypriniformes; family Nemacheilidae; genus Oreonectes; species Oreonectes daqikongensis. The sequence goes on from JAOTQM010000117.1 coordinate 2,485,614, forward strand.
AAAGCTAGTTACAGCATTTTCCTGGAAATGATTTCACACCCCTAAACCGTCCCTGCCTCCGACTTGCTGATAGCTCATTTGACGCAGAAAGGCTGAGCTGGGGCTATTTGTGATCGTGCCATTTGCTGGCTGTCTGACGCTGTTACTTTTTCAGCGAGGGAATTTTCCTCCTTCGGATTGCGGTTGGTTGCGCGGGCATGGGCCACCCCTCCTCTTGGCACCTGATGTTCAGTTTCCCTTACTCACTCAAACAGAGGTGGCAGTCCAGCCATCGATCAAACCCGTAACAGACTCATTCTCAATTCACATGACATGTCATAGCATGGGCAAAGTGCATCTATATCAAGAGCATCACAAATGCATTAGCAAATAAACGTGATATGCGTCTAAAGATAGACAGACGCCTTCAAGTATACAGAAATTTTGGCCCGTACAAATCAAGGACCAGTTTTGCTAAAGGTGACCATGGATATTTTATATCCTTAATATTTTTACAGGGGATTTCCAAGTCACACTAAGGCATCAAATAAATGATTAGTCGTATAACCTCCACAAGATTTAATGTGCTCAGCAGATTTCTGCCTTACAATAAAAACATGTCCGTCCCCTCTGTACCCAAAAAACAAAATGCTTTTACGCATACTTTCCTTCATGCCATCCCAGGTGTACATAACATCATATTTTCAGCTAAACACAAAATCTGTTTTTATAATAAAAAATCCAAACGACTCCAGTAGGTTCATAAATGTCTTCTAAAGCAGCACAATAGGTGTGTTTGAAAAAAAAAATTATTTTGAGCTTATTTAGCAAAATTTAAACCAATCAACAAACCCATAAGTGCACTAAATTTAAATATGTTTTAAATTTTAAATATTCAAATCTGGTTCTTGCATGTCTCGTGACAAAATATCATATGACAACTAGTCTGAAGAAATTAAGTCATGTACATCTGGGATCAGAGTAAACTATGAGAATTTTCATTTTTGGGTAAACTTAGCCATTTAAAGAGGAATATTGATATTAAGAAGCTATTTCATTTCAAATCGTTTGTTTTGTTGGCTGAAATAATACACCTTGCAGCTAAAACATTTAGCAGATAATGAAGATGATTTACTTTAAGCAATCTAAAAAACCTTTCAGTAAGCGAATGTAATTGAATTTGCGAGGGGAATATTTGTTCTATTTATGCAGTGTTTGTGTTCTGATGTTCAGCAATCTCTGGAGGCCCAGCGGGGGATCTCGGGATACAGCGATACTCAGGAAGAGCTGGAGAGAGTTTCAGCTATCAAGAGCGAGCTGGATGAGATGAAGGGACGGACGCTGGACGACATGTCTGAAATGGTGAGCTTGACTGAAAGAAGATTTGCCAACATCTGTTTTTATGTTTCGGATGTCATATACATGTTGTGCTGGGTAACATTAATGAGGTCAAAAACCTTATAGATGGCCTTTTTTGGTCATGGGATGCTTGATTTTGCTGATACAATTTTAGAGACTCCCCATTGAGATTTGTGATTTTTAATAGAGCCCATTTTGATCACACACAGAGCAGAGGCAAAAGCAAAGAGTCTAATTAGAATAAATGTTTTAGTCATTAATTTTAAATTGAGCTATACGATGTTTAAGTTGTTTAGGATTAAATACTGTGTGTTCAGTTGGTTATGAAGTACTGTTTTTCTCAAAAGAAAAATACCAAACTGCTAGTCATTCTCACCTGCAGGGAAATACATGTACAGTATATGATCTACAGTGCAGTATTTCCTACAGGGGTTCTTTGAAACTTAATAATGTAATAAATAATAATAGTACTTTTGTATTATGTTGTGGGGGTATTTCTTAAAGGGATTGTTCACCACAAACATAAAAATTGTCATCATTTATTCACCCTCAAGTTGTTCAAACCTGTATATGCCTCTTTCTTCTATGAAACACAAAAGAAGATATTTTGAGAAATGTCCATACAGTGGAAGTCAATGAGGGCCAATGATGTTTGGTTACCAGTGTTCTTTAAAATATCTTCTTTTGTGTTCCTCGAATAAAAAAGAAGTCATACAGGTTTGGAATGACGTGAGATTTAAGTTTTAGTGAACTATCACTTTAATAATTTGTATAACTTTGTGTGTACACAGAATTAAGAAGTGAGTGACATCTGTATTTAGTTGCACTGCGAGCGCATGGCCAGATGGAATTCAGCTTCGGTAATAAAGAACATCTGTGTTTTTTGTAGGTAAAGAAGCTAAATTCAGTAATCACAGAAAAGAAGTCAGCACTATCTCCTCTGATAAAGGACTTGAGAGCTTTGAGACAGCAACACACGGTGAGCATCAGGACTGATACTGGAAATACAAGCCATTTGTTTCTGATACACATACTGAGACCCTATCAAATACGAGGGGCATTTAGCATATTAAATATAAATATGACTGCGCTTGCTTCTTTAAACAGGAACTTGCACCAGAGTACGAGCAGAGAAAGGCTCAGTATGACACCTGTGCCGCAGGACTGGAGAGCAATAGGTCGAAGCTGGAACAGGTATTTGGGAATGAGCAAGTCTTTAAAATTATGATTCAGCTCCTAAGTTACAGCTGAAATATCAAACAAACTTCAGGTAGAACACAAAAATGATTCTTTCCGCATTTCCTTATTTCAAATGCTTATCCAACACCCTGTACAGACATACTTTTTAGAAATGGTTTGAATTCTCTGAAGCATTTTGTGAAATATTACTTGGCATACATTAAAGCACAAGCTGGTTGAAACTGATTGTCGTGATCTTTTACAGGAAGTCAGGACTCTCCGGGAGGAGGTGGCACAGGAAGAAAGCCGATATCATTACCTTAACTGCATGAAAGAGGTAAAAACATCTTCCACTCAGACACTTGAAATCTCAGGTCGCATGCTTCCGTCTGACACCTTTCCTGGCTTCTCCTATACAGATCACTGAGAGTCAAATTGAGAGGGCAGCCAATCAGAGTAAGATCAATCAATCGATGGACTTGCAGGTGCGGAGGACGGCTCTCAGGTAAGAAATCTGCTTTAGATAAACAGCCATGAACAAATACTTGAGCTCTTCTGCTTTCGAACCTACAAACAAGCACACGATTCCTGAGAGACTCTTTTGAGCTTGTAGCTCTCAGCATGCCTGCCTGCTGCTCAGAACCGTGGGTTTTTCTTTATTGCTTTTGTTTCAGGATTGTTTGAACTTGAAGTAGCTATTCACCCATTTCTGATCGTGCAGCCTACACATTTGAAAAGTTGCTGTATTTCTGCTAAACGTGGGGGTGGGCTGTAGCATTATGGTTAAGAATCTGGATCATGGGTCAGTTCTTTCAGCATTAAATTACATTCTCTGTAAGCTGTGTAATAAAAGTGTGTCTATTTAGAGGCCTGTTCAATAGAAAGCAACTAAACATGACATTACAGGTGTAAATAAAAATGAAAGTTGAATGTCTTCAAGTGTTGAATTTTAAGTGTAACATTCAACTTTTTTTAGAACTTTAACAGCCCCTGTTCACGGTATCATTACATTGATAAGAGCAACAGAATCTTCATTTTTAGGCTTTTAATATATATTTTTTGATAATTTCCCTTGCAGAGAGAAGTACATTACACACACAGCAGAACAGGAGTCCTTGGGAAAGGTGAGAAGAGCATCTTCTGACCATCTGTGACATAACTAGATCCACCAGGTCCCTCATACTGGCTTTATCTCCTCTGTCGGGGGTCTGGCCTCTGTCATAGTCCTGCCAAACCGTGTAAAGCATGCGATCGCTGTCATGGCACATCGTGCTAGTGTTAGAACAAAGCTTGTGTAATCATTGTATTGATGTAAGAGCGGTGGTCCACCCTCTCAGCACTGTGCAAGGAAAGATGACGGTATGCCAAGCTCTCCCATAACTGCTGGTCTTGCATTTTAATTCTTTACTACTGCTACCCTAGAAGCTCTCTGAAACGCCAACATTTCACTGCAATGTCCACATCAAATTTAATGGCTCTGCAAGAATTTGAAATTCAGATAACTGCTCATAGGTCAGTTTTGTCATGTAAATGACAAATTATGTAAATGTTTGTTTTATCTTCAATTAGCAATGGAAAAGGTGAGGCTGTCTCAAAGGTGTTACAAAGGCCAACGTACATTGTTTTTTTGGGCTCACAGGTTCTGCGTCAGCAAGTGAAGCAGGTGCGAGAGAACCAGGAGTCCAATATGAAACAGATGAAGATGTGGAAGGACCTTGAGAAGCTGTTGGAGTGTAAGAAACAGTGCTACCTCAAGGCTCAGAGCCAAGCGCCTATTGGACACGTCATCCAGGATGTTGGCAAGGATATGCTGGTTCTGTAAAGCCATTTGCCCAGTAAAAGTGCTTTAATAGGACCTTCCGATTTCAGTTTGTTATTGTACATGCCTTTATGGTCATTAAGACACAATGTAAATAACTGCATATTTTTACAGTCCGTTAGTACTTCAGTCTGTTCCCTATATTGTAAATGCGTTTGCATCTTACTGTTCAGTTTTTGTATTCTACTATATTCCAATAAACAGAGATTCAGTCTGGTACTGAGATAAGTAGAGGAAACTCATAACCTAAGGGTTGTCTGGATAAGAGGTTAATCTCTTAGACCCACTAACTTCCAACAAGTTTTCAGTCTTGGTTTTGACACATCTTTAAGAACAGAGCCTCAGTCTATGTGTCCAAAGATAACGCCTTACAAAGTGTTTCACTTTGGATGCGCCCGCAGCAAGTTATTTTGGGAAACAACAGGCATGACCTTGAACAAAAGAGCTGTCCAATTTAGGAATTCGGCTGGATCTCCTTTTGTTTCTCCAGTCAGCGTAGAGATACAGAAGTAAACAGACTGACCGGCCTCTCTTTAGACAGTTTGTTTTGTGATCTGTGACGTTAGTTTCATTTCATAAATGTTTTCTTTTCTTTAAAAGATTTTTTTTGTGATGAGCAAGAGAGGATGAATTTACTACCCAAGGTTTTGCTGAGTTTGTCACTATTCTTGTTACAAAGCTTATATTATTGATAACATATTATTGAATATAAAATAAATATTTACGCTATTATAAATGGTTTCTTGTTTTAGCAGTCTAATTCATAATCTACATAATAAATTGTCTATTATTATTTATAACTAATTTATGCATTTAGGAGACACTTTTCTTAAGTGATTTACATTGCATTCAAGGTGCTATGCATTTATTTACCTCATGGGAAATGAACCATGACCGGTAAGTTGCTAGCACCTTGCTTCACCAGTCGAGCTACTAGAACAACTTGTTCTTTTCCTCATTTCACCAGTGCATTTATTTATACAGAAAACAGGACCCTCTTTATAAAAATGGATGTGCTGGACCTCCAGGGTAGTAGTTAATTTATTTATATTTATATTGGTATTATATGCATTAGTCACCCTGAAAAGGTGCAAGTACTGCATGTTCTTCATAAGAATATTTCATATAATTAAATGCACTGCACTAATAAAACTTTATTATTACATATACTAGATTGTTTATAAGGTTTGCTAACATATTAAAATTGATACAAAGTTAGAGTGCTGTGATTCACTTTTCAAGAGTTTACCTGTGGGTTCGAGGTATGCTATTGGTGGGTTCAATCGTATACCTGCGCTTGAGGGGCGGGGCTAATGGTCCACAACCGCACTGAGTGACATCCCGTTAGACAAATGAACAAACGTTTTCGCAATTAACGTCAGCGCAGTCCGTGCCAAGGAAGATCGGTTGGATCTTGACGGGCTCCCTGGACACTCGCTACCCAATCAGAGTCATCCACATGCGGCAGGGAGGCAGTAGTGAGCCGCTTGCGATAAAACAAGAGTAAACGCCGCTGCGAGGAGTCACCACTGAACGGGAGAGAAGGACGGAGAAACGGGTCCACCGTCACATTTCCAGGCAAGCAGAAGCTTGGACGGAGGGGTGAATGTGATGTTCTAAACAAGGATCTTTTTCTTTTGGCTTGCGCTGACTCCCACTTCTTTGGGGAGCGAGAATATACCAGCCAGGAAGATCTGAACTTCCCACTGTTTTCCGCATTTGCGCGACCGTGGATAAAGCTTCTGGAAGGTGCATTTGCTCATCTCAACTTTTCTCCCATTTTCCTCATTGTCCTGCTTGCCAATGCCATTGTCAATGCATGTGTCAAACCCGTGTCTTTTTTGACCAAGGCAGATTTCTTGTAGAGCATCGGGATTCTTCTCCAGTCTAAACCATGGAGAACGCTCACATGAAGAGCGTGGATGAAGTTTATAGTTATTTCGGCGTCAACGAGAGCACGGGATTGACTTTAGACCAGGTTAAACGCCAGAGAGACAAATGGGGTCCCAACGGTACGTGTGACACTTTGTATCCTTCACTTCCAGCGGCGCGATTGAAGTTCGTACAAAAATGTTACATTTATTGCAGTCAGCGTTCGATTGACGTCATCATGCGTGCTTCCTTCAGATTTTGACAGTCGGTGTACAAGACAGTGATGCTGAAGCCCGTCCGGCACATTTATGAGCTCAAAGAAACGTTTAAAGTTCTCGGTTACAAACACCTGAATTTAATGTCATTACTGGACACCTAAAGTGAGCGCTCAGTCTTTAGTTATACAGCATTGTTTATGAAATAACGTGGATAAAAATATTCCTGTCAGCAGCTGTACATTCTTGTTACCAGCTGCATAGACCGTAAGATGGGACAAACATGTTTTTATATGAAACAGAATTTTAATATATATTTATTTGACATAAAGCTGCCGTTAGCTTGTCAAGTACATTGACAAGTTAATATCTCTAAATCAAAATTAAGTTTGGGCTTTCATTACTGCTTAAATTCTCTTCATGAAATGAAGCATTTCATTTTTATGTAAAGGCCAAGGGAAATATAACATTTGTGATGTTAAAGTTGTAATTTCTTGAAATATTTGCAGTATTCATTTATAAAGACCGTAGCTAAATGTATACTTCTGTTTGTATTTACTGCATATTTTTGACTCTCCTTTTTATTTTTCATACTCTTCAATAACCCTCACACAGAGTTGCCTGCTGAGGAAGGTAATCTTATATTTTAAAGCTGCCAAATTGAGTTATCGTTACATTTTATTTGATTCTGACACGTTTGTATTGGCATATTTTTGACAGGAAAATCTATATGGGAACTCGTCATTGAACAGTTTGAGGATTTACTCGTACGGATTCTTCTACTGGCAGCTTGTATATCATTTGTAAGTACATGTCTTGGCAGATTTATGTTATTGTGTAATAACATTCACTGAATGTGTCAAAAGTGGAAAATTAGGCGAATACAACCTGATTTTCGAGGTGATTTGGTAGTGATATATGGTGTTGGCTGACTGCTTTAGATTGGAGACAAACCACAACATTGCATGTGTTAAAATAAACATGGACTGTGAGTCAGAAAGGTTAGGGAAGTGCCAATGTGTTGTTAGCTCCTTAAGTGTTTCACGCCACGTCTTGGGTTACTCACAGATCACAGTTTAAACAGCTGAGAAAGCTGGACTCCTTAGGAATGGTGACAACAGCATTCATTGAGATTGAGTGTCTGTCACTAACTGCCGAACAAGACATCTTAGCGGTGCGCTGCTGTTTAACCTCTTGTCGAATTAGTTGAGATACTTGCTGCTGAATGGAAATATGCATTGTTGTTGTTTGCTTAAAAGAGTTTAAACTGAAATGTCATAGTTTCAAACCTAAGAAGAAGCAATCCTATCAATTACTAGTATAAATCTATCCATTTTGAAACCTATGCATGCAATGGCATTTAGAACGCATCCACATAGCTGCGGAAATGAAAGTGGCCGGTCTGGTGGATGGAGAGAGGTATGCCAGCATTGTCCAGCTGAGTGATACTGAGGTGTTAGAGTCTGGTTTGACAGCTGTCTCGTGGTTAGCTGTGAGAAAGAACATCTCTGCAGGCCAAATTAGGCGGCTGACCTTCAGTTCCAAGCCATTCATTACTGTAGACCTTTTACTCCACTGTCTCTGTGAGAACAACCAGGATTTAGATTGGAGGGTTTACATCTCTGTTTATGAGAATATGCAGCTATGACTTTGATCAGATGGATCACTTGTAGGACAATAAATGTCAAGTCTTGATGGTCAGTATGGCAGTTGTAGGAATGGAAGTTCTAATACCCAACTGCTTTTATGTGTCCTAGTGTGTGTGGTAACTGGACCAATCTGGAAAAGAATGCCTGCTTCACAATTTGCATACTATCTCTTAAAAATACAATTCAAATTGTAATCTGTTGAAATGAGTATCCTATAAAGTACCCCGGATTTCAACATTGGTTCACCTTTGTGTCATGTATGTACCAGTACTTGCATGATACTATTTTGCTATACAGTTCCAAATGTTGTGAATATTTCATTTTGACCAACGTTTTTATAATTGGACATTTTAGCCTTTTCAAATAAATAAAGGCTGTCATTTTTATGCCTATTATCTTCGTAAAAAATAGATGGTGGCGTTGCCAAGATAGCTACCAAGTAAACTGACATGCAAGAAATTTTGCCATAATAATATGCATCCAACAACAATTGATCAACAAGATCATGTATATCACCCTTTAAAGGGTGCATTTAATTTGGCTTACACAGAGGAAGGACCTTTTGTCTTTATGCTGTTTTGAAGATGCTGTATTACTGAACAGAATTATGTAATCATCTCTTATGTGCAAAACTTTTAAGTTGCTCTAAAGTCTGTGCCTAATGATGTGAGGACAAGAAAAAAATGTTTTTGAATGAGTTTATATTTTTTCTCATTTAGATGCACATATGTCGTGCTGTGACTGCAGTGAGCTACAGGAGTTTTATTTCCAGTCATTAAAAAATGCTGCTGCGTTTGGCTTTGTCATGCCGCTTGGTTACGTTATCTTGCTCAGTTTAACTGTTGTTGGAAATAATGCAGTTTATACAATCCAAACAGACTCTCATATGTAAATGGGTTGTGTGCATGGGGAAATGGCATATTGGCATTGAATCTGTTATGAGAAGGCAAATGTCAGTGGCACGTTTCGCCTAGAATCTTGATTTACTGGTCTTGTTATAGCCGCAGTGTGTTTTGAACGTGAAGGGCTTGATGAAATGTAATGGCTTGTTGTGACACGACTCTGTTTGTCTGCAGGTTTTAGCTTGGTTTGAGGAGGGAGAGGAAACCATCACTGCCTTTGTGGAGCCTTTTGTAATCCTACTTATCCTTATAGCCAATGCCATTGTTGGTGTGTGGCAGGTGAGTAAATAATGTGTATATGTATATAATTATGACTGTTTTCATACAGGTGTACCAGACATTCTCCCCATTTGCTATTGGCCAGGATAAATAGCCCCACCCTAAATTCACACCATTGGTTCGCTAGTATTGGTGTGTTGTGGTGTGTTGTGTTGTTTTGCTAGCACTACAGTATTTACACTTATCATAGAAATGAACCTACGAATATCTTGCTTATCGTTGCCTCTGCATCTTAGATTGGGTAATGGGATTTAAAGATGCTATGTGTGATATTTAAGAGGATCTATTGACAGAACTGCAATATAATATACATAGTTATGTCTTCAAAGGTGTATAAAGACCTTACATAATGATCTGTTATGTTTTTATCATCTTAGAATGAGCTATTTCTATCTACATACACCACAGGTCCACTTACATGGAATCTGTCATGTTGTTTCTACAGTATCCCTAAATGGACAAACTGCTCTACAGAGCGTGTTGCGTAAATACATTATATACTTCGACAAAGAAGCGAAAACATGACAACATTGTAGTGCTTCAAAAGGGAGGGGGAAGCGGTGGAGTGAGCCATTGGTTTCAATTCGCAACCTCACCACTAGATGCCACTTAAATCTCTCCTTTAATATTCCTAAAACAGTTTATTCCAAAAACACCACACTCTTCAGCTTTACCAAAAATAAAGTGTCTTTGTCTGCAGAGCTTTCCTCTTCTGTTATATTTGGAAAACTATATTTTTCATATTCGATTCCGTCCTTCTCAGGAGCGCAATGCTGAAAATGCCATTGAAGCCCTTAAGGAGTACGAGCCCGAGATGGGCAAAGTCTACCGCCAAGACAGGAAGTCCGTGCAGAGGATCAAAGCCAAAGACATTGTGCCTGGAGACATTGTGGAGGTCGCTGGTAAGGTGTCCATCTCTTTTATTTGTCAAATAAAGTGTCGTGAAAGACAGTGACTACCTTCACACACCTGTTTGTTTATGGTTGTCCGCTTTGTAAAACAGCTTTTGTGTGTTTCGGAAGTTATGTTATGATTTCTTTGAATGGAGTCTCTGTACTGGGACCTATACGTATGTCCTGTACAGTTCTCTTATTAAAGTTTGGGTATTTTTGGGTGCACCTGTTGCCATGTCTCAGTAGACTATGTACATAAATCCTCATCACATGTTCGAAGCTGGTGCTCTGCCTAAAGCACTTCATATCCATCGGTTGCACTGTTTGTTAATACTCCCCACCCACTCATAACACCACACTCGGCACACAAAAGATCAACACAGATTCTTTTGTATATTATAGTAAATAATATCTCTTGAATTGCTCAGATATTTTTTAAATGAATGTTGGATTGAGAGTTCTGTTGCTTTAGGTTTTTCTTGTAATACTTGAATTCTAGTGAAATTACAGTTGATGCATTTTTGAGAGATAAAGCATTCAATGAAACAGAAAAGAAAAAAATGTGTCCATCTTTTTGAGTTCTTTAAAGGCGATTTTCTCAATGTTTTGATTTTTGGCACCCTCAAACCATATATCAATAGAAAGCTTATTTATTCAGCTTTTATATGATGTAAAAATCTCAATTTCTAAAAAAAAATAGACCCTTAAAGGAGTAATTCACTTTAAAATTAAAATTTCATGATAATTGACTCACCCAAGACATGTCATCCAAGACGTTTATGTATTTCTTTCTTCAGTCGAAAAGAAATTAAGGTTTTGGATGAAAACATTCCAGGATTTTTCTCCATATTGACGTAGGTGGAAGTACCAAGTCAGTGTTTACAAGTTGATCGTATAAATACTAAGTCAAACGCTGTTTACAAAAAAAGGGAGTTAAAAGGTATAACAACGATGTCGGACGATTTTAAACTTGGAGGAGAAAATAAGATGGAGTTTTTCACCTACGTCAAGCGTGACTGTTTCGATGTAATTACGTATTACGTGAAGTCATGAACGCGCATCGCAGAACAGAGCAAGCTGAGCATTTGTGTTTATAAACCATATACATTTTTATTTTTTTTAGAAAATGACCGATTGTTTTGCCAGATAAGACCCTTATTCATCGTCTGGTATCGTTTAAAGCCCTGGACTGAAGCTGCACTGAAACTGTAATTTTGACTTTCAACCATTTGGAGACCATTGAAGTCTACTATATGGAGAAAAATCCTGGAATGTTTTCATCAATCTTAATATCTTTTTGACTGAATAAAGAAATACATAAACACCTTGGATTGCATGGGGGTGAGTGAAACTTTAATTTGAAAGTGAATTATTCCTTTAAGACTGGTTTTCTTGTCCAGGGTCACATATGTTGCTGCTATCAGCTTTGGTATCTTGTTTAGTAGTGATTGGTTGTATAGATTATGGAACGGTTTATTTATAGCTTATAGTGACAATGGTGCAGATAACAGGTGTCGGCCCTGGGCCCAGCCCCTTCCCAGAGTCCCACCGAATTGCAGCATGTGACGTCAGATATGATCTAGATATCAGAGTCACCTTGAAAGAGTCATTGGGGGAATGAAGCTCAGTTGCATTTGGTATTCGTGGTTATGTCTGCAATTTTCCACTGATGCACTTGTCTCGTAATATATCAAAATCCGCTAATGTTAAAACCTATGCAAATGTTGTTAAAGCGATCCATGGGTGAGTGTTACAGCTTATAAAAAGCCACATGCCTTCCATTAGCTGAAATCAGACCTTCTGTCCTGTCCGAGCCTTTCTTGCGTATATAATGACAAGATTTTCTTCTGCACAATGTCTCAGCATGTAGATAGGAACGTGATTTGAGCAGCCGACCATGTCACGATGTGATTAATTTAGGAAGATTGTCACCTTAAGCTTTTTGGCTGAATCTGGACAGTATTTGGTAGTGTGACATCTGCGCTGAACGTTTAAAGTTCTCTCTCTCTCTCTCGTGCGCGCGCTTCAGTTGTGGGTCGAGCGCATGACGCAGTTCGAGCCACGGCTTAACACACCCGCAGCAGAGGACTCTGGGACTGTTTCGTGAACAGAATTACAAATGCTGCCAGCGGCCCCCTAACAGCCTGTCGGTTACGCACCGAGCCGAGCTCAGCGTGTGGGCCACCTTGCACTGCTCATTGCAAAACTGATGTTTTAATTAGCATAACTTACATAGCATTTTCATATTTCCAAGCAAGTCGCTTTGGCGTGTATGACATCTGCTGGCGTAAGCTTTGATTAATGTCTAATGTAAGGATAATTCTTTTAATACGAGCAGTCATTCCTGTTTCGCAGTGCATCAGCAGTGCATCACCTTAAAGGGACAGTTCACCCAAAAACGATCATTTATTAATATCATGGGATTCCAAACCTGTATGACTTTCTTTCTTCTGCAGAACACAAAAGATGTTTAAAAAACATTGGTCCCCATTGACTTCCATTGTATGACACAAAACTACTGGGACATTTTTCAAAATATTTTTTTTGTGTTCCACAAAAGAAAAAGTCCCATACAGGTTCTGAATGAAACGAGGGTAAATAAATGATAAAATAATTGTTATTTTTGGGTGAACTGTCCCTATGTACAAACTGTTTCAATTGACTTTGTGTCTATTCCTCCTCTTTTGACCAAAGAACCAATACTCAAAAACCAATGAAGCACCGAGTTTGGTATACTACAGGCTTTGATTGACAAATGAAAGGGTTTGTAAGGTCAGATCTAACAGCTGTCTCCATTGTTCTCTCAGAGAGAGATGTCCTTATAGGGAAGTGACCACAGCGTTCCACCCCTTTACCTCTCATGCCACCGCTCTCACATCGAGCGAGATCGGCCCTGCCTATCGGCACGCTCTGTGCTTTGGGAATTCAAGCACCCAGGATGGCATGCCACATTTTGCTGGACCTGGTAGCCATCGCCTATCACCGCGGAGTGGCAGGGGTTCGGCAGGTGTTTGATGGCCCTGGGGCTGTCAGCGAGGATCCAGAAATGGCTGAGTTGAATTGAGGGTCAAGGAGATACCAGCCATATCGCAGTGACCAGGATGGACCAGGTGTCCATTAAGCCCATATCATTCATGAAACCATTGCGTTTGTTCTTTTGTGTCAAATGGGCATCTCTGAAAGTATGACTGCTTTGCCAACATTAATGGCAGAACCCTCATGAGAGTTCCCTGCCAATCAAATCGCTGTTCTGTGATGACACGTGCAAAGTTAAGGTCAAGTGTGTTCACCTGACTCCTGTTTTCTGGTTTACTATAAAGAGCAGAGTTCTAAAACATGTGACAATGCTGTGTTGCTGGGGAAGTGATGGAAGCATAAACCATTAACACCCCCCGACCGCCCGCTGTGGAGGATTGGGTGTGAGCTATTTTTCCTATGATTGATGCATGTCGAGGCCAGTTTAAGTAATGGATGAATGATTATGCAAGCTATATCTCACCTCTTCTCTATTCAGACTCCATATTAAGGTAAATATGCGGTGAGTCCTTGTGTGGGTGCTGTGTAGGACTCTCTCGCAGGTTTTGTTCAGGGTCCTCGTGCCGTTGTGGGTGGATAGATAACTCCATCGACTCAAGGTTCGGAGGTCACGTTTGTACCTGTAGGCCAGATACGCCAGAAATAGCTCACCGCAGGAGCCTTGCCTGTGTATATGAGCGCTGATAAGCACTGCAAGGTTCTGGAAAGCGTGGACGTACTTGTGAATTCCACCATCGGGCCTCCATTAAAAATCATGAATCAGCTCTCAGCTATAGACGTGTCATTCTCACCTCGTGGTACAAATCTGCATTGCTCTTTGACTCATCAGCTTTTAAAATGATGTGGATCTTTAATGTAGGCTGTTAATAAGTTTCCCAGTTGTGTTTTAAAACAGAACAGAGATGTTTATATAAATGCAGTCAAGAGGTCAGGTTAGCAGATCATGCTCCGCTAGTGGATGAACATTGTGTGCTGCTGTCTGTTATTTACAGATGCTCTCGACTTTTTAGACTTATTTAGTAAGAAGTATTGACTTTATTACAAACATGGTATAGCAGCTTGCTATATCCCAAAATAGTCAGATGGATTATGTAGTTCTGACCATACAAAACATTGGCATTTGATCTTTATGTGTTGGTAAAGTGTTAGGAGTCTAACAATACTCTCCTATTTAACACATGCCTGGGTCACAATTACAACAGTATCACAATGTTTACACCCAAAAAAATTATGATTTGGATTTATAAATGATTTTGTATATATTACTGAGTAATATAATATAAAATGTAATACAATATAATATATAGTATAAATGTAATATAATATATATTAATATTTAGTTTTACATTTAACTTGGTAAAGAATTGATAACAATTAAGACCATACCTGTCAACATTTGGGTACCTGATTCCAGGGCTGTCCTGGTATCCGTCTGTCTTTTCGCCGAGTTTCACAGGAGAAATAACTAAAATACGGGAGTTTCATGGGAGAAATAGCAAAACAGGAGTGTGGCGGGAGATGGGTGTGAAAAACGGGAGACTCCCGGCCAAAACAAAGTGTTGACTGGTATGTTCAAGACTGAATAAAATGGGTATATCCAAGATAATTAAAACTAAATTTTAACGAAATGAAGTGAAAATCCTGAGAGTGAACTTAAAACAGTAAAAGCTCAAAATGTTATGTTGACGCAGGTCACATGTTGGTAGTTTAACCAATCAGATTAAATGGACGACTTTCATTGTATAAACCACATGTTTCACATAAGAGTCATATACAGGTTTTAAATGACATGAGGGTATCCCTTTAATCCTTTAACTTCACTTAGTAATTTTTCCTATAGTAATATTAGCTGCACTTCTAGTCTTCCACACATCAAGCATCTTCATCTGCTCTAAAAGCTCTACTTGTTTGCACACTTTTCTTCTCTTGTTACCAGTCAACAATATCGTGACCTTCTGACAACTGAACCTCATTGTGTAACATTTGTTCCCTATTTAGACAGCTGAAAGATGGGAATGAACTCCATTTAAGTCTTTCTGAGAAGAGCTGTCACTGTCTCGCATTGTGTCCTTTCCCCCGTAGCTCCTCTCAGGGTTTCACAGGTCCTGGCGAGAGGACGGCGTGTTAATACAGAGCTCGAAGATCGTGTTGCGAACAGATGTGTGTCGATTGTTGCCAAGGCCACGCAGCGACCATTGTTGTCATGCCCTCCTGTTTTTTATGCTCTCGTGGATTCGCTGGACTTTTGCTAATGTCTAACATGCACAGATCATCAAAGAAGCCAACAACACGCTCAGACTTGCATTTACGCTGTTGTTGCGAAGACTCTCGATCTCAAACGCCATTGTTGCAAGCTATGACTGCATGAAGAGTGATATGCTCATACTTTGAAGCCCCACAGGTTGATTGACAGCTGGGGGGTTAACTCTCGTCCCTCTTCCTGTTGAGCGCAGGGGCAGCTGCTCTCATGCCTCTGTGTTTAAAGCAGATCAGCTCATCAGCGGACATATCAGAATAGTTTTCCCATGTTTGGCGCGGTGCATTGTCGCTCGATGCTATTTTCTTCTCTCGCCCTCAAGGGCAAGGATGAGCTTACATGTCTGTTTTGTTCTCCATCGCCCTTTAATTTATTTTTTTGAACTGCTGGATTCCATTTAATAAAATAGGATCATTTGATTTAGGTTGCAGTTCATCTTGCCAAGATCCGTAATCAGCTCTAATGTCTTCAGAAGTCTTTTTCCAAAGAAAGTTTTCTGTAAACCGTGTGTGATGCGTTTGTATGTATCTGTTAATAAAACCTGCAGATTATGTTGCCACTAGCATCTTTACAAGCTAGACATTCTTTTTGTGAAATGTGTGTTAAGTTCTGCATAAAGAAGATGATTTCAGGACTTGCTTATGTTATGTATTGTGTGTATATTATCAACTTAACTTCACCCAGAAACGAACATTCTCTGTTATTGACACCTTTTGTTCCAAACTGTTTTTCTTTGTATGGCCATCTGCTTGTTTTTGTATTTTCTAAGGCCATAACTACACTGTAAAAATGATTTTCTTTGTAAATATTTTGTCTCGTTTCCAGTACAAATATATAAACATTCTTAAATCAAGAAACATTTACTTGAGAAGCAAAATGTCAAGTCTAAAGTTGCAATCGTGTTTTTCATATTGTGATGCATGTATGGTTTCATCGGACACACGCACCTGGCCCGAAGTAAACTTCCGGTCTGTGTTTAATAACATAACCACACATATTTTATATTTAATTTATATTTATATTTTATAGTACATTTATTCGTGTTAAATGAAATTTAAACTACTTAACAGTTATTGATTCTTTGCGGAGGTCGTTTGGGCCACATGACGTCTGTTAATGTTGTTGCCGCTGAAATCGTCTATAGAAGAGTGGAACATCGTGGTTTGATTTTATGATGACTAAGTCTTGTTTTCGAAAAAATATATTAACATTAAGAAAAAAATTACTAATTAGTTCATTTTTGTACCTGATTTAACCTAAAATGACCAAACAATTTCTTCATAGGTCAAATATTATGATATTAACAATTGATTTAAAAATGTTTAGTTATTTACACTGGAAAACAAAAATGTATGAAATCATAATTTTCCTGTTTATTTTGTTTTTAATCTCTCATTGTTTCTTTTTCGTTCAGTTGGTGACAAGGCGCCTGCAGACATTCGTATCTGTGCTATTAAGTCGACTACATTGAGAGTGGATCAGTCCATTCTCACAGGTAAGAAACCACCCGATCTGTTTGTATTTGTATTTTGAGTATCATGGGTTTTGTCTAACATTTAGACTCATCCTGCAGGAGAGTCTGTGTCTGTCATTAAACACACAGACCCCGTCCCGGACCCCCGCGCTGTCAATCAGGACAAAAAGAACATGCTGTTCTCGGTGAGAACGTTTTGTTTCACAATTTATATGTTATATGTTTATATGAGTCCTAAGTAATAAGACACACCTGGTGTAATGTTACAAAATAAAGACATTTGAGGACAACTTTATCACCATACTCCTTGAAAATGTTTCCAGCTTTTTTTGCAGTCCACCTTTTATCTTTCTAACATTGGACTTGTGTGTTTCAGGGAACTAACATTGCTGCCGGCAAAGCCGTGGGTGTGGTGGTGGCCACAGGTGTGAACACTGAGATTGGTAAGATCCGTGATGAGATGGCCTCCACCGAGCAGGAGAAGACTCCCCTTCAGCAGAAGTTGGATGAGTTCGGAGAGCAGCTTTCCAAAGTCATCTCCCTCATCTGCATCGCCGTGTGGATCATCAACATCGGCCACTTCAACGATCCCGTCCACGGGGGCTCGTGGATCCGCGGAGCCGTCTACTACTTTAAGATCGCCGTCGCTCTGGCCGTGGCCGCCATCCCCGAGGGTCTTCCCGCCGTCATTACCACATGCCTGGCTCTCGGCACCCGCCGCATGGCCAAGAAGAACGCCATCGTCCGCTCGCTGCCCTCTGTGGAGACTCTGGGTTGCACTTCTGTCATTTGCTCTGACAAGACTGGGACCCTCACCACCAATCAGATGTCTGTCTGCAGGGTAACACTCAGTTTTTTCAGTTTTGAGATCTCAATCTGTGGCAGTCGTGGCCCAGTGGTTAGAGAGTTGGACTCGTGACCAGAAGGTTGCTGGTTCGATTCTCAGGGCTGGCGGGTATCGGCTGAGGTGCTCTTGAGCAAGGCACCTAACCCCCACTTGCTTACTATACAAAATGTACAAATGTATAGTACAATGTAATGTAAGTCGCTTTGGATAAAAGCGTCTGCCAAATGCATAAATGTAATGTAAATGCAATCTGGATGTGTTTAGGTGCAGCTTCCTGTGCACAGATAGAAATCTTTGTCGTGGGGTTGAGCTGCTCGATCTGCAGAAATGCAGGATGTATGCTGTCAAGATGTCCGAAATAAAATTTCTTCATGTGGTGTCGGTGAACTTTGGGGGGAAGAAAGGGAAGCTAACCGACGCTTCATCTTTATATGTCTGTGTATAGAAACACTCTCAGTCCTTCTGCCTTCCTTCCACTCGCTCTTCTGCCAATTTCTGTGTTTATTTAAACAGGAAAACACACAGGACAGAATTACAGCAGTCACTGCAAACAGATAATCTTCTTACATTAATACTTTTTATGCTGCCACCTTCTGTCAGTTGACAAATTCCTTCTAGACCCGAAATATGCTGACGCAAAGTTATTAGCTAACCCAAGAAATATAGTTCTGTCATTTTTTCCCCCTCATGTCATTACAAACGATCTTATTTTTCAAGTTTTTCAGAATGCTTCCATCATCACGTTTTTTAGTCTACAAGCATTTTAAAGTCATAATCCCAGAGCAAACCAATGGAATAAAAACCTCTGTCTGTCATTCAGATGTTCATCTTGGACAAGGCCGAAGGGGATAGCTGCTCGCTGACGGAGTTCACCATCTCTGGCTCCACCTACGCTCCCGAAGGAGACGTGTTAGTTGACTTGTAGCACTTAAAAGTGATGCCTAGTGTGACTATTTGTTGTTGTTGTTGTCAGTTTGTGATGTTGTTTTGCTGCGCAGGTTTCTCGATAACCGTTTGGTGAAGAGCTCTCAGTATGATGGGCTGGTTGAGCTGGCCACCATCTGCGCCTTGTGCAATGATTCCTCTTTGGATTTTAATGAGGTGTGGTGGTTGTTTTTCAGTTCTGGAGTGGTGATGGGGGGGAAAGTATTACAGTGTTTTTTGTAGGTTTGGTTGATATCGATAAAATACCAAATATACAGCTCTGGATTTTAAAATGTATATGTGTAGGTATGTGTTTAGGTAAAATGATCATTTTTGTTTCATTCTGTGAACTACTAACAATATTTCTACCAAATTTCAAATAAAAATATTGTTTCTATTTGCATTTAACTTGAGAAACAGGTCAAATTACAGAAAAGATGCTCTGTATTTGTTCAGATCTCAAATATTGCAAAGAAAACAAGTTTATGTTCACTTTTAAGCAATACAACACTAATATTTGTACATGTATTTAGGAAAAATTAGTTTTTTTATGTGATAACCTTGATTTGATTGATAACCTTGATTTACCTTGAACAGACTCTGGACTGGAATGACCACAATACATCAAGAAATACTGACATTTGGAATAATAATCACAAAATCTATAGATAAAGTTTACAAAATGTATCTTCATTTAGAAGAATAGCTGAGTCCACACCACAACTGTAAAGATCCAGAATAACATTATCAATGGGATCCCTTTCAGACAGATTTCTCAGATCTTTTGCATGCAAGCTTAGAATTAACAACATTCTTTTTCGTTGTACACTTATATTCATAGTTAAAGAATGTTTTTAATGGATCTTTAGTGTTTATTTGAACAGCTTTGTGAACTGCTGTCCAACAATTTTATATCAAGAACAGCATTTGAAAACTTTGCCTACATGACAATGATACACAATGTTCTTTCAGTCCAAAGGTGTTTTTGAAAAGGTTGGAGAAGCCACAGAGACGGCTCTTACTTGCCTGGTGGAGAAGATGAATGTGTTTGACACTGATGTCAGAAGCCTGTCGAACATCGAGAGAGCCAACGCCTGCAACGCTGTAAATATTACTGTAATTTTTCTGTGATGGTAACAGGGATGTCAGAACTAACGTGTGTGTGTGTTTGTAGGTGATCAAACAGCTGATGAAGAAAGAGTTTACGCTGGAGTTCTCCAGAGACCGCAAGTCCATGTCTGTGTTCTGCACCCCCAACAAGGCCAAATCCAGCTCTGCTAAGATGTTTGTCAAGGTGCTTTGTCTCCTTGACTGTTATTCTTTAGATTAGTGCGAAAATCAAATCTGGTCAGCCGTGTGTCGGCCTCGCTGCTAAACTAAAATGTCTATCTCAGGGCGCTCCGGAGGGCGTGATCGAAAGGTGCGCGTACGTACGTGTGGGCGGCTCAAGGGTGCCCTTGTCTCAGGGCATTAAGGAAAAGATCATGACTGTCATCAAGGAATACGGCACCGGACGGGACACCCTGCGTTGCCTGGCGCTGGCCACTCGCGATAACCCGCTCAAGAAGGAGGAGATGATTCTGTCCGACACGGCACGCTTTGCAGAATATGAGGTGACTATAAGATTGCTGGACTTGACAAACTGTCTGGAAGGAAATGCATGTATCCATTTCTAGAATAAAGTATCTTGGTCATTTTTTCTAAATGTCTACATCTCCCAGTCTGATCTGACCTTCGTGGGCTGCGTGGGGATGCTGGATCCTCCTCGTACCGAGGTGGCCGCTTCCATCAAGCTCTGCCGGCACGCTGGCATTCGGGTCATCATGATCACGGGTGACAACAAAGGTACGGCCGTGGCCATCTGCAGACGCATCGGCATCTTCTCGGATGACGACGACATCAACCGCATGGCCTTCACGGGCCGTGAGTTTGACGACCTTTCACCCCACGCCCAGCGAGAGGCTGTCATGTCTGCCCGCTGCTTTGCACGTGTGGAACCTTCGCACAAGTCCAAAATCGTAGAGTTCCTGCAGGGCTTCGATGAGATCACCGCTATGGTAGGTCACCTTACTCCGTTTCATCTTCGGTATTATATATTTTTATTTAATAATGACTTTTATGTTGAACTATTCCTTCAAAACGATTCTTTTAAAATGATATTTTTACACTATAATCAAAAAGTGCTTGACTGAGTGTTTGTCTCTACAGACAGGAGATGGCGTGAACGATGCCCCCGCCTTGAAGAAGGCGGAGATTGGCATTGCCATGGGCTCTGGCACTGCCGTGGCCAAGACAGCCTCGGAGATGGTCCTCGCTGATGACAACTTCTCCACCATCGTGGCTGCTGTTGAGGAAGGCAGAGCTATCTACAACAACATGAAGCAGTTCATCCGCTACCTCATCTCATCCAATGTAGGAGAGGTCGTCTGGTCAGTCCATCTTTCATCTTTCCCAATAGTCACTTACCAATTTTCAGAGAATCTGAAATATAATTTGATGATGTTTCTCCTCTAGCATCTTCCTTACTGCTGCTTTGGGTTTCCCCGAGGCTCTCATCCCCGTTCAGCTGCTGTGGGTTAACCTGGTCACTGACGGCTTACCTGCAACTGCTCTCGGCTTCAACCCGCCTGACCTGGACATCATGAACAAACCTCCCCGCAACGCTAAGGAGCCCCTTATCTCAGGCTGGCTATTCTTCAGATATCTGGCCATTGGCTGTGAGTCATTCTAGCTTCTCTCACTAACACTGACACTGTGTCATGTTAACTCTTATTTAATGTGTGTTGTGTAATTCAGGTTATGTGGGCGCTGGGACCGTAGGAGCCGCTGCGTGGTGGTTCATCGCTGCTGAGGACGGTCCAATGATCACTCTTTACCAGCTGGTACATGCCTCTGTTTAACTCTCTGGTGCTCCTCATTTAAGGCACTCATCTAACTAAAAATATAACTTTTATTGCCAAATGATAACATTGTTTTTTTTGTGTGTAATGTATTTAATATTTTATCTTTAATATTTCACATTTTTATGATTTTGTGTAATAATCATGCAATAATTGTTCCATTGAATATAATCCATTGAATTTTTGCGTTCACATAGCAGGTCCAACAAAGGTCACAAAGTTTCGTACCATTCAGATACAGTAAAAATCCATTAGACATAAACATTTTATTTTTGTTTTTTATACATTTCCTATGGAGGTTGTTATTGACCATTTCACCTTTTCCAATCACATATATGGTTTATTTATGTTCACATAGCCAGTGTCACAAGTCACCAAGTTTTGTAGCTTTCAGAAAAGAACAAAATCTAAATGTAACTTGTTTAATGCATCCAAACAACACAACATTAGTTTATATATTGCAGCTATTTGTCGTAGTAAAACTGGTATCTAATATGACATTTTCATTGTGTTGTTATGTAAAAAAGAATTTTCTCCACATTCAAACAAATAATTGATCATTATTTTTATCATATAATATTTTTTTTATGCAGATAATAAGTAAGATAAACATTATATGCAAGAAATGTTTTTTTTAACAGTTATTGTGCTTGTGATCCTTTCTTTTATTTGACAAAATAATATCAAACTGAATGTACAGTATCTGTTTACACAGTCACATGATTAAGACTGACTGACGCATTTATCTTATAGACATTATTGTCTTTTAGCCTGTTGCTGACCATTTTGTTGAATGTATCTTTCAGAGTCATTTCTTGCAGTGTTCTCCTGATAACCCCGACTTCCAGGACCTGGAGTGCCACGTGTTCGAGTCTCCCTACCCCATGACCATGGCTCTGTCCGTACTCGTCACCATCGAAATGTGTAACGCTCTCAACAGGTCAGACCTCAGTGCCGCACATCACGAAGAGCCTTGAAACCTTGTATAACATCAGTAAACACGTTTCTTTCTTTTCGCCAGTCTGTCTGAGAACCAGTCTCTGATCCGCATGCCACCCTGGGAGAACATCTGGCTGCTGGGAGCCATCTGCCTCTCCATGTCTCTGCACTTCCTCATCCTCTACGTGGAACCATTACCGGTATGTCCGCTGAACCCTACGGATCAGTAAGGGATAGTTCACCTAAATGATATTTCCTGTATGGCTTGCGGAACACAAAAGAAGATATTTTGAAGAATGTTGGTATCCAAATAATATTGGCATAAAACCACATTTCTCAAAATCTCAAATATAGGTTTGAAATGACATGAAGGTAAATAAATGATTTATTTTTGCCTGAACTTTCCCTTTAAGTGATGTAGCTGAGGACACATGCAATACATTTGGATCCCAGAATATAATATCCATAAACAGTAGTTGTGACTTCAAAAATAAAATACAAGCCTCGAGTTGTACTCTAAACTTCTCTCTCTTTCATTTTTAGGTCATCTTTCAGATCACCCCCCTGAATGTGACCCAGTGGATGATGGTGCTGAAGATCTCACTGCCTGTTATCCTTGTGGACGAGCTGCTGAAATTCGTGGCGAGGAACTACTTGGAGCCGGGTAAAGATGAGGAGCAGGAGGCCGACAGGAGAGGCTGGTCCCTCTCTGCATGCACCGACGGCATCTCCTGGGCCTTCGTAGCTCTGACGCTCCCCATAGTGGTGTGGCTTTACAGCACAGACACTAACATAAGCAACCTGTTCTGGTCGTCCCGACTGATCTGAGACCTGGCGTGAAGCTAACCGTGACTCCAAATAACCAGAGAAGCAACATTAACAAGGAACAACACTTAACCACGTTCCCGTTTGCACACGCATCCGAGCCTCGTTTGAATTTTATACACAGATGTTGATCTATATATATATACAGCATATGGCATATTGCTTTCAGAGAATAGTGTTTTGTTTTTTAATCACTCAACTTTTAAGCACATTTTTTATTGGTTTCGTCTTATTAAAGGTGTATATTTTCTCAGGTCCCCTTTATTCAATGTTTGAAAAGTGCAGATGCAATACTATATATCCGATTGCTATAGATAGGCTATTTTTGGCTTAAAGCTCTGAGACGAGATTTATCTTTATAGAACGAATGTGCATTGGTTTGTGTTTTCCACTGTAACGTCACAAATGTATTTTATTTCGTTTTCTGACAAAAATGATTTCCTCTTTGCCTTTAGTAGAACATCTACCTCAGTTCTGTCGGTTGCTTTCGTAGGTTTTCAAACTTATCCGAATGCACTGGTTCCCTATAGTAGATACTGAATCACCCATGACGTTATTTGGATTTTTATTTTTTAATACTTAAGAGAATGAAATGGTGTTTAAAATGTTCTTCAAATTTCTGAAAATGTTTAATTTAGCATTTTTTTGTTGGATGTGTTCATGGGTACGATACACAACAAAAACGTTTATTTTTATCGTAATGTACATGTCCGTGTATATTTAAGGTGCTGAGCAAATGAACTGAGCACAAATAGTAAAGGCTGTGATGAATTCTGGGATAATCTATCCCGATATTAGTACAAAAGTATTGCTGAATAAAGTCTTTCATTCTGTAAATAGCATAACATATGATCTATATCGTGTTTTTAATCGGTTCTCTGTAAGCGTGTAGGTGACCGCAGACGACACGCATGATCATTTTGTCCTGTTTGCATTTGAGTGAGTAATGATCACATGACACTGAATACTAACCTCACATTTGTGTGATCGATGAACTGCCATAACTCTTGAAAACAGTTGCCACTTTCCATCCTTCAAAGGAACTTTTTGCATGATGGCACATGCCTGTATTTGTACACGATATCAATTATATTTCATTTGTGTTTCTTGCTCTGGTCATATTTGTATTTTTACGTTCTCTCTCTTTCTCTCCTCAGCTCAGGCGGACTAAACCAATCCGCTCTGCAGAAACTGTGAGGTTTTCTGGACTTTAGTGCATGAGATTGAGCAGTCCCGACATCAATCTAGGCCTGCATGCCAACTGTGCTACATCTTCATTTTGAATCATTAGTTTAGAGAAAGCTCAGATATGTTACGAGTGAAATGACAGCTTTTTTTGGATACTTGATAAAGCCCGGCCGGGTCAATCCCGTCTCCAGCCAATGTAATTTAAAACGGTTTAAAAACAATATAGTTTTAATGGTGCATGGCCCCTTAGATAAAGTTTACAATAGCGTACGAAAAACTTTTGTATAGAACCGCAATGCTCGATTTGAAAAATAATACAAGATGCCATTACTGACAATCCTTAAGGCATCTTTTCCCTCAAACGTTTTGTGAGATGTGTAAATTAACCAAAAATTGTTATTGTTGCTTTGCGCAGGGATGTGCAATATGTTTTAATGCAGAGGCTCATTTCAGGTGTGAGCTGTGTGTGACATTGAGAGAGACCGACAGTCTTTTACAGCAGTCGCCATGACAACCAGACGACGGGCGCTGCCGAACCGGTGTTGTAATTACTTGTGGTTAATAAAATATTTAATTGTTGCTTTACGATGTTTGAATGTTGTATTAGTGAAATTTGTAGACATCAGAAAAACTTGTAACATGATTTTAATTCCAAAACATTCAAAAATAGTCTTATTTACAATACACGACATAGAAAAAGACAAATAAAACAAACAGAACTAAAATAAAAGCTACACAATATTGTTTAGATGACCAGTTACACACTCTTGTTATATTTTAACCTAACAAAGAAAAGTATTTCACATCATTAAAATGAAGGCTACTTTAAAACCATCACATGGTTTAACAGGTTTGCGCACATGAATGTGATCATAATGGTCATAAAATAAGAATAATTGTTAGCAAATTAGCAAGATTCCTTAGGGCCCACAAATGACCTGCAAGGCCTCGGGAAGGGACACGCAAGAGCTGTTGAAAATCCTGTTGTGTTCAGCCATAAACCCATGATGTTGAACTATCATAACATTTTTGGAGCATCGAGAATACATTGTACATTTATTCAACCACATGCAGCCCCAATGACAAAAGCCTAAAGATTTGGGGCTAAACGTATAAACAAAATCAATGCACCCAACACGGTTATCCTGCTAATCTGACAATGTGCGTAATGCACCACCAGATGTCGGCATTGAGAACCCATCCACAAAAATCCATGTGTGTGTAAATGTGTTTTTTTTTTACTGATCACAGAACTCAGAAGTGCTGAAAGTCGAATGTTCTGAGGGTCATTGCATACCGAACCATTGCTCTTGATCGGCCCACTGCGCCGCCTCGCTGTCACTGCCCTCCAGATCTCCCTCCTCCCCGCTGCCCTCCATATCATCACCGTCCAGCTCCACCGTGGCGTCTGTGGGACTCTCTTCCTTCTCCATCTTCTGCATGCCCTCCAGAGACTTCTGATCGTTTGGATCGAGGCTGCAAGATAATAATAATAATGAGCTTGTCATGAAAGACTTGATGTGGTTGGCTGTATTATAACACACAGAAAAGAGAATTACCTTAATGCTATACTATACTGATCCATGGCCTCCTGATAGTCATTGACAGCCACGAGAAAATCTCCCAACATTCTGTGCAGCACACAGTCGCTCTGATTGGCTAAAGTGTTTCGCAGAAGTGCTATCCCTTCCTCGTATTTCTGTTCCCGACCTAAACCGCAAATACATGAGTATGTAAGTCTAGTCATAACAGTATATTTAAAAACAAAACTGTGATTGCTTGCTTTACATGCGATCTTTATATATTAATGCTATGGAAAAAAAAACATGGCCAAACTAAAACCAGATCTGAGAGATTAACACACTGAGGAGCTCGGCTTTCTTCACGACAGCTTTGATGTAGTCGGGCCGTTGAGCGAGAGCTTTGTCCAGCAGCGTTTTCGCTTTCTCCTGCGTCATGGGGTCTTCAAGACACACTGTAGCCAGGATGGTGAGAGTCTGAGCATTCGCTCCCAGGGTCTTGTAAATATTATTGGCCATTCCCATAGCCTCCCGGATACCATTAGACGCCAGGTAGCAATCGATGAGACCTGCAAATAAGCAATAACGCTCGATTTTAAAGGGCAGAAATGAAAAATAGCTATGCATAACCTGGGCAACATATCAAATCGATATATATTCACAAATTGTACAAAATGTAAGAAACATTCTGTAAAAATATAACCTTCATGTCTATAATATTGAATGTCAAAGAGTAAAAGCAACATTCAGTATTTTTGTGCATTTTCTAGTTTATAATGTTAAAAAACAATTCCTTTGATGATCTCAAAATTAAAAATGTTTAACATAAGCCTGGATTTTACAGACGGAGTCACATCTACTTTCATGAAAAACACAAAAAGTCTGGATTTTTTTTGCCTTCATAGCAGTCCAGACGACAGGGAGCCAATCGCATGGCTTCTCTGAAGTGTATGATAGCTTCCTGCACTCGGCCCATGTTACGCAGTGCTGCCCCCTTCAGAAGAAGTGCCTGCACACTGTTACTGTTCAGCTGAATGGCTTTAGCTCCCAGATAGAGTGCCCGAGAATAACGTTTACTGTAAAAACTGTGACATCTGCGGGGGAAAAAATATAAGAAATGTAAGTAAATGTGCCAAATTTTGTGACATTTCAGTTTTAGAATGTAAGAAAGATGCACCCTGATATGACCCAGGGCTCAGCATGCTGGTCAGATATGTTGAACAGACGTCCACCCAGAACTTCCACATCTTCAAGGTGACCCTCCCTGGCCATGAGATACCCGTACACATCCATGCCTACAAAACAGCCCAACTATTTAGCACAAACCAAAGATGAAATGATCGTCTACTTTAATGAGAGTTTTGTGATGTACCTTTGATCAGGTAGGGGTCGAGCATCTGTGCCTGCTCAAACTTCAAGATGGAGTTCTTGGTGTCTCCAGCCCTGAAGTACACATCTGCCAACGTGACCAACAGATCTACGTTATCCCTCAAGAGGGACTTCTTCTCCAAAGAGCTGCAGGAGAGATACAACAGTAGTCAGTAAACGGAGTCAAAACATTTAAAGAAACACAAATGCTCACCAGATAGTGTTTATAGCCCTCTGATTGTCTCCTCCATGTAAAAAAGCATGCGCTTTAATCCAAACAGACAGCCAATCCAGATTCGGGATGCTCTGAATCACATCCATCGTCATTGATGCGACCTCTGCCCCCTTCACCGACAGGGATAGAAGACCTGCGATACATCAAGTGTGAAATTTCAGAACATAGAAAGCAGAAACTGTCAAAAAAACAACAAGCATTCTTACTAACCAATAATAGCATCAAGAGCCAATGGACACTGTCTTAAAACCTCCTTGTAACTTGTAACAGCTGAACGCTCTTGACCCGCCTTTCTGTAAAGATTCGCCAACATCATGTTGATCTAAAAGTAAGATTCACACAAATAAACAATAAGAATTCATCCATTTTGTATTTCAGTTTGGTGCAGAAACGACACACGTCACTTTCAGACCTTTGGCGTTCTCTGGCGAGAAGGGATTCCATCCAGCACTGATATCGCATCTTTATCCAGCTTCAGAATCGTGTAGCACTCTGCGATTTTATATTTCACTTCGATCTCTGATGGTAAGTTCTGTAATAAATGAACACAATGCTTGTCAGGACCGGAATTTCCTTCACTACATAAAACTAAGCATCAGAACATCATAGAGATGTGTAAAGGTTCGGGAGAGCTCACCTGCGCTTGCACTGCAGATGTTGTGCCACCTGTGCTGGACGGGCGCACTTTGGATGTTTTGCTGAGCAATTTCTTCTGCTGTAAAGCCATGTTGTATTTGCAGGCGGCGTTCCTGTACTCTTTATCATGGAAGATTGAGTCTGCGTGATACACCAGCAGCTGGTACTTCTGAGCGGGTGAGAACAGCTCGCTGCAAAATGAATGACATGAGGGTGAAAAAATGTCTATCATTTTTATCCCTTTAAAAAAACTATAACTTTCTTACTCTTTAAAAAAAATGCTTTTACAGTGGAATTCTGCTAATACAAAAGCACCATGATACAGTAAAGGTTTTAGATATAAATACTATTGGTTTTTTTTAGCAGGGAAATGATTATGGAAACAAGTTTGGATCATTTCCATTACAAATCATTTTAAACATTATAAAGTTCGCTTTGTAGCCATTAAACCAACTAGCATTTCTATTGTTGATTTTTTCATATTTTACAACATATTCTGGAACTGTTATGTTAGACAGTTACCCAACAACAAGAAGTATAATAACATAGTTTTGTTACTATGTATTATTGTTACAACATTACTGTAAAACATTACAAGCTCGCAACGTTACGTTACGGATATGTTGTGCAACACACAAATAAACGGATCCACACAAAGGGACCATGTTTAAAATGCATTTAAAACATAAACGTCGAACATATGCACACTTCAGATCAGACATGTGTCATTTTAAAGAGTTTAATACAGTGAAAAAGGCAGCGGAGACTCACGGGTTGTTGGTGCTCATGGTGAGCAGTAAACTGCTGAGGATCCGGACATTAGAATGCAGTCCGGCCGCCGCCATATCACGCACATGCTCAATGACATTCATATTTACTTCTTTATTATCAAACTTCCCAATAAACATTAGATTACACACGAACTGCGACACAGCGGAAGTCAATGCGGTGCTGAAGCAAGAAGCTTGTTAGTTTTTAAATAACAGGAAATATGCGCTTTCAAAATAAAAGCCGGAAAAGAAACTCGTCAAACGAAAAGTCCATATTGTTTTGTCATCTACGTCGTTGAATGATGTGGGACGTTTCGTTGTTTTCAGAACAGTACTTATTTTTTTAGCGGTTACATTATTTTATGACTCGAAGATAAACCTTGCTTGAGCTTTTGGCTAAATAAGCGTCAGTAAAAGCCTGTCAATTTTTATAATTAAAGTATACATTAAATAAATTAATAAACTATTAACTCATAAAAAAGGTAAACCTTTCTTACACGGAGTCCAATTTGCATTTTTATTACATCTTACATATTTTTTAACTTTGACATTTTATTTTTGAGATTTATCATTTATTATCGCTTGATTCTAACAAAATTTGTGTTTCAGAACAGTGTAGCTACTGTTGTCTACTATGTTGCGGCTACAACAATTATACAGCAGCACATTTCTGACGTCTATTTAGATAACAGAATAACCACCACTATATTACCTTTCTACCTTATTAAAATGGCATTTTGTTCATTTTAATATATGGATATTGGAAGTTTTGTGTACTTTTAATAGAATATTTTAGTTATTACACAGGATACTTGACGATTTCAGCGGCAACAACATAAACAAACTTAACTTCCGGTAGACCTCCGCAAAGAATCAATAACTGTCGAGTAATTTTAATTTTACTGAATACGATGAATATACAATAAAATATTAATATAAATTAATCTAATATAAATATAAAATAAATTGTTACATTATAAACAAAGACAGACCGGAAGTTAAATACGGGCCAACGCGTGTTCATACACAGTTTAGTGGCCATAAGGTGCAGATTTTCTTCAACAACAAAAGCTGTCCCTAACCCAAATAAATATCAAGCACCCAAGTGATGTGTATATTATTTTACCAGGTTTCACAGGATCACGTGTACAGAGGTAAATATGTCAGCTGTGTAAGCAACTGAATTATCATGTATAAACAGGTGACATTTGCTCTATAGGTTTCTGAATCAGTCCAGTTTACAGGTAACAGCAGATTCCCACAACAATGGTCCTGATCTCAGGGCTTTGTGAAGATTCAGCTTTATATACACAGCTGTGCACCATTCATTTCAAACGTTTCATCCCCAACCAACTTCAAAGTGCACATTTTATTATGTCTCACACAACCGAGAAAATCTCTCAGCAAATGTCCATGTAAAATCCTTTTAAAAAACAAAAGGAGAACTGCATTATATATTAAAAATCACATTGACACCACTACATAAACAGCTTCAAGCACATGATAACAGGTCACTGTCAGATCTCTGAGTCAGACATACCCAAAAAATTGTAATGTACAACAAGACAAACAGCTACAACTCCTAGTAGCTGAAGCAAACATACTTTTCATGTAACACTAATGACCTTGGAACATAAAACATGTTGTCTTCTATGTGCATAAATATACAAATAAATAACATACACGGTTAACAAAACAATGAGTTTCCCTGATTAACAGCAATAATTAATTGTAATTGGAAGACATATGATTTTACATAGACCTCAGACTGCAGCAATGAGTAACAGAAATATAAGTGACTGTTTTTGACCAAGTATGTTGGATGCAGATGAAACTGACACACTCTTGGCTTAAAGAAACTGTCAAGTTAGCAATAACTGCAACAAAAATGAAGTGTAAAATGAAGCAAAAGTCAGCGAAGTTCTCTTTGCTGTGTTAAAACTTGCAGACCAAGCAAACAAAACTCAAAGTGATACTAATAATCTTGACCTTCTGACCTTATCATGACCTTTTATCATACATGCTAAAAGCTGTTCAATCCAGCAGCTAAACATACAGCATTCCCCCTAAACCCCAGTCTTTATGTGCATTTATTACATAAAAAATAAATAAATAAAAATATCAGTCTTAAAAGAACATCAGCATCACGAGTCATATATTTCCAGACTGAACTGCAAACATCCAGATGGCGAGGTGGGATATCCTGGAATATCACCTTCAATCCCAGGTCACAATCTCAAACCATATAATCTCACGTATCCAACTGAAGTCTTACAGGAGTCATTTTCAGTCTTTGCTCTCTGCTCTCAGTTTCACTCCAAGTGTACACACAGGTTAAGCTGCAGTGCAAATACAAAATAAAAAAATAATAAAAATGTTTCTGTAAACCGTCACAGAAATACAGTATGGTTTCCAGTCTCGTAGCTGCCGTTACAGCAACTTTCCATTGCTGTGTCTTGCAACTTTGTAGGGGCCGGGTTTAAAACAGTTTGTTCGGTTGGCAGAGCGAGCTATGTCTTTTCCTCTCGTTCTGTTTTTCGTCGCGTAATGTTGCGCGGTTTGATCTTCAGAGACAGCTCCCATAAAGCCTCCTCGGCTAGATGATCGCTGAAGTCGTTGAAGAAGGAGACGATGTCTTCATTGTGTTTGAGGTCATAGTGCCTGTGAGAAAGTAAATTAGAAGTCAAACTTTGAAAAAGTTAATGAAAATAAAATGCTTTATATATCGTCTTTATACACTCACACTTGCTGGAAGCGCCTCATAGTATCCAAGATATTAAACTGCTGCCAGCGTTTAGAAAAGTTGATTTTTCCATTAATGTGATCAGGATTCCCGAGATGTACAAAAGTTAAGTCCTGGAGTATGAGACCTCTGTATTTTGTGGAAAATAGGAAACACAGAAGTGTTGTTCACAAAATAACATATGAATCATAAAACCCAACAAAATTTGTTCTTCAAAAGCTCATTCTTACAGATATGGTATACATGGAGGCTCCACATCTGCTAAAGCAGCTCTGTACGCTCGGAAGGAGGAGGAACTGTCAATTAAAGTGCAATATTCCTCCAAACCCTGTGAAGATGATAGCAGTAAACATGAGAAACAGATCAGCTATAAACCATGAGCATATAAAGACAGCGACACACGGGTTTGATTTACTTCTGAAGTTTGTTTCTGCCATTCCAGTCTTCGAATGGGTGCCGAATCCAGCGCTGATAATATTGCCAAGTAAGAGTTGAAGTTATTGAGTTTTCTTAGGTGCTAAAAACAATAAAGAGACACAAGTTGAAATATTTTCTTGCAGAAACCAGTCCAATAAATTGTTAGATTTACTTTGGAAAAGTGAAACAAATCAATTTGTACCTTCATGATTTTGATGAACTTTAAAAGTAGTTTTTCTCGATCCTGGGCTTTCTCCTGTTGGATTATTAAGGACCGAACCCTTAAAATAAAAAAGAATAAAATTAGACTTTGCAAGTTTTGAGCCTATCCAAAGGTTTGAAGCTCAAGAATCATATCTTTGTACCAGTATGACATGTTGTTAAAGTGCTCAGTGAACTGGGTCAGATTGGGACTCTTCTCTTCGTTCTGTTCCTTTGCCCAGAGTAAGACCTCAGGAATCTGCAGACAGACAGGAAGAACGTGTCAGAAACTCCTGAACTTCTCAGAGGTCGAGTGAAGGAGTGTGATGAATGACACAAGACAAACAGCACCTCTATTTTATAAAACAGCTCTGCGTCGAGAAGCGTGAGCTGGTCTGCGATCTCGTGACTGCGGAAGTCGTGCAAAGTGCCAGGCCTGTGAAAATAAAGAGTGAAAATCAGTATCATTCTGCATCACACCACCTGTTAAACATCTGGACACATCTGAATGAGTTTGTATTTCTCAAGATCTTACATTTTTTTGGTGGATGTAAATATTGTTTTAATGTCCGGCATGCATAAATACGGTTTAAAACCATCCCAGAATGCACCTGGTGAAGTTTCTTGGGAGAATGATCAGAATCTATGTGACTACTTTGAAGAAGCTAAACTATGAAATGTAAGGTTACCTGGCGGCCACACCTCGTGCAGCCAGCGTTTTGAGCGAATTAGTGTACTGCAGCAATTGCTTCTGCTGGACTTTTTCCAGAATGTTCTTGCGCAGAACCCGAGCCAGCGAGAGCTCCCCGTTACGCAACAGATGAAGCACAAGGTCCATAAGCTGCTTCAGGATGTCTTCAGTCAGCTCCACCAAG
Source organism: Oreonectes daqikongensis (assembly GCA_026939265.1). Classification (NCBI taxonomy): domain Eukaryota; kingdom Metazoa; phylum Chordata; class Actinopteri; order Cypriniformes; family Nemacheilidae; genus Oreonectes; species Oreonectes daqikongensis. The sequence goes on from JAOTQM010000117.1 coordinate 2,518,915, forward strand.
CTGATGGAAAGACGTTTTTGTTAAACAATGACACATACAGATTTTATTCTCTAGAGATTGAGATATATAACACTGTGCGCCATTGTGTGAATGTGAAGTGCCAGGGCTCTTACCAGAGCTCATCCACGACCCGCACCAGCAGGAAAAAAGTGTTTTTACTAACACGCTGTTTGGCACTGTCAGGGCTGTGAGAAAATCTGTTAAATGTGTTCAGTGTTAAGGCCAAAAAGAGGCGTGGGAGTGTCAAAAGGCAAACGTTTGTGAGCAATGCAAAACTGTATAAGATGCCCTCCCCGTCATGAGAAAGGATATCTATAGCGAAGCTTTTTAATGAGCTCCTCTGGGGTTAAAAACGTTCTGTATGTGGTCAGGAAAGCCTCGCAGTACAAAACTCGATCTAGAAATGAGAACATAAAATATATCATTCGAATTCATTTAAGAGAATAGATCACACAAACATGAACTAATGTGATTAGAAGTGTTGTGCCACCAATTTAAACACTTTTTTTTTTTTTTTTTTTTTTTACAATTTCACATATTGTTTTTTCTTATAAATCATTTCACTTCAGAAGACCCACTGAAATCATTTGGATTACTTTAATGATGGATTTATGTTTTTGACACACGCACACACACGCACACACACACTAGAATGGATTAGTCTTACCTTTGCGATCCGCTTCTGTGGCATGAACTAATAAAATATTTCCTGATCCAGATCGAACATCAGGCCCATCATCACTCTGAGAGAGATTAGAATTATATGATTTTCAATAGGCAGATCCCACTTACAACATTTTATACAATCAGCAGCTGAATGAATTACTGAATCTGTAACAGTTTCTAGTATTTTAGTTAGATATTTGTGAGCTTGTGAACTGTATGGGTGTCATGACATCATTTATTGACAATAAAATAACAATGAATGTTTGAAACACAGAAATATTAATATTCTTAAAATGTGAACACTTGTGAATCTAAATGTGTTAATAAATTAATTAATTATGTCTGATTTACAAACCGCTATAAGCTGTTATATAAGCATAGTTTGCGCAAACAACTTCCCCAAAAGTGATGACCAACTTTGGAAAATGGACATCTTTGTTTTTTATTTGAATATATATTTAAGTTGTATTCATAATTTTGTATGCATGTTGTATTTGTACTTTGTATAAGCTCAGCTTATTTTTATGTAAGCTTTTACATTTTTTATATATGTACTAAAACCCAAGAGATACTCTCTGCACTGTGGTAGCTTTGAGTCACAGGCAGAGGGCAGCAGAGTATTATTCTTGACTAGCAACAATACAATTCAAAATATAAACTCATGACAACAAAACAGCATTCCACAAGATAACTAAATACACAAATACATGTAATCACCTCTTGCTTTAGTGTTAAGTGAGACATGATCTCATCGTGATCCACCAGCGAGAGTGCGTCTAACTCCTCTGAGCTCATCTCAGACTCCACACACTTCTGCTTCCATCTGTGGAAGTGACAATTTACCACAAGTGAACACAATTTGCATTTCTGCGTGAACTATCTCTACACGGTGCGAAGTTTAAACATGTTACCCCTCTCTGTCGGCCGGGTCTTTGTCGTGTTCTGAAGATGAATCCTGGAGCAAATCCTCAGGTCCACAGGAAGAGTCCTGGCATTCACAGAACAAAACAAAAGCACACAGGAGTGATTAAATGTCTTTAAATATCCCTATCACTGCCACACAACACAGCTGAAATGAGTCACAGGGTTGAGCCGGACAGGACAGCTGGGTTTGACATCCTATGATCTCAGTTCTGGAGATGCAGGGAACAAATGTTTTTTGCATTGCACATTCAACACATACTGATTCATTCACGATCAACTTTACAAAGCAGTGATACAGAAAACAAAACCATGATCCTATAGCAACAGCATGTGATCATCACACATGAGGTTAGGTCGGTGTATTATTAGGGTATGAGTATTATTATTATTATTAGAAAAGCACAATTCTTAGCTTGTCTAAAAATAATAATACATTAATAATACACATATTTCGGACACAATATCCAAAATATTGCACTGCAATGATCCGTTATGAAAACCAAAATCAACGTGGACTTTACAGAAATGTTTCATAGCAATGTAGCATTACAATACCAGCATGTAAACAAAGAAATGACCTACGTTTGAATCAACCTCAACATCTCTTGAGAGGTTTCATGTACTGCAAGAAAAACATGCTGAGTGGTTATTTTTAATAATGATTCCTCTTTTCGGTTCTCAAATTCAATCTTGGTTTTGCAATAACGTCTGCATTCGAACTCATTCAAATTCCCAAACATTTCTTAAGAGAAGACCTGCAAGAATTTTTTGTCCACACCAAAATTACTGCATCAGTTGGCAAACATCACAAATAATCAGAACATACTTGATGTTTAAACCAATCAGATTTCACTGTGGGTGTGGCTACCCAGAACACCACAACAAAAACAATACAAAAACGCACCCATTCAGGGCACTTCATGCAGTACCATACGCGGCGTTTTTGGAGGTCCGGTGTCGCGTGTAAGTATTTGCATGATGCAAAGTGAAGCATTATGGTCACAAACAGCACAAGCGCAGCACGAGGGCGGAGAAAGGGTTCGATTCGGCCGTGAACGCTGACAGGTTGCTACTTACTCCATTGGAGAAAGTCACATCTCCATTGGCTTGGTTGGATGAATACAGATTGACGTATTCACCCTCGCCACCTTCATCGCTAGCGCTCTACAGGAAAGAAGAGGAAGGACAGCACAAGCATTGGAAAGCATCAGAAGGTACTCGTGTGCTGCTTTACTACGGTGTTGAATTTGAAGTGGACTGCTCTTGAGTTGCATGAAATTACATTTCAAATAAGACAAACACATAATGTCACAGAAAGCATCAACGTCACAAAAATCTAATTTTAGAATCAGTGCATGATTTGAATTGTCTGGTTGCACAATTTAACACTCAATGTAAAAAATATTTTTGGGGGTTAACTTAAAATTTTGAGTTCATTCAACTAAAAAAAAGAAAACAAAAAAAAAACTAATGAATTTCATGCAAACTTCTTGTGTTAACTAATATTTTTAGGTTGAATTGATTCAAAATTTTAAGGCAGCCAGGTTACTTAAATTTTTAAGTTGAACCAACATTTATTTTTTTTATAGTGTACCACATTACATTGAGCAAGAAGCATTATACAAACTACTAGTTACACAAACCAGACAGGTTACGCATGAACTAATCACTTTCCCAAAAAGAGGCATTGCACAAGTCCCCTGTGACTATGTACACAGCTCAGCAGACATAACATCATAACACCTCTGACACCCGTAAGCGGGCGGTCCGGACGGGATGCATGTTCAACCCCAGATTCTCAAAAGGTCACAGTTGCAGGACCCCTGCGTGTTACATGCCCATGAGTCTTTAATGCGTCGGAGGAATTTCATGTACAGTAACTCTAGTGAATAAGCGGCGCTGTTAATTGAGCCTGTGAACTATTTGTCGCCTACAGGCTACATTGTGGTTGTGATTCATGTGCTTTCACGCAGCCGCTCGCACACACCTACACAAAGTCAACAATTACACAATCAGATTACACGGCCTTCCTACTTCTCCAAAGCCAGATGTAAGGAGGATTTAAAAAGTAGTCGCAATGCAGGGTATGGCTGTATAGGTATGGCTTATTAAAAAATGCATGCATTCCTTGAACTGTTTAACGTACAGACTTCATTTAAGCTTCATTTAAACATCACCATTCTGGGCTTTTATAAAAACATCAGAGATGAACATGTTTTGTTTTTAGTTACAAAGGAGGAAGTAGGAATTTGAAAACACATTAGTCAGCGTAAAGCATCCGAGACTCACCGTGGGAGGAGGCAGAGAGCCCTGGCGACTCAGAGAGGAGTTAGATGCAGACAGACTGAGAGCAGCTTCTGTATCGCCGGGGCCCGGCCCGGAAGCACACTGCTGGAGGTGACACGAGATAGAGGAGGAAGAGGAGGAAGGAGATGCAGAGTGTGAGGAGGCCTGAGAGGAAAGAGAGAAGCGCAGAGAGGAAGTGAAAAGGGCTGGAGGTCATGCAGATTATTGAGTTGAACGGAGGATAGAGCGGAGCGTAGACGCCATATTTCATTTGTTTGTGAACAAACTGTGCTTTAGTCCCTCGCAGCTTCACTTTATTTGCTTTTAATGAAATCTGATGTAAACTCTGAGTAAAATGCAGAAATGAGATGCAGAAAAGCAGTGTTACGTGTAGGTATTCTACTTTTTGACTTGTAACTGCTTGTGCCGGCTAACACTATATTGGGAACAAAAAGACAAAAAACAAAACAAATCTCCAAGACGCTAAATAAAACAAATAAATGACAAGACAGGTGTGTTCTAGCACAAAGCCTAGCAACACACCTCTGTGTGAATCCTTCTGCTCGGTCAAAACAAGAAACAGTAGACATCAAGTCAAATGAAATGAGTGAAATGAGTCAACAAGACACAAAACTGAGAAATGAAGCATGACAAGACATGAGGTCGAAAAAGCTGATTTAGGAATTAGACCAGATTGTAACGTAGACACCATTTCCACTTTAACCTCAACATTTCACCATAACTCTTGTATGATTTCTATAGACGGTTTAAAAAAACCAAAAAAAAAAAAACATTTCTACCTCTATTTTTCCTTTTCTAATGTTCTCTATATACTTGCTTATACTATCTTGACGTTGTATTTGAAACCTTGTATTACTAGCACCTCTCGTGAATATTGCTTACTTAGACGAATCGCTTGCTGTTTTCCTCAATTGTAAGTCGCTTTGGATAAAAGCGTCTGCCAAATGAATAAATGTAATAAATGTAAATGTAAATGTTTCAAAGCAACAACATAAAAAAATTTTACTGCGCGTGCACATGCACGCTTTTGTGGCCCAAACTTAACTTCCGGAACACATCCACAAAAAATAAAGTCCCTGCAGATTATTTCTGATAACAAGCAAAAGAAATAACAAGTAAATGACATTAGCTAGCAAGTTAAAAGTTTGTCTAGTCAGTATTATTTTGGGTTACCAGTAGAAGAACCGTTACTTGGCTAAACTTAAATGCGCCAAAGTTACACAACCCATTCAACAAATTGTATATTTAATAAAATTAACATATTATAAAATATCAACATATATTAATATTAATACAAATAAAAAATAAATTGCTATATGTACGTCCAATGAAACCGTTCCCTGTTATTACTGTCCACATTGATAATAAAATATCATTCAATGGTCTTTAGGAATAGTGAAGGGAGTTTTTGAGAAAATCAACACATCCGCCATCTTGGAACAGTCAACGTAAAAATGGTAAAAATTATAACCTTAGAGATATAAATGGTTTCGCTTGTGTTTGTATATGTATTACCTCAAATAAAATAAATAAAAGAACCTAATGCTGTGTTAGCGAACACCTTTGTATTGTGTTACTTTAGACATTATAATGTTTGTGTCTACAAAACACAACATGTATGTATGTGTATAACTGGTTACAGATGCACAGCCAACTTGCTCTCGATCAATCATGCACTGACTTTGAACATTCTAATATAAAGGATGACTTACAATGGCCTGTAGAAAACACCACTGGGCATCTATGTATATAAATATCTATGCCACTGACAGTCAGTAATAATACTTGATGTTGGCAGGTCCATTAACTTGAAGGATCTTAACTTGAAAACTAGTGAGACAGCAGCCTTAGTTAAATAAATATGAGACAGATACACACACAGGGTCTGAATGATGTAAGACTGAAAAACAAATAACAATATCGCTGAGAGCAACACGACAGTTTCAGTCTTTTAATAACCACTGTGCCACAAGCTATTTAATATAATAACTGCCACTCGAACACTGTGGGAAATATAATACCGTTATGATTAATTCTGAATGTTGGTAGAAGGAAATGCATTGAACAGCATAAGGGGAGGGTGACAACAAGAGAATGTGTGATACAGTATAGCTCTCACCAGCTGTCTCTGTTTGGGCGGCAGCGCCGGAGGAGGGAGTGGCTCGTCCCCGCTGCTGAAGGAGTCGTTGAGACCGTACACTTCCTGAAAGCGCTTCCTATTGCGCTGCTCATAAATGCGCTCGCTCTGAGGCATCTGGTAGAAGACTGAAGGCATCGGCTCAGAGTAGTCCTCCATAAACTGCATGTACTTCAGGACTGTGAACGGTGAGGGAGAAAGAGGTCAAGTAAGACAGGTGCACAACACAGCACAACAAACACACCCACACACACGCACAGTTGACATATGGCCTCCATATTAGGCAGGACAAGACTGACCTCTAAACATAGACAAGTAAAGGAGCTATGTTTTTAAGATAAAAAAAAGCCCAATGTTTACCTTTCAATGCCTAACATTACTTAAAAATAAATGCTTTTATTTTTTATCCAAAAAAAACAACTCCTCCGATTACTATTATTATTTATGCCTAAAGCTTTGGATATCATTGATGACTAGATTTTAAAAAAATATTTAAAAAAGACACAAAATCTTCAGATCATGCAGTTTAGGGCTGCAAGATATACTAATTTAATTGAAATTAATTCACAAATGTGCATATCACGATGGTTTGCATTTACAAAATTATTTTAATGCTACAAAAAGTTATGTATAGTCAAAATTTTATATCGATGTAGATGGCAGAGACATGTGAGATAAATAGTGATGCTTTCTTTCTCTAAGTGTGAAACATGTATGTTGGTTAAATAATTTTCAGTGTTTAAATGTTTTGACAACCTTTTAACATGAATTTATTGCAGAACAACCCCAGGACGACTTCAATCATTCTGACTCACTTAAAAGTAAAAGTCAACATTAGCTCAGCATCTCTGCCTGTCCTCCTTTTCTGTCAAGAAACAATCTATGTATGTCATATTACTACAGGATTCAAAGGCTCCGCCCCAAATGAGAGTCTTTCATCACAAGCTCATTTCCTGTCAGCTTGGGTGAGGCCTTGACTGTATTCAACTAGAGATTTCTCTAACAAAGGTTTTATTCCATCTGACCTCACACTGAATCTGACATCACTGTTTCTCCACCCCTACTGTCTATTGAGGCGCTTTACAGAGGGAAAAACTGCCTGGGCTTTATTGCATCATATATCGCACACAAAGATTCTAGTTTGCAGAGAAGCAGAAAAGCCATGGCTTAAACTTATGCTTTGATAGTGAGAATGAAACGTGGCTTTAAAAATTTTTAACAATGAAGCACACAAACCTTGAGGATTTTCTGTTATTTGCCCTAATATAAATGACACATCTGAATTGCTCATACTCACTGTGCCGACTCTTTTTCTCCGGCAGGGGCGGGGGGCTTTGGGGAATGTGCGCGTTCTCGGCGGGGCTAAAATCTGCCATAGGTACTCCACAGTTCGAAGGTGGCATCGATGCAAAAAGAGGGAAGGGAGGGGTGGGCATGTCCTCATCTGGAACGTTGTCATATTGAGAGTGTAGCCGTTCCACAGGAGGCAGAGGGGTGCGGCGTTCCTTTTTCGGGAGAGCGGGTGGTATCGATTGAAGCTGGACAGGGGATGAAGACGATTCGTTGTGGGACTCGGGAAGGGGGCTTAGACAACCTGTGTGTGCAGTGGGTATCTGCTCGACGCTAGACAGATCCTGATGCAGGAAGTCGTAGTCGGGGTCGTAGCTGTCTGCTGTGTCTGAAAAAACAAGATGATAAAACAAAGGTCACAAAATAAAATAAATACAATAAATCTATTTACAAAAAGTAGCAACGCTGTTAGCGTGGCGACAGAGTAGCTTTTCGGCATTTTTCAACAAATACCAATGTTGCATGCTACATTACTTTTATGATGTTTCAATGTAGTTTTTCCAAAACTGATCCAAATACCGTGCGTCTCACCCAGAGTCTCACAGCTGGTGTTACGAGAACACTGTCCGCTGTCCTGCTCCAGAGAGGAAAGCTGCTCGTCCGATTTGCTCAAAACACCGATACTGCCGCATGGGGAGAGATGCGGAGATTCCCCTCCATAAGAGTGACTCCCGCCGGAAAACCGTCTTTGTAAAGCATCTGCCTCATAATCCTAGAGAAAACAAGAACATTACAATTTAGATAAAAAACTTAAGACCTCAGCCAAGTCGGAAGCCACTTTCATTTTTGTACCCCATTTTAAAGATTTAAAATTTAGCTTACTAGTTGTCCAAGCAACTGACAACAATTTTATAGCACAGAATCTTCATTTTGATTCATTCTAACAAAATCATCTCACCTGTCGACAGATGCCGATGGGAAGACTTGATCCACTTATGGTGCGACTCATTGGCGCTACAACAGCGATCCTCGTGGGGGACGGAGCGGACTGACGCTTCTTCGGAGGAAGCGCCGGTGGACTGCAAGACAAAGAGTTTGATGCTAGCAAACAGAACCACTGTCCCGCTGCAAAGTCAAGCAACCCAATGATCGACAATGTCGATGTGGATTATAAAAATATGCACCCAATCCCAGGCATACAGAAGCAGTTTTTGCAGAGCGAACCTAGGCCTGGAACCACAGACCGCGACTCTATAAATCAGTCTGGTTTGTTGGTCTGTCGCCCAAAACAGAGCAGAGAGACTGACTCTGACTCACAGCTAATGCAGGGTATTTCTGCCTGACATTTACTTATGCAGATTATCATTAGATTAACCAGTCATAGCATGCCGGATCATAGATCAGACAGATTTTTAGTAATGATTTGTTTCACCAGACAAGAGGTTTGAAAAGAGAGAAAACAAATCTCTTGCTATGAAGGGAAACTACACCTGTTAAAGATGTATTCCAAACAAGGTTTTTTACTTTAAAAGGGCGACTGATGTAAACGCAGAGCTGCTGGTAAAGACATGAGACATTTTTACAGCTGTGAGCTGAGTAATTGTTGGCCAGGAAAGCATCTACATGCCATTTCTCTGAGCTAACTGAGCTTCAAATGGCTTCTGGGATATTAGGGCTCTAACAACATCGTAACAAAATCGTTAAAACTGATAATTAAAAGAGTCGACCATAAACTTTACTACCGATTGCTCTGGTGTTTGCGATAAAGTTCATGGTAGTAAACTACTTCCATATTATGTTTGACCATTGTACAAGCAATGAGGGTTTGCAATGACATGATAGTGGTGAGCAAATTATTTTAAGGTATCCGCCTATATCCACCGGGATGGTCATTATAAACACCAAATATGCAATTCATACATTCATTGAATACATGGTTTTGTTGGCAGGCTTGAAGCAGATTAATCAGAGAGCTTTTTTATGCCAGTGGCACAACTCAATACTCTCGCGTCTAGACTCGGTACCAGAGCATCTTTCTTGGTCTCTTCTGCATTTCTCTATTTAAACGAGAGCAAAGTTAATTTCTCAGAAAACAGCCTGTTTGTCAATGACACTCAGGCAGAGGAAGCCGAGCCCTGCGCTGCTGCACCGTACAAAGAGCAAAGTTCTCGAGAACGCCGCTATTTATATCTCTCTTTCACACCTTAGCTTTGAGACTTCCCGCAAACAATCAAAAAGTGATGAGGCTGTGCGATCATCTGGAGCCGAGCCCGAAACCTAAACCAAACCAAACGTTTCAAAACACATCACTGAAAATACCCAGATGTTTACTGCATTTAACCCAGATAAGATGACACGATGTGATAAAGCGACACACTTTGTATTTCCTCTTGTAAACTTAGCTTCACTTTTCTAAAATCGCACTTGGATCTTGTTTCACTCCAAAAAGATTAAGATTCTGTTTCAATATCTAGTGTAAACCACATTTCAAAGCATAATAGGCATAATAAGGTAAGTAAAAGTAGCACTGAATGCTAAAAAAACAATCCTATAATGCACTGACAAAACTGTTGTTGTAAGTAGCAGACAGCAAAACTGCTCAGTGGATTCTGAAAGAGTTTTAAGTCTCACCAGTGTTCAGGCACTTTGAGTCCCGGTAGAGGGGGTTTAGGAGGTGCCACCTCCTCAACAGGGAGATCATTTGGGGTCTCTGTGATCTCGGCTGGGACAGGGGCATTATTCGCAGCGTTTTCCTTTGTCGCAGGGGGATCTGCAACACTGCAAGTATAAAGGGGTCAAAATGAATGACATGGCATTTTAGTGATGCCAAACAAATGTCAAACTGCAGTTGGAACACAGATTCTTGTACCAGTTTAAGTTCTCACCTGTGATGCTTTAGAAAGTGTCATTTTAACGATACGAAATATAAGAAAAACAAAAAAGCTTTTTCAATTACCGCTGAGAACTGGCAACTGGGGGAAGGGTTTTGACAGGCGTCGTGGGTGAGGGATGTTCCTGCTTCTCGATGGCGACTTTAACAAGCTCCTACAGGAAACCACAGGCACAGTCATCTTAACGCACAACGCTATCGACTCGAAACAAAACCCATGACTAAATACAGCTGGAATATGTGTGGAGAGTAGATGGAAAAGTCAACGGACAAAACACAACAAGTTGTGACCGTTCTGCTGAATGTTAAATACAATTTTGTGCGAGCTGAGGATGAATCCTGGCAGGTGTGTTTAAAGGTGAAGTGTGTGAAAAATTGACCCTTAAGGCTGGCTTTGTTGTCCATGGTCACAAATCTTTATAACATCCAAAATCACACACATCACCTTTAACTCTAAAATCCCACCATGATTATTTGTCGCCTCAAACAGATATAAATTTATATTTATTGGTTAGAGGTGAAACAATACCTTTACACCATCCAGCACTGCTTTGATCATATTGGTGGCGGATGTTATCGTTTCTTTATCTTCCAAGTTTATGCCCTTCAGCATCACCTTGTCTGACCAGCCAATGAGGTTTGCTAGACTCTGATAGAGTTCACTTAGACAGGAGGACACTCTTGAACTGGGGACAGATGGATGAAGAATTCATCAAAATATTACACAGTAACACTGCGAAGGTCAAGACTCCAAAAGCTGAGGAGAAATATTTGACATTTTAGCATTTGTTTTGTACCACACACATAAGCATATGTGTGCAAGTAAAGCTTCAGCTTGTTTGTGTTGAGATCTTTGTAAAATAGTCACAAGTTGGCCACTGGAATTATTACACATTTGATCATTGTAAAATGTATAATTATTTGCAGTGATAAAGCAACACTCAGGAGCAGGAACATGATACAAAAAAGGAGAGAGATAACATTTACATTCAAATTAGGACACAGAACCCAAACCGTAACCTCTAACTTCCCAAAACACCTACGCATGTGAACACTGTTAATAAAGGTGTCAAAACACATTTATATGTGCAAACAGAGAAAACTTATTTTGAACAGATATACTTTTGTACCTCTAAAGGCCCATTCACACTGCCTGCAAATATTATATAACGTTCAAGAACAAAAACAACAGATTCTTATGAAGCCCTTCACATAAAACGTGAACATTCGCGCACCGAAAAAGCGAAGGTTTATTTCGTCCAGTGCAACAAATCTTTCCCCATTCGCAAAGCGAAGAAACGGACCGTCCAATAAGAATCAAGCATTACGTTACGCGCCTAGTGCCCCTGCTGTTACACAAAAGTGCAACACGGTGGCACTAAAAGCTCAGAAAGCTGTAGAGGCACGAGCATATACACCAAAGTAGAGAACGTGTTCGAGATGTTGGATGTTCTGTCGTTGGTCACAGAACAGAGATAACTTTTTGATTAAAAAAAATCGTAGATAAGATGGACATTGATTGTGAGTTTTGATAACTTTAAATCTTGATATGAAAGCTTGGTTTGTCGGGCATTCGTTTCGCTTTTTCGAATCGCCAGCAGTGTGAATGGGCCTTAAGAAAGTGACTTTTGAGAGAAAAGGGTAGTTCACCTGTTCAATATCTTGCTATCAAGTTGGACCAGGCTCATGATGGCCTCCAAAACCTTGCTTGCAGAACCAGGAAGCATCTCTAGGACCTTCTTATCCACTACCATTTTATCGATGATTGTCTTGAAGTACCGCAAGGCGCTGACCACTTCTTTCTCATGCTCCTCTAGTCGACTCAGACTCTAAACGTGCCAGAATGAATGTTATCAAAACATCACAGAAAAAATTTGAGGGAATATTTGCTTTTATACCCACCCCGCACATGTTATTAAACAAAAAGCTTGACATCAAAGTCTGACAGAACTACAATGACTGAAAAAGGAATACCTTGGTCACGGTCTTTTCCGGAGATTTAACAGGTTGTTCTGGCTGAGGTTTGGACTTTTTGTTTGATGGTGTCCTCTTGATTTTGGGAGAGTGAAATTTATCCTTTAGTTTCATCGTAAAGGACGTCAGGTGTGAACGCTGGGACTCTAATGAGAAACACAAACAAAATTAATGAAGTAAAAAAAATAATCAAATTAATTTAGGTACCTTTCCTTTATAAATATTCAGTTCATTTACAGTAAACGCAGACAGGAGTCTGGAGTCACACAAGAGGAAACTCTTGGAGGAGGCTTTTGTGTACACTGAAATCCTCTCCAATACAAAGTGAATTGGTCTCAGTGGGAATTAAAGCGCTCTTGGAGCACGCCATGCTGGAACGGATTCTGAGGATGACAGCATCGTCCACAGCACAAAACCATTTAGGGACAATTTGCTTTCCACACATGAGAGGAATGAAGCGCTAGAGGTTGCATGACTGTTTCATATCAGATCTCTCTAAAGATAAAACACTTTCAAAAGTGAGTTTAATGAGTTTTGTCAGGATGTGAATGTGAAGCTCATGTATTACACATTCTGTGTCACGACTCATGAGGGACGTAGCCGCAAGCTTTGAAAGTTGGGCGTGAGTGGATTAGCCCTAAGGTAAATATGAGACCTAAAGAAGACAACCATATATGAAAGATCAAAGCTTTTATTCATTTGTTGACACATTTTTCTTTGAAGAAAACAGGGCGGGATCAAAAAGTCTAAAAGTTTATGAACCACGATTCTCTACTTGCCTGTTTGGGGTGATATTAGAGGGGGGATATAATCTCATTTTAGAGAGAGTTTTATTGAAGGACAAATCATTTTAAAGAAAGTTATTACATTTGAATATTTTCTAGGAATATTTATGGGGAAAAAAAACACTTTATTTACATGTTTCTTTTTATGAATCAGTCATATGACCTCAAAAAAAAAAAAAAAGCAGACAACAGTATAAAAACATATTTTTTTATTAGCATATGAAGGGAAAGTAGGGTAACCACAAATAAATTCACTGATATTGGTTCTGATAGACAGTTAACATGTTCAATTGACCACCTTCCTGAATGACTGTTTAAGAAAAACACATACACAAAACACACCATAAACCAATGAGTTGTGTTTGTGTCTTTAGAGGATGTGTTATTTCCATCCATCCTTATGCGGTAGAAGGAGCTGCTCACATTTAAATCCTCTTTTTGATTTCCTCTGAAACTGACTCGACCACAACAGCTGAACAGGCCTGTTTCTCACTGCTAACCTTACAAGGACCTTCCTCAACCAAGTCATATCTTAAAGAAGTGAACATAGGCCATAGGGTCTTGTTTTCCAAAAGGGCCCATCTGTATGCAGTGGACAGCAGATGCATTAACATGCAGAAAACATACAGATGCCTGCACAGCAAGCAATACTGCACTGACTTTACATTTCCATTCATGCATATAACAGACGCTTTTATCCAAAAAGCACATCTCTTTTATCCGAATATGTGTTCCTTAGGATCAAACCTATCATCCATGATCTTTGGTGCCCTACCAATAGAGCTCCAGGGACACTTGCTTGCTTCGTAAGATTAAAATACACAATAGATTAAAATAGATTTATGCAAAACTGTTCTCAAGCGTTCAAATTTTAAAAAGAGAAAGTGCACTATAAATATTGAAACAAAAGATATTTATTGTAAAGCCTCTACTTTAACAATGAGACTCTAACAATGTCTCAATGTGTCTTAAACAGACCACACTGGCCACCATCCTCCTGTCTAACCCGAGGTGTACATTAAAAGAAATGAAGCACTGAACTCTAAGAAATGAAGCACTGAACTGAATTCAAGAAGTGAACTGCTTAACCACAAGCGATTCTCTGAATCTAAACCATGGTTGCAACCTCACGGTGTAGTTTACAGACACGTATTCATAAAAACGCTCAAGCCACTGAATGTGGGAGGTAAAATGTGAGACCTGTGTTGTATTATTTTAGCACCAGTATCGAATTCATAAAGTTATGTACCAGTTCAGATTAAACTCATTATTCCCAATTTAAAAACTCAAACTTTTACAAAGTGTACTGTGTGTATATGACTACATTGATTCAAAGTGTCTATTTGCATCTATAATTTTAATATTACAGAATATCGTCCAATGCAACTTCACTACTCTACACCATCAACAATGACTTTCTTACTGTCAGTGTTATATTTACACAATTACACCAAAACACTTATTCGCAAAATCAGGGTTCAAATAAAACCATTAATGTTAAAAGTAAAATTGTTATACAGTATAACATGAATCAACACCTTGAATATTTCTATATATTTCTGCAAATATGAGTTACATTTGATATATTTAGTACATACTTATTGGTTACTACTGATCTAAATTATACATTGTATAGATAAGTTTATAAGTAAATGTAAATTATATGTAGTATATTTCATCTACATATCCAAAAACTTGTTATTTTTAATGTTCAGTATCTAAACAAATGATATAAATTAACTACAAGACCATTTAAATATGTGAGCAACCAGCCCAACACAATTTCAATATGACAACAATGTATTAAAAGAGAGAAGTGTCAGCCAGTCTAGATCCGTCCACACCCAGCCACAGCTGTCTGAAGCAAATTCATCCATAAATTAATATCATAACGTCTTATAAATACATTCAAATGGCAGATTGTATGTTATATACTTCTTACACGATGTGTTTAGTTGTTAAAATAAGACAAGGATAAGATGCTTTGATTGTGTCGGTGGCCTTGAACCTTCCGTCTGATGCTAACGCTAACGGCTAACTGAAGTTTAGCCTTAAATTGGTCATAACTGTGAATAAATATAAACGCTCACCTTGCTTACTGTCTATTTTTCCAGACATGTTGGAGACAGTGGGTGAGCTGGTCGCGATAAAGAAACGAAAGACGTTCGTTTGTCGCCGTTATTTCAGCATCTTTAGGAGACAGACCGGTCGGTGTGGTCCTGCTCTGTCTGTGATGTGTCTCAGTGCGAGTGTGTGTGTGTGTGTGTGTGTGTGTGTGTGTGTGTGTGTGTGTGTGTGTGTAGGAGGAGGAGGGGGCGGCGCGCGCGCGCGCGCACGCACACCTGTTCCATTTGTTAAATACAAATAAATATGATCTATTGCAGTTAATCTAACATTAAGAATGTGGTGTACACATAAATGCAGATTAAAATGTTAAATATAGTGATTTTAGTGTTTTTCGTTTTCACAAACATTTTATTGGTACAATGTTTTTGTACTTAAAGTGTTTAGAAACACAATATTTGCTTTAAGTAATCATCTCATATTTTTGTTCTATCATTTTAAATTAACAAACTTATTTGTCCTGAAAATCGCATACAACTGATATAAATGTTTAAAAAAAAATACCATTCACCTAAGCATACTGTATCAGAGATTCATTTACATTTACATTTACATTTACATTTATGCATTTGGCAGACGCTTTATTCCAAAGCGACTTACATTACATTTGTACATTTTGTATAGTAAGCAAGTGGGGGTTAGGTGTCTTGCTCAAGGGCACCACAGCCGTTACCCGCCAGCCCTGAGAATCGAACCAACAACCTTCAACCTTCATGAGTCCAACTCTCTAACCACTGGACCACGACTGCCCACAGATTCATAATTCAGCCACATGAGATATATTTTATTTTTAATTTAATACAATTATTGATATTATTGGTCACACCACATGATAAGTGGTCGTCATACATCATTGACTCATATACATAGATATACTTATATATACATATGCATAATACATATGCAAGCCATCAGTTGATGAAAGTGATGCGTGATTTCTACATTAATGTCGCCCCCATGTGGTAATATTGATTCATTGCAGCTTATAGACACAGATCCCCGCTATTCAACAATGCACTAAAATCGTGTAGTGTATTGGTGTACTAAACTGTACTAATAAAATGAGTAATATTTAATAAAACGTTTGTAAACGTTCATTGATATAAACAGGTTAGCATATAGCAAGGTAACGCCCGTCATGAACAATCACTCTAATCTAGGAGGCATTTCTCGGTTTTCTCGGAGCAACTGTTGTGATAAAAAAAACAATCTAGAAAAGATAAATGTTTTAAGATCTTGAAACATGACACGTTTAAATGAGATGTAATTTCCCTTCCTGGCCACCAGAGGACAGACCTTCTCCACTTCTGAGCTCTCAGTCCCGCAGTTTCAATAATGACATCATCATATTCATTCACTTTATAATCCTTTTGTTTTTTTAATGATATATTGGGATATCAGTTCAAAATGTGCAGTAATGGGACTTTCATTTTTATAATTTCATGTTACGTTGCATGAAATGGAAAAAAGTGCAATGATGGTTACCAGCAACAAAATATGACAAAAACGGCAGGGTCAAATGTAAAACCTTTTTGGTTATAGCAGCACATCAAGTACAAATTTTTTTAAGCTTACATATATAATTGAACCCTAAAAGTTTTAACATTTTTTATTTGGTTATACATGTTGTGTTGGTTGTATTGTGTTCAAAGTGTAAAAAAAAAACCAGCACTGGACCAGCATTGTTTGCGTCCTCCAAAGTGGTCTATAATATTTGCTGATACATACAGTACAGTATAACTGGTTTTGAGAAATATCTCTTGCTATATTCCTTTGCTGATGCATTAAACTGTACATCAGAATAAAATACGTTCAGCATTAAATGTTGCACCTGCTGGGAAAGAGCTGTACGTGTTAAATCATTATTGCGTTCGCTCTCATAACTGATTATAACCCATCATGTAAATGTTTGAAAAGAACTGCTGGTGGTTTAATGAGATACTGTCCTCTGCTACACTTTGAAAGGCAGATAAGACGCTCATACTCAAAGGTTGCCTGTGCTTTCACTGCAGTGGGAAATGTCTGTCAGAGCAAATAGACAGTTGGCCTGTATCTCTCATCCATCAAGTGCTGCCACGGCCACTTTGCACATCTTGATAACAGGGGAATTAACAGCAAGCCCAGAGATCAATGCATTATTTAAGAGACGGCGTGCTGATTGCTGATGAAAATGAATGAAGAGCTCGTTCTCTCCCCCCTGCCCTTTTTTCGGCGGTGTCCCTTAGGTACCTTCCCACAAATCTTGTAGAGAATGTAAACACATGGCTGTATGGATTCCAGTGCATTTATAATAAATACAATATATGACCTGTTGTGTTGGTATTAACCCATATTTTCTTGTTAGCCACCACTATTAATCTGATGTTTTTGTGGTTTCTTTGTCAACCACCATATAGAAACACGTCATTTTGTCCATTTCAGGCTCCACAACATCTTTACTGTCACTTTCTTCAGCTCTGTGTTCATGGAGCAGCGTGTGCTCTTTAACCTTGAGGAACGGCCCCACAGTGATGGTCCTAAATGGGCTTCTCCCATGAGGGTCTGGAAAGATGAAAGGCTGTGCTCTTAAAGAGAGATTAAACCGGATTTGATAGGCAGAGCAGAACAGCTTCTAAGGTAAGTCGGGGAAAGACGGAGAATGTTTGATGGATCCACAGGGCAGCTCATTTAAAGAGAAGCATGCAGAGCAAGTGTTGGGATACCGATAATATTATATTAAAACTAAATATATCTTTTTTTTTATATTATAGCGTGGACATGTTTCCTTGAATGACATCACTCTGCATATATTAAAGCTTTCTTTTTCTATTATTTTCTCTGTTTTTTTGTATGTCATTTTTTGTTCAAAGACCTCAATTTGAAAAAGTATCTCTTCTTTAAACGTTTTTGTTTTGTATTTGTGCATTCCCAAAATCTGCATTGACGTAGGCAACGATTGCTAATATTTCCAAAAAAACATGTGAGAAAAATGATGTCATCCCTGCTCTCCCCATCATTCAAATACTTATATCTCATATGTCATATCTCCCGGTGTTAAACAGTTCCTAATGTTTCATTGTTGGCATCATTTAGAAGTTGATTGTAAAGAAAAACAGAGCTAAAAATGACAAGAATAGACACATGGCGAGGGATTCATTCCAAACACCCACAATCCCACATTTCATCTCCTAAACTTTAAAGTCACAGTCGGAGACGGCGTGGGCGAGAGCGTTTACATCATAATGATATTTCTAAGGCGATGTATACAAGGCCAAACATTTTCCCCCTTTTTTAGGAAGATGCTTGTTTAGCGTGAATTCTTTTTATAAAATAAACCCTACAATGTCAAAATGCTTTGCCCCATAGACCTTCATTAGGCATTACTGCAAAAGTTATTTAAATTTTTTTTACAAACTGAGGGATCCATCAAGGGTGTGAGTAAATATTTCTAGGCATTTCACTTCTGGGTGAGAATGTTCCCAATAATGATGGCAGGTGTAGGTGTGCAGCAAGAGGATCATGGTTAATTTTCAGCACATATGCATAAAATCAATGCACAAATCCTTTCACAAACAGCTGCGAAACTGGAAACACGCTGTATCTGGTTGTCATAACCGGTGGCAGGTGGAAGGCCACGGCTGTCAGCTCTTCAGCACGACTCTTTTATTGGAGGAAAATCCTGACTCAGCACGAATTCTTAAACGGGCCCGTTTTCTTGACAGTCAGGCTGAGTTTTAAAGGGTTATAGATTAGTTTGTTATGGGATGTGACTGCCGCTCTCACACACTTTAACAAATGTATGATTACATTCAATAGCGTTTTGCAATTTCATCACGGTTCTTCAAAGGAGAAGAAAGGCGTACAGGAAACACTTGGCTGCCAGCGAGCGGTCACCACCGAGCTGATTTTATTTGTGATCTTTCTCCCAGATTAATTCATCGCTTTTCCTCTCCCGCCTGTCAGGGAAGGGATTAGGTCTGGTTTCGTGTTCTCGGTTTTGTCTTTTCTTTCTCCTTTCCGAGAGCGGCGTGGAAAATGGAACAGGCCACATCATTTTCTGAGAGTTTTTAAAACAAGGATTAATGTTTTGCCCGGAATCGATCAACACGTATCTGATGGAGTTGAACTTTGAAAAAATAAGAACAAGAAAAAGAAATGAGTGATGAAGGAATCCAGGGATGTGAAATTGGGGAAATGAAGTGTGTTACAGCATGGAGGTCAAGAGGAGTGTATGAGGGTTTGATGTACGGAACAAAAACAACAAACATACATTACATTTATTCACCCAGAGGAAAATCCTTTTACTTAAAAGTTGCTCTTTCAGCTCAGGAGATTTGATACGAGTTCTCAGTTGTGTTTCATTCAAGTGTCAAATTAGTTGTTTCTCCTACAATGGCGTAAAAGAAATAACAACAAATGGACAACTGTCAAAATACATGAAGAGTATAAAATGAATATAGAAGTAAAATTATTGTAAATTTGAATCATAACAATGACATTGTTCAGATCTCTTGTGTGGTTTCTGGGTCTTTTTCTATATCTGAGATGTAAGGTAAATCAATCAAAAGTTTCCATCCAATCTTATTAAAATATTAAAAGATCACGTCATGTGATTTTTCTTTCCTATAGTCTTATAACAGACACCTTATTCAAAGTGACTAACAAAAAACAGATCTAGATTTAGCATGTTGTGCATGCAGCAGTTTAAGTTAAACACCCAATGCATTCATTCTGTACTAAATAATAATAGTAAAGCTAATCTTTCCGAAAAACACTAAGAACAAAATGCATTGTAAATGCACTACAGCCAATCTTTCAAGAAAAGCTTACTGAATAGCAAGAATTCTCTTTATATTTATGATTCGTTGTCATTGTAAAGTGAGCACCGTTTGAAAACCCTGCTTCAAAAGTTCAACAAAGTATAAGCCCGGGGCAAGAAGTCTTTCAGTTTCTCACGGCGAGAGGTTCTGTGCGTTCGCAGCAAACATCGATTGGCTGATTAAGCACAAATTGATTAGCAGGGTCTCATTAGCATCCTATTAGTAATGACCTATACCTACAGACATACAGTAGCACACTCGGACTCCAATGGATTAACAAGCACAACAATTCGGCCACAGACAGAAAATCAGTGAACACTCGTCTAACAGAGAGAAATCGATGGAATTCACATTATTAACCCCCGACGGACATAAAACAGCACTGCAATGCCACAAAGCCCCATTTTAATATTTGCATTTATTTACATTAACAATCAGACCTTCTAAACTCCAAACATACCACACAGCTGCTGTTTCAATATAACAATCATCAAACAATCAACGAGAGAGAGAGAAGTTGGTTATTTTTGGGTGCAAGGACAAGAGCAACGTACCCGGATCATGCCTTCTCTCTGAACAGACAGGCCTCGGGACTTTCATTTGAATATATTTAATAAAACAAATATTCGGGAGAACAACAAGCCGGGACTGATATTTTCTCCAGCTTGTGAAATGAATGTTCTAATATGCCAAGGGATGACGGGTCAGACGCTGTCTAATTGCAAATGTTATTAGAATCGGATTATTTTAAGAGCACCATCGTACCAAGAGGAAGCATGCGCTTCTCAAAGACTAAAGAGATGACAGGAGTAGTCATCTTTCACGTGTTATTGGGACAGGACATCGAATGGCTTGTATCGTGTGATCCGACACATTGACTCTTTCTTCTGTGGAGCACAAAAGAAGATATTTTGAGAAATGTGGTTTCGTGGGGTCCAAAGTTGTGTGGTTCCCAAGGTTCTTCAAAAAAATCTTCTTTTGTGTTTTGCACAAGTCATACAGGTTAGAAATGACATTAGGGTGAGTACATGATGACAACATTTTCATTGGTTGAACTATCTCTTCAATGTGAATGTGAATGTACGAATAGTTCCCAAAATCAGTCACAAAACACTACACTAAACAAACTTAAATTCTCCAAAATCATACATTTTTAGTCTTGAATTTGATTAACATGTTTATGTAATATATTATCAAGTCAATCATCATATAACATTTCACTGAAAGCATGACTAATGCTGACACTACTTTGTGCCGTGTACGACTTGATCGCATGAGAAACTTCTCACCATCTGCGATAAGCTGGTAAAAATGATGTCTGCATAAGTGCTAAAGTTTTCAAGCATCTGATGCATAGTAGGTTTTGTCACCAGTTTTAGTGGGCGAGAGGGCTCTATCATTTCAGCCCGAAGCGTGAATCTTAGCTTTCCAGCTCAGATCAATGACACATCAGCGCAAAGCGCCACATCAGTGCCAAAGAACCGTGCGAGTAGATCGTCGTGTGTCTTTGTTCTTGTCAGTAACATTTCTACTGTCTCATACACTCCTGGATGCCACATACAGTACACATTGTGAGAAAGAACAGTGTATTTGTTCCAACATGCATTGCTGCTTTGACCAAAAGTTGTAACGTGATTTTGCATGTTCCACTGAAGCAAAAATTAGGCTTGCGTTTACTGCAGAGAAGTGCTTGAAAGCTGTTCAATTTTTAGTTATGTGCTGCAAATGCACCCAGCATAATATAAGACAAGCAGGAAACAGATGGAACGTGGATGTGACCAGTGACTGAACATGGTGCCGATGTACACACCTCCTACATAAGCCGGGACTGTTAGCATGGAGATCTTCCAGAACATTCTTGGCATCAAGTGGATCTCGTCACCATCTGTCTCCCAGGACAACCTCCCAACATAGACCTTCTCCGCCTCCCGCCACCCCAGCGCAGCGATACACGGACGCCTGTCAATGAAATTCACGGCCACTTCGAGGCCTTGAGTGAGCAAATAGGACCATAAGACAATTCTATTTGGATCATCTGCACCACCTGTTGGGTCTACGAAAACAGATGACTGAGCGTTATTGTTAACACGAGACGTCCACTTCGCCAGACTTGTGTGAATCAACAGGAAAAATGACTGAATCCAGACACAAAGGACAGCCAGGAACGAAGCTATTGATGAAAAGGCGAATTCCGTTTCAGTGTGAATGATTGAAACCCTTTGAAAAACAACTCAATTTTTGAGCTGCCAATGACTTCTAATATACCTGTGGAAATGTGTAAAAGTTAGTAGCGTCTATAGTTATTTTGCGTTTGGATTTTACACGCCTTCGACTTGAAAATAACGACTAGAACGGTATTTGAAGACGCACAAACATCTCTGAACTCGGGGCATATCAATCCCGACCTCAGGGAGATGCGTCAGTGCGGAGTTACCTTATATGAAATGTAAAAACACACTTTTTTCACAGTGCGCAATTATAAGAAATAAAGTTTCCTCTGTGCTAAATTTAAACAATTAACAACATTTTGGTGCGGATTATTATGGCAGGTCGGAAGTGGGGCTTATGCTGCCTTATCGGAATTATCGTGAGGTATAAAAAATGCACATGAACACTTTCTTCCCAGTGGTAAACATGACATCATGTGCAATCTTTACCTAGGAAACTCATATTTACGATAATTCTGAGGCAGAATGAATAGACTATTCCTACCTTCGTCTGGAATGCTCAATGCAGCATTGCACAGTCAAAAATGTCTGTAAGGTGTGAACACATTTACGGCATGTTTATTTTTATAAATCGTGATGTGTGCGCGAAAAATTACGTCTACTCATTGCAACGCCATTTTGGTACGTACGGAGACATGTAGAGAGCGGTTTTGACGTATCAGTCTAGTCAAAATCTAATACTCTTAAACGTAATGCGGTGACAGGCTTTCGCACCGCAGGAACGACCTCATAGTTACGGGATGATTTGCCGGTAGTAACTGCTTTTTGTTGTGTTTACAGCAACCAGCCGAAATTTTAGTTACAAAGAACCTTTTTGGAGGAACACTTTAGCTCCTTCTCCGAGGCAGGGTCTAAACCAGCAGGACAGGAACGATCCGTGACGCAAGCAAACACTGATTGGACGAACTTCTGTTGTTGGTTGTTTGTCGTTGTTCGACGGACGCACTTAAATGACGTTGCTGTCGACCGGATTACGTCACTAAATCGTTCCTTTTGCCGGTGCGATTGAGGAAATGGCCCGAGGGAAAACTTCGTTCACGAACGAAAGCCCTCTTTACTCGTTCATGAACGTATCGAGTCGGAAAACGCGTATTGAAGTAACGACGAGAATCAGATTATTCAGATCCGCGCAGCACGGATGAATATGAACCTTAAAGCCCTTTCGCAGCCTTGGCAAATTTACACCGAGGCAAGGACAGATACTACGCAAGGCACCTGGTATAGAAATCAATCATTAGCGCGGGTCGGGGGCGTAATTATGCGTTCATGAGGGCGCGTGTGGGAAGAGGTGACGGGGAACAGTTAATGAGGCCACGGGCTGGGGAGGGTGAACGGCCGGCACTGCGGGAAACTTCACACACACGCCGCAATTATAAGAGACAGTACACAAACATACGATTCAACACCAGAGGAGGTCAGGCTGAAAAATGTGCTGTTATATACTGTACACGACAGTCTAACAAATTGTTAATACAGGAGGCTATTTTGGTCTTGTAAGGCAGTCATGTAGCCTACCATTCTTCAGCAAGATGTTTATTTCTTCACAATATTTGATTATACCTCTAAATAGTTATAATAGCCTACATGAAACTTAATTTTGCAGAATAATTTCTGCAAACTGATTTATATGAGCGTTCCGCTAAAAGGGGACCGGGGCCCACTAGGGAGTATCAACAAACTTCCACAAGAGATAAAACTAGCACGAAACTAAAATATAGTTTACAACATTGTCAGACACCTTCAGATTATCACACCACCCCCTGCAAAAAACAATAGAAACCATTACAGTAATTCTGATGGTTACCATTAAAATACCATTATGAACCATTAGCTAATTCCATTTAAACCATTTCAAAATTTCTTTTTGTAGTGTGTTTGGGCATTATTCCAATAGGATATTGGTTCCCAACATATGCTAAATAACATCCCACCAATAGAATTCATCACATACTAGCTGGGAAAATACAATAAAACAAAAAAAAAACCTTTGAATGGCCTCAAATCCTGATGCCCCAAATAACTTGCATACAAATGTGTTTGTTAAGTCTAATAAAAAGCCTCAACATTGCTCGACCACTATAGAAAAGACAAAACACTGCACGACGGCTTGAAAAATCTACTAATGTAACAACAAGGGAAGCTCAACAAATGTTTTGAGGAACAGATGCTCTGTTTACTGTGGACTAGGTGTATGAATTAGCCTTTAAGTTGCACGTTCGAGAGAGAGAGAGTCTTCTAAAAGTAACTTAACTCACACATTCTGCTGAGTGGGATCTGAAGGCAATGACGGTTTCAGTCGATCAAAGCAGATCATGGAGCGGAGCTCCACACGTTTTTTTAAAGCTGTAAATATATAATGAAAGTAAGAATACAAGTCTGCTCAGTAGGTCTTTCTGAACATCCAAACCATTATACTCTACAATTATTAGAACATTTAACCATTTTTAAAAACATAAATTCATCTTTTTAGTAGCTTCTCAGAAATGTACAACTAGTCATACATCATGTACAACAACAAAAATCATATAAGAGCTCTTGAAAGGTTACAGTATAAACTTTACACATTGCTAAAAATTGAACGATGAATAGTATCTGAACTTCTAAAACTCAGTGACTAACCAGTAAGGTTCTGTATAAAAAGGCCAAGGACACAAAAAAAGCAAAAACATTTTTACACTTGACGACACTTGACACATAAGGTCCAACATCTTTTGCCTTCTGTAGTCCCATTTCTTTGTCATGTATCTTGCGGCCCTGATGGTCACTTTGCATACTCGTGTTTACGAAATGCCTAAAACAAATATGTTCAATAATTCAAGCTTGTATGTACATTGTGTCAGGAGCAGAAGTGAAGCCATGTCAGGCAAGGTTAGAAAACAAAAGTCAACTTCCCAAGCAAACACACTGATTGAAAGATTTTGTCATCGACATGTAAATATTGCATGACGGGAAATAAAAAGCAACTGTAATGTCGAGGTCATACACATTTAAGAACGCTCCAGCAGCTGTGTACTTTGGATGGCCATGTATTTTTAATGGACTGCACGCACATTTTGTATTTTTGTGCACTGTATTTTAAACATTCTACATAAATTTTTCTCTGAAAAATGAAGTTTCTGCTTAAATGTGCAATAAAAAAAATCTGGAAGACCTATTGTGAACAAGTGTTTTAAAAATCACAAGTCAGTTTGGAAAACAAAAGAAACTTGTTTATTTATAGATGAAAAATAAACACTTAGTTTTTAAACAGAGAAACAACTACAGACCTTTTCATCCTTTACATTACGAAACACATCATTATTCAGTTTTCTGTATAAACGTATAATATCCAGCTAAAGAAAAATGTTCATCTAAAATGTGGGTAAGGAAAGATGAAACTCCAGTCTAGTTTTCCAATGGAAACTATGAAGTACTGTGATGTCACTGTCTGCAGGTGTCGTGGAAGGCCTCCAGAGTTCGGAAGTCCCTCCATGTTGGAGGAAGACCCTCCTGCAGGTACTTGCAACAGCGTTGACACGGAGTCTGGAACAGCTTAATGTAGCTTCTCAACCAGGTCTGGCGAAACAAAGAAAAACATGAGCTGGAGGGTCATTTTTACTGAGCTTTTCACGATGCATTCTGGGATTGCCCTGTTAGTGTAAAGTATACACAATGTTAACCAAATTAAGTAAATTAAAAACCTACTATTCAAAACACCTTTCACATGCTAGTGTATCTTTATACCTAAAATGTAATCTTAGGCATCTGGATCATCAGTGACCATAGCTTTTCTTATCTGATAGCTTTTGTGAGTCTGTCTGGCCTCATTGCATTGACATCAGTGGTGTGCAAGCGGCGGGGGGGTTTGTGGGGTCTCACAGCAGTCATAACTAGACATTGATTAACAGCTGGAAAGGTACGACTGCTGCCTTCTCTAACCCGTCTCCACCGGTGTGCTCAGCACAGCTGGGGTTTACCTGCACCTGTCAGGACAAATTGACTTTCCTAATTCATCTACTGGCCCAAACCTCCCCGCACTGATGAACATGTTATTCATACTCCAAGTAGCACGTACAATGATGTACATGACCCCGTTTACATATGCTTCTCTTTCTTTTTGTCATTCAGTGGGAATCTATTTGGGATGGGCACAAGAAGCAGTATAAACAAAGAAATCAAAACATAAAAAAATTCTCAGGTGAACAAAAACGAACTCAAAGTTATTCTATATACAGACTAAAATGTTTTTTCTTTAGGTTTTAAAAAGGCCTTGGATTGAGGAGCTTTAACTTGCAATTTAACCGTGATCAGAACAGGTTTGCATTGATCTTATGAAGAAGTGATCAATCTTGCCTCTATTTCAACACTTAGAGCAAAGCTCAGCCGTCTGTTTAAACCAGACACAATGCTTTTAACATTTAATAAAACAGTTATAAATACCACTTTTTTCAGGGGTATTCCTTTTGCCAAGTTAAATAGTGTAACCTCAAGCAAATTTAAGCTATTTTCTTGTCTTGCCCCAAACATACAACTGAAGCATTTCTTATCACGTATAAAATAGCCTCTTGTTATAGCACATAGACAAAGGCCAAATGTAGTAGCTGCATGTAATCATTACTGGACTGTGTCTAATTTCAAAAGCAACATACTGTACCCACCATGAAAGAGCGAACCACAACATCAGGCATCTGCGGGAGCTGGTAATGCAAGAGAGCCGTGGTTGCATGATCAGTGACCTGAGAAAACACAGAAACAAGTACTGTATTTAAAAGGTTCAGTAGCATATCATTGAACAGCAGAATTTGTCTTAGTCTACAACATGCAAAAGTAGATATTAACCAAATTGACTTTGAAAGCATTAATATTTCATGGTAACGGTCTATAACAACAATCTGATGATTGGCGCTTAACCGCTGTCAAAGGTAAGGTAGACAATACAATAAGGTTGTTTTTGTTAACATTTATCAATACATTAACTAACAAACTAACAATAAATAATACTTCTTCAACATTTACTAATCTTAGTTAATGTTCATTTTTAGCATTTACTAATACATGTTAAAAATGAAAAGTCATATTTGTTAACATTAGTTAATGCACAGTGAACTAACATGAATAACTGTATTGGCATAAACTAACATTAACAAATATTACTAAATGCAGAAAATCTATGTTTCATGTTAAATTCATTAATGTTAACAAATAGAACCTTATTGTAAAGTCTTACTGATTTTTATTTTTAACCTACAAATGGCTACAGATGGCTGCTTTTATTAAACACAATTTTCATAAAAATATATTTATAATAAATGTGTATAAAGCATTTTTATTCATAAACATTTTTACAGTGCACATATTTGTCATCAAAAATCTTACAGGCTTTAAAGAGGCCCAATTTTCCTAAAATATGATTATCTTTTGATTTTGGACTGAAATATGACCGGCACATGTCCTTGACGGATTCAACCGAACTCATGGGCACACGCTTGAAGAAATCTTAATTAAAGTCCATTTTCAGATCAATCTACCTACACTCAGATTAACTCTAAAGTCCAATTTTGCAGAAGAACACTATAACCTTATTACTTCCCCCAAAATCCCATCTTCCATCACTAATGTAATTACAGAAAGGGAATAAAACTGAACCACTTCAATCTTCAGTTACAGCTTCATTAGGCTGCCAACGTTGACCAAAGAACTTTTAGAGAAACCAACCAGTTAATACTTCACTCAATAGTGTTGCATCATGGGAAGTAAGTCAAATAGTAAAAATCTGACAAAATGCTATATGGGGCAATGTGAAGAGCGACAAACGATGAATTAAGCGAGCACAGAATACTGGGAGACAGAAGTGACATCTGGGTGGGGAAGATGAGAGGCGGTCCGTCCCTTCAGTTTGAGGCAGCCGGGCTCCAGTTAGCATTCACAGCCAGAGAAATAAAAGAAATAAATAGGTTGGCCCTTTGATCAGATGGCGCAGATGCGAGGTGCTCCGTTACAATGTGAACAGCTTTTCTCAACCTCTCTCTTTAAGTTACAGGCGGCCCGTCACACGCGTTCTCTCCCCTTTGAAAGGAACGCAAGTTTCTCTCTCTCTTTGAAAGGCGCATCAGCGTTACCCAGAGTGCCTCTGAGACTTACTGCTCTTTATATCCAGTCTAATGAGAATCTGGGAGGGTGGAGGCAATGATGCCCAGATGTTTAGGGGGCTGTCAAATGAAGGCGAAGAGGCTGGGAGAGAAACGGAATCAAAAACATATGGACAAAAGACAGCTGATGGATGATTGGCAGCAGAGAGGCGACAATGCATGTGACTGTGGGTGATAGAGATGTGATCTTAATAGAATACACAGGATGAGGATTTCATGGATGTGCATTTTAAATGTGTTTATTAATTTATTGCACTGCTAGACTTCAATCTGAAAAACAACCATGACAATATTTCCAACACATTTTATAATTAAAAAGAGACATGTTTGAATGCAGTGGTTTTGCATCATGATCCACATATTTGAGCTTGAAAAAACACTTTAAAAATGTAAATGTTTTTGGTAATTTTCCATAACACTACATCTGATTCTCGACTGTAAAATTCTCAAATTTCTTGTAAAATTCAAACAATGCATGTTACTGTGATGTTAATGAGGTTTGTGACAGACCTTGGTAGCGGTCTATTTCAATAAAACCAAAAACTCAAAAACAGAACACCCAGCCCCCCAAGTTTTACTGTATTAAAACCTACAATACAACTTACAAGTCTTTGCACGGTTGAAATACTGATTGGGAATTTACATTCAAGATGTCAACAGTTTAAAGTTATTCAATGTCCATGTCTCATAAGAAATATGCAAAAAGAGGACATTTCTAAAATGTAAATGCATCATTAAATATGCAAAATACTACAAATAAACACATATTTCTTGTTTAAATATAAGCTTTTTTTTACATAACTGGATGTTTACTTAATTAAGGTAATGTATTCATAAAGATGTCAATTATGTAAATTATTTAATGTATGCATGAAAAAAAAATCCTAAATCTGTCAAATAATGTCTAAAAATGGTCTGGAATCCACCGAGGTCCATTTTCTCAAAAAGAAGGACAGCTAGCATGTAAACATAACTACATCTTGGCAATGGTTTTAAGCAGAAACAGTGTTTCTGGGTCAAAGCAACCGAAAATGCTCCATCAGTTGAGATCTACTGCTCAGATGTTGTACAATTGATGTGATGGAGAAACATATCACAGCTGGGCTACTCACCTTCTGAAATACTTGATAGTTGGACTTTGACCAGATGTCCAGCTAAAAAGAAAAAACATAAAAAGGTAAACTCCACATATCATTACAAAATATTTTTCCCTAGCTGGAGATTCATTCAAAAACAAACTTTGTCATATTCTATACAAGTTATATTTCATAACTAGGCAAATTTATATTGACAGTAAGCGTTTGGCAGATGCTTTTGTAGCATTGAAGGCATACATTTTATCAGCTTGTGTCTTCCCCGAGGAATGAACCCATGACCTTCAGTCACACAAAGCTATCACATGGCCTCAGAATATAATGCAAATATCTTATTGAATAGTTTGCTTTCGGAGTTTGACAGCCCTTGGGCATGGCATGTTTTCACTAAATGGAATAACATCAACAGATATTTTAAAACTGTGCGCTAACCGTTCATCCAATCCCTGCTGTCACAAATTAATCCACACCTTTAAAAATACTGGACAAAGCAAACATAAAGCGAGACAGAGCAAATAAACACATCAAAAATATTTGACAGTTCAAAGGTCGGTCATGACTGGCCTTGTGTCCAAAGTTAGGCCTGTAAACGTAAAAAAACCTGCCACAATCAGTTTGTTGATCGAAGGTCATTAGAAGAGTTTTCAAAGACGCATGAATCAAAATCTTCTCTGATTCTAATATCAAACAGGCCCGGTGTCAGCATTTATGAGAGAAATCAGACTCCATCTCCCCTCTGTCCTCGAACCCACCTCTGTACACTGCTGCCCTTTGAAGTATAAAGAATGCCGGATCGCAAATTACCCAAGAGATGTCTCAGATATGCTTTGAAGCCCAACTTTGATAGCATAGTTTCCCTTCTCCTACCCCCCCCCCTCTATTTTTGTGTGCTCGGAGGCTCAGATCGGCTCTGTGGGGTTGTGCATATGGTTATGGTGGTAAGTTTTCTGGCATCATTTAGATGGCAAGGCCTAGAAAGGCATTTAAAGACAAAGTCTGTCAATATTCAGTCCTGAATCTATATCTTTCTTACTCCCAATATGACCTTTGAGGTTGATTCAAAAGCAGGTGCTGTTTGAAGGCTTTCATATAGTTAACCGTCACATATCCTTAACTTCAATTTAGATAAATCTCTTTATAATTGACATGAAAAATCTAATTAATTGGTAGGTTTTGAATGAGAACACATGCTGATAAAAAAGTCACTTTGGATAAAAGCATCTGCCAAATGATATATAATCATTGCTAAATATATATTGATATTTTCTGACACACAAAAGCAAAAGAAAGGAAAAATCTTTTTCGACTAATTTGATTTGACTGCAATCAAAACATCTGTACATAAAATTACAATAAAACTTCAAATTAAAATGCACAGCATTATACTACTTTTAGAGATGTTCTTGCATAATGTTGCATTTAAAAACACAGCATGCAGTATATTTATATTTCAGCTAATATTGCATCCACATCCGTACTCAACAATTAACATTAATATTACCGCCATAATAAGAGAGTTTTACTGCGCAGTTGCGAGCGTTGCTACGACTGTCAGTTCGAGCGTTCTCGAGATCCGCCGAAGGTTAATTTGCGATTGCCCACCACACGCATTTGGAAGCAGAGGCCCAGCGGTGTGCAGCACAAAGCATGAGTCTGGCACGCGGTTCAGAAGATTCACATTCACTGCCATAATTATCTATGATCAAGCGGCCCGGCAGCTTTGATGGCCACCTCATATTAACGTCACCGAAGAGTGTTCAAACGTAGCCGCTTTCAAAACACGCAGAACGCTTCAGAATTTGAGGCCGCAGCTCAACCTGACAAGGGGGACGTGAGGATATAGGGTCTCTCACACGTAGCCTACATGCTTTTCATGATCAAGAGAGAGCCGAACACATTGTGTGAATTATTAAAAAGCTGTGTGAGACTTTTAGCTTGACATCCAAGGATTGCACACCCTTACCTAAGCCATGAGCACGAATGTTAAGTTTTAAGGTTACCCCGGAAAAAAGTGGACAAAGATGGGTCCTAAACTTGACCTAAACGAGACTAACACATTGAAATTGTTACATGCGTTTTACCTTCCCGTCTTCCGTGTACACGTTCTCATGGAATCCTCGGACTATCGTGCGGTCAATGAAAAGGCTTCGCATTACGACAATGGCTTTCAAAACTTTTCCCAATGTGACCTGCACAGAAAGAAGAATAGAGAGGTTATCATTTCAGTTTTTCATTTGCATATTAAATTGATCCAACAGCACATATGCATCATACAAGAAATGGTAGAGCAGAAGACACATAGTAATAAAATGCATTAGAATGCATTGCAACTCTGCAATTGCAACTGGAAAAAAATGATACATGCATAAATTTAAACAAATGACATTTCAATAATAATAAACTTTAATATTATTGTGATGGATAATATTTAGATTGGCCCTGACAGACTTAAAATATGAATGTGTACATTTAAAAATTGGGGGAAATTAAAAAACAATTAAATGACCTTCGTATTAAAAAATACTCTTCACTAAATAAACAGCCATTTATCAAACAACCCACACTGACACAACCAAAAACATAATTTACAATTAATTTTCAACCCAAACTCCGCTTGACATGCAAGTTTTCTCTTCTGAGAGAAAGGCTCAGACTCCCGCCTGAAGCATCTGCTGTCAGAAAGGGTTTTGGTTGAGTCTTTAGGCTTAAAATGGGTTTAATCTAAGGCAGAAAATCCCAGTACAATTTCCTCAAATCCTCAGATTCACTTATGATTCGCACACCTGGGGAAGAGAGAGAGAGAGAGAGAGAGAGAGAGAGAGAGAGAGAGAGAGAGAGAGAGAGAGAGAGAGAGAGAGAGAGAGAGAGAGAGAGAGAGAGAGAGAGAGAGAGAGAGAGAGAGAGAGAGAGAGAGAGAGAGAGAGAGAGAGAGAGAGAGAGAGAGAGAGAGAGAGAGAGAGAGAGAGAGAGAGAGAGAGAGAGAGAGAGAGAGACAACATGGACATGAGAAGGTGTGAGATCTCTAAACCCACCCCTGTTTTATTTGTCAAAGCTGTTCAAACAATATCACCGTCCTACGGACAAAACAGCAATGTTTCGCCTGAGCCCAGCTTCCTGAATAATTGATGCATCAGCACAGTGATAGATGCCAGAAAGAATCGGAATAGAGTCGCAGTGGTGATGGCTCTTTCTGTGGCCGCTTTGAGGGGTTCAGAACGCAGCGGGTTCGAACCCACTGCTCGCTGTGAGGGGGAACCTGCTCAGGTGGTCTGAAAAACCAGAGGACAATGCAGACCGGCGTGATAAAGTTCAGCTGAAATAACTCCTGAATGACAAAGTTTCCCAAGAAGAAAACTCACTTGGGAATAAAAGGAGTGTTTAGGTTCCTCAGCATTATGTTCTTATAAATGCCAAACCAATAATGCAATATGAAAGAGGCAGCAGGTATCAAGAGGAATCTTAGATTGGCAGACTTTCTGTATGTTTGTTGAAGATTCGTGTAACAGACGAAAGGAAAAAGAAACGCATTACAATGAAACTTCAGAAGCATTAGCACTGATGGATTGTCTTGCTGCCAATGAAGAGAAGCAAACAGATCGACTGAAGTCCAGTGACAGAATCGAGCGAGGCTTCATGCATATATGAATAAATGCATGACTAGTAAAACATTTGTTGTTTTGGGTGAAACAGTGGATTGTAAACAAAACTAAAGGAGATGTCATTGCCATAGACGTCCCGGGCTGATAACTGAAAAAATGTTTTATGAGAAAGATTCTCGTACAGAGATTTTTCCAGTTACAGTGTGACTCAGACTTTGTTACTGTATGCTTATCTGGTCTGAAAATCATTTTCAACTAAACTAAATTTTAAACTAGGTAGGTCAAAAGGATAAAAAAAATTAAAAAGAACATTGTCTCCAACCACTGAAATGTTTACATTTTTAGACAAATAAAGAATGATTTTTTTGAATATTTTTAGAATAACAGATTCATTTAAGATCATCATCATGCTCTTTCAATAATCCTAAATCAAGTAAACAAAGCATACAGTGTATGAAAAACTAGTGCACACCAGTACACACAACATGCAAAACCTTTGCAGCTCAACATCGTGTATCGGAAGAGCACCGCAGACATGATCAAACATGTCAACATTCAGTAGAAATACCCAGTGAGCTCTTGCAACACATGTTTTTCCACTTTTAGGTTTGCTTATTAAATTCATGTCTTTGAGTATAACTGAAGGCCTGGCCTCTGCCCGGATCCGCTCTGCGCTGGCAGAGCTGACTGCAACTCTCACAGCCTGAATCCATTAGCCCTGACAGCCTTTAAAGTCAGAGTTCTCCCAAATGTAAATTGAAATATTATTTTTCTCACCACTGCGAAAACTTGGAGGGTGGACAGAAGAAAGATGAATGCCTTGAAGTTGCTATAACTGCTGCATCATAAACGTCCAGTTAGTCTCACAGCTGAAGCATTCTAGGATGTGACAAAACATGCATATATAACCTACTGTATTCCATTTTATTACACCCTATAGAATACTCGATTGTGGTTGGTCAATCGCTGCACACTATGTCAAAGCTTCCAATATTCTAGACACTGTAATGTAGGTATGCAAATTTGATTCGAACTTTCAAGCCAATAACCAATATATAGGCTGATACACAGTATTTTAATATCAATGTAATTTTTTTCTGAGCCTGAAACAAAAGGCAAAAATGGACAACTGCTTTCATTTAAAAAAATTGACAACAGAAAACAACATTTTAACACTTAGTTCTCCTTGTTCCAAAAATCATGTACCAAGCCTTCTTTACACTAATTTTAAACTTTTCTGGTATAAAATGTATTTATTAAACAAATGATACATTTTCTTCCAGTGCAATGCCTAAACATGTGACATGTGTTCACAATAGCCACAAGTCTAACAGGTCTCAAGACAGAAATCATTCAACCAGAGGAAATTAGTTATAATTTATCGGCTTTAAAATATCAGCTTGATTTTATTATTAAGCTGATACTGATAACCTTAAAAATGACCATTTATCGGCTGATACCGATATGACCAATAACATATTGTGCATCCCTACTCTAAAGTATTATTAGTTGTAGCTTCTATTAAAGTGGAGAAATGTGAGCCAGTCAGTGAAAACTTTTGAGATAATGAGCATTAAAGTTGGATTTCAACCAAATTAATTTCACTATAATTTCAATTTTTGACATGGTATTACTTCGTTAATATTAAATATATCAAGGTTCTCTGCATAAGTAGATAACAGTAAATCACAAAAAATGACTTAAGATGGGTTTTCACAGACTGGTCATAAATTAATTCAATAGAAAAAAGCAAAAAATAAACATAAAAATAGAAGTACTGTTAGAAATAATTACATTCAATCATTTAAACAATCTCTAAGCAACTTTTAAATTAGGAATGTCACTGGCAATCTGTAATACAAGCATCAAAAATAACAGTAACATTATGTCATGTTTCAAGAGTAAATGAGAGGAGAACAGAAGCCAGAGCAGATTTAAGAGTAAAAAAATGAAGGAACAATAAATAGAAAATTAACAGAAAACTTACAGAAATATTTATAGGAAGTGTTTTTGATTATGCTAGTCGTTATAGAGAAGGTTACATAGAGCAAATTAAACCAAACAAAATCAAAAGGACAGAAACCGTGGTAGAAAAGTTTGAGATCTCCCGTCGAGTGAATGTGCCTTGTGGATTTTCAGAGAGTCCCGCTGAGTGTTTCTCACTGATGAGCGGCCGGGGGAAGCACAGAACTTCACACAAACTTCACACAGTCTTTTTCCCCACATGCTGAGCTTCTTTTTTGTCTTATTTGACCACCAGATAATTTCTAGAAAGAGACCTACGGAGGCTGCAAATTAAAGTGAATTACTGCTTAATGTTTTGCGCACTATTGTGTGCTCATGTCTTCACACAAGCAGAAAATTACAAAATAAAATAATAAAATCAGGGCGGAATCTGACTTCTATCTACACTGTTTTGACAAGAATAAATTGAACATTTGGGAAGAGATGAATGCAGAGATAGAGATGTATAGAAAGAAATAGATTAGGAAAGCACTGATATGTAAATGTTGGCCGATAACAATAACTGATTATCAACCAAAGGAAATGAATTATAATTGATCAGCTTTAATATATCGGCCTGAATTTATAATGAGAACGATAAAGAAAATGACAATTTGTCGTCCGATACCAATATGGCCGATAATGTTCTGTGCATCCCTAAAATAGATGGATAGATAGAAATATAGATGGAATGATAGAGATAATGCATTAACAGACAGGTAGATTGGTGGATGGATGGACGGATGGAGTGATGATATAGATGAACAGATAGAAATAAATGGATGAATAAAAAGACAGAAAGACAAAAACACCTAATGGCTTTCCCAAAAAGCAGATTTCAGCAGTTGATCAAAGTCTGCTACTGCACTTATAGAGTGCGGTTAATATAGCTCTCCTTCCTAAAGTACAGCGCTAATGTCAAACTTATTCTGGTGTACAGGCAGAAAAACAGCCTCAAAAGCCTAAACTTCCGCTCATGAAATCTGAACTTTTCAGAGAATTAGCAAAGTGACTCAAACCAATTTCTCCTGAAAGGAAGAAATAAGAAACGCCAAATCCCTTGCCGCATCCTAGGTGTGAAGCCAGTTCCCACCGTCAATAGCTATTCTGGGCATGCTTTTCAGCTACTAGAAAAGTAAGTCGCTGGCCTGGAGCCAAAACAACATAAATACAAAGGGGTGCAAAGAAGTTGACTTAAGAGTGTGGTAAACACCAGGGCGTCCTGGAAAGGTTCATTAGCTGATCTTAAGTGCATCCCCCGACCGACTGGATCGCAATGGCGGCAGATGGCACTTTTTATTTGAAGCGAGAGTGGGCCGTTGAGAGGGAGGGGAAAGTGACAAAAACTGTGAGATTTCACAAAAATGAAACAGTTTCTAAGCAACAAGTGAGATCTCAAACCAGCCGCGAACAAGTAAGGGAAAAAAGCCAGGCGCCAACGTGGCCAAGCGTCCTGCCCTGGACGACCCACCGGGAGAAAAATGGATCCTTATTGCTAGAGACAAAAATAAGTTTCATGCTCGGCTGAACCTCTTTTAAACCTTTTAAACGCACTACATGCATTTCTAAAACACGCTTATATTCACTTTCTCCAGGAATAGGGAAATACGTCTCATCCAAGAATCTTCGTCTTAGCCTCAGACGTGTCGTCCACAGTCCGCTAGCTAATCATATGATGCATATGGCTAACAAAATATGGAAATCAGGTTGATAAAACAAACACGTTTTACTAAGTAGTAACTGTATTGACCAAAGTTTAGTGTGACTTTAAATCTTCAAATTAACAAAAAAAAAAAAACGTGATTGGTCACTTTACTCGTCAGTCAAATGGTCTTGTTGGATGAAGCGGTTTTTAGAAAACTGTCAGTTCATCAGATTTCAGGGTACACGAAGAGCATTATGCACTACTTTAACATACTTGGAAATCTGAATGCCAGTGCTGAGGTCGCAGGAAGCGGCCACCTCATTAGCTTTCAAAGCAGCTTACTGTAGCATCAAGCAACATGAGAAACGAGCTGACACAATATCATGTCCCTGACTGCAAAGAGGGGTGTTTTCCAATACCCTGTTCCACCTCTCTAAATAAGACCCTCTCTAACCTAACCTCTCCACTTCACGCCGCTTCTGTCCTCATCAGCACAATCCAGCGCTCAGAGGTCATTCCGGAATACCGTCAATATACCACCCCCGGAACGACTGCCGGGTGCCCATCCGCCCCCAAGGTTTGGACTGCGTGGCAGCGACCTTGAGGCGGGAAAAATATTTTTTTGTGAATCAATAGCAGTACAAGGTGACTTTAAAATTCAATTAACAAGAAATTGTTTGACTTTGCTCTGGCGTGAACCTCTGAGGTGACCAATACCAGGGACAACAAACCAGTGCTTTTCAGTCGTGGTGAAAAAACCATGTAAAAAATATTCTGTCATTTATTCATACACCCTCTTGTCATTTTAAACCTGAATAACAAAAGTAGATATTTTAAAGAATGTTGGTAACTCAACAACGGCAGTATCAATTTACTTGGTTTACTTGGTTTAAGTGAAAGGGTAGTGTCATTGTTCTGTTACCAACATTCTTCAAAATATCTTTTTTGTGCTCCGAGAAATAAAGAAAGTCATACAGGTTTGAAATGACAAGAGGGTGAGTAAATGATGACCGAATTTTTACTTTTGGGTCTAAAAGTTCTAAAGTATAAATAATGTACAACAGGGTGAAATGAAGAAAAAAGGTCTTCACCATTGTGAAGGGGTTTGTTTTACAATAATGAAGTTATCTGACTGTATGTTAACCAGATTATGATGTAAGTAACCAGATGTGGCTGGTTAACTTAAGAACAAGAAATTTTGATATTATTGAGAAAGAGATGACATACATGAAAATAGTAAAGCTATATAGAAAAAGTCAATTATATAACTTTCTGGTAATTTTCAGCTTCTGATCAGATGCAAGCATTCCAGAATGTCATGTAAATAAGTAAAAATAAAAATGGCGGTCAACAAATACATGATGCAGAAGTAGAAATATCTAACATAAGTCGCAAGCATGCAGATCTTTCGATAACATAAAGTCTTATAAGATAAAGGCTCGTAAAAAGTAGGGTTTTTTCTTTTATGGTTCCATAAAGATCCTTTAACATCCACATAACCTTTCTGGTGCTACACACTTTCTACAGACTATAAGGTAAGAAAAAATGTTTTTAAAGCAAATTTTTGACTGAAACGTTCTTTGAGAAACCTCAAGAATGTACAGATCAAAATCACTACCCTACCATCAGGTTACAGCATAAAAAATGTTAACTGAAGTCAGTTCAAACCATCCGCACTATTCACACGTTCATTTCCATACTTGCGCTACATCTGTATCTCCGGCAAGCATCCTGTGGGATGTTTCACGTTCGTAACTCACTTTGATCCGGACTGCTGCAGGAGCGACGAGCTCCAGTTGTGGCAGCACATTTAAAAGTCAGTTTTTAGATCTAAAAATCTACTTCCCTCGATAAAAAAAAACATTGCACAAAGTATGTCTGCATACAATTAATAACAGCCGCAAAGGTTAAGCTATCAGTATTACAGGGCCATAGAAAGCAGGTAGAGGATCCAAAGATACGTTATTCATGCTAATTAACATCCTCTAATTATGGTCAGGCAACATTGTTAGATAGAACGTGCCCATGGAGAGCCGCCTCTTCTGGCTTATGCCTCAATTAATGCCGCCTCACTATGAACAGACGTGCCTGTTTACAAACTGGTTTAAAAGCGAGGAAGTTGTAAAGACACCTGTCTCTTGTTGGAAAAGGCAGATGTTTTTTCACCCTCCCTCCTGTTCCCAGACATTAGTAACACTATAGGAAAGAGAGAAGAACCAAAACTGAGAAAACATCTATTACTAATACACCAAGGTGTTCCAAAGCAATTAAATGATAAAACGTCCGCTGCATTGTACAAAAGAAAGAATTACTGAAAACGTTTATTTTGAAAATCAGAAGGTTTGATCTTTAATTTTCATAATCTTCATAAACCGTCCATCAGGATGAGACAAAGGACACTCCCTTCTTGAGGGCCATGAAGAGCGTGTCCAGAAAAGGGCCTGGCAATCGAATCAGCCCCCACGGTGACGGATCACTCCGGCCTGCCAACTGGGCCATCTGGAAGTGCGTGCCCTGTGGGTGTGAACCAGTGAACTCCCACTACTGGGGAAGGGGCATTTGTAGTCTTCCTGGCTCGGCTGCCAAGATATCTCAGTCTATCTTTCCTCTCAGTCAGCGATGCCAAAAGACATGACGACAGTAGGTGAAGAGTCAGAGGAAGTCTCAGAGGTGTGTATGTGTGGGGGGGTATCCGTTGTGAATGACCCAATTGAAAACGTGCAGGCCTGATCAATGGTGCATCAGCTCAGAATGTAATAAATCAAAGCAAAAAGCTATGAAATATGTTCTCGGTGGGGATGAAGTATTTCTGGGAGCCATGATTCATTTGAGCCCATTGAGCACACTGAGATGATGTCCCATTCATAAATTTAGGTCACAAATACTGTATGATATTATATTGTGAAATCTTAATGTTGGTGCTATACATTACTGTACTCAATAATAAAACATACATGGAAAGTGTAAAAGACAACTAAATTATCAATTACACCTTTTTGCTGTGTTTTAGTTACTGTTTATTTTAGACCTCAAAAATAGACGGTTTCAAAGCAACAACATAAACAAACGTTACTGCGCATGCATTCTTTTGTGGCCCAAATTGAACTTCCGGAATAGAGTCCCTGCAGATTATTTAGGATAACAAGCAAAAGAAATAAGTAAATTACATTAGCTAGCAAGTTAAAAGTATGTCTAGCCAGGATTATTTTTGGTTACTTGGCTAAACTTAAATGTGACTAAGTTACACGACCCATTCAACAAATCATTTATCTAATAAAATTATTGCATATAAATATAAATGGATATTAATATAAATTTAATAAAATATAAATAGTTATATTATTCGTGACTAGCCAGATCGATCAACAAACACAGATTGGAAGTTAACTTTGGGCCAAGCACGTGTGTCTGATGAAATACAGGTCCACAAGTGTCAACATTATCTTATGAAGCCATACGCAACTAATAAATTGAAAACAGCTAAATACCATTGCTGAAAAATACATTTATCTTAATATCAAGTTAGGGCTCACAGGATCTTGGTGTATCACCCAGACAATGTGCTCAGCAGTAACAGTGGACAAACACTTCTGTCTGCCTGCCTCTCCATTATCATGCATGACTTCTGCAAAAACTTGTGGAGCCTCCTCAAAGAGTCAACAATCCAGGCCCCTCTGGGATGTGCTCAGGGACAGATCTCAAGGAGACTGACGGAGCAGTCAACTCACAGAGATTTCTCCCAGAGTACAAGGGCATCTGACCCTCCGTCAACATTAAGTCTGATCATACACATGCCATTAAGTCAGGAAATGGTCGTTCATCCATTATGTGTAAATGGTGACACCACATGAAACTGCTATAAATACTCTTTACTGTGTGTAGTCTTACCAGGAGAACTGCTGACGTCCCGTTGGGCCGGAAGAGCTCGATGGACATATCAGGAAACATCCGTCCGATTCTGGATATGACATCATCCACATATCTAGAACGAGAAAGAATATCTGAAGTAGAACAGCAACTGATCTTTTACTTCAGGCTGAAGACGTCCTTGGGTCACGGTCACTGTCAATACTAAATCAATGACTTTTCATCAGGGGCTCAATATTGAAGAAAGTAATTGTTGCTTTGGATACGACACTATCGACGCAGCATAAACAGTCGAGGTGGTCCGTGTCAGCAGGTAATCGTCACTTTTGAACCATCACATTAAACATCGATCTTGACCATTTCCCTTCCTGCATTTTAATGTTTACACACAACACACACACACACACAGAAATATCGTATTACACCGTACTTTAAAATTATTTTTATAACCGTATATTTTTGACAAGCTTTATAGCTCCCAAATGTGTGTTTCCAAAAGAAAAAACACCAAGACTTGTAATGATTTTACTAAAACTAATACCACAAACAAATTTATTTTTACTACTTTTCAAATATGTTATAGTGATTTATTGTTTTACCCTTATTTCCTACACGGAGCGAGACCAACTTTTATAAACAATACAATATTTTATTTTCCCAATAATCTGTGTGCTTACGTGGTTGTGTGTCAAAATGTCATTTCTAGCATAGAATGCTATTAAACAACATTTTTATTTAAGATCTGATAGAAATAACTGAGAAATGACTGAATTCTCATGAAATGCACAAGCACTACATTCCCTGTTGTGTAACACTGTTAGTAGACAAACTAAATTAAACTACAATGAGTATAAAAAGTATGTTTTTTTTTTTTTATAGTAAAAATCATCACCATATCACAGCTCTAAACATAAAGCCTTAACACATCGATTTACGTCTCCCCTCAACAAAAGGCTCTGCTGTAGCATATCTGACATAACCTTCAATGTTTCAGAAGAAAATGAATACTTAAAACCCTGCCAGCGCTGCTCAACATCCTCGTTAGACATCAATAAACTGAACTCAGAGAGCCAAAAGCCTTCAGCCATCCCTTGAGTCAGCAGAACAGACCCCAAGAAGAGTCGCCCAACATGTATTGTAGGGTCAATGCTAATAAGGGTTTAATGAAAATCTCCGTTGCCATCAGCTATCAATAGACTTCGGGGACCGGCCCCGCACACAGAGGAGGAAAATAATTCATTAAAGAACTGATGGTGGGCGGCTGGCGGAGGGATTTGTTTAAAAGTCATTTGAAAGTTATTGGACCAACTGAGCTCTTTTTTTGTTTTTGAAAGGCTTGTTGTATCGAAGAGGCAGAGTAACTCGTGGACAGATGCAAACAGGGGCGATGCAGCTGGAAAGTTTAGGTTGCTGCTTCACGATGAACAGGGCTGATGCAGTTCTCATGAAGTGATTTTCCTACAGTGCCTTATTCCTTCCCAGAAGGAAACATCAAAAGCAAAGAAACATTGTTCAACACATCTTACTGTTTGTTCACTATTTCCCTCGTGTCTCCGCTAAGGTTCTACCTTAAATTACACAACAGCATATTAAATAGAACAAGAACATTATTAGGGTTCATTATCATCTCAACATGGACTTCTAAGGAATTTACAATAAATCTGGAAATCACAAGACCAAGTAATTTTTCATATTTTCTGAAGAATGTGCTTAAAAAAAGAGCAATATTCATTTATGATGCATGCCTTAGCAAGCGCCACTAAAAAGTACATTTGCATTATTACTTGAACAACTGGTCAGATATAAACACAATTTTCACCTGCAAATATCCTAACACACTTGAAAAGGATCTTAAATGCAATAATTTGGTGGACAGCATTGAAGCATTTTTACTCTCAAGTACACTTTCAGGCATCTGTACTTTAACAATTTTTTTTAATTTTGGAAAACGTTTACTACACAACATTAAAAAGCATCTATCATACTTTTTATTCCACTACATTTCGTAAACCCATGTGTTTTTTCCTTAAAGTACATAAAAAATATAGTACTTTCTTATTTTTCATTCAAAAAAATATAACTTCAGTAAAAGTAATGTACTTAAGAATTAAAAATAAAAAAATGAAAATAATTATGAAATGTACTCTGTGCCTTTGTAACAGATGTTCACTTATCAAATAGGACGTCAAAACAACAATAAATTACTGTCTTAAGCGAGTGATAATTATTGCAATTACTGAACACAACACAAACAAAAATCTAAATTTCTAGCCAATCACAGGCACCTCGGCCAAGCAATTCTCTTAACTATTGGCATAGGTAGGTTATTGGCATGAGAATGGATGTAACCAAATGGGGTTAGCAATTACATCTCCACCGGCACCACAGCGGAGTGTTAGCCTGTTACAAGACAAGACATGTTGCAATATCTCAACACGTCACAATTCATAACCTCTGGAGTGAAAACTACCTAATCTCAATGCAAACTAACTCATCATCTCTGGAAGCACATAAAAAGGTTTATTTCCTACAGCACTGATTGTGTATTAAGAGAAGCACAAATCTAATAATTTATTTTATACCTAATCAAAAACAACTAAAATTATATTTCTCCTTCCACACAGAAGTGCAGTTCGAAACAACAATAGGTACTTGTAAAATTGACTCCCTATAGCTCTGCCCCAGGCTTTCTCTCTGAACAGGTTTTTAATTGCCTCCCACACATCTGCCCCCTTACACAAGTATAGATGAGAGTAACGGAGGTCAAGGAATCCAAAGAAAATTCCACTGGCATTGTGATCACCGCATCAGCGTAGCATACAAATGTCTGTCAATTAACAGCGAATCTTCATTTTTAGTAAACATATACAAAATAATTTTTGAAGACCCACCTTTCAGAGTAGAATGGGATGAAAATAACCAAGCAACTACCAAAATATAAAATGTGGTGCTTGGGACTGTTTCACATAAAAAATAAAGAAAGGATCAGTCCTGCTTATGACACATTAAGTCATATTTGGATGTTTTACACATGTATACCCCTCCATTAAAAAACTGCCCAAATTTACACAGAAAATTCATATTTACCTCCTTAAAATACACAATTGATTGGCATTTGTTGGTAAGAATGCACAAATCTGTTTAAATGTGACGTCCTGACACGCTCAAGTCTTGTTGCTTTATTCTCTCAACCTTGTAATCTAAATGCAAAGTTAATGAATGCTCAGTGGACACGCAGGTTCCGCAGCACAGTTTAAGAATCCGCTCTGTAGTGTGAATTGAATGTTAATGCATCAGATTATCATCCGGGT
The DNA here is from genome assembly GCA_026939265.1 of Oreonectes daqikongensis. NCBI lineage: Eukaryota > Metazoa > Chordata > Actinopteri > Cypriniformes > Nemacheilidae > Oreonectes > Oreonectes daqikongensis. The sequence goes on from JAOTQM010000117.1 coordinate 2,562,687, forward strand.
GATGAAACGGTTTCAGTGGATTACAAACACACACACCAAAAAAAAAAAGGCGGCCACAAGAAAGGGCATCTTTAGAGACCCAGGAGAATGGTGGGAAGCTGGTGTCAGAGGACCGCTAAAAAGGAGGTGCGTGTACTTTGTTCATCTTGATGTAACGAGGTAACATTGCTCCCCCAGTGTGATGGATGATACAAAGTGATCAAATAGCCCTTTCTTGTGACTGCATGTGAGGGTGAGATGAATACTGATACACCAACATTGGTTTTCCTCTAATCAGGGATCAGCGATGACTAAAATTTTCATAACGCTCGGCTGTCTATGGTTGCTGCAATGCAGTAAAGCAAGACCCATCCGGACCTGCGCTTACTTCAATCTGCAGAATTAATTTGACCTTACTTAATATGCTTCTGAAACTCATACTAAAATATATTTAAAACAATTATAATAGTATTTTATATTTGAATTTAAAGTGTGGGAGTCTAATCAGTCAATAAATTAAAGCTGGATTTTTTAAAATAAATGATCAACATAAATAATCAGCGTTATAATTTGAGCTGTCAAGTCAGATAATAGATTTAATTAAATATAACAGGATATGCTGATTTATATAAAAAAAGATTTAAAAAACTGCATTTGTAGTCCTTCAAAATATTGGAGATCCAAATTGCTGTTTTTCAGAAAATGGAAAAAACACTGTACTTCTTAAATGATTAAATACCATGTTGTCAAAGTTGACAAGCATGTTTTAATACGTTTTATTAGTTAGAAATTTGCAAAACCCATTCACAAACATAAAGGATGACTAATGAATTATAGCAAGTATTGAAGGTTTCAGAAGGACAGAAGCGATATGTAAACCAACAGGTCACATAGGCTACTGTACTGTAAATAAATAGGTAAAATTTCATTTTGGGGTGAACGCCTTTAAAGTCAATTAGCAGGTTACATTAGTGATACTGTCCCGAGTCGTCTTGTTGAAGGGAACAGGCAGTAGTAAAATGACCACCTCACTCAACATCGATCCCAGAAGATTTCAATGCAAGAGAAACTCCATCTTTTGCGTAACAGATGACAGTCACCGCGATGACAGCAGCAGGTCACCTTGAGCTGTCAGCAGTGACCAGCATCATGACAGCCCATGTGTATACTGTTACATAGGACATGTTTTTTGAATGTGCATGTCAACTCAATGGACATCTGATTTAATGTTGGCTAGAAGTCTTAATTTAACAATTTGCGACCCTGGACCACCAAACCAGTCCCAAGTAGAATGGGTATATTTGTAGCAATAGCCAACAATACATTATCGATTATCGAAAATGCCAAAAAATCATTAGCATATTAGGTAAAGATCATGTTCCATGAAGATATTTTGTAAAATTCCTACCGTAAATATTAGAGATGCACCAATACTGATACTGATACCAGTATCGGGCCCGATACTAAGCTCATGTACTCGTACTCATAGTCGTAAAATAACACTGATACCAAAGACCCATATCTCATGTGACATAACTGACATTGAAAATTTGAAATTTGTGCTTTTAAAGTTTGTGATAAGCACATTAAATAATTTTTTGAAGTGAATTTTTGTGTTTAAAGTGTAGTTGTAATCATGAAGTTATTCTATTTTTATTAGTCTCACTGTGTTGTGCTTGGAAAATTGCCACCTCACCAAAAAAATTAAGAAAAAATACAAGTAAAGGGATCGGTATCCGCGAGTACCAGAAATAAAATATCTGAGCTTGTCAGTGTTTAGACCATACGCCGCACACTGCAACAAGTCGGTTTGCATGTGACATTCTGAAGCACAACATAATGCAGCATATATTCAGCTTTCAGATGATGCATAAATCTCAATTTCAAATTATTTATCCTTATGACTGGTTTTGTGGTCCAGGGTCACATTTAACAGTAATCAACTGGAAAGCTTTTCTAACTTTAGGTAGGGATCAATGCATAAATATTATTTATATAGTTACAGACACAACTAAAGTAAGGGTTACCCACAAGCCAATGCTTACTGTATATCCAAAGTGACTTACAGTGCTTTACATTTTAACGATGAATCAAACCCATGACCTTGGAGTTCCACAGGCTGAAAAGCTCTTGACAAACCTATGACATAATATGGTTTTTCAAAAAGGCTAGATTACGGAAGACACAAAGATCCAGATGTATTTATCACATCATGTTGCGTAACGTCTGTCTGCATAGCAGGTGGGAGAGGGATCAAGCAGAGCGCAATCACTTTCAGTCAGATTATATGACTAAATGCTGTGTAATTCTGTTTACAGGATTAATATTGTGATGAATGCAGAGGATGAAAACAGCTATCACTGAGATTCTCCTCTGGGCCTCAGTTATCACAGCAGTTTAATATGCCGTTTAAAACCCATGAATCATTTTGTGCATCTCTGTACTACAACTCATGCTGGTTCATTAATGTCAATGTATGAATGATTACATCAGACTAATGGCAAAAAACGGATCAATAGAACGTCTTGTTCCTTCATTGGATTATTTTGAGGGTTCTTTAGGCTGCTATTTGTTTCATCTTATCGTCATAAAATATTTATCGCTATGGCCGGGCATCTGTTTGCTTACATGTTACTTAGGGCATCAAATCTGGGCCAATTATCACTGAAATTATTTATCACGTTATGATTTATTTACATGGTAAACATTTAAAATGCATTTAGAAGCTTTTGGATTCTGGACGGCATTATTTTCTGGATTATTTGAGTGTGTTGGACGAGAATGCTATCAAAGAAAAAGGAACATAAAAGCAAACTTGCATGAAGGTTGCGCTGCATAATTCATGCGTCGCTCCTTTTAGAAACGGCAAATTCATCAGGACACTGACGTTTGACAGAGGAGCCACCGGTCTCTGTTCACCTTGCCCCGTTCGACATCCTCTCCCACCCGAGAAACAGTACAGCGCCATTAAAGGAATGCTTACTTAGACGAATCGCTTGCTGTTTTCCTCAATTGTAAGTCGCTTTGGATAAAAGCGTCTGCCAAATGAATAAATGTAAATGTAAATGTAAAGATCCAAAGACTGATGGCACAGGACGCTTGAAGCAGATTTATCAGAAGCACCTAACTTCACTTTACTAAACACAACGAGAACTGGCAAAATGCTATTACAGGAAGTAGTCTGACATTTGTGCAAGCTTTTTCTTGTACCGACATTATGTGGAAACTGCAGGTTAAGGGGTTTATAGGTGGCATTTTGAAAAACCAATAGAGAGAACCTGCTCCACAAAGCACAGTGTAAGATACTGTGACTCGAACTGTTTTGCCAAATGAGACATTAAAGCAGCAATAAGGTTTTTACAAATTGAATTGAATACAGAACAACATTACCTACAAGTGATACTTAAAGAAAATTATTTGGTGGTGACTCAAAAATGTTTGTGTAAACCTTAAAGTAAACATTTTTGTCAGTCAATAGTTTATCCAAAAAATCGGAAGTGCACCCCGCATTGCATTATGGGTAATAAAGGGAGGGTAAACTAACAAGTTGTACAATAAAAATCAGATGCACTGCAAATATAGTACTTAACGTAATTAATAAAAAATAAATAATAATGAATAAATTAATTAATAAAAATACTAACTAGACTCCACAGTGCACTATATGGTGAATAGGGAGTGATTTCGGGACACTAGCCGTAAATACAGGACATTATATGAGGCACATGTTTGTTGTTTTCTTCTTGTCCTTCAACCTCGGACAGAACATTGTGCTACAAGCACCCAGAGCAAAGGAGACCACTGCAACTTGAAATAAATGAACAATCACTTTGAAGAGCCTTGGAAAGAAAATAAAAAACATTGCAATAGAATAAGATTAAAAAGAGCCCATTTGCAAGGAGAAACACAGGAGTGCTATCCCATCAGAGGGCTTTTCATAGGAAGACAGACCACCTGGGCTCCGCTCTCATCTGTTCCATCCACCTTCCATACTTATTTCATTCCATTCGTCTTTCATCTTCCCTCCTGAGTACGTGCTCTCCTCGCCGTTCTCCAAATCTCGCTCTCGCTCCTTTCTTATTAAAGCCTACGATCTATGACCTCGGCGAGACCACACCAGACAATAAGCTATTCTACTCTGTTGCCGTAACCTGACGGACGGGCAGAGAAGAATGAATCAACGGTCACCTCTGACTTTAGGCTTGTGGGGTCTACAGACAAACAGATGTTTGGGACTTCAGTCCTCATGAATGTAGAGCCTGTGTTATGCTTCTTTCATCTTACATGTACAGTAGGGCCCAAAATACCATTGTTATAAATGATGGAAGTTCATGCTCATTTGGTTAGTGATTTTTATTTTGGTTTTATACTGTTGGACCCATCTGCTAGGCCTAGACAAGCAATATTAAATGTGTGTTCATCACAAAAGCATGGATTCAATTTCCAGTGAACAAACATTCAAATGAAAACAACTGAATGCATTGTAAGTCACTTTGCATAAAATAATCTGCCAAAATTATAACTTTAAATGCAAACATATCAGTCAAAAAGTTCTGAAGGTCATGACGCAATAGACACTAAATACAAGGAACTGTACAGTATCAATGTAAACATTGAATGTAAACAGTGTATCTCCATGAATTCATCTCACATATCTGATTTTAAGGTACACACAGTATTGCTGGTAAGAAGAGGAAGTCATACTCACTGTGTGGGGAGGACAAGGGTGCTGGGCTGGACCTTGGGTCTTCTCTTGGCAGATGTTCCCATCTGATTGGCTGATCGTTTGAGTGACTGCTGGTTTAAAAGACTGGAAGCCAGACCTGCATGGAACTGCAACTATTGTGGCAAAAAAACAGAATAAAGTTTATTGTTTATTTATCTGTTGTGACTATTTGTTTCAATTTATTTAACTATTTTTAACTTTTGATATAACTAATGCCTAACAAAATTGTAATATTTAAAATAACAATAGTAAACAATTTGTAATCTCGTAAAATTTGTATAAAAACGTGGACCAAAAAGAATAAATAAATCTGTAAATTTTCAATATTTGAAATGCTATTATTTGTTTACAAAGCAAAGGTGCAGTAGAAATTTATTTATAAAAAAGCACAAGGTGCAACATATTTCTATAATAGAAAATCACACCCAGCCTTAGACTTTCTAAATAGCAGAAAAAGAGCCTGAAAACTGGCCAATCAGAAAAGCTCTCTGTCTGTCAATCATTTCATTCAATCAGGTCTGCTGGCAGCGGGTTTGTTGACACCAGATTTTTTTGGGAAAGTGGTTTTAGGAAAAAGACCAAGTGATTATAATAGCAATTATTTTTAATGATTACAACAATCATAACAGAATTATCATATACTCACATGATGCCAGAAATAAATACAATAAATACAGCAATATATCTGTAACACATCTATTCAGCATAGATTTGGACAGCAGGTCCAATTTTAGCCCTACGTTAAATCTTGCAATGATTGCAAATCTTGCACAGATTGAGAATGCAGAACAAGCGTTCAGAAACTCTTATGTGGCTTTACAAAGAGCAGCTAAAAATGTAAAAGAAATCATCATAGGCTAATTGGACTTTTTTTCGAATGTTTACTCAAAGCACAGTTCCAACCTTGTCAACAATCTGTTCTTCTGGGATAAAGCACAGTTGCTTGCCTATACGGCTCCATCATGTTTTGTCGTCTCTTCCTCCTCTCCTGCCCACTTCCTCCTCCTCTCCTCCTGTTTCACTATTTACAGCGCAACACAGCAAGCGGTTTTTTCGCTTTGATGTTGCTGTATACCAGTAGCCTGTCAATAGCTCAAGTGATGAAATCACGAGAAAGGTGTCCACTACCCAAAATGCACAGGTGTGATGCTGTGTCACTCACATCAAGAAAGCTGACGGATATGACAAAACTAGATGCTGATATCACAACACATCTCGCACATGACCAACATCTGGACAAACAACTAAAAAAAATGTAGCGTAAAAGATATCATGACCGACCAATCAGAAACAAGTATTCCAAAATAAAACGAAAATAAGCTTGTCAAAGTACAAAGTAGCTTCTCGGACACGTCTGCCCAGGGTAGCCGGCTTGCTGGGAAATTTCAAGAAAATCAATAGTCCGAGGGTGCCGCTAGCAACACGCTTGCTAGTGAGCAAGGCCGATCGTAACCCATCAGGCCCACTTTCTTCGCTTCAGAATTCATCTGCATGCTCTCCCACGCAAGCCGGGCTCTTAAATTAGAGCTTGTACGGGCCCGTGCCTCATTAATTGCTATTAAAATATTCCTCCTATTGAGCTAATTAGGCATGTTTGGAAGAAGCGGAGCGACGTTTGCCGAGAGAGAAGCAGACGGAGGAGCACACCCCCTGTTTAATTTGGCTGACCAAAGCAGCTGTGTTAACAGGGAATTATTTTAATTAACTGAAGCTGCGCTTCGTAGCTAATGAGCCTGTTTGGGAAGGGCCAGATCCTGCATGAGCGTAGCGTGTGCGCTGTAAAGATGCGCTCCAGCTGTGTAAAGAAGTACTCGCTAATAAATTAAAAGCCTAGATAATAAGTTAAGGAAAACACGCTCGCAGGATGCTGTCAAGACGGCTCAGGTTCCTTTGAATGTCAAGTGGCTTAAGCGATTTGATGCATTTAAAACATTCACAAAACATGTCTTGCAGTTTGGTCAGTGTTTCACAAATACAAGCTGTGTTACTCAAGCAAAAAGTACCTTAAAGGTGCAATGTGAAAGTGAAAGTGACCTATTTTTTGTCAGATATGGTGACCCATACCCGAAATGTGACCTCTGCATTTAACCCAACCAGTGAATAGTGAACACACACACTTCAAGTCGTGAACACACATACACTGGGGCAGTGGGCAGTTAACACTGCAGCGCCCGGAGAGCAAACAGGGGTTAGGTGCCTTGCTCAAGGACACGTCAGTTGTTACCTGCCGGTACTGAGAATCGAACCGGCAACCTTCTGGTTACGAGCCCGACTCTCTAACCATTAGGCCACAATGGCCAAAAATTGGATTTTCACAATCCAAACTATTTCTGGTAATCACAGAAAAAGTAACATCTTAGACTGTGTTCACATATTACTTTTTTTTTGACAAGCAAATAGACAATAGCGCTTTTTAAGTAAAATAAAAAGAAATGGAATCAAAAGTTATTGAAAGTCAAAATTAAACGTACATTTATACAAAACTATGGTCCAACCGGAGTTTCAGCCGCTATTTTTTTTATCGAGCTTAATCCTGCTCGACCAATCACCTTCCACGCATGTTGTTATGGAAACGACAGGTCTCGCAACTCGCTTGTCATTGGTTAGCTGTGAGAAAGGTGCTTGCCTTTTTTTTTAAATTTTTTGTTTTATAAAAAAAGTTGATTTTTCAACTTCAAAAGACACCTCGAGATGCAGAAAAAGACACCCTGGCATTTAAAAAAGCGCTCAGGACTTTTTTTTGATAACATGGTTTATGCCATAGGATGATAATGTAAAACAGACTTCAAAAAAGAAGTCAAGTGTCAACACGGCCTCAGCATTGCAGAGTCCACAATATGAAGCCCTGGGTACACAAAGTGAAAGAGATGGTGAAAAGAAAGTGGCATGGGACCAAAAACGAGCAGGACAGCAGATGACGGGGGCGTTAGAGAGAGAGAGGGAGAGACACATAGGACAAGATGGACATTACCCAGAATGCTGTCAGGCAGCTGAGAGCGTCATCTCATCGGGGCAGTTGAAGATTAAAGCGCGGGGTCACGATCTGACTTTAGAGAGGAAGCACGGGACATGCACACACAATCAATGTCTCCGTCAAATGGAACGAAACAAGACAGCCTCTTTTACTGGAACCAGACACAATTATGGAAGTGCAGAAAAGCCATTGCATCGTGATATAGCACATTACCAGTGCCATAAACAGACTGATGCTGCTACAAGACAGACCTTAAGGAGGGTCTGTAGGATCAACCGCATACACAGTTTGTTATAGTAAAAGTCTGTATATATATTGTGTATTATAAGGGTTAATCTTAAAGAATAAAGAACTTTACTTATTTTATATTCATTGATTTAATACATTGTGATTGGTTCTTGGTTAAATCCGTAATTAAAGAATGTCATAAATAGATCAGTACAATTAAATATCATACTATATAATATGTATTATAAAAAACATACGACCGATTATACGACACTAAAAAATATACTTCACCTACTAGTCGCAAACCTCTGCAAAGGTCTGACCGCCACATACAGTATAAGCAGAAGCGCAGTACTAGCATTCCTGCATTATTGCATGCAACTAATTGCACACCCTCGATCCAATCCAATATCTATTCAAAGGGGCTTTGCAGAGCACGGAACAGTAAAAGCACGTCATGAATATTAAATACAAGTTAAAACAACTCTTTGATCATACTCTGGTTGAAATTCGCCACCCCCATAAATGATGAAATGCCTGTTTATGAGGGCTGTTTTACCTCGAATTCCTCAAAAAACTTACACGGCCTTGAGGAGAAACTGGCTAAGTTTGTTTCAATCAATTTGGCATCTGAGAGGTAGACTACTACAAAACAAATTGAGAAAGTGTACATTGATTGGAATGTGTGTGGTTACAGCACAATTCAAACAATTTAAAGTCACAGTTTAGTTGTGAAATCTACTCTTGACAGACAAAGTAAACCAGTTAGGCATAGAAGAACAGTTCCCACAAAACTGTAAAGTCATTTGACTAAAAGAAATTTAAGACAAACAGACTGAAAGACAAACATTATTATTACTTAGTGAAACCCTGCCTTCCGCTGGAGTTCCCAAATCAAATATGGCTCCTTTAGACATCAATGGGAGCTGTAAGAAGCCACCTAAAGATGCTCCTGGGACATTGCCTTTCCAAAAAATGCACTACATGCAAGTTTGGATAAAAGCATCAAATCAAATTAGAAACAGATCTTTAGGGAGCACAACAAAATACACATTAAAACCTTCCGCACATTGGAAGACAAGAAGCTTTTCCTGTAACTTGAACAAGAAACTAGTAAACACAAAGAAGTACAGTGTCAGCCAAAAACATGACATAAATGCCATCCATCCATATGCATAATCTATGTTCTCATTAAAAAATATTTAGTCACGAGTGATAATTAAGATATTAATCCCCACACGGAAAAAAGATACAACGGAGACATGAGGATGTGGAAGGAGGACATCGAGATTGACGTGAAGGGACGAGGAGGAAGCGATGCTGCAGTCAGGGGGTTAATTAATTTTTAAATATCAGCCTGGGGGTCAAGAGGTCGAGGGTATTTTCTGTGCCTGCTTCTAATAAATCAAGGTTATGGGTAACGCAAATGAGATCAGACATATTCCTAGCAGGGAACCCATTTGGATTCAAACAAGTTTCTACAGGCAGTGATTGAATACGGAGACAGAGGTATGCCACATCAAAACAGTTTTAATAAGATCCAAAACCTGCTACCAGCGGTGGGACAGAAGTTTTCCCAATTCAAGTATTGTATTATTAAATTAAAATGAGTCAATGCTTCAAAATTATATATCCAAAAAATATCTATCTTACTTAACCACAAACCTTTATATCAAAAGATTTCAAAGATCATAGGAAATTCAAATTCATAGTGTGTTCACAGCACCTTAACCAGCCTAATTTAGATGATATCATAAACAGGTTAAACCCTTCATTATCATCGGTGTTTATCTAATTTAATCTCCATTTAAAAGCTTAACAGCCTATAACAAGAGAAAACATCATCACCTTTTACATAAACTATTTTTAAATTAAATCTCCTGTACTGAAAATAACAGCAACAAATTATCAAAGGCTATAGGACATCCTTTGCTCTTTTAATGAGGAATTAGAAGGCCGAGGCAAACGGAGACCACTATTCTTTTAACTCCACACTCCCTGGTCTTGGAACTAATAAGGAATCGGAGCTTGCTAAAGTTACGACATCAAACATTTTTCTCAGAGCAGTGCATTTTCAAAAGGTCGCTGCTTTTTCCGCCCCTCTTAGCTGTTTCTCGTTCTCGTCCACCCTTTATCGTCCCTTCGCGCCACGCTGATCTTTAAGACTGACCAGGCTATTAGTCCTCCCTGGCACAGAAATTGGCGGACACATGCTCCATCATTAACCGTAGGGCTGAAACATGTTGTGGTGGCAAGTCTGTTGCTCTCTGATCTTATTGTGGGCTCCGGGTTTGAGGCCTGCCATTTGTTTCCTCTGACAGCCTCGTTCAAGACATGATTAAAGCGCCTAACCAGCTGCACGGTTTCAGGACAGTGTCGAGTGTGAAAGCCATTAGCCTTTGAAACATTCACGACACTCTTTTGATTAGTTTGAGGGCAAAAATAACAGGAAACAGAAAAAGTTGGAGGCTTGGGTGATTATAGAAATATCCATAATGTAAACTCTACTACCAAGGGATTGACTTATGACTTAGCTGTTGGAGCTGATATGAAAACATACAGCCTCTGAATGCGTAAGCTGGATATACTGTATTACTATGGGAGTAAAAATTTCTATAACCGTGTTCTTTCACCTGATCAGGAATGTAGAGGTTTCTGCTGGTTTGACTGCATGAATAGGATTTGGATTCGCTCCTTGTATTACGATGATTTTTTTAGTTCTCAGTGATTAGATCCAAGCAGGTTTAATGGGGGGATTGCTTATGTGAAAGTCTATATCTAAGCAGGGGAGATTCTTCTATAATGCAGAAGCAAATTACAACCTTACCAATTTCGCACGAGTGGGACTCATTTCTGCTTCTTAATCTTTTGATCTCATTACTTGTCCAGGTGTGCAAGCTGGTTTGTTAAGTGGAGGAATATCAGAGTGCCGCTGGCAAAGTCACCTTGCATCTGAGCCACTCGCAAACCAAACCTGTGTCTAAAGTTTCCGTCAATGACAAAATATGTTCACTTGTGATGGTTACACTTTACGTTTTACAAAGGATAATTAAAGGAAACATATTTAGCCCCTGGTTAAAAGTTGTCACATATCATCACTTACTGTCTGATGTGGTCCTGGAAATCTCAAGGTGCTTCCTGAGATTTTGGACTTAAAAGTGTACAGCCTGTTTTTCACTTATTTGGTACCCCTCCAAAGTTTCATTTTTGTACCCTTTCAGGTATACAAAACATAATATAATGTTGTATCTTTTTGTGTACACTATGATTTCATAAGAACATATTGTGCAACTTCAAATGTATTTAAGGTACAAAATAGGTCCTTAGGGTACAATAATATACCTAAAAAAAGTACAACATTTTATGTGTTGTAAATGGGGGTAAGATCTGTTTGGTTACTGACATTCTTTCAATTATCTTCCTATGTTGTACAAAGAAATGTATACAGGTTTGAAATGACAAGAGGGTAAGTAAATGATGACAGAATTTTCATTATCCCTTTAAAGGTACCACTCAGCGACAGAACAGGTAAAATTTTAAACCAATTTTTCTGACAGTGAACTTATGTTTTTTCATTGTCTTTTTAATATTCCTGTTTATTCTATTCCAATTATGATATTTATAATCATTAATTGTAATAAACTGTTTTCATAATAAAACATAATATTGGAATATTGAAATAATCCGCATCATGTTTTTCCATAACCTGTTCCATCCAGTAAAAATGAATGACAAATTTAGATTCAAATCTCCACAACAATGTTACAAACCCTAATGAAATGAATATAAAAATACTTCACATGAGACTCATGTTATGTTCCAACTATTCTGAAGGCACATGACTATGAACACGCCCAATCAGGTTTAACATACTGGATACAAAATGGCATTGGTTCTCATAAATGCTGGGTCGTTTTTAAACAAAACATGCTGGGTTGTTTCATCCCACGTTTGGGTAACAACAGCCCAGCATTTGGGTTGATATAACCCAACCATGTGTTCTGTGCAAGTGTACAAAGTTGTATGGACTATACACTTTTGTTGCTTTTTTGTGGTCAACCATGACATGATAAGAAATAGCAATTTTATTATAATTTAATTTCATGGACTAAACTACAATAAATCCTTTATTCTTTAAAACAACTCTTCTTTTTCCCACACTTTATGTTAGTAAATCTGGACTGTCCCATAATTCATCTGTTCCTGGCAGTCTAGGGTCTGCTGGCCCTAGCGGAGCTCTGGCATTTATAGCTGACACAATAACAGCTTGATGTCTTCAGAGTGTGATGGTACAGAGATAAGCAGGTGCTTAAACATCTCTGTACGCCCTGACACCTCTACTGACAGTCCACGACCACCCGTGTTAAATACAACACTGTCTGCTAAATGATGCAGAGACTCTCAAATCATTCAACAAAGGTCAGGAAAAGTCTACGTATGGTACTGATGGAACTGTAAATACATAAACACATACATATTTACAGAGAGATAAGAACATCTTGCAATAACCAGATTTCCTTTTTTTTGTTGATAAAAGCACAGTATAATCGGTTATTGGAATATTAAAACAAAAGTGTTATTATGTATAATCCTTTGATGTATGATAATTCATAATAACCATATACAATGACAACATGCATGTCACGTAAATAAAAGCTTTCAGTGTCTTACAATGTCTGTTTATGACATCAACACCAGAAAAAACCTGAACATTTCAAAATCTCACGTAAGCGCGTTTTTTAATGAGCCAATTGTTGACCGTTCTCAATGTTTTGTTGTATATGTGAACCGCTCATTATTTCTAGCTTTAGGGCATCAAGGGATTTTCCTGCTGTTTTCTCAGAATCTAAGTAGCGCTATGTAAAAAGAATTCCCGGTTAATAAAACTAAAGCCTCGGGTTGGAGTGGACCTTGAGATTTCTGAGACCAAAAACATCAGGAAGTAATGACGTGAATGACAGCTAGTAGCCAAAGGCAAAACATGTTTCTATTTAATGAAACGCTTTTCTATTCACTCTTAAATCCAATCGAACCACCTCAACAGGCTGTAGTTCTTGAAAAGATTACACTTGTACTAAAAACAAATTCTACAAGATTTATCTAAAAACAGATCATTAGCCATTTTGATCATTTCAGACTGTACAAAGCCAATTTGAATTCCCATGATACAAATGTTGAAAGAATTCCATAATGGTCATATCTAAAAATAAAACTCCAAACTCTAAACGCCAACCAAATAATGTCTGAAGCACAACAGGTAGATGAGTCACGGTACCGGACTGAGATTTTGGCTCAAAGGAGATAAGGGCCAAAAACAGCCTCGCTAAAAGCACCCTGTGCATTAATCCTGAGGTCATTTGCATGTGGGAAACATTCTCATTGATAGGGTTTACAGTGGGGTAGAGGTGCTGCTGTCCGAGGCAGACAGCGTGGAAGCATCAACATTCTGGCAGAGAGGCTGGATCTGGCCTTACGCCCATGTCCACCTCAACACCGTCCATCCGAGACACACCTAATCCTGCTCTAATGCTCTTCCCATCGGAGTGTGGGAAAACAGCTGGCCGAACACACATAAGGGGAGGAAGCTCATGAACTTGCTCTGCCGCAGTACTGGACCGGGACTAATGAGAATAGTAGAATTACAGACATTAGGGAGAAGGTGGAAGTAGAAAACTAAGTTTAGAAAGTGATAACTAAAACAACATCAAATCAACATAAATTAAGTCCATTTATGAAGGTGCAGAATTATTCAATGAATGTTAATACAGTGAAGAAAGATCTTAGTGCACCAAGCTACCCAAAACAGAAATGCAAAAATGATAGTTGTGTTGGACTTCATGCGGCGCTGCACAGAACGATCAGCACGATTTGCTTCTTGCAGTCGAGCAAATAGAAAAAATTAAAAAACTATTAAAAAAAGACTTTAAGGTTTCTTAAACACTTGCCCCCATTCAGCCAATGGTCAGAGAGTCCTGACCCCAAACTGACACTATTGGTGAAGCCAATGCTGTTGTGTTGGGATGCTCAAATAAACAGAGCCACAATAGAGCCACAGCTATAGGTAGCTTTATTTTCAAAAGGAACCAGTCTGCAAATAGTCTACATATAGCTGTCTCTGCATATAAAGCTGGGGACAGAAAATGTATTTCAGCATCCAAAAAGTAGCACATATCGTTAATCAAAATGTAATGACTTTTTCAACTTTTTTGACTTTTCTGCCGATATGAGCAAAACTGTATGGATGAGGCAAAACAAAATTAATAGTAATATCGCACCCTATCAAGTATACTAAATCCATGATCCAATCAAATCCTAATCAATAAAAGTAAGTCAAAATCTACTTTATTCCTCCTAAAAAATCCAGAAGTTAAATGTGTTGCATATATCTTTTCATATTGTTTTTACTACCAACCAAAAAAAGAGTTTGGCAGAGGACCAGGCTTTCAAAAAATAAACAGAAATGCACGACCACTATATTGAAAACAAATAAAAAAAGATTAATTCCTGTGTGACCTAAAAAAAAACAAAGACAACCGAAAAGGTTTCAAAAGCTGTTGCCACAGATGAAATCCTTTCTATACAACAACAAAGCTGAAAAAGATTTGGTTTTGTTGGAGGAAAAAGACTTGTGTCCACCTACCATTATGTAGAGCGTGGAGAGACCAGCGGATCAGAGGCTGCTATTGATCGAGTACTTTCACCCAGTCATTCCACATCAGTGAAGAAAAAACCTGCGACATCAAGCAATTCATGCAAGGAAACTGAACATGTCAACTAGCGCCGCAAAACAGTCTTCACCCTTTAATAACCTACTATTCAAACCATCCGAGACCTAATCGCAATATTTCATAATAAAACAAATTAGGAATTGAATCACAGCTATTCCAAACACAGAGTAAAGTGCCTGTTTCCCCATTGAAAATATAATCCTAATCCGATCCTAATGCCACACACATCACTTGAGGCCAAAGCATCAAAGAGCCCAAGAACAGAGCGCAGACGTCCAGTGAAATTGCATTTACAGTAAGAATAGCAAATCTTGTTCAATAACACTTAGGACAGAAGACCTACTCAAGATCAAAAGAAGTCAAAGCACTCAGCTGTAATGGATATTGAGCAAATGTTGGTTCTGCCGTGAGAACACCCACATCTATTGAATCTCAAGTGCGCGTTCTTCGGGCCGAGACGCCGCGTGCGTTCTATCAAAAAGATTTGCTCAAGGACCTTGTGTTTGCCTGGGCCAAAGACAACGCACTTTCACTGCCTTTTTTGGAACAAAGGCAAATTTACCAGATGACATTGACAGTAACACAACTTTCCTTTATGGATAAATGCGTTTCTTTCAATGCGTTTCTACATTTGGAACATCTCACGTTGCATTCATTGAAGCTAATCTCAAGGTAGAACGCTTCTGATGGGCTACAGCGTTGAGAATTAGATCATCAAAATGTAGACCTGCTTCCTCTTTATAATAGGTTATTAGGAGTCATGGTGTAGATTTACACTAGTTCAGTGATTCCCTGTCTCCATTAAGTCTGATGTCCATGATGGCGCAGAATGATTCATGTAAATCTGGAGTTTATGAATGGTTTGGAGGCCATTTTAAAGAAATTAAGGCAAAAATGCTAC
Source organism: Oreonectes daqikongensis (assembly GCA_026939265.1). Lineage (NCBI taxonomy): Eukaryota > Metazoa > Chordata > Actinopteri > Cypriniformes > Nemacheilidae > Oreonectes > Oreonectes daqikongensis. Next base: position 2,578,223 of record JAOTQM010000117.1, read on the forward strand.
AGTATGCATAAAACGTATTGATGAACAAAAATGAAAAATGAAAGCAAAAATATTTTGCCATATACAAAACAACCAAAAATAGAGTTAATGTTAAATTTTAGTACTAATCAGTGTGGTCTGGCCTACAAAAAGACATGTCACAGTAAAAACTCTTTACTTTCAAACTTCGTCGTTTATCACCTACATTACTGTGCTCGATATAAACCCAAATCTGATGTCAAGCTTCTGGAAGTACAGAAAGCTATCAGTCATGTTCAATTATAGTAGATGCAGCTGTAAGATATCATGTCAAAATGATGAAACACTGAAAAGTGTAAAATATCAAAATCACTAATGACTTAAAGGAAAAATATATAAAGCAGAAATATGCCCTTTCAAGTTCCAAATTAATATAAAAATTGAAAAAGTTTCTCACAAATATAGATGGTTTCATCAGAAACACGCACCTGGCCCAAAGTTAACTTTCGGTCGGAGATTGGTTATAATATAATTTATTTTATATTTGATTTATAATATTATTAATTTATCTTAATATTTTATTGTATATTAATTATTAGATTCGATTCTAATATTAAATTATATTAAATTAAATAAAAACTATTCAACACTTGATTCTTTGCTGAGGTCTACTGGACGTTTTTTTTTTTGTCGCTGAAACCATCTATACACAATTTAAAAACAAAACTGTATAACAGCTAAACAATAGTCCTTGCTAAGTGATTCACAAACATACAAACTGTCAAATACATTGTTATCTGTTATCAGAGAGGCATCTAACAACTTTCTATCTTCTAATGTACAATCAGACATTTATATATAGTTTTCACACATAAAATACCCCATTATGCTTGACCAGCATAAAACTCTGTGTCAAACCAAACAAGCTTCATCAATAACAAACCTTAATGTTATGAAGGTGACCCTTTAAAATGTCAATCAGTATTGATTTTCTGGACTGATGTATGTTCTGTTTGAATTGTCTATTATGGCCATTTAACATTTTCACAGCACACAACACAGCAATTGTAGTTCTTTCCACTTGTTCACCTGTGGGTTAAATAAACAGTCTCTTATGCAGGGTAAACTTACCTTATTGGACCATTTGTATGCCTGGAGCAGTTGGCTATACAGAGGGGTTTTGTCCTGTACTGGGTCTAGACTGAGCAGCCCGCTGTTATGTAAGGGATGACTCTCTGACGGCCTGCCGACCAAGGTACTGAGACGCTCCAATTCACTGTATAAACAAAGAGAAATACTTCAACGGTGTTTATGTTCATCTTACCTAAGGAAGTGTATGCTGATTGGTCAAAAGACATGTTATATAAAACTTACTATGAGCACCCTTAGAAAAATAAACCAGTTTTATTAGTAAGTGCTATGGTTATTATACAAGTACTACGGTTAAACATGGTTAATATGGTAAGACAATTTGTGAATACCATGACTGTACTACAAAAGAATAGGTAAAGGTTACTCTAGTAAACAATGCTTAGGTCACAGTGAGCTTTATAGTCTCGTGGCTTTATAACCCAATAGCATCTCTTACAAAAATCACCATGGTAACCACAGTCCTGTCAAAGTACCGCTGTACATACATATTATTGTTACTGGTGTATAACCTTAATACGGGATGACCTGAGACCTTATATAAGCCATGTAACGTGTTATTACATTAATATTATTATAACAATAACAGTAGTAATCGTGGTATTTGGGAAACGATTGTTGTACATTTAATAAAGGAGTTAGTACATTGCATTGGCAACTCACTTACTTTAAATCGCGATTGACTGACTGCAAATTATCTTGGAATTCAGTCATAAAGACTTTTTCCCGCCCTTCAAGGGTTTCCTTATTTTTCATCCCATCCTTAAGAGAATCAAACACCCTGGTGACGCTCGACCGAAGAGCCTGGATAGCGTTAATCGCTTGTGAAAAAGCTTCCAGATTCACTCCAACATTCATAACATCCGCCATTGCTGCCGCTTGCAGTGCAAACGACGGCGCGCGATGACGTCATCGACACTGGCTGGTTGACGGTATTCGTAGTTTTCGGGAGGCAAGCGACGAGGGAATCAGCAAAGATTTCCTTTTAATTTTTCAGTCGTCGTTTTGAGTAGAATTAATCTAAACGCAATCAAAGGAATACATATTATATACTATACTGTGTATCTAGGCCTATTTATTGTAATTATTGTACTTTTTAATAACAAAAATGACCAAAACTTAACATGACGAAAATTAAAAAGCTAACTGGACGGCACCATTAGCCGAAACGCGCGTGGACTATTTAAAATGCCTCTTTTACTTTTTTAAATAATAACGAAAACGTATTTGTCAAAAGCAGAGAAAAGATAAAAAACTAAACAAAACTCAAATTTGCAATACAGCCTATATTTAGCCTACTTATTAAAAAACAAACTAGGCTAATATGACATTTCTTTCTCGTTGTGCATGTTGTAGTCAGCTGTATTGTAGAAATAATCAAATCTAACTCTAGATATAGCCTACATGGAGCTTAATTTAGTCAGATTAGTTCAGTCAAATGATAAAAACATTCATTTTCATTGTTACCATAAACCACAATTTACGCGACAAAGCACTTGTAATGTAACGTTACGGATATAACAATATAGGTTATTGTTTGAATATGTCTTGTCAAACATTCATGCTAGATAAGAAGAAAATCCGTGCCTTCTGCATCGTCTCTGATCTGTCCCTTTAAGCAGGGCGGACTGCTCGTTCTGCTGGTGGGACGGTTCTGTTATTCGAGTCCGTAGATAAACTTATGTTTCACATTACTTCTACTAGTCAAGGTAGGCAGTTTGGAGTAGCCAAAATCATTTCGGACCCTTCCGTATTTACCAAAGGAAAGGAGAGTGAGATATCAAGATGCACGTACAGATAGTAAGCGTGCGCTAAATAGATTGCTGGATAACGCAATGAATGGAGCAGGACCGGGGCTGGAATAAGAGAGGCAGGAATGGGAGGGATAGTATTATGAAGTCTGTCCTTGAGAGCGCAGGACATAGACATCAGTGAAGGCAGAGACAGAAACGCAAACTTTAAATGTTTTAGTCACTGTATGTGTTTGCATCGGAACGATCTGGATCTAGGGCATCTATCTAGCCCATATATCTAGAATGCTTTCGGCAGCCGAAGGAAGCACGGACGGGAAAGCGTTCACTGTGATCTTTATACAGAGAGGAGTAACGTTTGCATGTCTTCTCATCTTAAGTGATGTGGCTGACTGAAAGAGTTTTCAGAAGAGAAATTCTTCCGGGAACAGTAAAGGTGCTGATCTTTCTGGACCGCAGGGTGAGTTTACGCAAGTGTTACTTTTTTACTGCTAATACTATTGTTACTATTAGTATGAATTGTTTTGTTATTATTCATGACGACAATCTTATATGCGTTCCAATTACAAGCAGAATCATTTTTCTACTATTTATTGAAAATCCTCTTGTATATTATTATTTTTTATTAATTTTGTTGAATAGAAACTAAACTTTTGTTTTATATGCCATTATTTTTGGAGACATTTCATGTTTAGGGTGATTCATGATAACGTGGGACATATTTTTTGTCAATTAAATTAATGAAAAGACCTCCTTACGCGTATTTCATGTTACGTTAAAATACATAAAGTTGTGTATATTCTGATGCGTAGTTGCATGTTAATGATCTAACTCGTTGAACCTATTACAAAATAAAATAATAAAATTAAAAAATGTAAAGTCGATGTGTGAACGTTTCTGGATGCGAATATAAAACAATGTTTAAACGGTTATTTAAGTATAATTGTTGTTTCTTTTCGATTTGTCTAGGCTAAATGTCAGAAATGAAACAGCTCATTCTGTATTCACACATGCATCTCAGACTGGACTCCAACACCAGGCATCATCTTGCGCAAAAACCTCAACATCGCCTTCCTACCTCTGAACTGAAGTGACATTCAGCCCTGGAAAAGTTAAACTTATTGTCACCTATAAAAATATGAACATTGAATTTGAAGATGGCACACAAGATTTGAGAATCACACACATTGAATCACACATTTCCATCGAAGATCAGACCCTTTTGGAAGAAACTTGGATTTCGCAATCTGAATAATTTCCATGCTGATATTGTTAACAGCTGTGGCACCTCTTGCCTTTCTCTCATACCCATGGACCCATCCAGTGTCATGCTCTCACAGGCGATCCTGCTCCTACAGTGCATTATTCTGACTCTGGGCCAGTACGATATCTGTAAGTCGCTGGTCAGCACAGATGATGGACCAACATGGGAGTATTACGCTTGCCAACCCAAACCCATATCCATGAAGGAGTACATGCAGATTAAAGTGGAGCCTCCTGATATCACGTGTGGGAACCCACCCGAGAGATTCTGTACTTTGGTGAGTTTGAACTGGACTGCTTTTTATTCTTAAATGGTTCTGTGACTCTAGAAGGTTTATGGCAAAAACAGTTTAAGCCTTCAGATAAGACATGATGAACACAAAGCTGAATATAATGATAATGCTGTCTTTTTTTCTTCAAATAAGTTTAAAAGCCACTTCATCACACATAAGGATAGTGCTTACTTTTAGGCTTACATTGTAGAAGAAAAGGACATACACATGCATTCCATATATCTTTATATATGATCTAACAGTTATTTTTAAGTCCCCAATTGACACTGGCCTATTTACATCTTACATAGAAATCAATGTGACGTGTTGGTCAGAGATCCAAAAAAGTCAATATGTAAATTTGCACACACAGCTGCTCTTCAGCGTAGTTCGCTTCCTTGCATGAGACATCAGTCACCACAGGATTATCCATGCAAATCATCTCAGGTTTAGCACAAAGCGTGAGGTCGCAAACGGTCTGCGCCTTTGCGGGACACATCTGGTGACAAGGGTATGTGATATTTGGGTGACCCTGCAAAATAGAAAGAGAATTAATACAAGGATACTACAAATAGTACACAAAATCAGCCTTTGTGATACTTTTTATTGTATACAATAATTGTTTTTAAGAGCAAATATTAGGCAACGTTTGTAAGGTAAATAGTAATTAATCTCCATATAAGAATCAACCAACTGATGCTTTGGGATTTTAGCCAGAAGCTTGATTGCACAATAATCTGATATAGGATTTGTCCAGCTGGACCGACACCACACATGAGGCCTGGAGACGGAATAATGCGTCTGACAGGGTGCTAATTCACACATTTAGAGTGTGCGGATAAAAAACAGGATGCCGTCGTGGGGGGTGGACATTGCTTATGACATCATTCTCGCACCTTAAACCGTGCGTCTCGCACACTGAAAACTAGTGGGTAGCTGTACCATAGGGATTCTGAATTTAGACACCAAATTTGTTTTTCAAGAAGCAAACACTGTACTACAAAAGCATTGTGATTCAAATGTGTTTTTAATTCACAGTTCTTAAAGTGTAAAGTTTTTTGAAGTTTGGACCACTGGTGATGTTAGCATGGTGTATTTACGGCATAATATACAGCAATAATATATTCAGTATATTTTAATATTTATAGATAGCATAATCACCATATTATTGCTATATATATATATATATATATATATATATAGGGCTGGAAATGGGGGAACGCGAGGGGACAGAGTGAATTTCAAGGGATCATAGTTCCACCTCAAAATGTAAAGGATTAACATCTTTTATCCATGAAATAGCCTAAAAAATATAAGTATATATAGTGATATCTAGAGTGATTTAATGTTGCAAATTACAGAAATATTATTCAAAAGCTATTTGTATACAAAGTGAACAAAGAATGAAAGAATAACCTTTTATTGATTAAGTGGGAATGACTATACATATATGTTAATTCTGATAAGTATATACTTTTTATATATATTTACAAAAAATACATATACATACAGTAATATTATATTTAGAAATAAATATTCAAGTCACATGCACCTAAGCAAAGTAGTGGTACAGTTTTAATTGTTTACCCAAAATTTGGGAACAAATCCCTGCAAGTTTCCCCATTCGTAATAGAATGCACCACATGAAAATTTCTCCACTTCATCACTATTCATACAACAACCCGTCACAAGGGCGTATATTTCGTGCATACTGATTAGAGAATATTTTTTCATGTCGACCTGAGGCAGCTTAGTGAGCAAAAGAAACTAGATATGAGTTTCAGGCGAAGGGTGTAGTCATGTCCTTCCCTGTCAGCACTTTCTTCTCAGATCAATAAAAGCTGACTGTTCACCCACTGATCAGCCCGTTCTGCATTCAGATGTTCAAAAAGGGGGGAGGGAGGGGTGATGGGCCAGGCACTTTTAAACTGAGGAGACCTTCTGGCATTCACAAGATCAAACTGGCTCCACGTGAGAATAACTCCTCTGCCTGCAGTCAGGTGGTGCTTGGGATCAGAGGTTTCACGGCAAAAGTTTGCGTTGAAAAGAAGTCTTTGTGCGCTTGTTTACAGAAACTCAAGGAATGTAGTGGGAGATTACATGTGTGACTTTTAATGGTTACAGGCAGTGGCGTAACTTATGTGGTGGGGACATGCACGCATTTCAAACTGGAGTCGCTTCTCTCTGTCTTCCGCAAATATATCTTACGAGTGCGAGCAACGGGAGATTGTGAGAAAGCAGCGCATCCTGTATTTTCCACGAGTTTTAGATGTTAACGGCCACTAAACAATACACATCTTCCGCAAGCATTTCTCTCAAACGATGGTGGGAACATGTAACACCTATCCACCCGCAATATTTTGAGAAATGTTTCAGTGGTTTTGTGTCCAGTCAATGGTCAGTCAGTGTTGTTTGGTTACCAACATTCTTCATTATGTTCTTTTGTGTTCTTCAGAAGAAAGTCAAAAAGGTTTGAAATGACATAAAAGTGAGTATTTGGTTGAACTCATTATCAAATTGGTACATAAACATACAAGGGGTGTATAATAACTTTGTGAACTTTCGCAGCAGGCGCGGTGCAGTTAGACACCAATACAACAGGTTCATTTAATTTTGACAACCTAATGCAAAACATATATTTGATATAGTGAGTGTGGGACTCTGTTAAGTCGACTGCAACTGTGTTTACAATCAGCTGTGTTTTTTCTTCACGTCGAGAGCGAGTTAATTGATCCAAGTAAGCCCTCCAGATTTGGCAACTTCACGTTCTTTTGGAAAAGCTTTCCGGCTCATTAAAGATTTAGAGGAAATTTCAGTCACTCAGCGCCCACAGGAGATGCTACTGCATTTTTACTCGGCTCTTTACTTTTTTTTCTCTCGCTCTCGCTCTCTCTCTCTCTCTCTCTCTCTCTCTTGCATGATGTTAGCTACCTCTGAAAGCTTTCGTTGTATTGCGCTAGCTAATGAGAGAGAGAGTGAGAATGAGAGAGAGAGGAGTATTAAGAATGGGGGGCAAGGAATGTTTTAGCTTAGCTAAGCAGAAAGGTGACCCATTACTGCATACAGTACACATTTGAACACAGAGTGTGTTTGGAGCTGGATGCAAACTCGCCCATATTATTTGAATGAGACCTCTCTCTTTAGTCTTAGAGATATATGAGGAATAATCCTATTGGCCGGTTTTAGAAACACATTAACAGCCAGGACTAAATTTAGCAGATAGAGTAACTGCACATTCCTGCAGTGCACCATGGGAAAACAAACACGTTTGGTCCTCGTTTTATTTTTTGGGGGAAAGAATATAAAAAAAAAATGCTCATATGGTTTTGAATTTGTTTGTCACAGGAAATCCTGTAGCTAGTTTTTTTACCTTTCTCATGAATTTTCCATGAATCCAAAGCGCATCCTTCTGCATCCGGTATTCCCAAAGGGAATGGGGTTTGTTCCTGTGTGTCTACACACAATAATCCCCATCCGCCTGTTATCATGCTTCCTCAGTTTTCAGGACTTCAAATCTCCTTGTCTTCATGTAGTCATTTACATTCCTTCAACTGTATTGTGCTTGTTTCAAAAACAAGAAAAACATTATATTATTTTCTTAAAGTGATAGTTCACCCAAAAATTCTGTCATCATTTACTCACCCTCTTGTCATTTCAAACCTGTATGGCTTTCTTTCTTCCGAACACCAAAGAAGATATTTTGAAGAATGTGGGTAACAAAACAACGGCAGTAGACAAAATCCCATGCATGTCAATGTGTACCGCCGCTGTTTGGCTATCATCATTCTACAAAATATCTTCTTTTGTGTTCGGCAGAAAAAGAAAGAGTCATAAAGGTTGGGAATGACATGAGGTTGAGTAAATGATGACAGAATTTTGTGAACTAACCCTTTAATAAAACTCTGTCCAGTACGCAAAAATCACTAGACAGTCAGAAAAACAAATAGACAGTAAGAGACAGCATTATATAATGTAATATTAATTACAGTAGTATGTAGAGAAAGTCTTTTAATGACAATAACGGGGTCTTTCTATATCAAATCTGAAATGATACTGAATGTATGTAAGAAAGTGAATCACTATCAATGACACCAGCACATGCATTTCTTATTGCTGCTTGTCGGTAAATGACTGTCTGAAATGCAATGCACTCTGGAACGCAAATCCATTACACTCAGCAGAAAGAACTGCACAAACAGTACTAAGTTGAGTAAATCGCCTAAAATGGTTTCATAATGTATTTGCATATTAAAGTCGTGTTCTGACACTCGGCGGGACAGTTGGAGCTCTTGTGCAAGTCACTTTCTGGCTGGTATAATTAGGCGACTGTTTCCCTCTGAAGCTGTTCAGCACCAGCTGTTATATGACTGAACGTCCGGCGGGACCTGCCTTCATTGTAATTAACACGCCGCTGAAGAAAGAGGGCCATCTCTCCAGGTAGAGGTGCAGTCTCCAGCAGCACAGTCCCGGATCTTCAGCGCTTGTTAGCCTTGGTCAGGACATTTCACTTTGCTACTAAGCACTTCTGTCGTGAATGACTGCTCTTATGAAACATGACAAAGTACTATTTCGGTTAACAAAAAAATAAATCTTATTTTAAGAAACACAGGTCTCTCTTTACATGTGTGGATTTCCCTAGGTCATGTAATTCTATATTTGAATCGTGCAATACGACTGGATTCATTAAGACAGGTCGGGAATTCCCATTGAAAGGTGTGTGAAGCTAATGGGATGGAGGATTATTCATTAGGCTAATGTTATCAGAGGCTTTAGGATGACAATTGTATGGGGAAGGCCCATAGAAAATCATGCATTTCAGGGTCCACCTCTTATTTTAGTTTATATTATATTATGTAATAACATTAGGTTCTCCTTAGGATAATGCAATAACCATGGTAGCCACAGATGTCTGCAAGAGTTTATGCAAGATCAGTGGTGGCCGAACAATTATAATCTGTTTATTGAGATCCCATTTGGTAGAACACTGGGTTATGCAAACGTCACGACCCCTAGTAAACACACGCTAAAAAAAGAAGTTTAACATAAATGCACTTTATAGTAAGTTGCTTTGAATAATAGCGTCTGCCAAATACATAAAGGTTTCATAAAGGTTTGTGCTCCCTTTTAGCTGTGACGCTTCCTGGGAGGAAAACTGGAGGTTTAGTCTAAGAGCCACCTGGTGCAGCAGTTGGACTGGATTTGTGTTGTGGGGAAAGATGGCAGGATTGAGGCAGAGGAGTGAGTTGGGCTAAGGTGTTGGATCTGAGCGTAACGGTGCTCCAGATGGTTGGGGCAGGTAGCCTCAATTATTTCTTAATGGAAGCTAATGGAGCATGAAAACACTTGGCCAGGGAAACGTTGAAGTGTGCAGGCTGTAAAACAATAACTCAGTGGACATTGAGCTGTCAGTTGTAAAGACTGCGTCGTGTGCAGCTTTTCCCAAATGCTTGTTGTCTGGGATGGCTGTTGCTTACTTACAAGGGAATTAAAGGTTCAAGGGTGACCAGATGGCAACCAGTGAGCTAATCCGTACACCTGGTGTGTCACTAGAGCAAAGGTTCATACCTTGAAATTAACAGTAGTGACTGGAACATTAAAACCTTTACATACAGAGACGTTTATATGTCAGGAATTATTCCCTTGTAATTGTGGGAGAAGCTGGTTTATATGAAGAGTTTGGTTCCAAAACGCTATAAATCCATTTTCAAAAACTTTCAAAAATCATGTTTTTTGATTGTGCATTCCAATTTATATCAATCAAACTGCAGTTGTTTAGTTTTGATTTAAGCCATAATAACTACAAATTACAGCTAACTAACACAATAAAAACATGATAACATAATACAAAACATGAATTTTGAAAAAAATAAAAATGGATTTATTGCGTTTTGGAACCAAACTCTTCATATGTTATTAGTTTATTTTGTCCAACTAAAAAAATTAAAGCATTAATTGAATTTAAATAAAACATCAGCCTAAATATTATTTAAAAAACTTTAATTGCTAAAAATAAATAAAAATTTAACTTAAACTGAAAAATAAAATAAATTAAACGTATATAGCAATAAAAAAACATTTATTCAAAATAATAATAGAACTATAATAGAAACAATATAGATTGCTGTTTTTAGCTGGTCTGGTTTTGAGTATTGTTGGGGTGGTTAACCAGTTAAACTGTTAATCTACTTGTTTGACTCTTTATATCACGTTTCTCTTATCTCCCTTTTCATCTTCTTCCTCTTCAGGAAAACCCATACCTGTGTAGTGATGAATGCGATGCCTCCACCAAAGAACTCGCCCATCCTCCAGAACTGATGCAGGACCGGGAACAAACTGGACTCATAACATACTGGCAGACAGTGACATGGAGTCGGTTTCCGGATCCTCTTAAGGCCAACATCTCCTTATCCTGGAACAAAAGCCTTGAGTTAACCGATGACATCCAGATAACCTTTGAATACGGGCGGCCCACAAAAATGGTGCTGGATAAGTCCCTGAACTACGGGCGAACCTGGCAGCCATACCAGTATTACGCCGACGACTGCATGGAGGCCTTCGAGATGATGCCCAAAAGGGTTCAGGATTTGACGGCCACTAACGTGACCAGGGTTATGTGTACCGAGCAATACTCTCGTTGGGTCGGTTCTAAGAATGAAAAGAACGTGCGATTCGAGGTTCGGGAACGCTTTGCCATATTTGCGGGGGTCAAATTACAAAATATGGACAACTTGTACACGCGCATGGAGAGTATGAAAGGTCTACGAGACTTTTTCACTTTCACAAACCTGCGTCTTCGGTTGGAGCGACCAGCGCTCGGAGGAACGTATGTGCAGAAAGATAACCTGCTCAAGTACTTCTACGCCATCTCCAATATCGAAATACCAGCAAGGTAATGTTGCACAACATTGTGTTTTGTTACGGAATGTGCTGCTCATGTGTATACATATATAGACAAAAATATAAATAGATATATGAGGCCTAGCAGTAAAATAGGCAAATGGCATCAGGACACAACACAGGTTAGGTTTCAACCCACAGCACCAAGCCCACACACACACAGGTATGTTTTGGTATCTTCATAGGAACTTGCCACAGACTTCTACTGTTTTTACAACACTTCCCATAACTCGTCCCTTTCTAAAAAAAATACATCTTTACATATACATAATTTCAGACCAGTTGTTCTTTACATTCAAGTAATCTGTTGGCAAACACAGACATTATAAAAACGTCCACCGCTGAGGGGATCAATGCACGTCCCGAACCTCCGGTAATGTAATCCCTCAATCAATACTTATTCTGGTATGTCAGAGAGGAAATTGTTTTAACAGCGACAGGGTACAGGATGGGTTAAGTAGACAAATGGACATGCGGAAAGTGGCCTATCAGAGGCTGACTGATGTTTCACTGTTTCATAATGAGACAACTGGTGAAGTGGAAATGTTAAGCTAATACCCAGCGGAAAAACGTTGGGGGATATTTTATTCATTCCACAATATTGGGAAGCGTTTCAGTGGCATTTGAATAATAAAAATGGCACAGCCTCCCTGATGGCCTGCCCTGTGCGTTCTCGTCTAAATGGAGTCCACGGGGTTGGGGGGTGTCGGACAGAGTAATCGGATCAGACCCGGCACAGCCGACCGGTGATGTTTTCTCCATCATAACCCATTTCCACCATCATCAGACATTTACTGATAATCAGGGCTGATTACACTAAATGGCCTATAAGAACATGAGCCAAGAATCTTAATTGAGGAAGATGAAGTGTTACTTGTTAAAAGCAATTAGGAACGCTGTTAATTTCCTTATTTACCGCTGTGTTTTGCGTCTTGTTTGGCAGAATAAGTTCCGTGCGCATTTTGGTAACATGTTTGGCTTCCAAAGCGCAACTCATATTCCTGCAGAAAGCTGCTATAAATAGCCTGACTAAACAATGAGAACATACTCCTCTGTTTTTTTGCTGCTTTGATGACATTCGTGAAAAATCAGCAATGTTTAGCAAACGTGCCATCCAGAACTTCACATGTCAGCGAGGATAATGTACAACAATCACTTTCTTTTTGAAGCTTCGTCTTTTTTTTCTGAAGATAGACTTTGTGCACACTTTCTCCGCCCGGTTTGGTGCAGTCTGACGTGAGACACAAGACAGTAGAAAGAGTTCACAAACAGACGTCCCAGAAGATGGAACGGATTTGGAAACGGCAGGGGGTGGAAGGCGGTTGGGGGGGTTCGTGTTCCATCAGACAAATATCCCAAAGACACTGCTTGAACCTTAATTAAACCTGGTAGGGGAGGAAATTAATAAATAAACCAAATTCCCAGGAATCATGTTAATTTATGCAAAGGCTTGATAAGATGCATCTCTTCTTGCACTCAGCCTTCCACTGTTCCCTGTTGAATTTTTCCTGTATCTTCCCATGAAAGCAGATTTAAAATCCATGCAGACTTTCCTGCAAGCACAAAATGTTCTCACACAATGTTTCACAATGTTGGACCACATTTGTAAAACCGTATTTGTCTCTTATTTTAAAGCAAAGCTTACAGGCAGAAAAAACAATAGTGAAACGTTTTACAATCCCTTTGTGCTGGCTGGGTTGATACTGCAAATTAAACAAAGTGAGAAAGAAATGTGAGAATTGTACAATTTGAGTGGAAAATTTATCTTTAAAAAACATTATTCACTCAGCCTCATATTGAGTAAACTATTTTTAATGAAATCATTTGATTCAGTTTCCAAAACCGATTTAAACATTTGGGTCATGAATCGGACAGATCCATTATTCTGATTCACTTGCGTTATATGGATAAAGTAAGTCTATACAGGTTTGGAATGACATGAGGGTAAGTAAATATCAGGATTTTCATTTTTGGGAAACTATTTCTTTATTATACAGAGAAACCGATAGGCCATTAAAGATCAAGGTCAACCAGAAATAAAGCGGCAGTGTGTAAGCCATCAGAACTCGAGGTCTCTGAGATGTCCTTGGGCCTACGTTGGCAAAGAGACAGAAGCTGTGGAAGGAAGGTGAGATGTAGAGAGCAACAGAGGTGCTATGAGGACAACATCAGGATCATGATGTCTTTATCACCCACGTGTGGGCAAAAACTCTATCGTGAAAGAACCGACATGAAGTGGTGTTTTCTAAAGATTCTTCAGTCACTTACAGATACACACCCACGCTCGGATTGTGCCATAGTTATCTTGCATCTTAAATTTAAGTGCTTGCGATTTCAAATGAAAGTAATAACTTAAGTACACAACCAGTTTAAAGTTTTGACACCCTTATTTATTCTATATTCTTTCTATTTTCCACATTAAACAAATAATTTCTTGCATAACAGCTTTGCACATTCTGGACATTTCACTCAATAGACGTGCATCCTGGGGTGCTTTTAAAACACTATTGTATGTTCTCCAAGGATTAAAAAAAAACACTCGTTGCTACTCGTACACGCAGGTCTCTAGAGAGTCAAATCAAATAAGTATAAAACATTTTACAAATTACAGGTGAGGTGATATGATGTTTGGTTCATTCATCAGGTTCGGTAAGTCATTGCATTTTGGGATACCATACCCAGTGTAATGTGCTGTTGCCAAATTTGCATAGTAAGTTTAGGACATACCATGAACTGTAGGAATAGTAAAAGTAGTATGGATTTCTCTATGGAAAAAGAGAAATAGAATCTTAGCACCAAGACCTCAGGGTGTAACTGGTTAAAAAATATTGACATGCACCCATGTGAGAGGTCTGATGGGTAAAACATCAGCAGTCAGCTTTAGCCTCACGATCACTGACAGAGAGAACAATTGGATGTGTATGTGTGTGATGCAGGTGCAACCATTTATTCACACTGACCCTTGTTCACCTCTTCCATCGGTCCCATTAGGAAAATGTCAGTCTGTCACAATGGCATCCCCCAGAAGAAGTAAAATCTTCGGACATCAGGTAGACGAAAGATACATGTGATGGCATCTCTTGATTCTTCATAGTGTTTCTGTACTGTGAGGGGCACTGAGACCTGAATTTAGGGTATAAGACGTGAGAAGAAAGTGTGAGATGGCAGGTCTCATCATCAGAAAACATCAGATCAGTCATTAGCTGTCGAACTGTCTCATTCATTTCAGCTTGTGAAATGAAAACACTGTAAACAACACATATAGTAAATAACACTGAAATGCATTCTGACTTTGATGGATTTCTGTGCGAGTCCTTGCTGGTTTATGCTGGTTTGAGGCTCGTATTGGCCAACGTATGTTTTTCTTTCTGCAGTACAAATATCCAAACATCCATAAAACAAACATATCGTAGATTAGTAGATTCTATATGCACACGACGGTCCCTCATGGGCCTGGCAAGTCTTCACGGTGGTCAGAATGCATAAATCACATAGGAAGTCACTTGTCGTGTTATCAGCATAGCTTTATTTGATATGAGCTCTTGTTCTGCAGGGTTCTGTCAATATTCAGACACGCTGACAGCTGCTTGACGTCAAAAGTGCATTGTGCCGTGAACCACCTGACAGACCACACCAGATTTCATACCTATCCTAACCAGCAAAACTTTCATAATTTACCAGCTTCAGTAGAAAGAACATGTTTTAACCAATCTTGTCACATAGTTCACCAATTGGAACAAGACCTGGTGGGATTGATTGGAGGGGGGGAAACATTTTTTTAAGCATCAAGACATAGTTTTCTTCTTTTATATGTCATTTTGATCAAAGGTGAGGTTTAAGAGATATAATTATCAACTACAAGGGGATTTGAATAGTGTTTTACAAAATATTTTGTTTTTTACAGTCTTGAAGGTCTCAGGGGCAGTCGTGTAAGTAGGCTCGGGGGGCAATAGAGCTGTGTCAACAGATCAATGAAGCCCCCCTATCAGAGCTAAGCATGAGTTTCCTTGGACAGAGCCTTGAGCGTGCTCGTGTGCCGCGTTTGAAGTGCACCTGTATGCAGCGCTGCATTTTAGCACAGAGATGGTTTCATCATACATTCTCTTTATTCCGTCTTATTTAGTGTGTATCACAAATCAGTAAGACCCTAAAAGTAAATAAATAAATAAAACCTTTGCTGCAAGGTTTCAGAAATAGAAAGTAGGCCTATATAAGACATAGAAACTAAAATGTATCTTGGAATTTCTCTGGAATTATATCTTTGAAAGTAGAATTTTATCTTTTTATCTAAATGTTAAAACGGGTTTTTGTTTACCAACATTCTTTAAAATATCTTTTCTTTTGTGTGTGTTTTGCGGAAGAAAGTCATATAGGTTTGAAACTACAAATGATGACCGAATTTTGAGGTGAACTATCCTTTTAACATGCATTTTAGTATGAATTAGGGTTACTAAAATATATTTTCAAAAGCAAACTGCAAAGACATCCTATACGAGTCTTCACATTCCATTCAGACATCATTGGTTTATTTGACCACAACGTTCACCACACTGCTTCGCGTGGGCACATGTGCGATCTGCAGTTTTTGCCTTTGTCTGCAGTTCCTTGCGTGTGATGTAATACCCGCCCTAGTTTCAGCCGGAGATTATGCCAGCGATACACTGGTACAGTGTGAAGCAGAACAGGGAATGTATTATAAATGCCCAGGTCCAGGCAAAGCTGCTCTTACTGTATTCCCACGAGGGCTCCTTGAGTTTGCTTCTAAAAAGCCCAACACCATCAGTGCTGACCATCAAAGGCGAATCCTTGGCCCGAGATCGTCTTCTGCTTAGGTTACATTAGCCTTCCCCTCTCTTTGCATGCTCGGCGCTGTAACATATGCAAAAATATATTATTAAACACACACACAAAAAGTGCTGTGGGTTATTGGCAGTGCGGAAATTCAGATGGCGCTGTCTTCAAAGCCCTGCGGTATCTCTGTGTTTGTCAGCCGTCATTTATTTAGGACGTCAAAGACTTAAACATCAAAGGAAAGTGTGTCAGTATTAACAGTTTATATTCCTGCTGTACAGATGAGGATTCGTGGTCATATATTGTGTCTTTAGATGTTAGTGTGCTGGTTAGCTAAACCAGGATCAAACAAGCAATTACATCAGCATGAAATGTTATGTTTTTTGCAGTTGGAATTAGTATATACGTGTTCATTACATGAATGAATCATCCAACGTTGAATATTTTATAACAGAGGTTTCTGCAAACCCAGGTGATGAGAAGCTGAAGTCAAATTGAAAAGTGATAAAAAGTGCTCTGTGATTTTATAACCCAGGAAAGACTTTGAAAAGAAAATACAATATGTGAATGCATTTTGCATCAAAGCTACAAAAGAAAGCTTTGAGATAAACTTGATATTTCGAGATTTCCACCCAACCTATTGACATCTCCATCTGACATTCAAAAGGCACCTTCAAAGCCAGCGTGTAGACGTATTGAGCGTGAGAATTGAATGAAGCCAAACCCAGAGTCAAAGAACCAGAGGAACCAGCCTACACATCCTCATCCGAGTTTGCGGCCGCACGCTTGTCTGTTTACATGCATCGATCTTGCTAACCCGTGTATCCAACGGAGTCTGTTTTCTCGCTGCTCAAAAGTGGGTATTATATGACTAATGATGCACTCTCTCGGCTGTGTGTATGATTAAATTAACCCGTGCCTTTTACCCTGAGCCCAGCCATCACTTTTTATGATGGATGAAAATCGGAAACTCCTCAGAACCCCCCCCATCCTACGACACAGAATGTGTGTAACACGATTAGCAATTTACAAAGCCAGAATAAAACTAGAGTCAGATCTGATCTCCAAATCTCAAATGCCTTTAAAGCTATAGCTAATGCATTTTGAAATCACCGAAATACTGCGAATGTGACGATCAAAGATCAGAAAGAATGTGATAAACGTACTAAGGTTATACAATTTTCAATTTAGAAATTCATTTGAAATGTATATTTTAATGTATTTTCAAACTTTCAACATTTTATTGCTTATTGTATGTTGCATTATTCTCAAAATAATGCAGCACTAGCTGATGTGCTGAATCATAATCTTTATTTTTCTAAATAAAACAAATTTTATCAATATTATCAATCAGCTAAATACATCAATAATATCAGAAATGGCATGAGTTTTTAGAGCTATTTTTCTTAATAAATAAACAAATACTAATAAGATATTTTCTGTTTTTTGCTTAGAGAAATAGTTCTGAAACTCATGCCGTTATTGATAAATATTAATAATTGTGATTGATAAAATTGTTTTATGTAATCATAGAAATTTTGATGATACTTGAATTTTTCCTTTTTGCAGCTCAACCCACATGGTCAATATGAACTGCTGTTGTACTAAAACGGCTGGGTGAAGGTTCTTTAAAAATATATTATTTTGTATTCCATCAACAAACAGCATACCAATTTTAGATCGACACGAGCATGAGCAAATAATGACAGATTTTGGATTTTTGCGCGCTTTGTTTCTTTAAACAACCCACTCTGCATAACCAAGTGCAAACATCGCAACACACGTTTCTTGAGAATTACATCATACCACTCCGTGTCATAATCACTTTGTCTCATTACACGTATATCTTGTTAGGCTTCAATCACGCATCCCAGACGCCAAATGAAAGCATGCCAGAAGCCCCTCTATGAGAAACAGAGTTAATTGTGTAAAGCTCATAGTGTAACCTCATTATGACAGGAGATGAAATGGCGTCTTCAAACGACAGATTGTTGTGGTTGCTTGTTAGGAAAAAAAACGAAACGTAAGGAACGTCTTGCTGTTCTGTCACTTCACAGATGAAGGCCTGTTTCCATTTATTCTTCAGTGCTGTTTTTGGTCCTGATGAGAGCAGTTAGCGCACCTGGCAATGCCATAAAAATCATCACAAGCACTTTCATAAAGAAATAAAACGCAGTAGACAAAAGCACAATTGTAATTCTAGGATGCTGCGTTTACGGCAGCATTTTTAAAAGGTTATCAGAAAAACAAGAAAAGGAAACATCCTCTGCCAAATTTTCATTTGCAAGCTGATCTTTGAAATTCTATTAGTGTTGTTAGGACTCTGTAAAAGTGAGCACCGCGGGCATAAATATCTCCGGTGCCCAAATCCACACCCTAGGGGCCCAGAATAAAAGCGGGTGTCCCAGGAAGGCAAACAGAATTTTTCATCAAAACGCCGTCGCTCATCAAAATTTCATCCGGCCATCCTGTACCTGGATCTAGATCCACGCCATCACAGCGGGAAGTTCCTGTTCAGTCCACTGGTCTGTCTCTCCTGAAATAAAACACATTGTTCATTAAATTCTCTTATCTTCCCATTAATGATATCATAAAGAAGACAGATTCCAGTAAAAATACAAAAAGGTTGTATTTGTTAAAGGGATAGTTTACCTGAAAATGATCTTTTTTTAAACCTGTATTGACACTTTCTTCTGTGGAACACAAAAGAAGATATTTTGAGAAATATCTCAGTGGTTTTGTGTTTATACAATGGAAGTCAATAGGGTCTAATTATGTTCGGTTACCAGCATTCTTGAAAATATATATTTTTTGTTCTACAGAATAAATAAAGTCATACAGGTTTTGAAATGAGTCATTTTTTTGGGGGGGGGGTGATCTATCAGGTGAGGTTACTTTTAGTTAACATTAACATTAACATTAACAATAAACAATACATGCATTTACATTTATTATTCTTACATCTTTAAAATCTAAAGTTTCTGAATCTTAACATTAACGCACAACTAACCTGAACAATTGTGGTGCCATTAACTAACATTAACAAATGTTAAAGATTGATAAATGCTGAAATACTACAGTAAATGGTTCATTGTTAACAAACTTATTGTAAAGTGTTACGATTCATTGACATTTGACGTTTGATTTACATTGTTGGTGAACATGTGTGAATCCTCCAAGCCAGAGCTGAAATGCATGATTTTGTTTTTAATTCAGTTACTTTAAATTCTTTGATTGCAGTGTTCAATTAGTCAAAATGAAATACCGCTTACTATTCAATCATGTTCAATGACAATTTTGAAAAACCCCTATTAGTAATGTCTATTTAAAACACTAATTTGATTGGCATCATGTAATTAATACAATGAAACATTTTAAAGGATTGACAGCCCTGCTTTTTAAGAAAACATATCAGACATCCCACCATTGTGCTTTGATTGCTGGACTACAGGTTAAATTCAGTGATTTGTGATCTAAAATGTGTGCCCAAATTTGCCTGTATTCTGCATGGGATGTCTTGAGGATAGAGCTTTGTGGACAGTGACGCAGCAGGCGGCGTAGTCGCACTCTGGCAATAATTGGCCCCATCGCGATGTTTCCGTGGGGGGGAGAAATTAATTATGAAGGGACCACCCTTATTCCTTCTCTCTGAAACTCCTTCAACTTTTTTGATGTGCGGAGGCGATGGCGCAGCCTCTCTTTTTCTCTCCGCGTCTCCTTTCCTCGCCATCTCCGTGCCGTTAATCCACGTCTTCCATATGAGAAGCGGCAAAGCTTATGCTGGGCTTCCGCCCATCCGTCCGGGAGCGCAGAAGAAGCCCTTTCCTACATCCTGTGTGAATAATTTACATGAGCGGCCGATGCCAAACCTTTCAAGGTCGTCTGCAATTCAGAGCGAAACAGCCAGGAGCTGTGACACAGGAAAGGCCTTAGGCCTCATGGGGAGGGCCCTCTCTCTCACATGTCTCCAACCTTTTAGCTACAAATCCTCCAGGTTGTGGTGACACTAGAAGTTTGCCACCACCCTTCAGCGCTTCTTTTGTATAGCCAGCTCTCTCAGGCATTGGGGGAAAACAGCGGGCGTTTTTCATTAGTTGATTCCCCAGGCTGATAAAAAAATAAATAAAAGACCATATTCAGAAATGAACTCCCCGTGACTGCCTTTTAACAGACGGATCGGCTATTGTAAGGCTGACCTTTTTCAGAAGCTATACTTCAAAAATGTTCAAGAGGGACCGTTAATAGGGAATATGGACAGGGGACGCCTTGCTGAGTGAATGTTTTGGAAGAGGTTTGCTACCGGAGAAACCTGAATCAGGCATGGTTTGTGGAGGTCATGGCTTTCAGGCTACTAAGAAAGGATTAATATGAGGAAGAGAAAAGAGCATTTGAAGCCAATTATCCACGTTGGTCTTAGCGAGGCCCCTGTTTGATGCCGGTTTTTATAAATCAATATCTTCTTCCTGAACACAGTGTAAAAGGAATAGAAAGTTATTGTGGGAGAGCTGTCATGTTCAATTTATACCTACAATCAATAAGATAAAAAGTGCATGCTCATGTACACTACTGTGTAAAAGTTTAGGGTCACTTACTTATTCTTCTTTAGTATAATTTAATAGTATCATATAAATGTTCCACATTTTACAGTAATACACATTACAATAAGACAAATGGAACTTTGGGTATTGCATTGTGAGTGCAATATTCAAAGTAAATAAAACTTCTTTCAATTTCAGGACTTTCATTGTACTCACTTTTGCGAGTCACTCTAGATAAAATAATAATGCTTAAATGTAAATCTCAAAAAGGCCACCAATTGACTTGCAAAAATGTTCTGTACTCCAAGGTTATAAAAAAGTACACTAAAATACACTTAAATGCTCTATTTTCACACACTAATTTTGTACGTAATATACAAAAAAATGGTCTAGTACTTGAAAATGATAGTTCACCTAAAAATAAATCATTTACTCGGTCTCTTGACATTTTAAACAATGTATGGCTTTTTTCTTCTGCAGAACACAAAAGAAGATATTTTGAAGAATGTTGGTAACAGAAAACCGTTGGTCCCCATTGACTTGCATTGGTTTTGTGTCCATGCAACATTTTTCAAAATATCTTTCTTTGTGTTTTGCAGAAGAAGAAAGTCATAGAGGTTTAAAATTATAAGAGGGTAAGAGTTAATAAGAGTTAATGATGACAGAATTGTTCTTTGTGGATGAACTATCCCTTGAAGATAAACTATTTTGAGACACCATGAATAGAAGTACTCCAGACTATAGTTTTAGTAGATTAGTACAAATCTAATGTGTGAAAATAGAGCACTTTAAGTGCACTTACTAAGCATACTAAGTGTAATTAAATAAAGTGTATTTACTTACCTTTGCATTTGGCATTTTATTAAAAAGCTTTTTGATGTATAACAGTAGAATGCTTTAAAAATGCTTTTTTAAGCATGCAATTTAAGGTTTGTAAGATTTGTAAGATCTTTATATATTTGTATGTAAGCTATACACTAGAGTTACTAAAGCCCCCCGTCTTTAATATGAACCCTTTCCAAGTCTTTCTCTTCCAAGACAATAGAGCAAAAATATTTATCAGCCCACTCATCCAGAACTTCACAGATCAAACTGTTCTCTGCATCCCTTATCTAATATCATAGGCAACCAATTAGCAAGTATCTAATCCTGTTTTCACAGCTGTGATCTAAATCCTATTGACTATTGAATAAAAGGCCTTTGTGAAATCACCAACTAAAATGCATTCCAACACACTACAGGCACTGATATAGCGGGACATTTTCTGGAACAGGGCAAGTCTGTGGTTGTCTCTGAAGGCTGTTTAAAAACATCCACACGTTACTGTTCCCTAATGGCCGATCTTTCTCACCAGTTCTCTTGCTGTGCTGTTCTTCAATTCGCTTCAAAATGGAGGTAATAAGTCAGCCGGGCAGTGGTGATAATGACCAATCTCGGCCAGCTCGAGGTGACTCTCCGGGCACCGATTGTCCTCGTCTTTCCTCCCTCCGTTTTTGTTTGCGTAAGTGCCTGATGATGAGCCCGGCAGTGCTTCTGTGCAAATGAGAATAAATAGTCAGTGTGTCTCGTGAGAGAAAACTGTGGGAAAAATAAATCAAGCGCCCATTAACAGCAGCTTCCAGCTGCTCGGGAGTAACGGACTCCAGTCGCAGCCTTTTATCTGTCTGTCTGTGTTTGTTTAGTTCGCATGCAATTTATTCAGCCGACCGAACGCTCAGCAGACTTTTAAGCAAATCTTGAAAGAAATGTAGCCGTTATGTCCCATTAAGGCATAAACGCTGGTAATGATATTCTATAAACGCGATACTTTGGGAATTCGGACTCGTTCTCGGGCGAATCTAAATGAAACCTTATCACCTAAAGAGTGACAGGTTAGAAGGAATACAGCTTTTGTGAAAAGCTAAAACTAGAGTCACTGAATTTGTTTTTATTTAGACAGATATAGTACGGGGGAGACCAGGAGGAGTTACAGGACTTGACTTGGCTAGACATGCATTAAAAAGTGTCTGGAAAAAAGTGTTAACTGCTGAACCCTAGCCTTTGCTGCTTGCTGGCTGTTAAAAGGTGCTGGAAGCATTATCTTTTTTTTTTTTGCACACATTAAAATGTCCCTATACCTGAAAGATGTCCCTAAAATAGGTGCTCAAAAAACAGAAAACAAAACAATAGGTGGCCTTAAGCATTTCGCTTGCCTGACTTTCAAATAGCAAAAAAGAATGAATAATTATTTATTAAATATTAAGTAAAACATTATCATCAATCCTACTGCCAGTGATTCAGAATAAGCTGAATAAGCTACATACAATATCAGATTTGTATATGATTATTGTTATCACAATACTGATTGAAATGTTTTTGATAAATAATGATAATGAATAAATATTTTTAATTATTAAAAAAATGTATGGATGCGGAGAGAGAGAGAGAGAGAGAGAGAGAGAGAGAGAGAGAGAGAGAGAGAGAGAGTTTGTATCCATTGTGACTCTTAGGGCAACATTTTAAATGGGTACTGAATTATTTACTATATTATCATTTAAACAATATCAATTATCATGGTTTTTAATATAACGGTTATTGTCAATACCAGTATGCTGTGACAGTCGTACTTCAAAAACAGCAGCTTAAACACGTCTGTGTGCATTAAGTAAATCTTATAATTCCAGTCTCAAGCTTTGAATCCACCGCTGAATAACATTCTGTTACTGTACTGAATCTCTCCTTTGAGTTCCTCTGTGCCTGAGCATTAAAGGCCATATGTTTATCTCATACTCTTGATTATTTAGCTACAGATGGCCAGATAGGGGTTTGATCCCAGCCCAACAGTGGAGCCTGGCACCAGCCATGCCCATGAGATCTGTTCCTGTCCCAACCGGTGGGGGCTCCAGCCCTGCGGTGGCTGGATATAGCTGCCCTGAACCGAGTGCAGGGCGAAGAGACTTCACCTCACACCCCAGAAAAAGATGCTGGTACTCCCCCCCCACTGAGAGTCAGGAAGCCCCCCGCTGTTTTCCTGTAACCTGCTACGATGTCGACCGATTATGTGTGCTTTGCGCTAAAACGCACCTAGTGGCTGATTTTAGTGGTTTTAATAAGAGCAAAATGACTTTGGCCTCTCTGTACTTAACTGTGGCAAAAAAACGATTCCTTCTGTCCTTGGTTTTTAATCACAAGACTTTACTGTCTACTTGGCGCTTTTTTTGGTGAGGTGTCAATAGTTTAGAATATTCATGATGATGAGGAACGCATACCAATCTGCGTATCGCTTTCAGTTCTCACACTCGCTATCCAAGCACATTTACAAAACGCCAGCAGGCATTTATTTTGCTGTCAAATCAGACAGATTTCTTTTTAGCGTTGTTTTTCCCAAGAGCTTGTATCACTCGCCTGATGTCGGATTACTGCAGCTATCATAGATGCCCACTGTTCTGTGCTTATCTAGCAAATTTAAGATTTAAGAAGATTAGATTAGATTAGATTCAACTTTATTGTCATTACACATGTACAAGTACAAGGCAACGAAATGCAGTTTGGGTCTAACCAGAAGTGCAATAGCAGCAAGTGCAGGATATACAAGAAGTGGTGTTTCTTGAAGCACTTTTGCCCCAGTGGACTTTAGGAAAATACATTTACAAATCAAAAGTAATAGAATAAAAAACACATTAAATATATATCTTGATTTTACTTGGTTTTTTCACATATCTTGTATTTCATATTCAGCTTGTTCTTTACTGATGCTGTGGTCTCCTTGTTTTCCAAACAGAGTAACTTTTGAAAAAAGGGAAATAACATTAATAATCATAATGGAAATAAACAAATTCATCTTTAATGTGTTTATGGAGTCAGAGAAAGAGAGTTTGTAACCACTGTAACTCTTAAGGCAACATTTCGAATGGATGCTGAATAGTTTACATATTACAATATGTGTACAATAAACACAATATCGATAATCTTGTTTTTTAATATCGCGGTTATTGTCAATGCCGGTGTATATTGTGGCACCCTATAATCACAAACTAAAATTTACTTTCACTTTACCATAGTAAAATAATTACAAATATTTCTACATTTGTATAAACATTATGTATAAATATATTTATAAAAGTCTGGGCCTGGTAAGGATAAAAACTAGATGATATATAATAAGCACTTAAAAATGGCAAATTATGTTTCACGCCTTCATCAGTTTGAATGTGACCTTTATGTAGCACAATGAAACAAAAAATGTTAGTTTTAATAAAAATCAACCCTTGGGACATAAATGTGCCTGCAGATGAAGAAACATTATGCAACACAAGCAGAATAAGCAGATGGAACAAGGCGTCTCTATGCCGGCTCCGGCTCCAGAACACCTCCATATCTGCATAACACTCGTTCTCATCTCATCGCCCCTCACAGGATGGGTCCAAATTCCAATCTGTACATCCGCCGGTTAAGAGGATTTTAAATCCTGGATTTGGTGAGAAATTGATAAGTGCCCGTGCCGCGCTTTAATTGATTAGCGCTGAATAGCGCTCGGTCTCTGGAAAGCTAAGAGGTCTACCCTAAGGCGAAGATCTTTGCACTGAAGTGGTCCGACGCTGATTAATTTGTCATGATAGGAGCTTGACGGGCACTTGGTCGTGAAGAAGCAGTTGAATGAAAGAGGCTGTGATTGACATTGGGTTTAATTATGGCTCTGAGGCCTCCAGAGGGTGGTAGATGTCTGACTGTTTCCTCTGGCTTTTGAAAACACTTCATTAAAATAAACGAAACTGAGTCAAATCGCACGACATCCATCATTTACTTTCGACTATCAGAAGTCTCTGAAGTGAAAATGAAAGGGCGAGGAATTGTGCCGATATTTTCAATAACCGTGATATAAAAAACAAGATTATCGATATTGTGTGCATTGTACATATACCGTAATGTCGTAAAGTATTCAGCATCCTTTCAAAATGTTGCTTTGAGAGTTACAGTGGTTACAAATTCTCTCTGTCTGCCTCCATACATGAGTGTAATTTGTTGACCAAAAAACAGACAATAAAATGAAAGCTTAATTTAACTTATTTCTTTTTTAAAAACCAATGAATATCATGATAATATTGTTATCACAGATCTGTGACAGCCCTAGTGTGGAAGGAGACTATAGTTGTTGTGTTTGGTGATGTGGGTAATGTATAAGGACCCGTTTCCAATCTCTGTCTGCCTTTGATTGTCCTATACAAAAAATAAAAACGTCAAATCATGACATTTGCATTTTTTTAATATACATTTTTTGGTTCTTTAAAAAGCTATATGTACTATAAAATAATATAATATCTTGCAAACATTATTGTGCTTTCTTGTGAAAAAGACTTTGGATTTCCACAACTTTATAAGGTTTTTAAAAATAACTGAAATATTAGTAAAATGTTTGTTTTTGTTTTTTAAATGTAATATTAAAATTAAACTCAATACATGTAATATATATATATATATATACAGTAATTCTACCTATAAGATATAGCTAGAAATATCTAGTAAATTTATAGTCTAAGAAATATGTGGTTCTATTACATAAATTCACAATTAAAATTCAATTGATTAAAATGCTTATTTTTTCAGTTAAAATCTGGTCCCTTCTGAAACTCTGAATTTAATTTGAAGGAACAGCTTCACAGCGATCTGGCTCGGCACATGACAGCATTTTATTCAGGAGTTTGGTATGTTTAGCTGGAATCGCTTTCATCTGAATCTTCAGATGGCGAGCACGAGGTATGACCTCATTATACGGCAATACGAGGTTTGGTTATGGGCCGTCCGCATGGAAATGGGTCAGCTTTATAAATATTTCATGCAAATGGATAGCTGTTCGCTCTGGTGGGTACGGAAAAAAATTCCCAAGCACTGGGATTTACACATTCATTTGATTAGGGGGATTGTAATTGAAAAGTCTTGATTTCCATACTAACCTGCTTTCCTCTTCGGACCTTTAATCTCAACTATCCTTAAAGTCGGCAGTCAGATATCCGATGCGTTCCTCATGGACTCATAGCGGTGAAGCGACATTTCTCTGCCTGCTTTTATTATAATGCCAACGATAAATAAAGACAAAGCCATCTTAACATGTCCCATTCTTTCTCATTATCAGTAATAATCATTCCTCAATCTCTTTCTTGAGATAGCCCACCAAACCCACCCACCCTGTAGATGGCTGCTATATTTGGAGTAGAGCAGACGGATGCTGTTTACTGTCCTCATAGATCTCAGAGTTTTATCTCAAACATTACAAACAAAAAGAAACAAATTCTCTTCTTCTGTACTACAAATAAAAAAATCGTTCAAACATGGGAAGTGTTTTGATAATCTTTAGAGATTAACAAAAGGTTTGGGAAGTAAACATTATTGTATTATCCAAATAATCTCTGGTAGAGTGGATCTAGAAGTTTCAGGACACAGTGGCATAACAAAATGAAACATAACTAAACAAAAAGCAAGAACATGAACAACCCTGTTTACACAGCGGATGCAACAAAGTGCAAGTAATTTTTTTTAATGATAGTTAGTGGTTTTCAGCACCATGAGTGACAGCAAAATATGGATAACTAAATGGATAGTTCACCCAAAAATAAAAATGATTTCATGACTCTTTGTTCTGTGAAAATTGTCTCTTTGTGGTTTTGTGTCTGATACAATAGAAGTCAATGTTTTTTGGTTACCAACATTCTTTAAAATATCTTATTTTGTGTTCTACAGAAGAAAGAAAGGCACAGGATTGGAATGACATCAGGGGTAGAAATGGTGAAATAATGTCTATTTTTGTGCGAACTATTCCTCTAAAACTAGGGTAGAAAATTCTTAAACATTTTTCTTATACTGGTTAAATGACTCTTCACATCCTAATAGCAATTAATAATTAGTGGTCTTGATATTAAAATATAAGATATATTATTATAAAACTGGTAAAATTATGATAGGCTATGTATATATCTTCTGTGAAAGTCCCAGGTCCAAATGCAATGATGGGACACCCTACCTAACCTTTTTATCTGCATACAGACACAAGTCCACACACCCTGCTCACACATGAACAACAATTCTCTAACAATAACTATAAATAAGTTTATTACATTCACTAGTAATGTAATGTTATGTGCGTTGTACCATAATATTGTCTTACTGGTGAATAAAAATGAGGAAAATGACGTGAGGAGGCATGAACCTTTTATATGCTTTCAAAGCTAGCTTGCTATTGCTAGCTTATGAAATTGCCTGCCCTAGCATTAAGCCCCAGAAATAAACCTCAAAATTTATTTTTAATTGGAAATGTTCATCTTAGAAAAGGTGTACTGACCTTCAAAGTCACTTTTTGTATACACTGATGTTATGCAGCAGCACATTTTTTGGTTGGTTGATTTCTGTGGCGTTGTGTTGCTGCCCACAGTCAAATCTCACTGATCCAAAACCTCACTAAACATAGCTGGGGAAACAAAACAAAGATTTGTAAAAAATATAGTTGCTGTTTATTAAACAATAAATATTTTTGGACTGCCTATGAAAAAAAATGATGTGTCTCTAATCCCCTTCCATAAAGATGTACATTATTCCTTACAGCTGCTCTTATCTGGTATTAGCCATGCGCTACCGCAGCTAGCTCGACTAATTAGCCGAACACATTTCATGAGCCAACTAGGTGAGCTAATGAGCAACCTCAGGTGACTCTCACAAATAAAAGAAGTCAACTGTACTCGGCGGAGCAGCATACGCACGTGCCCATGGCGGCGATATAACTAGCGTGCTAATTGGTCATATTTTCATTTTCACAGATGTAAATGCAACCTCCACGCCGGTCAGTGCTACCTCCGTGATGGGACCCTTCAGTGCGACTGCGAGCACAACACGACGGGACAAGACTGTTCAGTCTGTGAGAAGGGTTTCAAAGCCAAGTCCTGGAAGCCTGGATCCTACCTTCCCACCCCAAACGGATCCCCGAATATTTGTACGTATTATGCACCTGCTGTGTACACGCGCACACACACCTGAGCATGAGTTATGATTTACGCACGCCGTAAAAAACTGGGGCATCTACGCTCGCTAAGAAAGGCAGAACAGCACTTTCATGTAAACTTTAGTTGTTTTTCTGAAAACGAAGACAGATATATTGAATAAAAGAGGCGAACATAAATACAAACACAGCGGCGCTCATTTCTACTGTACGTTCATTGCCTGCAAAAGCGAGGCGGGTTTCTGTCTTTTACTTTTAAATGTGCTGGCTGAAGCTTCCAGACTGATAGATAAATAAATAATACCAACTGTGTTTTCAAAAATAAATGAGTAAAGCGCTCCAGTTTGTTTCATCTTCCTTCTCAACGTTCTCCGTATCTCTTCTTTCTCTTTTGCAGGTGAGGCGTCGGGGACGTCAGGCAGTAAGTGGCATGCTAATGGGGCGCGCTGGCTCCCGTTTTCATGTTGTTGTTTGCATGGATTCTGTCGCCATCACTCCTTCTGGCCTCTTTATTTCATGTCGTTAACAAGACGTCGGTTATTATCCGTCATGGTGAACTCTGATGCCGTGATGCATTTTTCCGCAGTTTTCTTCTTCATAAATGTTTCATGGGATGTAAGATGTGCAGATGTGATGCATGAGGGTCTCCTCAAGGTTACGGAAGGGTTTAGCTGAGCTGTACCTGAATGTGGTGGTGTGATGATATTGTGTTGGAATTCTGATCTTTTGATAAAAAAATAGAGGTTTGAAGATTATTTTTTGAGGTGCAATAAGTGCAAACAATAGTTTTGGGGAAAAAGTTGCTTTTGCTACAGCTGTCAATGGCGAGTGAATTGGAAAGAGTATCATCCATAAATGTTTCCTATTCAAAAATTGTATTAAAGCAAGGTAAATAAACAAAAATCAGTTACTGAGCAAGTACAAAAAAATCTAGTTGATCTGTCAGGTACGATTTCACAGTTAATGTCAGAAAATAACTCTGAAAGTAACCTGCAATTTTATGCTTCAAACAGAGATGGTGATAGTAAGGGAAAATTAATGGATCACAGGTTTTTGTTTTATTTAAAATTTTGATTTACCTATTTTCCCTACATATTAGTGACAGTCCAGCTCATTGTATTCCTCTCATCATATATGGGAAATCTTTTGGCAACTGCACCAGTAACAAACACATGAAGACATTTCACAATTATTAATATATAGTTACATTTTGGCGTTTAGTTTTCTTAGTGTTTACACTTTTATTGATGTTTTTTTCTCATAGTTAGTGCTCTGCAAAAAGCTGTGATGTTAGAAAGTATTTGAACACAGACGAATGTTTGGTCATAAATGTACATCATTAGCCAGGATAAGATTGCATTAGTATCGAATGTTGACACGCCAATCTTTCAGTTGATCCTTTTTCTTCATTCTCAGTTCCAACAATAGCTGTTTCGCTTGATTCAATACCTCCACCCATAACAGCATCCACAACCCAACAGACCTCAGACTCCAAACCAGCCACCACAGGATCAGTCCAGCCAATCACAACATCCCAGATACCAGCTTCAGCATCATCTGTAGACGCATTCACAGGTTTGACAATAAAGATCGTAACACTGCTAGTGTGTAGATCCCTTTTGGAATTGACCTCAGAGTTAGATTTTTCATAGTTAAATCCTTTAGAAAATAACATTATGGTATCTTAAGTACTTAATAAGTCTCTTAATAATATATTGTATTTTTAAAATGTTATATGGGCAGTTAACCAATGGACATTAACATCAAGTTTTAGGTTAAAGTTAAACTAAGCTAAAATCGAATATGTCATCTCATAATTCACGCAAGGTCATGAAAACTGCAACAGAGGTTAACGTATCACAGCGCAGGATATTTTTATGCTTTTTTGACAGTTTCTTTCATACTGTATGCTGCATCCACCAGAATAGTTTTTCTATTATGTTTATTAATGCTGAAGATCTTGAAGTCACATCACGGCATTGAATAAATGAATGTGAAAGTAGTTTCACGTAAACAATTAATAGTAGGATGTAAAACTCTTCTTTTGTTCTGAACTAACAAGCTCAAAGTCTTATTTACGTTTACTTGGGGTCCTGATTGGCAACATTGTCAGGAAACCCCAAGAGAATGCCAATTTAGAAAGTTTCACTCCATATGACTTTCAATTTTAAGATGCAAATTCATGACATGCCATTTTTTGAAAAGACTCCAATTAAATTATTTCTATCCACATATTTTTGTTTAGTTTTTTTTTGCATGTAAACCACATTATTTTTGAAAATTGTGAAATTCGTTACTCTTAGAAACATATAGAGACAATATTAAAAAAGAGCTCTTGTTCCATGTTGTGTCAACTGCCCATATATCAAAAGACTGTCATGTGGTATAAATGATTATGTGATAGCATCGCTTTACCACGTACCATCACGGCGCTTTTTCGCAAGAATCCCGCTCAGCTTTTCTTTTCTGACCAATGAGTAACACTCACTGTAGTGAAAGCATTCCATCACAGCGTGTTTCGGGCCGAGGACACTCACACACCCTTAGGGTCCTGCTGCCTGCCATCAAACTCACATGCAGAAGATACATTAATACATTATTTCTCTCAAAGTAATATGTTGAAATAACTCCATAATTCAATATTATTAGGGCCTGTCAGAGCGGCCTGATTTTGGAGTTTGCAATGTCATTTTTTTCAATCATTGCCAAGATGAAAATATTTAATAACTTTTGGTGGAAGGAATTGAGATTATTTGGAGTGCATGAAAATAATC
This sequence comes from Oreonectes daqikongensis, assembly GCA_026939265.1. Lineage (NCBI taxonomy): Eukaryota > Metazoa > Chordata > Actinopteri > Cypriniformes > Nemacheilidae > Oreonectes > Oreonectes daqikongensis. Next base: position 2,609,579 of record JAOTQM010000117.1, read on the forward strand.
TGTCATAGAGAGAGAGAAAAAATGATCAGCTGTGCACTGCAGATTTGAGAAGGACTGTCAACATTCGTCCCTAAAAAGTAACGTTTTATCTGCGCTTTAGTAAGTGTGAGAGAAGTTTTTCTCCTGAGCTTTTGGCGAGATGATCTTTCTAAAAAAGACAGCGATATGTGCGCTGTTACAGAAAGAATCTGTTGTGTGCTTAACATTTCATGGCCACTTCTATTATTTTTAGACACTGGAAAAAATTGGTCCGTTTCATTTTTATCATCCGACTATAACCTACTAAACAATGACATGTTTCTGTGTTTAAATTTAATGGGTTGGTCTAAGGGCTGAAATAAGTCAAAGTGATCTTAATTCTAAAATCTAGTTGCCATACATGGACTACAGCGCTGTGACATCTCTGTACACTTCATGAAAGGTTATCAGCATTCAAGCTTCAGGGAAAAATCAAGCCATCATTACCTCCACAGAGTCCTAAAATTGAACCCTTCAGTTACCCGATTTATTCCACCTTATTTTTATACGATTTAAGGGTTTGATGGGTAGACAAATGAAATATTGAAACACCATTTCTTCTATTCCTTGTTTGTTTGAAGCTGTGAAAGAAAGTGCTCCTTCGGGAGAAGATGACAGGCAGGAAAACAGTAAAAGTGAGAGAACAGGAATTTTGAGGAAAAGGAAGATGAATGTTTATTAATATTGTGGGCCTCCCATCAGACTAAAAATAGCTCGCACATTTATCCAGCAGGGGCGGCTTTATTGCGCATCCCAATGCCCCAGCGTTTCAGGCAGTGCGTGGGGAAAAACATCTTGAAGAATCAGCGAGCAACTGTAAAAAAATAAAGATGAAATTATTCATAATTACTGCGAGATATTGACTCTGGTCCAGAAGCTAGTGAGGTTCTCTGCTTTCTGCTGCCTACATAGACAACTGTCATCTTAGGCAGTGCACTAACTGAAATGAAACCAACTCTTTGTGTCATACAAATGTACTTTAAGGCCCATAAAAGTTGCAAAGCTTTGTTCAATCCGTTGAAGTAATTTGAACTGAAACAGGACGTGTCTAGTTTACCTCACAGTCTGGAATCTGATGAGAAGCTAAAGTGGAGAATTATGTCATAAAAATTGTTGAGCCGTATTGTTGAGTTTTGAGTGCTTATATCTTACAAAAAATTGAATTTCATCTGTTTTGGAGCACAGTAGTTTATAAATATCCTTAATGTTAACATATTCAAAAGCCAAAAAAATGACTTAAAGCTATTTTGATTTAAAGCTAACATTGCTAAGCTAACATTGTTTAGCTTGTACTTTACAGTTTTGTATGAATTATGCATAGTTAAAATCAATGTCTTTCTTTCTTTGTCTGCCATTTTGCATGAATTGTTTTCAATAAGCTTGTCACAGTGCATTCTGGGATTGCCTTCCCTCTTAAAGATGCCTTACAATACACACCAAAAGGATTCTTAATGATGTAGGCAGCTCACTAGGTTTTTGAAACAAAGACATTAAAGTGATAGTTCACCCCCCCAAAAAAATATCTGTCATCATTGTAAAAATCTCTTTGTTTTAAGAATGGAAGAATGCTTGTAACCAAACAGTTCTTGGGCACTATTGACTACCAGTTATTGCCCCAGTAGTGCCCCTGAACCATTTGCTTTTCTACATTCTTCAGTCTTCAAAATGTTCAACAGATCTAAGACATTTCCTACTATGGTAGTCAATGGTGGAACTGTTTGGTCATAAGCATTCTTCCAAATATCAGAACAAAGAAATTTATACAAATTTGGAAAAACTTGAGGATGAGTAAATGAAGACAGAATTTTCAATTTGGGGTGAACTGTTCCTTTAATTCCCTAGATTGCAAATCTTATAATTTGCCTCTCTCTCTAACAAACACATACTCTTGCTTTGTCTCTCTCCATCCTTTTTAATATGGACAGATAGGGAGAGCGGTTCCATATAGTTTATTTAGACTATATCTTCTCTTTTGGTTCTGTTCTGGTTTAGTGGCAGATGGCAGGTGGGGGGGTGGACATGAGAAATCTGCCCGTGTTCCAGCTCTCACGTTAACCCCCCGTGGCCATATGCCTGCCCTCCTGTTACCAGTTCCCCGCTATACAAAGCTTCTTACCCAATAGAGCCGCTCACACACAGACACACACTACACAAATACACTCTTTGTCTAGAAAGCATGACTTCACTGCGAGAGACTAATTCGATTAGTAGGCTGTTAAAATGATAATGTCTCTCTGGATGCCTCTGCTGTTCATTCTGTATGGGAATGTGTGGAACTACAAAAAGATATTTATAGCTTAATTAAAAAATAAAACTGCTGAATATGGAGCGGCTGTATGTAAACATGGTCATATGTTATTATGCTCATGGTTCTGACATCAACCGCACAACGATTTATATATTTTGCCTTTGTAAAAATAAAACCCCTAATGACCCATAATCCCTGTGACTGCATTAGTACAGGAAGACTATGACAAATAAATTGTTTTTGTCCACTGCATTTGGACACAACGCCAAACAAAGCATCTATCCGTAACGCGGAACATTTTTCATTAGCGAAGCGAATAAATAAATTCAAGTCTATTAGTTAGACACGCGCGCTGGTGGAGCGGAATTAAAGCGCGCCGTCTTCAGCCATGCTTTAATTATGAAACACTGGGGAGGAACGCTGGCTTAATAAAACATCAGCATGCCTGAGAGCAGGAAGCGCCGGCCTGCTGCGCCGCTCACCGTGGGCTGCCCACGCTGAATCCCAAAGCTCCCATCAGCCCCGGCGCGGTGAGAGCTGACATGGTCATTCCTCTTCCTGAGGGAAGACACCTGCTCCTGCTGAGATGGGCGGACGACGGCGAACGGGCTAACCGCCCGAGAGACGCTAAATGCCACGTTCAGTGTTTGATGTAGAGTACTGGTAACATTTGCATAGTGATGAATATCATGTTGGCTTTGCGTTTGACTTTTAGTGCTGTGACCCAGCAGTAAAGCGTGTTTAGCCGTGCCCTTTATTTGTGGTCATCAGATAGCTGAGATCAGGCCGTATATACTGTCGTGATATTTGATCCACACTGGAAAGCTCATCTATCTGTCTGCTGACTAGATGCAACCACCTCCAGCAACACATCGACTGCTCCTCTGGCCCCTACAGACAGCGCTGCCATTCCTGACCCCCTCACCAACACACCAGGTGACACACTGAGAGTGCATTTGCTTAGAGTAGATGTGTTGGCGGTTAGATGCTTTGTCTTGATTTACTGTGGCATGTATAGTTGAAGTGGTTTTAGCTCCCTGTTTCCTACTGTATGAAAGAAAACGTGTTGTTTCAGACCACGGCTGGGGAAAATATGGACACTTTCTAGGTCAATTTAAACTAATGGTTGGGTTTGTTCATATTTTACCCAACCATGGGTTGAAACAACCCAACCCTTTTTTAATATTTTTCATAGAATGGGACCTTTTTAGATGTGCATTTAGAGCACGTTAGCTTTGTGATAGAAGATATTTACATTAAATGGATAGTTCATCCAAAAAAAGACTTCCCTCCTCTGCAGAACACAAAAGAAGATATTTTGAAGAACGTTGGTAACCAAACATTGGCCCTTATCGACTTCCATTGTATGGCCACATACAACGTTGTGTATGTTCTTTTGTGTTCTACAGAAGAGTCAAATACGTGAGAACAAACCATTGATGACAGAAACCCTTTAAAACTTAAAATGAACTGCATACAATTTAATCTGATCTTTAACTAAAGTACAATTTAGCAAATACAGTCTGCTTTAATAACGCACATAATGTAAACATTCATAAAGCTGGTTGGTAAAAAGTATGTAAATCCCTAGATTTATGACTTCTTTATTTGTCTTAAAGGTCCATTATATTAAATTTTGCGGCGTCTAGTGGCGAGGTTGTGAATTGCAACCAACGGCTCACTCCACCGCTCGCCCATCCCTTTGGAAGCACTACGGTGGCTGTCACAGGAGAAACTCAAGGTGTTGGTCAGAGCCTGTTTGAGATTTTAAAAATGTAATATTGAGAATTGTGGATTTGCAAACAACTGGAAAGAGTTGCACAGGTTTCTCTTTAAGCCTTAATCTTCATCAGTCAACGGTGAGACTGAGTATCTTATACATAGAGAACATTCCACCATGTTGCTGTTCTTCTAACATTGGCCGTCCTGCAAAGATGAGTAAGCACAGAATGCACAATGATCTTCAGAAGAATCTTACAGCGTCAGCAAAAGACGTGCAGAAATCTCTGGACAACACTCCCTGAACTAACATCTCTGTAGACTATAAAAGAACAGTGTTCATGAGAGACATCACTGAGAAAGCCACTCTAATATATAAAAAAAAAACTTTGCCTGTCTGAAGATGTTCCAAATGTTCTGTACATACACTAGATAAAACCAGAGTTGAGTTGTTTTGGAAAAAAATCTAGTCTAAAAAGGCACAAAAAAGTGCAAAAAGGCACAAACTCGTAAGTATAAAAATGAAAGGGTTTTTCAACACATTTTTTAGTAGCCATCTGTCCAAAAGCTCTACAGAAGTTGGGCGATGCAAATGGACAACAACTCAAAGGAGTAAATCAACAACAGAACGGCTTCAGCAGAACTCAAACTGACCTCAAACCAACCGAGACCTCAAGATAGCGCTCGACAGAAAATTCTCCCTGACCGTTTTGCTCGATCTGTAATATAGGAGAAATATAGGAGACGTCTAGGTCTTTTGAAACCAGTTATAAATTCAAAGGGTTCACATACTTTTCCATTCTACACTGAATGTTTTTGTGTCTAATAAAAACATGCAATTAGTTGTTTAGTACTAGTCTGAATAGACTGTGTTTGTCATGTGACTTGAATACCGGATCAAATTTGATTGCTAATGTTTGCAACTATCAATGGGTCAATGGGTCACATAATTGTATATATTGGCAGTTTGACAATACATTATGTACTAGCTAGTTTTGCAATATACCAGCACTGTACTTTTTTTACAGGCCTTGCATTATTTTACATAAGTATGTTTTCCCAAAGCTAAATCTAAAAATAGAGGTGTTACCAGTAGGAGGCAGTTGGCCCTCTTTGCTTACTCTCTCGGCTCGATGCTGTAATTTTACTGTCCCAAGTGCTACTTGTGACGAGCGATCGGCCCACCATGCCAGCTGCTACCATCTCAAGCCAGACAGACACCTCATCTTCCACTACACTGCCATCTTTATCCAGTCCGACACTGACGGAAACATCCGCCGCACCTGACCAACCAGGTAAGTGCGCGTGCCAGAGAATATTTTATACATAGTAAAAATGAAGGATCGATGTCAGAACTCGGTTGGCAAATACATTTTAGCCTTGACACGAGCAGTAACATATGCAAGAATGTGTCCTATCTATTTAGGTTAGCGGTTCCTCATTTATTCTGTCTCACTTGTGTTAATAAGTGAGAGGTGAGATATTCGACAGGGAGCATGTTTAAAGTCATACTCAGAGTTTTGTGCCCTGTCCTGTTGGCTGTGAGAATGCATACATTACAGGTATTCTAGAGGCTAACCGAGCCGTTGGGTTAAACTAACCCAGAATATGGTTTATATTTGACCCAACAATGGGTTAAAACGACTCTTTTTTTTTTGTGTCCATTTTTGACCCAACGCTGGGTTGAAAATAACCCAGCATGTGAGTGTAGCATTTTCTAGCATCTGTTAAAATAAATAATAAGTCAGATCTGTAAAACTAGACGTAAAAAATGCTAAGAAAAATACTAGTAATTTTACTCTAAGAAATGCTGGTTTATTTTTAAAATAACCCAGAATTTTTTTTTATTGGGTTTAAGACAACCCAGCATAGGTGAATTTACAATCCAACGGTTGGGTTTGTTCATTTTTGACCCAACACTAGGTTGAAAATAACCCAGCATTTTTATAGTTTTCTTAAAGTAAAAACATGTGCAATTAAAAGGAACAGCATTAATGTAGCTTTATTGGTGTTAGCAACGCAAAGGTCATGGGTTCCTTCCTAGGGAACACATATTGATAAACGTACAGATTAAATGCGCTGTAAATCGCTTTGGATGAATGTACAGTAGTCTAAAGAAGCTACTAGAAGATTTCAACCTTTTAGAACTTATGAAAAATAATTTTTGGTTCCCTGCTTTCCATCGCGGCAAAGTATTTTTGTGGCACCTTGAGAAAAGCAGTGCATGCTGGGAATCTTCTTGTGTAATTCCCGTCATGATTGATGGCAGTAATATGTGCCGTATATTTTGTCCTGAGGTAGAGCAGGGCGAGGAGATTAAACATGATTACTGCTGTGCTAAATCACTCATTAATGTATATGGGCCACGATGCCAAGTAACACCGCGTGGCGGATTAAACTGCACGACTTCTAGATGCGAATGTTTAAGTCAGCAGGTCAAGTGGAGACCTCCTTTACGCTTCAGGAAGTATCTTTTGTCGGTGGCTGGGTTACGTGATGTTATTTCATTGGGATTACATTATGGTGTGTAAGTGGCGTGTAAGAATCTTGATTATGGTACTTGAAAAGATATTGTCTATTTAATTTTGTTTATAGATGTAAAGGAATTACTGATGATACAATCTTAGATTTAAAATGTGTATTGATGCTTAGTGGTGATTCAGTAATACATACAGGGTAAAGTGGTGTAAGCTTGTCCTGGAGAAAGAGAATGTGTATCCGAATTTTATTTTAGGATGCCTGCAATTGAAGAAAACTTATTTTATCATAGGGTCACCAAAAATGATTTTATAATTTTGAATATGATTTTAACTAATATTGAAAAATATTGCTTAACCAATTTTTCATAAGCAGCCGTTTATCTGTAAATATACGATCATGTGACAATATCCCTTTTCTTTTGTTTTTATTGCAATGGGTATGTTATTTTTGCATTTAGTTTAGTAAATCATTTTAGGAATTTATTGTTAATCCTAGCAAAGTTGTCCTCTTACCAAGCAGGATGGTGTTCAAGTCAGACGTGATAAATAACAGGTGTTCAGTTTTGTCGACTCTGATGAAATGGCATATTTCCGCTTCGTTTGTGTAATCTAAAACAATATGCCACCACCAAACCTATCCCACCGTTTCCACCCCCCACTCCAGGTGTTTTCACCGCCGCCTGCACCTTACGAACCCAAAGCTACCTGTAAAAAAATGGCAAGCCTTGATTCCGAACACAAGCGGCTGCCTCGGGCAATAAATCATTAAATACTCTGTTATTGTGAAACACAATCACTTTGAAGAGCACATGGCGTGGCGGTGGGGGCTCAGCTGAAGGCCGGAGCTCTGTTCGTTCAGATCTATTTTTGAATAGCGATTGAATGAACGGCTGCTAAATATTTCATAAGAGAAAAGAGAGCAGGTCACGGTAAGGGAGACCAAAAAAGGGCCAATTTATTGAACTTACGGAGAGTGAGATAGATACATGAAACTATAACAGGAAAGAGTCCTGTCCTTGAGGGGCTGGACGAGGGCAGAAGTTGGGGGAAGTGATTCTATCAGGCGTGTGTATCCTGTTTCTGCTAAACTGGAAATGGCGAAAGGTTGAATCGGTGCGATAGCATCCATTATGTACGGTTTCTAAGCCCACAGGGCGGCGAAGGCAGCATCTTTACTGCTTTTGACAGAACGTTTTAGATACCTGACTCCTTATGCTCTCTACACATTACAGTTTCCTCAGCACCAGATGTGACATTTGATGCGGTCACCGCGGCGACCGACAGTATCACGACGACAACCGCCTTTTATACTTCAGTCGTTGTAACCGATGCAAGCAATCCACCTCCTGTTCTGCCTGAAATTACAGTTACTGATGCATTCACTATAGCGACCTCATCTGTAACCATGACAACTTCTTCAACACCTCTTTTAACCATAGCATTCTCAGAAACAACATTTTTAGCATCAACTGCTTCTACTTCAATACAAAAGCCAGCATCCCCAACACCCGTGTCTCCAATAACTGCAACAAATAATGCGGCAACTGTAGTAAGAAATGCAGCGGATGCAACAACAGAGACAAATGTTTTAACTGCTAATGGAAAAGCTCCAGACATCGATGCGGTTGCCCCAGCGACGGAGATTCCTGTAACTACAGTAACTAACGGTAACGCTGCAACCACGAATGCGCCTGCAAATGATGCTGTTGCATCAATCGATCCTGTTACCTCAGCAACAAATACAGCAGTGATTCCTGCGACTGATGCGGTGGCGAACGCGGCTGAAGCGTGTACCCAAACCAACAAAGAATCAGATGAAATCGAACCAGTTCCTGATGGTCCAGGTGAGGTTGTGACGGATGCTGTGACTGATGCAAGAACTGTCACCACCGCTGTAGTCCCGCCTACTTCCTATCCAACACTTCCGACAAATAGCCCGCCGATTGGTTCTGAGGTAGCCGTCCCAGTATCTCCAACCATTGCCCCTGTACCTAACGCTGCTCCACAACCTGAGCTTGATGTTGACACCGACAGTAAACTTCCGTCTGGAGTGGAAGAGAAGAGTGAAGGTCCTTCTGCTGAGACAGAGGAGGAGAAAACACCAACAAACACCGAGAGCAAAGACAAGGCTGCAAAAGCCACAGGTATCACCAGTTTAAAACTCTATTCCCAGACAGTGTGAGAAACATGAAATGCATTGATTATCAATTTGGCATCATTATAATGGAAAGTGCATATTTTTGCTATGGGTTACCTTCTGATGTGAACCAAAGGCGAAGGTGAAAAATACATAACGTTTAAAAACACAATTCTTATAATGAAGAATAACAATGTTTAGTACATGCGCCAGTCTTAAAGGGATAGTTCACTCAAAAATAACCATTTTACTCAGCCTCTTGTCATTCCAAACATGTATGACTTTCTTGCTACTGCAGAACACAAAAGAAGATATTTTGAAGAACGTTGGTAACCAAATAACACAACCACTGACTTCCATTGTATTAACACAAAACCACTGAGACATTTCTTAAAATATCTTCTTTTTGTGTGCCACAGAAAAAAAGTGCGTTTTAAATGACATGAGGGTAAATAAATGATAACAGGATTTTTATTTTTAGGTGAACTATCCCTTCCCTTGGGTTTACGTACCACAAAACCCGTCATTTTTACTCTTTGCCTCAAAGTTGAGAGAAACCTCTTTAAAATGTATTAAACAATGTTCAAAAATATCCATTTACAAGACATAACCACTGTATAAACTGCAAAAATGATACCATGGCTCCTGTTATTTTTCCAAATGCTCAGTATCAACAGACATTAAAAGGAACAATGAAGCTGGAAAAATGGGAGAAAAAGAGGAAAAGAACAAGGAAAAAAAGAAGGAAAAAGACTATGAGAAGAGAGACTATGAGAGAAAAGGTTTGAGTGTGTGTAGCTTTAGGAATCACAGTAGATGTCTTGGTGATCCTCAGATGCTCCTCTCATCTAACTGAAGTTTAACTTCTTCAATAACCGCAGCTTTAAATTGCATTTCTGCATCTTCCAGTAATGTTTCAGTGGATGAAATGGGCTGTTTGTGAAATAGATTTACAGCTTGTAGAGTATTGATTGGTTTAGCTGCCATTAGATCCATAGATAGAAACTCGAAACCATTATTTCCTTTAGTTTTGTTTACAGTATTCGCTGTTAAAAAACAACAGTAGCGGTTTTGTGATGTACTGTGAACTTTGCGGCATTTCCGGACGATCTGTAGCAACAGTTTTATTCCTGTCCTGTATATCCCATAACTAATACCCACCAAAGAAAAATCAGCTTAACAGTCCACGCCACGCTTTTATTTCAAAGTTGTTGCAAAGCTTTTGATCCCCGGGGGGCCAAAAACGCAGCTGTCAAGGATAGCGTACATCAGATTTCAAGGTAAGGCGATACTTGAAGTCGAGATTTCACCGAAACGAAAGGCTTATTTTTGTGTTCTGCAGAACTTCATTGATATTTTATGTGAGTGATGTATTTATCTGCATTAGGGCTCCTGTAGGCTATGTTTATCAAAAGACAATTCCGTTTTTGATTTGCGTTTCCAAGAATGTGGACCGACACTAATAAGAAAACTGTGGAAAAATTGCTGCCTGCATGTTATTCATTTCCTGTCTTTCCCTCTTGTGCTTTCTTGTCTTTCCTCTTTCTTTCCACTCGCGTGTTTTGTTTTTGCTGCGTCTCATAAGGTAAGCCGCCCATGATGTATTGTGTTTGCTAGAAAACTGAAGGATCCCCCTTAGGCCGTATAATCAAAAACGTCCTCTTTCGGAAAACAGCTCCTTTGCATTTTCAGCTGTCGAGTGGTAGACAGCTGTCTGCTGAAGATGCACGATCATTTGTGAAACATTGCTCCATAACTCCACCAATCTGAGGAGTAATTGAGCATTTATATTTAATTATCCATCTACCCCGCCCCCCCATCCCACTGCTCAGCTGACTGTGACACAGCAGGCCCCTACATCGCAGCATCTTTAAAACATCACATCAATTATTCAAAGCCCCAAGTGTCCATACAGCGAAGAATTGAGAAGAGCAGCTTTTCAGATAACTGCAGCTTATTATCAAGGCTCATAAGTGGCGGTTGATGCATTTCCATAAAAAAAACCCTGATGTTTATTAGGCCTTTAAAGAAATTTGCTCACTCAGACAAGCTTTCCAAAGCATTACGCATTGACTTGATAAAGAGGAAAATCCTACAGGCAAGCAGTAGAGTACCTAATAAAGTTTTGTAGATAGTGCTAGTATATGTGACCCTGGACAACAAAACCAGTAACATGGGTAAATTTTTTGCTTTCCATTGATTTATGGTTTGTTAGGATATGGCAATATTTGGCTGAGATATAACTATTTAAAACTCTGAAATCTGAGGGTGCAAAAAATCAAATCGCTTTTGAAGTTGTTAATCAGAGGCGCTGTAGCAGGCCGCTGCTAGGAAGAAACAGGTTTGTTTTAACACTCTTGGCTTACCGCTATTATGACATTTTGTATTCTGGATAAATGAACCTGAAAGCTGAAATTTTAAGCTTTACATCGATACCAAACTTGAGTGTGTAATTCTCAAAGACCGACAGCAGAGAGTGAAGTTTGTAGACGTGTTTCCGGACATTTTTGTTAGCAATTTTGCTGCATCCGCTCACAAAAATAAAGTTTAGATATATTTACGGTAGGAAATATACAAAATATCTTCATGGAACTTGATCTTATTATTCGAATGATTTTGGGGATAAAAGAAAAATCGATAATTTTGACCCGTATTGTTGACTATTGCTACAACTGTGCTACTTTTTGTGGTCCAGGGTTACATATAATGTCCTTAATGTCTAAATGTCATGTCCTCGCCACCTTCATCCATGAGTTTCGCATGATCCCTCCTCATTCTCCTCCCCACAGACTAACACGTGTCCTCTCTCTCCATCAGACTGCGAGTGCAACGGTCACTCAAACCGCTGCAGTTACATTGATTTTATCAACATTGTGACTTGTGTGAGCTGCAAACACAACACTAGAGGACAGAACTGTCAGCACTGTCGCCTCGGATACTTCCGGAACGCTTCTGCCGAGCTGGACGATGAAAATGTTTGCATAGGTCAGTCAGATATGGCGTCATGAAGAATACTTTTCTCAAACAGTATTTTGGTCTTGTTTTGTACTAAAACTATGTAAGCATCCATAAACATGATATAAGAAGCAATAGTGCATGTTTTTGCACAAACAGACTTGGTTGTTAGGGAATATGTCTTGGTTAGTGTCACAATCTCATTTTATTAATCTTTTTAGTTTGTTTTACCCTGAGAAAACAATAAAAAATAATAAATGGGGTAAATAATTATGTAAGATATATTGCCTGAAAACATGTAAACTGATCTTGTTTTAAAGATTTGTATTGTAAAACAAGACCAAGTACTGATAGCAGGTACTGATATTTTCTGGTTTTACCACTTTCCCTTGATGTGTTCACAACACACTGCACAGAAATTGTCCTTTCTGGCCAAATGATATATTTGGAAAGATTTCTTTCCTCATGTCCATACAGTCCAACATTTGGTCTCCTTACCATACATACATGTGACAATTTCTGTCCATATTAAGGCGAGTTGTGGGTACGTTTGGTCAGATGTGATAAGATAATAAAGATTTAAAAACAGATATCATGCAGACCATCCCTCCCATACATTTAACTGTTTCACTATGGTCAGCCGGGAGATCCTTACACTTTCTGCTAAAGGAGGACATCACCGAATAACCTTGAATTTATGTTACATTTCCAACCTTCCAGCCTGTGTTACAGAGTCATGCATATGTGATCTGAGCTGGAATTTCTCCAGAAGTGTGTTACAATAGAGCAAAGCAACATGAACATGGTTTAAAGTCAACATGAAATGCTATTTTTGCACTATAGGGGACTCAGTGGCATTAAAACCAGCATTGCTTAGATGAAGCGTTTGTGATTAAATGATATATTATAACAACCAGCAATCAAAAAAATAATGATAATAATATGAGTCAAAAATGTATGATTTTGCAGAGGAAAAGCAAGTTGATATAAGTAAGTTCAAAGATTATATTTTGGAATCTCTTGCACAACACAATGTGTTAATACAGTAAATAAGATTTCATGTTGGCATTAGATGGCATGGAATGAGGTGAAATCCTATAGCTAATCTCTTTCTTTTGATTAAATCTGAATAGTTTGATAATGATACAGTGACCTCTACTGGAAAACCACACACACATAAATCATGTGCTGTGACTGACAGCTGCATCCCCAGTAAATACACAGCTGTGTGACAGATGAACAACTTTTGTTCAATGGTCAAGAATTAATGAAAAAATATAATAGACATCAAATAACTTACAAACTGAATTATAATGAAGACATACATTTGCCTTACAGTCTTTCCAACTTATAAAACACTGGACATTGAGATGTGTTTAATATTAATATTACCATTTACTTGCTTCTTTTACAACATTAGTAACATTTTTGTAATATAAATGTACACATTTATTTTATATGATAACATATTTGTATTTAACAGTCCCCTTTGACTGTGGTGCCTTTAAAGGGATAGTTTACTCAAATGTTTTATTCGAGACCTGTATGACTTTATTTCTTCTCTAGAACATATTAGAATATATTTCATTTGCGTACATACAATGAAAGTCAATGTTGTTTGGTCCAACATTCTTCAAAATATCTTCTGCAGAAGAAAGGTCTGGAATAACATGTTTTTGGTGAACTATACCTTTAAGACTTGTATGTTAATATATGAACTCTATGAACACTTTTCTACACTTTTGTGGGGTGTGTAAAAAGTCTAAGTGTGGATGTTTATGTTTTAATGCATTTATTTCAATTGGAAGGTCATTTTTAGTTTTTAAAAGTACTATACATATAACCTTAATCTCTTATTGCTAAAAATCCTCATGATAATACAGCTTTAAGATCATCTAAACCATCCAATGTTTTTCTATATACAGAGTGTAACTGTAACCAGCTGGGCTCCCTGCACGCCCGCTGCAATGACACTGGTTTCTGTCAGTGTCGAGAGGGCACGTCGGGGCAGAAGTGTGAAGACTGTCTCCCCGGATACACCTGGAAGCAAGGCTGCGTGCGTAAGTCACACATCTTATACTGCTATTCTACAAATCCAAGAAAGACAATAGGTTTAGTCATGATAGACAGTCTGTGATTGATGGTACCACGCTGTGAACGAACAGCATATGGGTGTCATTCGACTCATTTTAAACATGAGTAACACTGTTGTACCTCATGGAGTTCCTTGTTGTTGTGTTACTAAATAACAGCCTGCTGGTTTGAACAGTTGTGAATTATAAATGCTCGTGGGTGGAACAATAGCGGTTTAGTAAACAGAAGGTTGCTGGGTCGAGCCCTGCAAGCAACAAGCAGAGAGCTATTACAACCATGCGCTCGGGCGAGACATTTTAACCAGGTGCATATTTTATATTTGATTTAATATACATTTCAAATGTTTATAATACAAAAATGTCAATTGCATTATTTAAAACATCATTACTCTTAAGTGAACATAGTGAAACTCAGTAGTGTTCGCATGAATGTGTATATAATACAGATGTCTTCTCTCAAGCGCCGTGTCAGCCATGATAGACGTGCAAAGAGGAAAAGTTTCCCCATCTATACTCTCTCTCTCTATACTGCCAGGTACTCTCGTGTGTTTTATGAGTTAGTCTCTCTTAGACGTGCTGACGCTTAAGTCATTACTACAGCGATCGATGGAGATACACCGGATAATGTCTGAACAAAGAGATTAGATTTCATCACTTACAAGATAAATGACCATTAAAGACTGGATTTAAAAACTGTGTGTTGAGTGAACCTGTAAGTCGCACCTGTTTAGATATAAAACATCATTGTTGCAAATCTTCTCTATTGTCAGTTTAAGGCCGTAAACTTTCTTATTAGAACTATAAATATAACAATCTGATTACAACACTCTAAACAGTTGTGGTCAAAATAACCACATTTGTGTTAAGGACAACACAAAATGTTGACTGAACACATCTGTGTTGTTTCTTGGACAACACTTTTATCTCAACTTTCATTTATTCAAAATGTGTTAAAAATGACACAAAATGTGTTAAAAAAGCATAAAACAAACTTTGAAAGTGTGTAAACAATTATTTTAATAGTATTAATCCTATATTAGTATTAATCCTGTATTAATATCTATAGTAGGGGTGTCACAATGTACCGTTGACAATAAAAAAATAAATAAACTTGTTTGACTGATAGAATTATTATTATTTTGAAATCTATAGATATATCAGATATTGTGGCAGCCCTAATCCAGAAATACCATGTATAGTATTTTTAAATCACTAATTTTTTCCTTATTTTTATTTAATTGTTTTATAGTTTTGGCTAAAATGTATTTGGTAGTTGACAAATAAACTGTGTCTATGTGACAGCAAACATTTTGGGGGGGGAAACCGACAAAGAAGATCATTCTCTTCCTTCTTAAACCTTGTATGTCCAAATTCACAGTTTTTCAGGAAATTGAAAAAACACTGTACTTTTCAAATGATTACATACTGTGATGTCAAAGTCGACAATTTTTAATCCTTTTTTAGCAAAACCCAGTGACAAACATAAAAGGTGATTAATAAGAATGATGAAATATGGAGATACAAGGTTTCAGAAGGACAGCATTGTTATGTATATGATAAATATACATATTAATATAAAATCATATATTATCAACAGTTTTCAAATTTTTTTGTTGTCACACCATAGGACACATGTACGGTAGAATATACTTGTCAACTACCCATTTTCTGTAAAGCTGCATTTCAACTATTAGAAGAATTGAACTGAACCTTGATCTGTTCTCTTTCTTTAGCAAACGTGTGTGACGACGAGCTGCTCCTGTGTCAGAACGGCGGTTCCTGCATCCAGAACCAGAAGTGCGCGTGTCCACCCAATTTTAAGGGCGTGTTGTGCGAGCAGCCGCGCTGTCAGGGCGGTAAAGGGTGCGACGGCGCATCGACCTGCTACCTCAGCACCCTGACGCTGCTGCTCTGCCTTCTAGCCAACAGCCTGCTTAAAGCCAGCGCCTAGAAACCCATCCTAATCCCGATATCGATCCTAGTCTACGCAGGCCAAAGGGCTGAACCCTGCGAATGGAGAGAGAGGCCTGAATCAGAGCGGGTCTCGCGGTGCTGAAATCTATATGGAAAGGAGCCGAGGTCAAAACGCCTTCACGGGATGAGTAGCTAGTCGCTCATCTCCTCGCATCACTGATCGCCTGAACTTTATACCAAAAAACGGTTTCAACTCACTCTACGTGAAACTCTGATGAAAGAGGATTGATGTATAGATGAGGTTACGTTTCTTTTGCATTTTTCGTTCCTGTAGTTTTGACGCTCACCGAGATACAAGCACTGCACTTAGCCAGCTTGTTTAAATGAACAATGGTCGATATCACGAAGGCCTACTTATGCCAAGTTATTCTTCTTCTCCCGAAGACTCGTTTTTACATTTGCTGCATTTTCTTGTCAAATTACCATCAAGGTTGTTGAAGTAGATGAAAAGATGGAAAGGATGTTTGAATCGTCATCCTTCTAGTACAATGAAAGAATGTTTCTATAGTTAGTTTGTGAGGTTACATTATTCAGGAATGTAGAGAAGGCAAGTTTTTAATTGTTACATTGAGCAAATATATTAATATATGTCTATCTGAAGGGAAATATGAATTATTGTATATTATAATCATTATTTAAATATTTTTTGTAGAAATTGTTATTTTTGTTCCGAGTAAATGTTACCATTGTAAAGACATTGCAGCCTTTATTGCAGTGCATACGGTATTCATGCCATGGTAAAATTATATTTGATGATACAGCATCTCTAATATATTTGAAATATTTCTTCATTCATGCCATTATGAAACATTAAATAAAGCATCAAACAGTTCATGCACAGCTTTAGCACAATATAACCCGCACGCCACCTTGATACTGGCATGTGTTCATCTGTGCGTCTTATTCATTTACAGAGACGAACATCCAGGACTCTTATTAACACACTTCTACCATGATTTATCTACAGTGATATGGGTGTTTCTAAAGCACAATGTCGCACAAGCACGAGAAAAGAAAATGCATACAAAGCACATTTCTTAGGAGGAAAGACACAAAGCTGGCCAATCAGAGGACACATAAAACAATACATAATAAAAGTCAGCACATCACATGGAATCAGGTTATTTTTCAAACAATTGTTATTTTTCTTGCGTGAGTCTCGGAGAATGCCAAAATCTTAGTGGCTCATGAGCTTTTTGATGTATTTCAATTCATATTTACACATGCTTTACATTCACAAAGAGCCAGGGTAAATACAATACTATGAATAAATACATATTATAAATGAATAAAACCTGACAATCAGAAAGCATATCACAGCTTGAGTGATTTGTCGTTCTTTAGACTTTGTCTTTCTACTGTACTGTATATGCAAACTAATGCTGTTAAAGCAATAGATGCTTTATATATATATGAATATAGTGCCTGATGCAGCACTGCATTGCATTTCACTGACACTACAGTCACTTCAGCTAATACAGTAATTAATATGAGACCATGTCCACAGAACAACAATCCAATGTGCTGAGACATTTGCATTGCTTCCACCTGCACTTAAATAAATAAATAAAGCCACATAGCTCGAGTCAGCAGGGTTTATGCCAGGTGGAGACTTTTGCTCTGTGAAAAATAAATCAGGCCCTATACACCAGACGTGTCTTAAATATAAACTACAGACGTATAGTGATTGCTTATTTAAGGAAACATAATAAAAGTAACAGGAATAAAGAGCTAGTCAACTGTGGTCAGGACTATTTCCTTACATTTCCTGTAGTCTTCCAATGAATAAAAAGCCATACAGTTTTGGAACAAACTTACACGAGGATGTAAACCTAAAGGCAATTTTGACCCATCTTTAATATTTTCAATAGAATCATACCAAATTGTGTAATTGTAGAGTGAGACAAACCACAAAACATCCTTAAATTCATGAAATAAATTTTGAATACTTACTGTTGTTTGTACCATAGAATTATCTCCAAGCGTGATGTCACTTCCTGGAGATGATGTCATTAAGGGCCGGGTTTTGTTAATATACATTGTTTATGGGGAATGCGAATTTTTCATGATATTATGTTAATATAATAAAGATAATATAATAAAGTTCGGAATTAAGCCAAAGAATATAGGTTCCAATATGTGAATAATTTTTTGTTTGTTTGTTCCTATCAACGCGATCCATGATCCACACTCCAGTCCAGTCGGTGGCGGTAATGCACCTTAAATTGGTTTGCCAACCGCCAATAAACTCTAAAGAAGAAGAAGAATTGCCGCTGGTGTCGTGAGATATCGAGACCCACATGCTTTCGGCCAATAGAGTCACTTGGGGTCCTAAGGTACTCGGGGGACTCGATATGTCATAACACCGGTGCAACTGACTCACGTGGGTGATGTAAATACCGTGTGTAAATATCACGTCATCTTTCTTTAGCCGTAGACACTTCGTAAGAATAAAGCTTCTATTAATCTATTAAGAGTGAACGATGCATCGTGTTTATTGTTCGAGGTGGGTTGTATCCGGGGTGTCCTTGGCAGTTGGCATCGGCGTGGGTGCCTTCTTGACAAGAGCCGGCGATCGCCATAATATACCTCAAGACGTTGGACTTCTGGACCGTATACCGATCATCCCGATACCGAGCGTGGACGCAGCGTCCGAGATCAGCTCCTATCAGCCGGGACAGATCGCTGTAAATGCATCCACTGCTGCGATGAAGTACGGCTTCCCTTCGCTGTCAAACATCAAGAGCAGAGAGTCGTACGTGACCTCGTATGACCCCAGAAACAAGACCGCGGCGTGGGTGATAGAGCAGCTCAACCCAGAGACGTTAACCGGGACGGCGGACAGAAAATACAGCGAGTTTAAAGAAGATGAATCTGTTCATCTTTACCATAGGTCGACCAATTCGGATTATAAAGGCAGCGGGTTTGACAGGGGTCACCTGGCCGCAGCTGGCAATCACAAATGGAGTCAGAAAGCAATGGACGATACCTTCTATCTGAGCAATGTGTCACCGCAGGTGAGTCCTCAGACTTTCTTTTACATTTCGCGTTTCAATGCAATGCATGAGAACTGAACCAGTGCGCTTGCTAGTTTAATGCTTTTAGTTGAAACAAAGTCGTGAAGTAAAAATGAAGATGAAAGAACAAGGTAGAAAAGTTATTGCGTTGGCCGGGAATCGAACCCGGGTCAACTGCTTGGAAGGCAGCTATGCTCACCACTATACCACCAACGCGATAAGTAAATTTCCAGTGCGTGTGCAAGACCTCCGTAAAATCCCGGCTGTTACGTTAATGCATTATTGCTTCGTAGTTAACCAACTTCTTTTTCCACAGAATCCTCATTTTAACCAGAATGCATGGAAAAACCTGGAGCAATACTGTCGCACGCTCAGCAAGCAATATAAGAATGTATTTGTCTGCACTGGACCACTTTACTTGCCCCGGTAAGTATCTTAATATGCACTAGAATCTGCATTCAATATCTAGTTTTGCACAACTTTTGTTTTGTATTGCATGCGTTTTATATCGTGACTTATCGCCTGACAGATTGATCGAATTGTGTTATTACTTTATGTAACCATGTCCAAAATGAACGTTCAAAGATGTTTCAAAGTGCTTAACTTGTACAAATCTAAACTTCCACCTACAGACAAGAGCCTGATGGGAAAATGTACGTGAAGTATCAGGTCCTGGGAAAGAACCATGTTGCTGTGCCGACTCACTTTTTTAAGGTAGTGATTCTGGAAAAGCCAAGAGGAGACGTAGAGCTGAGGTCCTACGTGATGCCCAACGTGCCTGTAGATGAGAAGATTCCACTGGAACGCTTTCTGGTCCCCATTGAGAGCATCGAGAGAGCGTCTGGCCTGCTCTTCATACCCAACATCACGAAGAGAACCAGCAGTCTGAAAGCTATTACTGCAAAGCCATGAGTTTACAATGAATGAAAAAGAAGTTACAGTCATGATTTGGTCTAATATAAATGAAATCGGAATCAGAAAGAGCTTTATTGCCAAGTATGTTTGCACATACGAGGAATTTGTTTTGGTGCAAAAAGCATCTACTGCACAGAAACAACACAACAGTACACAGACACAATAACACAATACACAGATGATTTATAAAAAAGAATAGAATACTCTGTGTGTGTGCGCGTGCGTGCGTGCGCAAATAAAAAATACTTTTGTATTTACAGAATATGCGCTATAAAGATACATGGAAAAACTACTGAGATGCCAGTTACTAGAAGTGTCTGATAGCATATCAAGTGTCTATATAACAATTAACAAAATAACAATTCAGAACCTCAATCATAAGAGCCATTTATATTTAACACAGCTGTTATATTTGATAGCTATTTTTTAGCCTCGGTCTATACTTTTATTTAAAATAATTTATATCAGAACTGACTGAAATGTTTTTGTTTGTACTACTGAAATTAAAAAGCTTGAATTGTTATATTGGTGTGTTCTTATTCGATGATTATTTAAAAATTAACACGTCATACAAATACATTAAACATTTGCATATTCTTCTATTTTTTCGTACATTACACAGATATTTTATATACAAGTGTTGTCTCACTTGTCATCGTATTTCTTCATGTATTAAAAAGATTTAATGACTGAGGGAGACAAAGCAGCTCAAAACGAATTTCCAGACGTGGCGTGTAATGGCGCTCGACGAGCACTAGAGGGCAGTATGGTACTGCAGGCTGGTTTACATACACGAACTACCACATTACTTTGATTTTATTTCTTTGTAGATGTTTTTAGCGACAAGAATTCTGAATATTTAACATTTTTTGTCGAAAACATATTTTTGTGCTGTTCACGCATCGTTGCACACACATCATTAAGTCCAAATATATAATAGTAGGCTACCAGATGCTTTAGTTACTTACATTTCTACCCATGCCGCTGATGTCTTCATCTGCCACGATCTTAATACTATCTAACTATTGCTAAACACTTGACAAAACTTTTAGACTTTTGGCTCGGCTGTCATCGTTGTGAGCGACAGATAACAGCTGCGCTCTTATCAGCTAATTGTCATGACAACCAGTGTTGGGTGTAAAGTTACAAAGTAATTAGCTAGTTAATGTAATTTTCCCTTGATAAAGTAAAGTTTTTTCTATAATTTTTCTGACAATTTGTCCTCACATTTGTAATACTTGGGTCGGTTAATAAAAAATAAATTATGTAGTTTTATATTATTTATTTGAATAAATTAAAAAAGCCGTTTTATGTCTATCCTCCAATCACTTAACTAATCAAGGTTGATATAGCATATAGAAAGTAATTAAAAACTTTTTGGAGAGAGTAATTTGTACAGTAATCTAATGACACTATTGAATATGTAATTAGTATTTAGTAATTAATAACTTTTTCAGAGTACTTACCCAACACTGATGACAACCACGTCATCACTTTAATCGCCACGTGCATCTTTGACTACTTACAATGGTAAAGGAATTTCTTCACAATAGGTTTCATCACATTTTGCCATAATTATCGTATACATGTAATGGCGTATGATGGTTAATGACATTTTTTATAAGTTTGCAAACAGATTGTTACTACGGTTAAACTACCTTTATGGTAAAACCATGGTTATAGAAATAGTAAACAATATGCCATAAACACTACTATTACTATAATAAAACCATGGTCAAGAAATATTAAAAAAGGACCAAATTAATAACAAATGTAAAATTCCTCATTACAAAAGAACAAGGTATAAAAATCTTAAAAATCATATATGTCAGTTCTCATTTACATAAACATTCTGTGAAGATTCTTTAAGAAAAACATGATAACACTCATGGACAAATACTTTGCTTTAATTTTCAATGGCACTTGAAAGTGCTCTCATCTTGACAATGGCATTCTACATGGATATATACATTCTGTTCGTAGCATTTACTTAACTTTACACAAGTGAAACAATATATATTTTTGTCAACAACATTATTTTTCTTGGACTGTACAGTAAACTAACAAATGAAGTCCGAACCTTGAAATAGCTAAATAAACCTTTGATAATTCTAGAGGCAATTGTACATGAATCGCACAGAACGTTTTCTTCAACACAAATGACTTCTCATATATCGGCATTTCTTTTGTTCACGTATGTACATGTGAAGAACCTGTCAGCATAAAGCTAAAACACAGAAAAGATGTTGAGTAAAGGTAGAAACAAGAAGGTATTTTAACTTTTGTTATTCTGTTAGAATCATGCCAGTCGAGGAAAAAAAGGTTTTCAAATGTTCCTAAACAGCAGCCCTTTGACTTCTGCATGATGTATATTAATGGAGGATAAGCTTTGTTATAGTGTTTTAATGTGCAGTGATGGGTTTTCTGTTTGTCTGTATTTTGAAAAGATCAAGAAAATGGGATTTTTATCTGTCTTAAAGGTGAAATGTGTCATTTCTATAGCATTCCAAATATGTTTTCGATTGTCCGACTTGGCATTTTAAGCTGGGGTGCAAGACCGTTTTTTTACCTTTCAAAACTGAACATCACCTTTTTAATGTCCAGCATTCAAACAACAAGTACTCCTAATCTTGGGGATGTGACAGCACAAACAGTTAAATAAATTAATAAGTTGAACATAATTTTAAAATATAAATAAAATTTCAATTTCAGACAACAAAAAATGCACTTCTTGGATTTCTGGGAAATGGAGACGTTCAATATGCAAACTCATCAGAATACACAGATATTTCATCTTGAAAAGAGCTCAAAATTAATTTGTTTAAAATGTATTTTATCTTTGAATATCATTAAATAAACACTGTTAATACAGTTTCTTCACAAACCTGATTAAAGTTGAAACGAAGCTACACCGACCAATAACAAGTTTACTTAATATGCAGGGTTGATGTAACTATTGCCATGACGCACAAGCTTTTCGTGCTTTTTAGATGCCAACTGCACTCAAAGAGCATGAAAATATCACAAACATTCAGTAAAACAACAGTTCAGATTCAATGCAATCCACCATCTGCTCACTTCAAACTTCAAACACATCTCAAACCCTTTTCATTCAGTGTACGTGCTGAATGCGACACACTTTTTACTTGCTGCTCTGAATAGCCTTTAGAACAAGTCCACAGAAGCAGGTTTTGGTTAAAGGGTCCAATCTGATGCTATAGAAAGTGCATAGAGCGGAAAAACGACATGTGAGGGACAGACACTAAATGTACTGTAGTGAACTGTAATGTTGGGTATGGAGAGTAATATTGGCCACGCGTACACAGCAAGCGGCGATGACGTCTCTATACGCGTCTCTGCAACAGCGTCGACACTTTCTGATTTTGAGCACAGAACATTTTAGGCAGAGCCCTGTCTAGAAGCAGCACCTGAATGCACGAGCTTACGTTGATGATTTTCCTCCGAAACAGTACTGCAGACTTCAGGAAATACACACCGTACGAAGAAGAAAATCTCGGTTCTCTGAAAAGTCGATTAAAAAAAACTATATACATAATGAGGCGCATCACCACCGTATAGACTAAAATGTTATGCACATACAAAAGTATGCAACTAAATGGATGTCAAAACCTTTAACTTACAAAAAGAGTTTCGTGCTGCGGTTGACAAGAGCAGCAGAAATGAATCTGGTAAGAAAAGGAAATGTTTACATGTAATGTACAAACATATCAAAAAAAGAAATGTTGGTGGTTCTGGCGTATCAGAAAATCTAAATAAATAGTGTTTACGCAAATAACGTAGGATCTTTTTCGGCATGCTGACTCTGAACGTAAAGCATATGTGTACGGTTCAAATCTATGAATCACATGAAACTGGATCACAGTTTGACATCAGTGACCGTGCGCTCTCTCGTGACAAGGGTTATGAATGAAGCATCATCTTCGCGTGCCTAATAATCGAAAACAATTCGCAACAGTCTTCATATAGATCGAAAAATCTACTGTAAAACGTCCTGTTTGATTCCCTTCCAAAGGTTTTGGAGTTTCGTATGCTCGATACGGAGAATTATGTCCAACCTAGTTCTCAGATCCAATGCATAAAACTTTGCAAAGTGAATTTAAACCCACCGGAGTGTCCTTTTCTTGTCTGGTCATATTGTAAGAATGAACCATAGCCCTTGTCCTCCACTAGGCCCGTAGGCCCGTGTGTTTGCGTTCACGCTAGCAATTGCTGCTGTTCCGGAATTCTCCGTTCTCCGTGATCTGCAGCTTGGTGGGATTGGTGGGAGAGATGCCGTTTCTCGTCTGCATGCTGTAGCGATCCTTCAGCTGAGACAGAGCGCTCATTAACCGAGCGTTAGCCGCATCCAGAGACGCGATTCTCTTCTCCTGCGGGGAGTGACCATTAATAGAGGTCAGATGAGAGATGATTATAAACGTTCATTATAAAACTCGCATCAACACTTTTGTGTATTTTTATTTTAAATACCTACTTTATGTGACAGCCTCCCCCTTCAGGGTGATATTAAAATGAGTGATCACCATTTCAAGGGTTTATTTCATGCTGACTGTACACTTTATACTGTGATATGACATCAGAGCACAAGAGGGCGCTGTGGCCCAGTAAATGAGTGAACGAACAACATCAAGAGTTTAAGTTAAAACTTTTACACACTTCCATGTTTGCCTTCATCTAAACCTTTTCACTAAGGTTAATTACACATAAGCAAGTTTGTAACATTGATCATATTAACTGATGCTAAAGATGAAGGCATTGTATTCACCTGGGCATCAATGATCTTCTGCTTTGAGTCAACGATGGCCTGCATGTCTGAATGATCTTTCTTCAGCTCCTCTTCAACTGACATTAACCTAAATCACAGAAAATTCACATTGTGAATTGTGTTTATAAAACACACTTCTGAAAAGTAAATACTTAACTATGATTATATAACAAACTTCCTTTTTATAAACAATCATGAAAAACTGTTAGTTTGCCTGCAAATGGAACTGCAGTGTAATACATGTTAAGTTAGAAGGTTGTGACCGTGGCTCATATTTTCTTACATTTACTATCAGACATTTATCTGCAATAAGCCACCAAAATAAAGCAAAACAAAACAAGGAAAAAATCTTGCTGGTGCACACCACTCGCTCCTCTGACCCAATAACTTGCATTGTTGACACAAATATGCCTGAAAATAAACATGCTACACCATAAAAACACACACATACTCTAGAATAAAACTGCAGAATTCAGATTTATGGTAATTTACCCATCACTGGACCCTGGTAATAAATGCTCATTGGTCAGGTCTTATGAGGCTTAAACCTTTCGGTTCACAAACCCAATTTTTAATCTCAAGGTTTCAAAGCAGCATGAGAAGTTTACCTGGTGATGATGCTCTTCATCTGAAGCTCCTTGTCGTCCTGCTGTTTGCGTAACCGTTCCTCCGTGTCCTCCAGTCGAGCCTGGTACTCCAGAAGCATCTTCTGGGTCTGCTCATCCTGGCCCTTCATACGACACTCATACTCCTCCAACTTCTTTGCAGAAATGCGCAGCTTCTCCTGCAGGATGGCGATCTCCTGCTGGTACTGAGGAGAGAGCGGAGACTTTGTTTTTAAACACAATTACGGCAATAAAGTACCTTTAAAATAAAAAATGGAGTAAAAGACAGAAACAGAAAAACAGACAGTCATAGACCAAGCGAGAAAGAGATCGAGAGAGAGAGAACAAGTCTAATATCAGGATTATAGGACAGCAAAGCTCTGTGTAGGGGAAGAGTTCACAGCCGTGCTCGGGTTTAATATGAAAATTACATGAATAAAGTCTTGGTAATCGTCTCACATACTTCTGCTAATCTTGTAAAATCCAGCACAACTGCATAAAAATGTGTTGAAACCCACATGCAGAGCCCTGTAGATGTTAATATAGACTTCAGATTTCAGTTGCAATAACAAACAAATGTTATGTGGCCCAAACTTAACTTTCTGTAGTAGTTTTCATTTAATACATTTAATGCCCAATAAAATATTAATATAAATTAATTATTATAATAATAAAAAATGTTATATTATAACCAAACACAGAGGGAAGTTAACTTCGGGCCAGACACATGTGTCCAATGAAACCATCTTTATAAGGACAGTTGACATGTTGTTGTGTTAATTTGCATTATTGTCAACATGCACCGACTGGGATGGATTCCGCAAGCTTGTGTAAAACCAGATGATCCATAGTATGAAACCATGTTATAAGAACATGTGTGCTTTAATGGATGCAAGAAAATCTGACTTATATTTTAAACATTTCACATCATATTTCTTTATTTTAAAATACTACTATTAAAATAGTTTCAAGTTGTCAACATACATATTTAGTATCATGATTGAACTGTCAACAGAAACAGTGCGGTTGGTATGAAAGCTGTTTTCGGACTCTTCAAAGAACTTCTGCGTTTAAATGCTCCAGACGATCCAGAAACTACAAAACTGTTTTATGAAATGTCTTACATTGTTCAGACAAAAACGTTTTTGACAGGACAGGATTTCACAGAGCCTCGACAGACGCATTTCTGATTTTGCTTTATCAAGGGCTTAATAAATATGCCAAGACTAAGAATAAAAAGCAAAATGACCGAGACGTTTTTCCCCTGGCTTTGCATCCGAACTAAAACTTCACAGTGAATCAAGTCTTCGTTCCCTCACGAGGATTCCTCCGATCTTCACAGCAACACTTCCATTAACAGCTTCAAACGCATCGGATGTGAATTCTGCTCAGGGAGAGAGAGACTCGAGTATGTGGGTGTATGATCCGCCGGGCTCATCATTCATTAAAGAGCATGAGAGAAACAACAGACGGGTCTGAAACAATCCACAGATCTCTCTCTCTCTCTCTCTCTCTCTCTCTCTCTCTCTCTCTCCAGTATAGTGAGATTTGAGCCTGAGAAAACACAAACCAAATTTATCCAAAGGAGTCTCTCCTCTGCTCTCTGAATGACATTTAACTGTCAAAATCAGCACTCAGTTTAAGACATGAAGCTATGACTAAGCAACTCGGTTTGGATGCTGGAACAAAAGACCCTCATGTTTGAGTTCATATGAAACAGTAAACCTGCATTACTTTTACACACAGCGTTGAAAACCTGTTTTTGTACAAAGGCCGAGATCTCATTAATACCTTTTCGGTTTGTGTAAGATCTTCCTTGTTTGCGAAATCCTCCCGGTGTTTTGAATCCGGGTCCATGCCCTCCTGATCCAAATACTGAACATTCATATTCAGCAGCCACGCTGCAGTGCGGTCCAGTGCATTTGGATTCACAGGTGATGGAGCCTAAAGAAAGATCATAGAAACACATCAGTTTCTGAATCTGGTTATTAAAACATGTCCACGAGTAATCAAATAATCCAACTAGTTGACTAGCAGCTACACTTCACTTTTTTAAGTGTTATGCTCAAATCATGATGTTTTTATTAATCCATATTGGACATATAACTGGTGATGTAGAGTTTGATGAATAAAACAATATAAATGTTATGTGAAAGACATTTAATTTTATTCACTCATTATTTTTTACTTTTTAAGTTAAAAAATAATTGTATTATTATATAGTTTTATTAATATAATATATTTCTTTGTAGTTATTTAATTGTCCTTTTTTGGGACTACTGGCTAGGTGGATCTGACTTTTACCATCCTTTGTGGGGGACATTTAGTGTATAAAATGTGTACACACACACACACACACACACACACACACACACACACACACACACACACACACACACACACACACACACACA
Source organism: Oreonectes daqikongensis (assembly GCA_026939265.1). Lineage (NCBI taxonomy): Eukaryota > Metazoa > Chordata > Actinopteri > Cypriniformes > Nemacheilidae > Oreonectes > Oreonectes daqikongensis. The sequence continues at coordinate 2,636,937 of JAOTQM010000117.1, forward strand.
CACACACACACACACACACACACACACTGCAAATGAGACTTATTTATAGTTTATATACACAGCTAATGATAACTACTAACCCACACTCTTAACATTAATATAAATATTTCCTTTTTTTTTTTTTTCAAATGAGGACATCCCCAAAAATAATTTTTGCTCAGATCTGTTATGTTTTGCTTACTTTTGGCTACAAAATTTGTCCTTAAAATATAGTTAAGTTTGTAAACTTACACACAGCTTAAAGAGCAGGTTACAGACGGACAGAACTATTAGATGTTGTCTTAAAACTTCTCAAGGTGACAACAACACCAAGGAGCTTGCTCAGAAGAAGGTTTGATCGTTTTTTAATGAAGATTCATTTCAGCGGACATCAAACAAACAGTTTTGACAATCCGAGCAGTCATTTAATCACAGTGCCGTGCGTGCGCTCCCACAATTAATTCTGCTTGTCTGCTTGGTTCCCCGAGACTCTGACACGAGAGGGTACGAGCGTCTCAACTCAAGAGCCCTGTTTCATTGTAGTGATGATCAAAAGATTTATTAACTCTCAAGAGATCAGCGTGCCAAGATGTTTTAAGGTTATCAGCCTAATGGTATCCAAACGAGCAAGAGAAAATAAAAATCTGTTTTCTCTAGCATGGTGTCATCAGCATTATGATGCTGGGGTGTTGCTATGCGGTTGCTAAGGGGATAATGTACCTACCTGTTTGTGCAGGGTGCGTTGTTTGGATTCAGGACTGTCCCCTTTGGAAGATGACGACTGCTGCCGTAGTCTGGTGCCACTGCTTGGCCAATCAGGAGATGATGACATCATACTGCCACTGGATGGCCGGGGGTAGGGGGCGGTGTTTAGCATGCTGGGCGGGGTTCGGCCCCTCGTGACACCCGGAGGCGGCTGGTCTATCCGGCGCTGCGGCCCGGCGCTGTTCTGCCGCGGCACATTGGTTTGTTGTTGGGTCTCCGTGAGCGACAGCTGTCTGCGGGTGAACTCTCCGGAACGGCGAGCGAACTCATCCCCACTGCTTCCCCCTCCACCGCTGGCACCCGCGCTGGACTGGCTTATAAACACATGCTTCGGCCCCACATCCTCCACATTACTCTGGGAGCTGATGGAACTCTGGCACTCGGATCCCGAATCGGCCACCGTGCGGGGTGACACGGCCAATCCGGCGGCCATGTGGTACACGGGGTTCTGGAAAGACAGCGGGGCGAGCAGCTGGGACCTCCCTGGGACACTGTCCGCACTTGGTGTGGTTGGAGTTTGGGCTGGTCTTCTCAGGGTCGGGCCGGCAGGCGTGTTGCCTTTGACCGTGCGGGTGGTCCACACTCCTGTTCCCTGGCCCATGGACGTCTGGCTGTCATTGAGGGGATCACTGAAGGAGGTATTGGGAGCGCTCTCCATAGAACGACTGTCCTGAAGGTCCACCATTGACAGGCTCTTGCTGCCGTTGGGGATCTGAACGTCTGGTTCGTTGGCCTCGGAGTAACTGGAGCTGCGGGCGGGCGACGGTTGAATCACAGAGTTTCTCGTCACAAAAAACAGATCTTTGTTTTCGGGGGTGGGCGAGGGCAGCCGAGTGAAATCCACCAACCTGTTGATGCGAGAGTGGGATAGAATAAGGATCTCAGTTGTTTTTAAACTCATTTGGGTTTTAATGTTCACAAAAAAACCTCCCAACATTTTTTCAACCTCCCACCAAACAAAATTTAACCCACATCAGGGTAAGACCAAATAAAACACCATTAGCTCAACCAATAGCATGAGTTTGGGTTAGGACAATCTGTGTGTCCAACCAATGGAAGACGAATGGAGTATTTGAAAGGATCATTTCACATTTTTGCAATTGTTTTGGTGCCACTTGTGGTGCAGAAATAACACACTTCACCTTTAATTAAAATCAAAGTCATTACCTTCCTATTATCTGAATCTAAATATCTAATAGAAGTGGGTGCTGTGAAGTGGGTGAGGAGCGTGACAGCAGCTCAGTGCATTAGATAACTCATCACATAAAAATAGCCTGTGGTTCAGAACGACATTAAAAATATATCTTTGAATAGTGCATTTAGAACAAACAAACCTCAGCAAAATGAGTTTTGATCCAGAAAAGAAAAATTACAAATAATGTCATGTCCTCTATCTAACACTCTTTATTAACTGCTTGGAAAAAAATCTCCTCCTTTTTACTTCACTCACAAATCACAGGCGTGCGTGTTCAACGCACCACACTGCGCAAAACTAAGAACGTGTTTTAAGACTTCTGTAATGACTTTTCCCTGTAGACCTTGTTCTTTAATAGATGCTAAACTAGTAAGAACACAGTGTAAGAAATGCACAACAAGCTTGTATTTGTTCTTGCCGGTACATTGTGTAATTTATTCAGAAAAGGGGAAACACTTTAGCCCTCACTTACCCTGTAATCTCACTGTCCATGACCATCTTCTGGAGGCCGGTGGACAGGCTGCTGCTGGGCAGGCCGCTGCTGGGAAGGCCGGGGGAACCCACACGTTCGGTGGGAGATGCCACAGGAGCTCCGGTGGGATTCGTCAGGGCTGTGTTCACGTCCCGTAGGATCCGTGCTAAAGGACCCAGTTTAGTGACTGTACTCTAGAACACAAGATAACTGTAAATAACCTCATTCATACAATAGAGCATTTTAAACAAAGCTTAGAATGTCATTGCAATGTATATTATCCATCAATAGTTGGGATTTATCTGCTCATTTTGCATTATTATTAATCTACATTTCGAGTACTGGTTATCAAAAGTATGATATACAAAAGCAAGCATACTAAGTGGTTAGCATGCGTGAAAACTCCATAAATGATGTTTACAAATCTGTAAACTAGGGTGGCTACTTTAAAGAAAAAAATGTTTTGATTTGTTCAATATTTTGCTTACTACAGTACATCATTTTTATGCTTTCAATTTGTGTAGTTTACTATAGACTTTACTATGATTCTAAAAAGTATAAAATACAATATAATAAAATAAAATTTTATATAAAATTAAAAGTAAAATAAAATAAAGAAAAATATATAATATTATATAATAATAAATTATATGAAAAGAATGAATGATAATACCTATAGTACTTAAATGCAAAAAATAGGGCTGCACAATATTAAAAAAATGTGGTATGCAATAATGCGCTTAATAATGTGATATCCGAAACAATAAAGCTTTGCATTTGTAAAATCAATTTAAATAAAATAATATCAAAATATATATAAAAACAGAAAATTGTTTAACAAACTTGTATCACATGCTTTCTCAATAGATCTCACAATAATGATATTATCGCAATAACTTTTGAAAAGAAATAAATGATGCTAATGAGTTCTTTTATGTATTCAATGAATTACACTTAAAATACAATTGTATGGAGGCAGAGAGGGGGTTTGGGGTCTCATTGTGACTCTTAAGGCAAATTTAAATTGTTAATTTTATGTGTAAATTAACATGATATTGATAATCATGGTATTTAATATCGTAGTTATTGATAACATATTGTGATACCCCAAATATGCACTTTTTAAAAAATAATTTCAATATTTCAAGCGCAGACGCTCACCTGATCGAGCTGTGAGACAGCTTCTGACAATAAAGACTGAAGAGAAGACAGTTCACGGCCAAGATCGACGTATCCTTCAAACCCTGCTGTATTCGAGATGGTCTCTGGGTTGGAGATCTCCAGTAGGAAACGCTGCATGTTGGTCCATTCGTGTTCCAGGAACTGATTCATGAAGGACATGTACTCTTCCTTACTGCCAAATCTACAACATATAACAGATATTGAACACAACGGACAATGCTTAACAAATTCTATGCTTGGTTTGGACACATGCACTCACTTGGTGAAGTTGGCGAGGTTTTGCGTGACTTTGGCGATGAGAGTGAGCGTGCGGGCGGTGCGATCATCGGGATACTCCTGCATGAGGCTGAAGAGAGAGGGCGACATGATGGCAGGACACAGGAAGCGCAGGAACAGAGATGCGCTGATCAGACGCTCGCTGATGTCCGGCCGGCCTCGGTTACTGCACTCCTGCCTCCACGACGCGAACACTTCCTTGAGCTCACGAGGAAACACGCTGTGGATCAAACATACGGTAGGAGGAATGTAAAATGAAACAAATCAAACCACAGGCTGTCTAACCCAGACAATTGTGTGTAGATGTTGATACGAGATGTGAATGTGATGCTGTTACCAGTAGGAGTTGATGATCTTGCAGAAAGCAAGTTCACAGCACATTTTCAAGTTGCTCTGGTGCTCATGCAGGTCACTGGAGGAGCACTTTGATGAATCCACCTCGCAGTTCTCGTCTGACTCGTACAAGGCTTTGATAAACTCGCCTGAGACAAAGATCAGACAAGACAGCAAGATAAACAACGTGAAAGAGTCTGAATTAGTGCAGCGTATAGGCTACTTTAGTACTGTACTGCTGCCTTTCAATGACAGATCATGTTAGCGGTGCACTCAGTAATTTGTCTTTGTTAAAAGGGAAACTCTTCTTTGCATCTTCTAACAAATAGTACTTGGACCGTATGATATTAACACTGTTAAAAAATACTGTAGAAATTACACTATTACTGGCAGCAGTTTGCCAGTAACTTACTGTAGATTTATATTTATCTAATTTATTGGCAACAGTTTGTTCAAAAATAAATGAACATGAAACATTATTAAGCCTATGTCTTTACAGAAAAAAAAACTATAAAATAACAGCCTCATGCAAAGCATTCTGGGAACCAAAAATCCTCATCAACCTTTTTCTGGGTTTTTTCAGATTTTTGCTTTCCAGAAATGCTTGCATGAGGCTGTTATTTTATAGTTTTTTTTCTGTAAATGTTTAATGCAAACAAACGAGATAAATATACATTTACAGTAAGTTACTAACAAACTGCTGCATAACTACGTCTATATGATTCTTCACTGTAAATTATTGGACGCACAAACCTGGCCCGAAGTTATCTTCTGTTCTGCATTTGTTGATCGGTCTGGCATGACAGCAATAATAATATAACTATTTATATTTAATTTAAATTAATATAACTTTATATAAATATTGTGTTGAATAATAATTGTATTAAATAAACAATGTGTTGAATTTGATTTGTATATTAATTGTATTAAATAAACAACATTTGTTTATGTTGTTGCTTTGAAACCATCTATAATAAGCTAATAAAAAGGAAAAAAAAAAAGATTTGTTTTTTTTACATAAACCACACAATTTTTGGACACTTATTGTTCATGGAATCAATTATGAAAAGTGCATTTCTATGACGGCATCGGTGATCATAGCCACATTACATCACTTGTGTCATTAATGCCTTGAAGAATAAGAATTAACCAATCGATGGCTTGATTTAATTTTCTAATGCTGAAAAATGACCCAATTATTTCGCAGTGCAGAAAACTGACCTAATTTCTTAATGCACATTAAACTACAGCTAAGAAGCTGAGAAAGAGTGCCTGAAACCAAACTTTTGAACTGGCCTTTCATTCTCTTTACTGGATTTTGTGGGCATATTCTCAAATCCAGTTGTTTTTTTTGTGCCATCTTAAATAATTTAACAGAACCTCAAAAAGCAGTAAATTATTAATCCATATTTTTGCAACATTATTCCTACGGCCAACTACAGGAAAAAATACACAGAAGTGTATTGAAATTCACGAAACACATTTTTTACCTAAAGCATCCTGCAGGTATTTCTGTCCGACTAGTTTCAGGTATTCCTCTATAGCTTTCGTGGCCAGTGTGTTTTCACGGAATATGAGATGCTCGTTGTCTCCGCATCTATCCACCTCGGACATCATGAGATCTGTCAGAAAGTCCTGAAAGGGAAAAACATTAAGATTTGTATGAAAATGTCTGATCCAAACCTTTAGTTTGATTTGCAAATTTTAACATCAATTGAAAGGGGAAGTGCATCATTTCACAAAGATTTACAAATAAAAATATTGTTTTAACAGCACCACAGTAGATACTCTAAAAAAATACTCTTAATAAATTTACTCTGGATAAAAGCGTCTGCTAAATGACTAAATGTACTCTGTTCAGAGTAAAAAACCCACTTGCTTACAGTTGTCTCTACGCAGTAAATTGACATGAGAGCGTAATTTAATATTGAAAACTAACATCACAGCTGCAGTATAGCACACGAGATGAAACGCTCGGAAATATGCAGTTTTTATGTCTGCTGTGCTACTGCTGGTCTTAGCTTGTTTCTTTCCCCATCCACCCTTCTTTGATCACTGTTTTTGAAGTCGTATTTTTGTTGTTGAACCATCCAGAGCCGGGTGTCTCACTCGATGACCTGAAAATAGCAAATACATCTGACAGGGCGGATAGAGGGGCTTTTCATTTAGAGTCTGGGCACATCGCTATTGACTGAAGAAACACTGAAGCTGTAGTCACGGTGTGTTCCAGATTGAGGCGGTTATAGATATCACACTGGACGCATGACTCATGCTGTAAAAGTGTATCGATTGTGGGATAATAGACTCTGTATATTCCAATGAAATTTCCTTTTGGTTTTACTGTATTATTCTTCCCCTCACTTTCTTCTCACTTTTTGTAAAATTTGGAATATTGTGAATAAGGTCTACTTTCACAATTATTATAAACTTTATTTTGTTTTTTATTAACTCTATTTTCTTGATGTATTATTATTATTATATTGTACATTTCTGCCTGAGCCACACCACAAGAATTTAAATGTAAATTTTGTCTGTACACATGACAAATAACCTTGAAATGGTTTGTAACAATAATACTATAAGTAAACAGTATAACAAAAAAGCAAAATGATCAAGCAAAAGATTTCCTGAGAAAATAAGTTTTAAGATGTGATATTATCTTTCCTGTCTTCCTGTCTTCCATTACATATGTATGCTTTACATTCCATTTCATTAAAAGTGACTGTTCCAAATAATAAAGCCATACAGAAATAAAAAAGTAAAGATAAAATTACATTGTCATTATTCAGGTGAAATGTTTCTTTAATGCTTAGTTTTGGTTGGAACATTGGAGAGATGAGTGTGGGTGGTGTCACGCTGCTGCTGTCAGCTGAATGTCTGTATGCGCGCACGTCTGCAGCTGGCCTCGATTTCTGCTGATGCTCTGCTGTGGGATCAATGCTTTGCAGCAGATGTATGTTGGTGTTTCAAGAGATAGAGTCGGACAAATTATTTCACGCCTCAACGACAGGCAATCTGAGGATCCTGTCTTCTAAACAGGTGTCCACAACAATCTAAACATTCTCTGACACATTTGCCTTATGTAAGATGGGAAACAATGCAACACAAAACAAACAAACTGGTTTGCCAAAAACGCACAGCTCCCCACCATCACCAGTGGGATCAGGTGATAAGGGCAAATCTGAGGCGTTCAGAGGGAGCAGAGGGGCATTGTGGGTATGACACTGAAAGGATCAAAAGAGACCCACTTGGCAGGCGTCAAAGCGCTCGCTATTCAATTAGGACACGAGAGCTTAACACAGTGTGGTCTGCTCCACGATGACACTTTTTCTTAGTCTTAACTTGAATCAGAAACCGCAGTCTTCCCCGGCACGCCTGTCACATCACATCAAAAGCGTTTACAGCTTAGTGCTACAATCAGCACAGAGCAGAAGACGACCACTGAGCAGATTGTGTATGGAGGCTTGTGGACAAAAGTGTGGAACTAAAGGTGTGTATAGCTGTGTTCTCAACAAAATGCTAATGTACTGCATACTGCAGAGCAAGTATGGAATGTGAACTGAGCGCCCACACGGGATGTTGAAATATAAAATCTGGAGTGACGGGATAATGGTTTACTGAATTGCGATTTCAAGAAATTCAGTATAGTTAATAAAATATTGTGAGCAAACGTTAACATGGCAAACATTACATAACTTTTAAATAGTGGCGAACAAATTGATGTATTTAGTCAAATGCATTTATTTCATTATTTTTTACTATTTTTAATTATACTTTGAAATACTTCATAAAAATGTTGACATCATATTTCTGAGTGTAAACTAGAGCATTTTGGGAAATGGTGTTCTTTCACTATGCTCCCTAAAATGATTAAAATATTAGGGCTGACAAATCGATGTATCGCTTCCAAAATAAATGTGTTTATATAATATATATATGTGTGTCCCATGTATATGTATATATAAATTTACATTTACATTTACATTTATGCATTTGGCAGACGCTTTTATCCAAAGCGACTTACATTACATTGAACTATACATTTTGTACATTTTGTATAGTAAGCAAGTGGGGGTTAGGTGCCTTGCTCAAGGGCACCTCAGCCGTTACCCACCAGCCCTGAGAATCGAACCAGCAACCTTCTGATCACAAGTCCAACACTCTAACCACTGGACCACGACTGCCATATAAACATACATTTATATTAGGGCTGTCAAACGACTAATCGCGATTAATCACATCCAGAATAAAAGTTTGTGTTTACATAATATGTCTGTTTACTGTGCATATTAATTTTGCATATCAAAACAAACCCATACATGTATATATTTAAGAAAAATATAAAATATAAAAATTAATAAACATTTAAATATAATTTCAATTATTGGTAAATATAAATAAATACATCTAAATATTTCCTAAATTTATATAGGCCTACATGTATGTGTTTGTGTTCGTAAATACAAAATTAATATGCACAGTAAACAGACATCTATTATATAAACACAAACTTTTATTCTGAATGCGATTAATCGCAATTAATCTTTTGACAGCCCTAAATTATATTTAAGTAATATGTGTAATATATTTAGTTACATTATATAAATAATATACATAATATACATGCACACATATAAACACGAACATTTATTCTGGAAGCAATTAATCACGATTAATTGATTTGACAGCATTAAAAATGTCAAATATAAAAGATTTTAATAAACTATACAATATATAAAATATAATATAAAAATAGGCACACTGTCATTTACTTGCTGCACAACTTTAAGTCACTATTGAATTGAAGCAAAAAATACACTCAGACAAAGTAGGAATATTACATCTGAATGTTTTTTGCCTCTTCCTCATTTGTAAGTTGCTTTGGATAAACGTGTCTACTAAACGTGAATGAATATGACTTTACAAAACTCTCTAGTCTAGTTAGTAAGCATTAGTGTAACTATTGCTCACAGTTAGGTATCTAAACACGCACCCTAATGTACGGCTTGAATAGATGTGTGCAAAGATTTTTGTATCTCATACACATCTTGAAGGGGGGGTCTAAGAGATGCCCAGGGACAAGAATATCACAAATTTAGGAGTAAGCTCTGTTAACTTGGACCAGCATGATGCACCCACCTCAGAAACCCAAGCAACTGCATAGGAATGCATTACAAACCAATAAAAACACCTTAGCGACCACATAGCAAGTCCTGACAATCACTCTAGTTTTTGCACGGGTAAGCACGATGCGCATTATCTTCCAAATCTAAAATTCTAGTTTGTTATTTTGAATTACACTGTTATTTGTCTTCTGTCTTCTCACAGCAGTGAGTTACAAAGAATGTGTCTCACGAGAGAAACCACAGGTACAAAACTATAAATAAACACTGCAAACCGTGACACAACCTATTCTGATTCTGTTGCGTGTTATTTTAGTTTGGCTAATTCTATCAATCCCATAAACCTGAAATTGGTGGCCACCTTCAAATACTCTACATTTAAAATGGCTTTCACATGCAAAAGTCATTACCATTCACTCGATTTCCTATTCCTCAGTAGCCTGCGGAGAGGTTGTTAAAGTATTGGTCAAACTGCATGCTTATGCTGGAATGAGGCAGGCATGAATATGTAAGGAAAGGCTTGTTAAAATGCCATTGTATGCATTCAAGCATCTGGACCTCCTTTGGGTAACCCTCTAATGACCACCAGCCCATCCCCATGAGCACCACCTACACCAGTGCACAAGCCTGCTGCTGATACATACACTTGCACATTTAGGCTCCATGTGACCACATGAACCAGTGGGGTCCTTAAACCAATGCCTGAATAAATATAAGCTGATTAGGATGGGGCCTGACAGCTGGATTTCCCCTCGGGCATGCCGAGGACGAATCCTGTGCACACACCATCAGTTCCTAATGGGGGTTGAAGCATGATCTCCAAACACCAGACATCCGGAACTCAGAATGATCAATACTCAATACCTGCACAAATACACAGATGGACCTGTAGCAGTGCATGACAAAGCTGTATCATATCATGTATCATATAAGCATGCAGAGTTTATTTTGCAATATGGCTCCAAAGACAAGATTACATTCTATTTTATTGACCAGCAACCAATACCTTTCACATGCAAATCCATCATATGTTCTCCTGCAACTAGGCATATATATTCATTTAAAAATTGTATGTAGTTGATACAACGTTACGCTTCATCCAAAACACAAGAACGCAGAAAGCTGATCGAAGCTCTGGTATGCAGAAAATGTCAATGGACTTTATATACAGTAACCAGACTAATAATATACAATACACTTGCAAACCAGATATGACCTTATAAATGAGGGTCAAAGCATTGCATGACCAATTTGCTTTGCCATAATGCAACTTTATTGACTTTAGATGATCGACCAGCCACTGCAATTCTCAAAAATAGCCTATTATGATTTCTGCAAAAACAACCGCTAAAGAACTTGAATTGTGGATTGTGTTTGAGTACATTGGAAAAGTAATAACTATGGGTTGCTAAAAAAAAATCTAATTTTCATTCCAAACAGGGTGGCACATAAGTAGATCTGCTAACAAGTGCTCTTGTTCAAGCACATCAGAACAGACATTGTATTATGGGGCTCCATTACTACTCCCAAATCCTAAATAAGCTCTCAGTTGCCCTCAACAATAATACGATTTCTGCGTTCTGAAAAACAGCATGGCAAATTTTTACTGTTGCGCAGGTCCACTATGATGCAACAGTGCCTCGGACTGCCGCCAAAAAGGCTGCGGGACAATAAACAATCTGGATCTCGCAGGATTCGATCGATAATGACAAATGAGTGACAAAGCGTCAGATAGCACAGTTTTGTATGTGATGTCATCTGATTCGGGGCTGATTTATGGCGACGGTCTGAGCCGCCGGACCGCTCGGGCTCGAGTTAATGAGGACGATCACAGCGCTCGGCACTCGCATGATTAAATGAGGGATGGCAGGCCATGTCTCAATTGTTCTTCTTTAGCAATGATGTTAAGAGTAAAACATTGAAACTTCTGATGCCAAAATTGAGCCTACTGCTTTAAACAAAACTCTTTGTAAAGGTTTTACTGTTAGCTAAAAATGAAGAGTTCACTAAATATAAAAATAAAAAATCTGTCATCATTTATTAACCCTCATGTCATTCAAAACCAGTATATGACTCTTTCTGCTGTGGAACACAAGAGAAGAAGATATACAAAAAAAAAAATGTTGTTTGGCTACCAACATGCTTCAAAATGTCTTATTTTATGTTCTACAGAAGAAAGAAAGTCATACAGGTTTGGAACGTCATGAGGGTGCGTTAATGATGACAGAATTTTCATTTTTGGCTGAATTATTCCTTTAACTCGATGCCTAAATATGCCTATGTTGCTATTGCTTCAAGTTTTTATAAAAGAAGGAAAATATTTATTGTGCCATGCAAACATGCAGTGATTATCTTACCTTGGCTTTGCCTGTGCTTTGCAGGATATGAACAAGCGCACATGCCATCTCTTCCTTGTTCTTCACGCTCAGAGCCGGCTCCAGCAATGAACACATTAACATATAATTATTGGTAATATACTCTGCAAACTCCTTGTACAGCTCCATGGGGAGGATGCTCATGCTCTGATATCGTGACTTCATTCTGAGCATTGGCCCCGGACTCTTGCCTTTATTGGGATTCGGCATGCTCACGGAATACCATTTTTCCACAAACTGCCGACCCGTGACCGCCGCTATGGGGATGTTGACCAGACCCACGTAATTGTTTTTATCCTTCTTTTTCTTTTTGTCCGTTTCTTTATAAACATGCACAGTGATGCTCTTGACGGAGGGCAGGTTGTTGAACTCAAAGTGTTCGCCCCAGAAAACGTTGTCCGTTTTGAGTTTGCAGGTAGTCCTTGCGTATAACGTGTCATCCAGACATAGTTCGCAGAAATATTTTTTCTTGGCCGGCAAGTCCTTGGCCTCGATAATCCAACATTTTAGCATGTTTTCCACCCGACGGGTATTATCCTGTAAACAAAATTAAAGTACTTCTTATGATAAAAAATACTTTTTATTATGTGTTTATATATCAAAGCGTCCTAAAAATGTACATTAATAATATAATTTAAAAATCTTTTTGTAATAAAAACATGAGTATAATTTAATGTGTTTAATTGTGGTTTAGGATGTTTTTAGAGTTACGATTGTGTTCTTTCTACAATTTTCTTCAGTTTGTCCAATAAAAAATTTTTTTTTTGTAAAAATGTTTGATTATGGAGCCGATAGCCTCGGGGGCGAGAGCTCCAACATGTGCGCGGTGGCGTGTTTGATTATTGCCATTGGTGCATCCTTTGGTCTTATTGACCAAAAACCTGTCTACAAACATTTTCGTCAGTAATTTCTCTGACAAGATGAGGAACGAGATAATCCCGTAGATACTTAAAAAAGCTAAGCCAGGTTAATGCAGCCAAGTCAATCAGAAAACATCAATATTAAAGACAGGTAACATGCTGACTGTGGCTTAAACCTCATCCTTCTAGATTTACCCAGAATTCCGATCAATCCTCTGATTTACCTTGTTGGGATGCACAGCGCGTCTCAAATTCTCCATCCATTTGTCTCTCTCGGCGGCCGACCGACATGAAAAGCATTTGCTTCCTGTTGAAGTAGTTACCTGCAATTACAGATTACAATTATCAGATTTGCAGATAAGTGCATTAATGGAGGCAGAGAGGACTGTAGTGTAGACGGAGAGATCCACCAAACTCCACAGCACTCAATCAATCCAGCATTTTGCAGAAGTGGAAAACTATTATCTATGCAGAAATAAAACTCTCACACAGCCGAACAGACAGAACGCACATTTGTAGCATCACGTGTGAAAGTTGTTTTACGTTTTGCAGATGCTTTGATCCAAGACCACCTGTATAGTGCATTCAAGAAATAAATTTTTTCATCAGTATGTGTGTATATTTTTCGAAACAACGTCTTTTCTCCTCTACATTGATCAGCCATTGAATCGTTTTCATTTAGTTTTGTGTTTTCCTTCCAAAGCCTCAAAACAGATCTGAGTGTCCATTTCTGTGTCAGTACCCACCAGTTGAAAACCACTGGTGCACCCTACTGCAATTCAGCTTCCCAACATCTCTGTACTGTCATAATTCCAGTCTGAATAACAAATGACTTATTAAATTGAGCAACCGGAGCATAATCCATAATGGACCTCTGGCTGACCCTGCAATGCTCCAGCTAACGCTGAATGTCGCACTCTTTCCAGCTGGCATCCGAATACAACGTGGCGGTCAACAGTATCATGTGAACACACGTCTGGAGAGTGGAGAACAAAATATTTAGAAAGGTTTTTCAGCTGAGGATGGATTCACGATCACAAATGTAATGTACTATACATAAATCAGTAAGTATTTAACGGAACTATGCCTACACACAACTGTTTTTAATGTCTTGCATCACAAGCGCCAAGCTATAGTTATAAATAGACAAACTTTTAAGCAGTCCATCTTCAAAGCTTTGCGTTCCATTTTCTTGTGCTCTGCTTAGGTGTTTCTGTACGCAAAAACATTGTATGAACAACCCCCATTCCAAGCTTGTACTGCATGCAGATGTCTGATGACAGTGTAATTCAGGTTCCCTCTTTGCCTGCACCCTATGACCCTATGATTATATAACCATCTGGTTAAAGCGAGTCTTCCCTTTAGCACACGTGAAAATCATCCAGTAATATGATCTGTGGCCCCTCAATGATCTAACTGTAGAAAGACAAGATAGCGCTGCTATTTCTGCTAACTGTTTGATCTTGGCTAATGGACCTAATGAAGTTTTAATGGGCCTTTGCTATGTGCTATTTTGAGACTGGACCCACATTAAAACTCCTTTCCGCAATTTGTAAAGAAATCTGTCTGCAACGATTTCAACAAAGCAGCGCAGCGACTGGCCCTTGGCTAAGCTTTGACGAAAGTGGAAAAATAGTTTTTGTTGGCTGAAATAATATGCAACTTGGGTATAAAAATAACAAAAAGCTATGCGGTATCATGAATAAAAGTCAAGTGAAAAGAGGATAATAGTCAAACAACTAGAAACAGTGTAAGTGAATAAAACAGTTCCTTAAGTTGATAAAAACACTTACTATGAACCCAAATCACTACATTAATGACCTGACGTCAAGATTTTGATGTTTATCTGGGAATAAATCCTGACACAAAGTTTATAGTCCAACATGCATTTTTTAGGATCTGGAAAAAGATCCCTGGGTACCCACTGTCAGTACTGTGCAAGACTGGTCAGTAATAAAATTCAAAGCGGGGCTTAGCAAAAGGCAGATGCAGAGGTCAGCCGGCTCACCTCAAAGCAGAAATCCTGTCCCAGGATGCTGCTGTGCACCGGTTTGATGAGTACCTCCTCCTCCATACTGAGATCTAGAGCTTCTACCGCACTGCTGGGACTGAGCAAAGACTCGTGAGACCGCGATTCCTTCAGCCTCGGCATCAGATGGGATCTGCTGGAAACAAACAGGAAGAACACGGTCACTACAGGGATCCATAAGAATCGAACAGGCCTGTAGTTTAGTCATTGGTGCAGAAATGGTGGTCCAGACGGGTGTGCAGGTCTGATCTACAATTATTGTACAAGAAACATTGTGTGGAGGTTCACTGTACAATTTTAAAATGTGTGTTCAATAAGGAGATATGAAATAATGATTGTTTCTGTGTTTGTTTTATGGAGAACACATTGTCAGAGCAATTGATGCACCAAGAACTATAAACGGTTTCAAAGCAACAGCATAAAGAAACGTTACTGCGCATGCACGCTTTGGTGGCCCAAATCTAACTTTCGTCCACATCTGCAAAGAATAAAGTCCCTGCAGATTATTTCTGATAACAAGCAAAAGAAATAACAAGTCAATGACATTAGCTAGCAAGTTAAAAGTATGTCTAGCCAATAGAAGAACAATTTTTTGGCTATACGTATACGTAAAAATACGTAAGTCACACGAACAAATTGTTTATTTAATACAATTGTTATACAATAAAATAATAATGAATATAAATTAAATATAATATAAATAGGTATGTTATTAGCCACTAGCCAGACCGATCAACAAACACAGACCGGAAGTTAACTTTGGGCCAGACACGTAAGTCAGATGTTACCGCCTATAATAGCTATGTTAGCATTCACAGAATGTCAATATTGTCAATATTTACTGTCCATATTTTATCATTCATTAGCTGAAAATTGCTCTGAAAGTGCATCTCTCTCCTTTGTAGATTGTTATTCTCTTAAATATAAAACAATTATTAGAACGTTATACTTGTCATTATCGTGTGAACATGCTTTAACTCTCAGTTGTAAGAAGATGTGTCACAGTGAGGTGTTGACTTCTCACTGCCTGACTACTCAATGGTTCTACATTAACAGCGTCATGTTAGCGCACACATACGCCAAAGCTTCCAGGCGTCATTATGACATTATGCTGAAGATCAGAGGGGTGGTGACCTGAGAAATGATGGAGCCCACAAGGCTTTTTAAGCAAGCTGTGATTAACCAGAAAACAGCAAAATTTCATCTGAAGTGAGGTGCAGCTCATACAGGAAGCGGAAAACAAAGTTAGCCTCTCTGGTGGTTGACCTTTAAAACACTGATTATTAAAAAAACAGCTAAGGGCATGTTAAAATGACTATGAAAATAACACAACACACACAAACATAATGTGAAAAGGAGTATTTACATCTACATTTTCTCATCCATATACACATAGGAAAAAATCATTATCTAAATTTTTTCTACACGGTTTCATTGGTTAACTTCTGGTCCGTGTTTGTTGATCAGTCTGGAAAGTGACTAATAATATAACCATTTATATTTTATTTAAATATATTAATATTAATCTAGATTGATAATTTCATTAAATAAACCATTTCTTGAATGTGTCGTGTAACTTTGTTGCATTTAGCCAAGTAACGGTTCTTCTACTGGTAACCCAAACTAATACTGGCTAGACATACTTTTAACTTGCTAGCTAATGTCATTTACTTGTTTTTTTTTTGTTTGCTTGTTATCAGAAATAATCTGCAGGGACTTTATTCTTTGCGTATGTGTATCAGAAGTTGAGTTTGAGCCACAAAAACGCACATGCACAGTAACGTTGTTGCTTTGAAACTGCCTATACTTGTCAATAATGATAGTAAGAGAATAAATAGAGATATTTAAATCTTCAGAAAAGATCTCAACTATGAACACATTATCTTTGCAATGAATGTTTAGGGTCTATAGTGTCATTTTGTGTCCAACATTGTAACATTTTTGTTTAAACTTTAGGAGAATGAGACAAGTGCAATAACATGTTGTTGTTTAAGTATGCTGTATGAATGAGCAACCTCGGAGCAATAAAACTCTTCTCTCTGCTTATCTGAAACAAACTGTGTGCTAAAACAGTCAGCCGTCTTATTGCACAATACTAGCCTATGTTTTTTCCTGAACATTAAATTCACTGCCTAGAATAAACAATGAAATTAAGAATCCTTGTGCTAGACAGAACTAGGATGATATACTGAATCTTTACTCCTGAATTAAATAAATTAAAGATGGCTGTTTCAGTGCTCATGAGACCCAATTCAATAAAATCCTGAGAGGTGAAGGGTTTTATCTATTATTGCGACTCTTTTGCGCTCTCCATCACTGAAGATAGAACAATCAAAAACTCATATGGCACAATTTAGGTCCTGTACAACCAAAGAAAATCAAGCAGATGTACTGTATATCGAGCCGAGATAGCAGACAATGAAATTACAACCCCTCCAAGGCACTTCAACTAACAAAAATTAAAGCTGGCAGATTAAATTATGAGTTATTAAATTGTGCACCAGGTAAAAACTCCCTCTGTAAGACATCCAAGCGGACGCATTTAGATCCATGTCCGTGTCAAAATTCTACAAATAAAACATATCCTGAAATATTTCCAAAAGCCCACAAGCCTCAGCAGAGCCTACACAACATCATTCAAGGACAATAAAAGTCCTCTCAGCCAAATCTCACAGGATGTTGACCATATTACCCTTCTGATGCCCGAGCATCACTGTTCATTTCTCCTCTGACATGTTAAAGTCGACTCGGCGCATCTCTGCTCTGTGGTGTGTTGAGAAGATTGACGAATGACACACTGCGGACAGTGAGCTGATATTAAAACTCGCAAAGCGGCTCGATAGAGACTGACAGTCATGTCAGCGAATCCGCAAATATCCCGAGGCAAACACATGCTCTCCCCAAACAATGCCAAATATTACAAGAATATCGTCTTTTGAAAATGGCAGATAACCACAATGGGGCTGGGAATTATTCCAGTTAAATTTAGAAACATTACAAATGACCACTAGTAAACACCACTAAAAATGAGCCATTAGTAGAGAAAGACACGGCTAATGTATTCACACCATTAAATAATGCAAAGGTCAAGCAGACAGCTGCATGAGCACAAAGTCATTTTAAAGATGCTTGCATGGGCTCATCAGATCACCGAGGGTTTGTGATGAGTCATGGGCAGGCTCGGACACAAATCTGCAGATTCTTTCCACATTTCCGGCGCTAAATTTTGGGAAAGATATGTGGGATGGATTTTATTTAAACATGATCAAATCTGTTAAACACATCTAATGGCACTTTTGTGGCAACTGAATGCATAATAAAATACATTAGGTAACATGCAAAGAGAAGTTCTGAAAAATAAATCGGTTTTTATCTTTAATTTTATCCATTGTCTTTATTTCCAGTTAACAAAAGAAATCAGAGGTTTACTGTAATGATCGCTTTGCTTTTCGGGTACTTGGCTTAAAATAAATGAATCATGATGCTGTATTTGTACATGTACAAAACATTGCAGCCGAATATTTGCAGTCAACAACAATTTTGCATTCCAACATTTGCAGTCAAAATGTATTTACTGGACAAAAAGAAGATGCTTCTGTGTCTGTGCTTACTAAAGCGCAATCAAAATCAGGCCAATGCATTTACACAAAGCCCCATTTTCAAAAGCTATCAGAAAATATGAAAAACATTTTGGCTTAGCTAACTACACAACAAACATTCCAGATAATCTGTTCATCAAACACTGTCAGTAAAGCACCATGAACCACAGCCACCAAGATTAGAAAAGCATTTCTCAAACTTACTTCTTACTGTACTGATTCAACATAGTCCCACAGCAAACAAAACAAGTTCAGAGGCTGCACCTTCAGTACGCCAGCGATTACCCTCGATTTTCCTGTGAGATACCAGACGCCAGCGTTTGGAAATCGTGCATACTGTACAGCGCTCTCTGCCGAAAACATTTAGGGCAAGGGAGTGCCTTGGTTTCTAAGCACCCCAGGGAACAATCTGTTGCATCTTGAACACACCCAAATCCATATTTGAGGACTTCTATTTAAAAATGCTTGTCTCACTTTCAGAGGAGGGATTTCAGGATCGCTATCTCAGGTTGCAATTCTTGCGAGGTTTGCATAGCTAATGAGTTTTAGAAAATGCACAACGTTGTGCAGAAATAATCATAATTCTTAGGAAATCAGGTCATTAGAGATACTTAAATCATATGGGACTTCAGTGTCTAAACTGTATCACTACTATAAATGCCTAAGAAAAACGTAATATCGCAACAAACAAACATTCACCACAACAGCCTTTTTACATTACGACCAGCAAGTTTGTCTTACAGATATCTTCATGAGGCAATAACAAGCGAGCGAGGACAGACAGCACCATATTGTGGACTCGGCAGACCTCGTATGCTGTAATTAAATTCATGTTGTGGAGTGCAGCATGCCGTCTGGCCTAAGTTTGTGTCCTATATCCAAAGCGTACTCCGCCTCCGACAGTTCCCACACTCCCCAACAGGAAGCGGCCCTCCCTCGAGATCTCTGCTCCAAATAGGAAATGACTGCCAAGGAAACCAGCCATACAAGCAAGGATTTTAAAGAGAATGACAATGGCTCGGAGATGCAAGCAGTGAACTTGGCATTCATGTGCGTTTCATTGGAAATTCAAACTCGCCCTGTAGCGCAGCTGGAAAATATGGCTGCACTAATGTTTTACAAGTTATCGCAGGGTGGCATTATGAATACACAAGATGCACGCTAAATTAAAGTGGAAAAAATAGCCTTGCTGTGAACTAGATCAGTCAGCCGGCAACACCACTCATTTCATAATCGGAAAATCATTTGGGGCCGGAGGAACAATGTAATAATTCAGCATCCCTTAAGACCCCGGTACAGAGCTTGTTACTGCATTTCAACAGCTGCGTGTTGTGCGAGTTCACGGATGAACCGTTATGTAATGTAACCACCGTGGACGGGGTCACTTTTTAAATCTGCAAGCCTCTTTTCCAGGAGGCTTATTCGGGTCATTTTTGGGGCATGGGAAAGAAATTTTGATAAAGGTGACATTGTTCTGGAAGTTTGCTTTGTCAAAATGTACAAAGTTTATTGGACAGAGTGCTTTCTAAGATAAGCTTCCTAACATGAAAAATGCAACTCACATGCAATAATGTAATAATGTAAATGCACACGCTAATACCGCTTTGAGCAATCATATTAAACAAGATCCCGAGGCACTGACGTCTACCGTGCCTTGACTTCCAAGTGAGTAGAGATTTGTTAAGCAGCTAGATCTACCATTTCTAAGGACAGATGATATATTATGTGCAAAATATAGTTCTGGATGAAATATAGCATGGCACATTGCTGGAAACTGCTATGTTAACCATCCCCATGCAACTTTACAATCCCATAATTGATATAATGGGTTGGGAAAATGTGTGAGGCCACACATGGCAATTGGCAATTTTCATTAGTTTACAAGCTGTTTTTGTTTATAAAGAAACATAGAAGAATATATTTATATCACCTTGCACCTGCCCGATCAAAAAAAGTACTTTGAACAACATACATAGCCATGGTTGTATCATAGATTTACAATGGTAATGTCGCTTTTAAAACAATAATATTGAGTTACCAGCTAAACAACAACAATACATGTTAACAGTAGCCTATATGTTAAAGGCATTATGTACACACAGCAGTTATAGGGCAAGAATTAAGCATTATTGTTATTATTATTACAGCTGTATTGTGTATCATGTTGTCATTGATTTTGGTTGTAAAAATAGGAAATTTTCATTATTTGCATGTCTCATAAGATTTGTTCAACAGCATGCAGCATAACAAATTTATTAACAGAAGACATTTGTTTATTTTGCTTGCATACTAAGTGCACAACATAAAGCTATAGAGATTAAAAAAACTGACACCAGATTCTTACATTCTTAGCAAAACAAATCTATTTTATTTGTATTCATTCAACTGCTTTTCTAGTGATAACACACAATGCCTCACATGCACACATCTACAAAATCACACATTGCTCACAGCAACCCCAAAGGTGCCAAGAATTCATCTGCACAACAGCAAACATCTACCGTAGCACTTTAACAACAAACACATCATCAAATTCAACAGAGAGAATGGGATGTCAACAACGCGTACCCCAGTAACAGGGTGGAATAATGGATCTCATTACATCAACACACATCCTGACATAGTCACTTAAATGTTACCAAATCCATTATAAGATCCAACAATGAGGATGGGATGTCAACAACGCGTGCCCCAGTAACAGGGTGGAATAATAGATCTCATTACTGTACATCAATACGCAATATAAACAAGTGTATCCGAAAGCACAATACCTGCCGTTCACCTGACCCAAGAACACCGTGTGTTTTCCACGCACAGTGTGTATTTGTGTTACACATATGTTCCCACACAAAGGACAGAGCATTGGGTTAAAAGCCCTGATGTATTCACCGGCATCGTACCTCTGTTACTGCCCGAAGCGCGCGCTGTTTACCGCCGTGGTAACGCCGACAAAAGCCCGCTGTGAATCTACCCGTCGTCTCTCTTTTTCGTTCACCACGGAGGGTCTTTAATGAGATGCCATTCAAGCACAACGCGTCTGTCCCCCAAACGCGCTCCGGTCCGAGCGGCAGCTAATATCTAAATGTCTTTCGGGATTCCGAGACAAAATACTCACCATGCATGCCGTCAAGATCTCCGGTAACGTTAACACGGCGATGAAAGCGAAGATGAGGAGACGGGGAGCGAGCTCACTGTTTCATTCTGCACGGCTGGGCTGCGGCCCGACGCCACTGGGAACGGGAGACGCACGCAGCGCGCATACGGCTCAGGGAACGCGCACACACACACACACACACACACACACACACACACACACACACACACACACACACACACACACACACACACACACACACACACAATCACACGGCCCCGCCTCCCTCTTCTCTCCCCTCGCTCAGTCCTGCTTGTTTTAGCTGTCACGCTCGCAGAGAGGGAGGCAGGGGGTGCTGTAGACCCCCACTCGTGTTTAAAGTGGGCCACAGACCGTGGGCTGCGCAAATCTCTCTGCTGTGCGCATGGGAAGCGGGCTGAACGCGTTGCGAGCTGGCCCCGCCCCCTTCCTTGTGCTCTTCTGTGTGTGTTAGTGGGTGTGTGTGGCCTTTGTCCTGAGCTCTTTTGTGATTGACTGTAAATACTGTGCTGGGCTACAATTATAACATATACCTTCAAACATCCATGTTTGCTGGGGGTTCTTGATAAAAAATTTGCTATGGTAACCATAGATGAATCATGATATTTGTTGTAAAACTATGGTATAAATAGTAATTAATCCACCAGAGAATCAAGCACTAAATTACCATAATGAAATCATGGTTAATTTTTCATTTTTCACTTATTTTTTTGGGGAAGCAAGATCTTGTCACACACGTTGACATGTGCAAGGTCCAAGGTTTGAGACATACTTTGAGGCGTCCTTTTTTGACCAGTAAGAGCCAATAGATAACCACCTAGCAACATCCACAACCCCCTAGCAAACACATAGCAAATTGCCTTAAACCAGTCAGAATACATCAGCATCCATACAGCACTTCTCTGGAGGCCTCACACACTATAGCACCTTGACACAAACTGACAAGATGCATTTATATAAATGTCTTGAAAAAGTCTTGAAATGCATACATTTCGAATCATTCCATAAACTCACAGGGCAGTTTGTGTTTTTAATACCAGTAATAGCAATCGATGATGAGATTCAGATCAAGCTTAGTGCTCAACCCCCAGGTATTCTGCGATTAATACAAACTAATTACAAAAATTTAGCTTAAGCCATGATGAGATGAAGAGCAGGAACAGGGGCTGAGCCTGATGCACCACCGCCTACAGCACACCACTTTAAACTATTAGTGTTATGAGCTTACAACACTGATTCAATTTAATTACTCCTTATCTCATTCTTAAAAAAATATCAATTAGAAATATACAGTGGGGGGGTTAAATATCTGAGACCACTTATGAAAATATGTCTCTTTTTCTATACGTTTCTAATTAAATACAACTGCAAAATATAATTGAAGATTTTTTATGTGGTCTCAAACTTTGGGATAGGTTAAATAATTCCATACCCTAATAACACTGGCTTTATTGCTTTATGTGCATTTTAATGGCCTCTGTCAGCACAAACATATCAAAAAGACAACACAAAGTCATTCAGATTTGTTAAAAGAGCTTTTGAGTATTACATCTGGTGTCCTTTGGCTAGTACAGTGTATTTTGCTTTCGTCACAGACCAAATGGGCCTGTTATCATCGATTTACTCCAGTGCAGAATGGACTCTATTCAGACGTCTATAAACGCGTTATCGAGAGTTCTTATTTAGAAAGGTTTCAAATGCAGCAAAAAAAAAAAGAACAAACCCATGAGTGTCACTGACTAAGGCATTAAAAAGCTTTCTGGCTTTCCGGGTGGAGAAACAAAAGTTGGTTCCATGTCCTTCAGGGCTGAAACAATGAGGTCATGTCTTTGTTACAAGCTGGAGACAGAGGCGTGATATGACAGAATACTCTCCACGTGGGCGCAGGACGCTGAAATACAGACACATTCCCAAAACAGAATTCATCAGACGACATAATATTCAAAAGGAATGCACAATGACTTCAGCAGGGGAGGAAGGCGTTTCCCACAAGCCCACAAACTCAACCTTTAACATAAAATGTACGCAAGTCCCTCGTCAGACAAATTCGTGACATGCTGCCACCGCTCTCCACTCCGCACGGCTTCCCCCTACAGCAAGCCTGTGATTCATTTTCCACTGTCACTCTTTTAACTTTACGTGTGTGTGTGTAAGTGTGTGTGAGAGAGAACTAAGAGCAATTACTTGTCATCTTGTAGCTTTAGCTAATGGTGCTGCACCTGTCTTATGGAGTTCTGGTAGTATTTTAATAATCATTTGTATTCCTCAGAAAGGACTTCTCAAACATATGCTCCCTTGAGCATTTAAGAAGAAGGAGATCGTAACAATGGGACTTTGCTTTCCATACTCACTACATTGTCAAGAGACTGAAAATAATTGTGAATGCAATAATGCAGATGTGGCCATAGCTGTCTCTCATATCTACCATTGAAATGCTAGACAGTAGCAATGAACGCCTACACTACTAAAAATAAAGGTGCTTCAAATGGTTCTTTGATGCCATAGCTCATATTTCATTCAAAAATGTAATTCTTAAATGGATAGTTCCGGTCCTTGATTGTGATTGGTTAAACCACATTCAAAGCCGTTGTAAATCGCTCTATAAACATACACCATGTGACATTATTACATCAACATTATTGCGCCACTGCGTCTGTGTGTTGCTGAGCCTGTGTTGCTTGGCAACCACTCCGCTTCTGAAAATCTGGATTGCATGTGAACTCAGAAAGGATGTAAAAAACCGTATTCTACAAATTTGGGGGACTTACTGTTTTATTTGTTCATCATAGTTCATCTATGAAGTTAAAGTCATAAGGTGACTTTTAGGAGCTCAACAGCCCATTTCAATGCAAACTCAAATCTTTAAGCACAATCAAAGTCCCTTTAACATCAATTTTGTTGCTACAAAGCGTTGCCAAATTTTGTTGCAGTAACTTATAAAAATTAGTTGATAATTTAAAGTTGATTAACATTTAAAATGTTGAAATAATAAGTATCGAGACAATTTGATTGTATTTGATTTTAAAGCAGTACAATTATTTATTGAACAAATTATATTATATTCAAATGAAAAATATATATATAGGCTACAATGTAAAAAAACAGAATTTTACAGATTTTTTATCTATTTTAGAAATACTATAAAAATAGGGAAAACAATATATTATATATCTTTATATCCTGTAATTTTGCAGGAATTCTTTTTTATTTTACTGTAGGCTATATTTCTGTCACTCCAGCTGACAGAAAATGTCTGTTTTTTTACAGACAATTTTTTACAGTATACAGGTTTGAAAGAGCATGAGGGCGAGTAAAACAGAATTTTCATTACTGAATGATTTCTTTAATTATCGAATATGCTGTAACCTCTAATATTCCCCTCAGCAAAGTTAATATTCTCCTCCTCTCTCTTCCGGCTCTATTAGTTACAACTACAGACCACTGAACACAAGCACAACCATAAACCGCCCCCCTTTTACATGGTTTTGCTTACAGGCTAGAATTATGATGCATGATATTGACCTAGTTTCCAGTAGCTATGCTAACATTGCACAAGGACAATGAAGAGTTACAAACTGCCATACGTGTTAATTATAGAGGTGTTGGAAGACAAAGTCAGGGACTTCATTCGTCATAGTCACAACAAACCGTAACCCATGAAGGATGTTGGATTGGCGCCCCAGGATTTGAAACTTGAGGTTAGCAAATATATGTTCATTAAAACATGTACAAGCCTTATTGAATCTCACCTTATATTTATCTTTGTTGCTATGGCAACCTAAGAGGGTAAAAATGGCCTTTTATGCCCGGCGACTGACTGACTGCTTTTATAACCTGAGCAATTTCATTGGTAATTTCCCTCTATGGACTGCAAGTTGTCGACACAAATTACCTTGTCATTAAGTGAAGATGACTGCTCAAGATGTTTTGAGAGCCAACGACGCAAAATGCGCACATTGTGTACACAGCATCTCAATAGGACTGTTTGATAAATAAAGTGTCGAAAATGAAAGCGTGCCTCACAAGGGTATGAGGAATCGCTTTATATGCAAAATAAAGTTTCAACAAAGAGGACAAAGAGCCTGCCCGGGCATTTCGGTAAGAGTGAGATGCACTGAGCCCTGAAAGGGAATGCCAATTTGTGCGCCTGCAAGCGTGGCAATTTACGGGGGACGAAACTAAAGTGGCGTAGGTAGAATACAGAAACAACAGCAGTGGACAGAAGTGCTGGGTATAGGAGATTACTGTGTATTGTTATAGCAGAGGCTTATCCGATAATTTGATCTGTCATTGATCCATGAACCCCAGTGAATCCGCCATACACGGTTACACACTTAGCGTGCATTGAGCTTGTTAGCTAAAACTCTAAAGTGCTAGCATGCCTTCAAATAGTCACAAATTGCTGAATTTAGCAAAATTAAATGCAACGTTTATTTGCTTTTTCTTTGAAGTGACCAGATTTCTGAAATGGAAAACGGGGCAATTCTCGCTTAGCGGCCGACCAATATTTACATTTTTATCTTAAATAAAAATTGCATTATAAAACTTGAAACATCAGCAATGGATCTTATGCTATAAACTAAAAAAATCTAAACTAATAACAATATGAAGCCTTTTTGTAAAATACTTAAATAGTGAATATTCTGACCTGTGCAATACATTTTCATATAGTAGCAGCTTCACAACATTCACAACAGTCTCAACAAAACTCAAAAAGGTAAAGCTAATAGTTTTTTTCGTGTTAAATGATTTTCTTCATCTGAAAAAAAAAGTTAACATATACAGTGTTTTTGAAGCTTATGCAATATATACTTTAGCACATTTTATTTTACTTTGCAGGTTGTCATGAATGCTGAGTAAAAAACAACAACAGGAAATTACCAAGGACAATCCACTAAAAAGGCATTGGCTCCGGAAACGGGGATGTCTGGTCAACCTATTATTCACTTCCATAAAAACAACCTGCAGTAAGATATCTACCAACTTGAATGACAATGTGTTTTTGGCCATTTCTGATATCTGACTTTCTATAATTGAAGGAATAATATTTTGGGAAATCATCAAATATGAGTGAGAATATTCCAGATGACAGGCTGTCTGGTTGGGATCTATGAGATACAGACAGGCTGTGAATGACAGCAATATAATGACTGGTACTCACGTGACTTCTGATGCCTCATATACACCAAACAATAAGCAAAGAGAATCAGGTGAATCTGAGTTCAAACTCTTTCCATCTCCCTGGATTTGAGTGTGAATTGGACAGAAAATTCTTTCTGGAGTAAATCAGTTTGCTCGCTCACTGCAAAAAGACATTTTACTGGGCTTAACAGCATTCTGAGTGTCAAAATAACACTGACATTTACATTTCAAAAGATGAATTAAGGTTGCAATCCATCTTTTTGGTTTCTAAACATTACAACTCAATATTTTAGGTATTATAAGTAGTACAATAATAATAAATCATTTAATAAACAAACATGTTCCTGTATTAGGCTCTCTGCTACACAACTACGTTTATCTAAATAAAAAAACGAACAAATTGAAGTACAAATGGAATTAACATTCAGAAGCCATTCAGCCGAACGTTATTTTTATCAAGAAGGTTATTCTGTCCTTTAGCTCTAGTATTACTTCACATCATAACAATGAGATTCGGCGATTGCTCAGAATGAAGAATCGAGGGACAGACACAGTCCTGACCTTCCTCGTCCATGAAGATGTCAAACATCACTTCTTACGACACAATGTCATCACCGTTTATCATTCGCAAGCTCGATCTATACAACGTACCATGGCGAGCATTTACAATGAGAAGGAAATGAAGACAAGAGGAAAATAATCAATAAACATTGTCATTGAACCAGCAAAGGATAAATCGATGCCTTTTTGCTACTTTTTATTGAAAGGATCAGAATAAGGAGAAATTTATATTACAAATATATGAGATTTAATCTGTTTGGCTCAAACGAACACCATTGATTTTAATAAGCGATTTCAAAAAGAGAGAAAATGGATGCTATAAAAATTCTTTAAAATCTGATGCTTTTTAAGATTAACAAAACATGCACCATAGTCCTTAGAAAACCAGAAAATATAAAATGCTACTATAAATGAACCGCTAAACATCAATATCCATAGCATTACCCTGGTAAATAACCCACAAAGCTTGCTTAGTTTGCTTTTAAATGAGGTCGTTGAGAAGTAAAGCCTTTGTCTCGCATGGAAAAACACAACCATCTTTTAAATAAGCAGTGAAAGCACTTTCATCCGTCCTTGGTCAATCACAGAAATGCTCTGAATGGGTCATATTCAAAGCTGATATCTGAGGTTGCTGAAGGGTCAAAAGCAGAAATACGGCACGGGTTTATGTGAAGTACCCAGAACACAATAAAGAAAGAGGAGGGGGTAGAGAGCCTCACAGATAGATGGAGTGTTGTTAGAGAGAGAAGGACCGACATACTGATCGAAGCGAGAACGTGCGGTTCTGCCGTGGGAGTTTCTTTGTGAGGAATGCAGGTTTGCATTTAATGAGGATAATCCATTACAGCAGAACGCCACAGACCTCACATCACACACGTCTCCAGACCACAGCATCATCCGGCACTCGCCTGCAACCCTTCCCCCCATCTCCTGGGATACTACATGCTAAGGGACAGTGGATTTCAGGATGTCTTGAATCAATATGAATCAATAGTGACAACTCGGTCATGTATTATTAAAGATATTAGCTTGACTCTTTATGAAAGCGAGTTCCGTTGTCACACACAAAACAAGCTGTTTTCTCTAGCAGTGGTTATGTTGGATTTAAATTCATAATATTTCCTTAAAATCTACTCTTCAGAATACACTAGATATTTAGATATGATATTTAGATCAACTCATGGTGTGAGTTGTTACGTGGGGTGCATGCGTATTGAGATATCACAGATTTTACACATCAATGCCAACCACTAGATCTACATTGCACTTAACAGGTCACTAAATAAATAAGACAACATAAAAGCTTTTTATGATGGCCTTTGTCAGAAACACACCAGCGAACAAACCCGCAAAGAAACGGAGACAGTAATCTGTGACCTCTCTGACCTCGTCCAGTTACTGTATATGTTGCAAAATAAACTTTCTTTAATTAAAACTATTACAAAAAAACTACACTACACTAAAATTATAAATATGCACCATCATGAAAACAAAAACAAATACTAAAGCTGCCATCCTCAACTTTAGCCTCTATATTACGGGCACGGTTTAAAATCGTACATACTTTTCTATATGTAAGTTGAATTTTCTGCTAAATTGTACCCAACAGCTAAACTTTTTAATCTTTATTATAACCTTACAGTTGCAAATCGTGGTAAGGTAAGGAGAGAGAGTTTTCAACACTTTACAGTATTGTACTTGCAATGAACATAATATCACAAACTTTATTTATCGATATAACCTGTCTAAAAGAACAATTAGACAAGAAAGAAACCAACCCCAGCTCAAAACATCATGCAGAAAAAGTTGTTGTTACAGCTTCTATGTTATGACCTGCAATGCTTCTGCAATAAAAGCTTTAATAAATGCACAGGCTGTGTGAGGCGGCGAGGTAAAGAAAATGGCCTTTGCTGAATAAAGACATGTGTTTTGAATAGCCCTATTCATCACAACGCCCAAACAACGCACTTTATTTCTCGCTCGATTACAGGAGATCTCACTGCTGTTATTCTACAGAAAATGTTTGTTGGAGAAAATAAATTAAAAATCAATAGTTTAAGCCCAATGTCCTTTGTGAAGGCCACATTGTAAAGGGATATTATGAGGCAGGATGTCATGTTAATGTCTAATGTTTGATCTGCCCACCTGTGCTTAAAGAGATATTTCTCACAAAATCCTCATGTAGTTCAAAACCTGCTTATGACTCTTTTTTCTGTGGCACACAAAAGAAGATATTTTGAGAAATGTCTCAATGGTTTTGTGTCCATACAATGGGAGTCAATGGGGGCCAATGATGTTTGGTTACCAACATTCTTCAAAATATCTTATTTTGTGTATTGCAGAAGAAAGAAAATCATACAGGTTTGGAGTGACATGAGGGCGAGCAAATTAAATTTTTGGTGAATTATCCCTTTAAGGGCAATGAAGTTGATGGCAATTTATAATAACTTTATATAAAAACCATTCACAAATATTACCAGTAATGCTTAACACATAATAATTGTATATTCTTTTTTATATTAGAATATTTATTAACTATATTTTTGACATTTATAATGTTTGTTAGTGAATTTTGAATGAAAGTTATCATAAAGCTCTCACCAAAGATGTAAAAAAATAAATAAATAAAGGGAGCCAATAGTTCATGTAAAACATTTCAGCTATTCCTCTATCCCCCTTACCACGTCCTGTTTATATGTTTAAACTTATCAATAAACCCTTCGGAGGGGCCAGTTAGATGCTTAAGAGCTTATTCTTCACATTAAAGGACATCAGATATCTAAATGGAAGCTTTTATAGAGTTATCGCTTAAAAGCTCAAATATGCTCAGTAATGGAGTCCATAATGCACGAAACCACAGATTCTCAGCGTTCCCAACACTGTTTTCTGCAGACGGCCGGTGCTGCAATTCAATGCAATGATTTAATCCCACGTCTTGCCTTTTGACATCTAAACCTGGGACTGGAGAACAGAATCTGTAAAGCAAACCCATTAAGCTGGAAGTCTGCAATTTCAGCACCATTAGCAACACCAAAACAGCCTTACAGTGAGATGCTGTCAAATATCGGTAAGTTGACAGACCTTATCTGAACTATTTGACTTGGCCAACCTTAAGTTCCAGGCAAGCTGAACAATCTGGAGAAATAACCCTTAACCGACTGTGAAAGGCAGACCTACAGTGGTACGGATGCTGCATTTGAAAAGCGTTGTGTGTGTCACACACCATAGTGCCATGAAGATGAAGGTCCCTTTCCCAGGATAATAAGCTGGTCTAATGAGGCATAACATCGCTGGACAACCAAGGCCATTTTTCTTCTAACACCACAGCAACAGACACAAGCTTGGCGATGAGCTGAGAGGAAAACTAAGGTGAACTATAACCTTAACTTCCTTTTTTTATCATAAAAATAACTAAAAATAAATACATTTATCCTGGATTTAAGATCCAAGATCACTTTTCATCCCATATAATTCAAGTGAATAGGGACTGGAGCTGTCAAGCTTCAAAATCTTAAAAAAGCACATAAAAAATATTTTGAAACTTAATAATAAATTCCTTAATCTATATTTCGGTCCATGCTATACACAAGGCTGCCCTCAAAACAGCATACGGACCCAGATCCCTGGAGCCTTATATTTCTTCTCTTGACAGCTTGAACAACTTCAGTCGGCCGAATATTTCACAAGCTATCTCTCGCAAATTAGACGGCAGCCGAACCATTTATCCTCAGAGTAATCCAATTCGCTTCTTCACTCCGTGATCCCAATTCATTGGGGAGAAAGATGACTCACACATTTCAGCACCGGAAAAAGTGACTCTAAACAATCCTAATAGAGACGCTAAACGTTCAGAGAACAACCTGATAAAGATTTAAGGAAAAACGTGAGCTGTAAAACAAGACGCTACCCTGTAGAGATTTCTTAAACAACAAAGATAAAAAACATTAATGTAAACCAATTTACAGTACAGGAAGTGATTTGCATAAGGGGAGGATCATCACCAACCGGATTCGAACCTACATTGCCCACATTAGCATCACACCTTAGGATCCGCCAGGCCACAGATCGGACTACAATATCCACAAAAATTTTATAATATCAACATAAATGCTCAAATGCAACAGATTTCTCTGAACCGTGACTACACGCAACATCAACAATTTTAACATGTTCATATAAACAAAAGACAGTTCACATGAACA
The DNA here is from genome assembly GCA_026939265.1 of Oreonectes daqikongensis. Lineage (NCBI taxonomy): Eukaryota > Metazoa > Chordata > Actinopteri > Cypriniformes > Nemacheilidae > Oreonectes > Oreonectes daqikongensis. Next base: position 2,668,163 of record JAOTQM010000117.1, read on the forward strand.
GATCTTACCTCTCATTCTCCGCGCTCTTGAAGCCCGGTAGGATGTTCCTGAAGCTGCTGTGCCGGTCGAGCTTCGGCTGGCTTTTGGTGCGTTTAATAGACCCCTTCAATCTGCGGCTTAAGAAGCCCTGAGTAGGAAACCAGACCAGAGGACAATGTTACACTCACAAATTTCATCAAGCAGTCAGCATCTAAAAAAACAACACTGCATTTTAATTGTTGGGCTTGTCGTCTTCCTCTCCTCTCATCCGTAGCGTTCGGTTGAGCGGCGCACACATCTGCTCGCGGCGCGATGGGCTGAAGAAGCCCCGCTGATGTGATACTCCCCTCAAAGCCGCTGTTACCATGGAAACTGTTGGCTGGCACGAAAAGGGGGGAAAATACTGGTGCACTGCAACTGTGTGGAAGAGCAGCTGAGCTGGTGCTTTTGAGAGGCAGTAAAGATTAGGACGAGATTAAAAGGGCCTGAATTATTCTTCAAAGACCAAAGTCTGTCTAGTCTGGTCTGGAGGTGAATGGAGATCTGCATGAATGAAGGTCTGATTGAATTTAAATGACATAATGGTTGTTGTGGCACAAATTATAGTTAGGAGACCAATAGAATCAAACACAAATGCACAAACATATGTTACGTTTTGGCTGCTGGTTTGGATGCTGGTGTGATGGACTACTGGGCAGGCTGTTTAACTAGGTTAACCAGCTGGATGACCAAGTTCTAAAGACAGAAAAACAACAGGGACATGGAGAAATTATCACAATGGTCATGATCTGTGTGCAAATATTTATATTTGTGATAAATTGTGATATTATTTCTGTTTTATCTACATACCACTGTGAGCAGATATAGTTCCCCCAAATATTCATGTAAAATAAACAACAAAAGATATATAAACATATACATAATATTATAAAGTAAAGTATTGCTTTGCCTTTTGATACGGCTGGGGCAGCATAGAAATTCATGCTTATATAAGTTGGTCTGTATAGCAAGTAACTCAGGAAAGAACCCTATCTTGGTCAGCTTTGCATTGATTTAACTGTTCTCCCATCTTAATAATTAATAAACATCATTGCCATTATCATATCCATATTATATTACAACTAAGACAATAAAACAGCTCTAGAAGGTTAAGTTCCTTCTCACAATGCATTGATACTATTCAGTAAGAATCAAATGATGTTTTTTTATTGAGAGCATGGTGACTGATATAATGCTGAACTGTACAATACAATGATAACAAACACAGAAATATAACAAATTGAACACAAAAATGAATAAAGTGTATTTATAAATTATATAAAGTATTCATAAATATGAATAACAATATTTATATTATTACATTTTTAAAGCATTTTCCTCTGACAATTCCATCTGTTTTGCGTATGTATTTGAAACAACACAAATACTGTATGTACAGTAGGTTTGCTTAATGACCATGACCAGTCAAAATATCATATAATGTCTTTAATTAATATCCAAATAGTATGATAAGCAATGCTGGTAAGCGAGACGTATTTCTAAGTGATGTTCTGAACCCATAGTGCATGTCAGGTCAGTTATATCCTCTCAAAGCATACCTTTCCACTCCAGAGTCAAACAAAATGATACAGCTCCTTATTTTTGGGCGCATCCTCCGCATAACATTTGCCATTTGTCTAAGTTCCAAGTGGAATTATTCATGGAGCGAGTCGTGGTGAAGCAAGAGAGCTGTTTGATGATGCTGTTGTTTAGAGCAGACATGCAACTGAAGGCTGCAGCCGTGGTCAGGATCAATGACACCGCAGATCTACTCGAGAAACAAAGCTTTTTTGAGCTGGTGCATCTTATAAATCTACAGAATGAGATGCTTTTGAAGCAACGTCTATTGGCACAGATGTTTATCACTGGGTTTAGAGAGATTCTGCATTTTTAAAGATCCCTGCTCAGTTTCAGAAAACAAGCTTAGCAGCATGGCATGAAATGTTCAAATGATGCACCATTTGAATGGGATGTATTTTTCTACATTCATGTGACCTGGATGCAAACATTACAAAATCCATTAAAATGTATATAGCGGGGTTTAAAAATTCTTTTATGTTTTTCATTTTGTATTTTATCATTTCTTACATTTCACACTTTTTATGTTGACAGTGTCATTTAAAATTGCACTGAAAATTTCATGAATTAAACTGAACACATGAATTTCTGAATTTCTTCTTATTTGGTATGTCATTGTGACATTTAGACCTCACTGCATAAACATACATTTATGCACATAAATAATTAAAGGAGTTTAAATGAGGATCATACCTCTCATTCCTAACATAGAGCAAAAATTGACATTATTCTGGATTATAGAGTTTAACCAAGGACTCTGTAATTTTTTAAAGTTTATGCAAAAATCTGCTTGAAAGAAACATAATTACAATTACAAAGTAGTGTTAAGAAGCACAATTACTAATCCAGTCTGAATTGGACGAAATAATTAAAATGTTAATGTTTCTGGCAAACCAGCATGATGTTATATATTTTTTTCCAATATTTGCACCGGCCATTTTCCCCTAATAACACACTATTCCAGCCCTAACTAGGCTAACATGCATTGTTGGCATCTTGTCTAATAAGCTCTGTCAGCTGCCAAAAGTATGAAGTTCCTTGAATTCCTTTATGCCTATTGTGTTCATGGACTGAATTCCTGTAATGCTTATCTGCTGAGGCTGCATTCCCCAGAATCCCCACCTCTCATCTCCCCCCTCAGCCTCGTACCCTGTCATCTTTATGCTTGGCCTCTCTCTGCCCTCTTGTGTCCGAGTCTGCCAGTTTGAGTCTGACAGCTTTAATTGTGTGCCTGTCTGTTTGTATGAGCTGACAACACCAGACACGGCGTGAAACATTCTGAGGCAGATACACATGGATCTGAACCCTGTCTGATTTTGAACTGGACTTTACTTTGTAAGAAAGCAAAGGGCTAAGCCATGTCATGACCTGCTCTGAAGGAGCTGCTAGTTAAACCGTTCCAATTGCTAGTGAGCTACCTACAAAGCATTTGATGGCATTTTTTAAAGTTATAATATATTAATATAAATTAAAAACATAAGTAATGAATACAGTTTAGTAGTTTGCAATAGTGCAAAAAATGAGTAACTTAATATAAACAATTTTACAATTAAAATATTATTATTTTTTGTGTATAAATTGGGAGTCTGTAAAAGATAGATGTCTCTTAAATTTTAGGATGTGGTCCTTTTATCAAAGACCATATGTCAAAGACATAATTTATTAAACAAAGGGAATATTAAATGTAGCAAAAACAAATAAAGATATTACAGCATAGTTTATTATTAGTCTTAAAAAGGGCAAACCAAATCTTTGTTTAAATTATATGTTTGTTTTAACATCCTTAGGACCCTTGAAGGGGTTAAGTCTCGACAAGCTACAAGCCAGTCCTGCCATAACCGGCAGAATGAAAGCATCGAGTTCTTACCCTCATCGTGCCAATGTCCCAAGGTTACAAGATAAACATTCCTGGAAGATGACTATAACTCAAGAGGCCCCTCATGCCAAATCTTCCAGATGTCTCCTTATCAAGACCTTATTATAACTCTAAAAAACAATAGAGCATAAATTCTTCAATGAACGCACTTAGCATAACGTCCATTATCAGACACGGAAAAGCTGCTGTGTAACTCAGCTCGGATAACAACAAACCAGACTCTCAACTCTAGCCTGCACTAAGAGCCTAAAGCATCTGAAACAATACATCTAATATCATTATCAGTTCTGCTCGCAGCCAGACAGTCTAGCATGAGCCGTAACACAGAGGAGCCTGCAACATGAAGCCGCTTCCTCTGCGAGACAACCGGGGCCTGTTGGAGAATCCGTGGGTTCCTAACGATTGCAAGGTATCGAACCTCTCCCAGGGGTCTCAAAGTGGTCCGCACAGCACGGGGTCCAACATTTGCCCTTCCTCCTTCTGCTCCGACAAGCTCGGGATCCTGTTAAATTAGCATGGATCCCGGTTCGGCGGGCTCACACGAAGCGCAGCGGATCAACTCGTCGACATGCACAAGGGGCGTTCACGTTCAAGCGTGCTTACAAACACAGAGTCTGGCCTGATTCAGTTAACAGATACTGTCATTAGGTTAGCTCTGTAATTAAACCATGTGGGTGAGCGGCAAACATTGAAATAACTGTTTATCTGTGCTTTCTAGTTAGGGGTAAACAAAGAATGTAGTGAAAAAATGGTGTCAATGGAAATACAATCTTTTAGGGAATTACGTTGAGGGACAAAAAGATTCAGAAAACTATTATGCAAGATAGCAATGATTAATTTCTCTATGCATTCAATCTCGTTTTACACTGCCCTTCCCCATTGACTACCATAGTAGGGAAAATTACTTTATTTTTTAAATACTGTTCAACACAAAATTAAATATTTTGAAGAATGTAGGACAGCAAAACTTTCTGGGGCACTTTTGACTACTATTGTAATTTTTCCTACTATGGTGGTCAATGGGGTCCAAGAACTGTTTGGTTACAAGCATTCATCCAAATATCTTTCTCTGTGTCCAACCAAACAAAAAAATGATACAGGTCTGGAATAACAATATAATATAATAATAGTGAGTGAGTAATTCATGACAGAATTGTCATTTTTTGGATTAACTACTCCTTTAAGAGGACACGAAACAAGCACAGGAACACACTGGCAATGCCACGTGCCCACAGCTTTTCCGCAGCCCAATTGAATGCAGCAATATTCCCTATCTGTCTCATTAACATCAGGCAGGACTGATCGCATCTCCTCCCAGGACCATACCGCATTAGATGCACATTCAGGTCTGTAAACCAATACTGAACTCTATCAGGCTCTGTAATCCTTCACTCCTCATGGGCTGACCCGGGGCGTAACAACCAGCCGTGACCGGGTTGCTCACTTATCTGTGAAGAGAGTCATTAGGAGAGGTGATTCTCGCCCCGGGCCGGCAACCTGCCATCTCTCGTCAGGCTGTGTGATGACACATGCGTTACTCGACTAACAACAACTGCTGGGATTAACCGAGTGCAATGAAATTCAGTCGAGAGTTAGGCCAACAAGTGAATTCGAGTGCCCTTTGCTCCTCTAATCTCGCTAAACAGAGTCCCGAACAAGAGTCAATAAAAGCTATGAGTGCCACACAATTGCTGTTATCCAGAGCAAATAGTACTTGGGTTAGGTTGTAAAGATGCTGCTAGAGTGTAGCACCTATATAAAACATTTTACCACCTGATACTGTATCAATGTTCTTACGCCAAGAACATCTGAAGTATATTTTTTAAAAAGGAACGAGGATGCTGAAGAGCATTCAAAGCACTGTACTGTCAATGCAAACCCAGACTGAGAAAAAAAAAAAAAAGATAAAATTTCAGTGCAGATGAAAGATAAAGAAATTAAAAATGCCATACACAGCATTAAGGTTTTAAATACACTAGAATAAATATACACTTGTAATGCATAAAGCATTCAATATTATCTTAATATGAGCTAAATATACAGCTGCATAAAAAATTAAGAGACCACTCCAAAATTATTTTCATTATTATCCTATATATATATGTACATGTTTAAGTTAAATGATCACAACTTTTGTTTCATTCAACAAAAAAATTAATGTTTTTACATGTATTTTAAAATCAGTCCAAAAATATAATAGAAAAAGCCTGATTTTTTCACAACTTCCATGCGACTTTGCATTCTGTCAGTCTCACACATTACTCTTGTGTGATTTTGTGTCACTCCTGAGGTATTATTCTGTTGAAATTCAACAGACTAGACTAGGACTAGAATTGCCACAATACATGCAGAAATGATGATTAAAGACAAAACTGGAGTGCTCTCTTGATTCTTTCTTCAGTTGTATTAAATATCGCTGTCAGAAAACAAATTACAAAAACTTCATTAACATGCAAACTTATAAACTGTATAATGCAAGTCAGCTAAATGTAAAATTTGCAAAACATGATATATTATATAAATGTAGATATTCCAGCCATTAGTTTGCAACCACAAGCTGTGTGAGATATTTCTGTGATGTCATAAACACGTACCGTGACTTTAAATGGAGTCGACGAATCTGCATCCAAGGCACCCACCGTTTTGTCCACTGTGCCGCCGGGCATGCTGCGTCGCCGACCCACCCGGTCAGTGTGCGACTCTAAAAAAGAGAGATAAAGAGTTACCACTAGGATATAGACTGTTACAGCGATATAACTGAATATGGTTTTCTTCTTGAAGCATAATGCAGTCAAGAGTTATAATCCCACGTATCATTTTACTTCCAAGCAGTAGAATTGGAGTGAATGGGTGTTGACTTTTTGAAGCTCCAGAAAGTGCATCCATCGATCAAAGAACTGCTCGACATGGCTTCGTGGTCTTAACAAAGATCTTCTGAAGCAAATCAATGCATTTGTTTAAGACAAATATCCATATTGACAGCGCTATTAACGTTAATGTCTAACTTCAGTTATCCACTGTGATAACGGCATCCTTCAAGAAGAAAACCATATTCAGTTAGGATGCCTTGAGGGTGAGTAAAACATGGGGAAATTTCGATTTGGTAGTGAAGTATCACTTTAAGAGGGCTGTTTTAGGATCAGATCTACACTAGAATAAAGTTTTATAGTCAGGAGTTGCTAGTTTTGGATAAGCCTTCTTGGATCATTTGGTTGAACCAAATGAACTCTTAAGTGAGGCCTTCCTAAAAGCATTCAAAACATCTCAAAAACATTAAATTCATGTGGTTGCTTCTAACCAAAAGGCCCACCCCACGTTTTTATGATATTCTGTTTCTGTAATAGATTTATTCATGCATAGCCAGATGGCTGAATTTCTGCCTGAATCAGGCTGTCAGACGCTTGGCATTCACCTCACACCCGTATCTCTGTCTGCCCGATTGATGGAGAGACGGAGAGAACAAGTGTTTGTGAGGGAAACAAATGAGAAAGTCAACGCAGCCAACCTGAAAGACAAGATCTATGAAACACATCCTACCGTCTCTCTCTTTGCACATTTCGGATCATTTCAAAATAAAATAAGAGCAGGAAATGCTTCTGTGCTTGGTTGGTTTTTCATCGGGAAAGAAGCATTGCTAACAAGATCTGGAACCCTATTTTTGGAGCCACCACTTTTCTTCTGCCTGAATGGGTTATTTGAATTAAAAAGCCTCCCGTCCTGCAGAGAAGATCAAATTGAGTCAGGGTTTGGGGGCGAACTGTTCCCCTTATTAACAAACCCCGTCATGCTTGCTCTCGTGTGCGCGCATCTACTTCTACAAAGAGCATGGGAGAAATCAATCACTACTCAAACAGCCTGCAGATTAGAGAACGTCTGCACGGATCCGGTCCTGAGTCATCGTATAGTTTTGGCTGAACAAAAGCAGACATGATCTGACAACATGGAGGATGAGTGATTAACCGCCCTGCAGAGGCATCGACATATGAATGCAGTCTGTGCGTGAGCGTGTGTGTTAGTAATATCATCTTGCTTGCTAAAAAGATGAACAGATTGGAATGCATGGGAGGGAAATCTGAAAAGCAGGCTTTTGCTTATAGTGTTAATATCACAACATTCTGATGCATATGTTCGGCGAGATGACGTGATCTGTGATCTAAATGTAGTGTTTGTAAACAAAGACGTACACGCAGGCAATGAAGTTTTGTACTAGTAGATGTAAATATGGAGGGAAAGTACATAAATCAAGTTTCTTATGTCATCAAGACAAAAAAGTATATAAAGGCATACATGCGTGACAAAAATGCAATCCTCGTTCTTACTCAACATTCTCCACTGGTTGTGATGACTAAAAACCCTAAAAGCATTTTGCTCTAAATGATAAACACAACTCCATTACAACCCGCAAACAGCTCATTTATTCTGCTATTATTTCATCCCTAAACTGCTTGGTCACGACAGATAAAATGCCAGCAAATAGAAAACCATCAAACAGCAATTAGGAGCCGGCTCCCACAATCCTCCTCTCAGAGCCAAGTGTTTGTGAAGAGTCGAGACTGTAAAACGCTTTCATACTGAGAGCACAACACGAGGGGCTCGAGGAAGCTTGGTCTGAACTCTTGACCGCTCGGCTGATATTTGTTCAGAACAAACAACAGTGTTGCTGTGGAAATGTTCTTGCTGTACTTTCAAGATGGAGAAGAAAGATCGCAGCAGAGGACTCATTATCTGGTTACGGTAATGAAGCCAGCTGTTGTTTTTCATCTGTTATGCTGTATGTAAATGTGGTTATGTGAAGCTAGATTTCAGATAAATGAGATTTTACAATAGACAGCACACTGTTATGTACCCAGCACAATGACACCAACATAAAAAACCAAGCAACCTACAAAACTCCTTTAAATGCTTGTCTTTTTCAATGCTACTGCCCGGTTATGTGGTTAGGACGGTCAAGCAAAACAAAATGGCATAATTATAATTATTATAATAATAATATATAATATTATTATATTATGTTTTAGTGCAAGAAACTTAGATTAAAATAGCGAGAAAAATGTATTAAATTAAGTATGTGTAAAATATAACCCTTAATATGACATAAGGATTTTATTAAATTCAAATAAATTAAATAGGTAAGATACAACCCAATAAAATATACAAATTAAATTAAATGTAATTAAATGAAAGCCTATAAAATATAAAGATATACTAAATTAAATTAAATTCAATTGGTGTAAATTATTACATAATCAAATTTTATTCGAATTTTATAATTATTTTTAAAATATTCTGCGCAGAAAAATATATCTTGGTAAATATTGCAATATGCAATACAAGTTAATTTAAATGATAATGAAATATATTTAAACCACCACTACATCACTACAGCTTCTAAAATGTTTTACTGCCATGTCATTATCACTAAAAAGATTAAAAAGAAAAAATACATTAAATACGATCTGCTGTCTGCATCAACTTAAAACTTACTATACAAAATATTCTCAAGTATTAAATTTGTTCAGTTATTGAAAACCATTGCAATGTGCACATTACATAACATTACAATTATGCTTTTGGCAGATGCTTTTATCCAAAGCGATTTACATTGCATTATACTGTACATTTGTTTCCTATAGGCTAGTACGTACAACCCATGGGATCGAACCTGTGACCTCGGCATTGCTAGCGCACTGCTCTAACCGCTGAGCTACAGGAAACATGCATGTTTAAAATATTTCAGTAATTTCGATAAATCTTGCTTCCTGCTCAAAATGGAAAAAAGAAAATGGAACAAGCAAGCAAGCAACGCTGCTTCTAAGTTCATCAATTCAACCCCATATGTTGTAAAGACTAGTGTGTCATTCACTGTCCAAAGACCTACAGTACAGCACAAACGCTTAACGCTAGCGGCCCTATTAATCTACATTGAACAAGATACATGACTCAGGCGTGTAGGAGACGTCTGCGCTGTGGTCCCGTCGTCCTCCATCTGATCTCACCGAGGACTCTGTCATTCCAGGAAATTACACAGAAGTGCCACAGTCTCATTTAGCATTCAAGCGGGGCTATAACTCACAGATCCGTCTCATTTTCTCTTCATCTAAATGCATGTTCTTTTCTTCACGTCTGGCTCGACTTGTCACAGCAGGACACAATGAATCTTTACATGGGGCTCGGTTTAGTTAGATGAAGGCCAGGGACACCGTGTATTTCAGCTTCTTTGGCGGCGATGCATAAAGCAAAGACGATAACAGCACAACTGTTTTGTATATATAGAGTAAGTTACTTTTTTGCATTGGCGGATTCATGTAAGGTTGTTCATTTATATAAATAAAAAGGTTTACTATAATGGTTTCTATTACATTTTTTCTACAGTGAATACTGCAGGGAATTCAGGTGACTGAAAAGTGGGTCTGTCTATTAAAACCAGATTTTGTTCAGCAAGGACAAAAGTAAGAGGGAGCCTAAAACTATTTTTTGGGGCATGAGGGGTCTGAGGCTTCATTTGTTCAGAGCAGACCTCAGGTTTTATAGGTGAGTGAGGTCATTTCCTCTTACAAGCTCTTTTTCTGGATGTATTATTATAGTCATGCTCTCTGGTGCCTGAACCTCAGCCTGTCAATCAAACTGCTGTGCAGTCTTATTTTTTTAGCATCACTTACCAACCAAAACACACTCACAGAAGTACAAGAAAATGATAGCTGAGAACTTATTTATTTGTAGAATAGTTTGGTGGATGTTCAAGATATTTTGAAGAATGCTGGTAACAGAAAATTATTGACTTGCGTTGGTTTGTGTCCATCGATAAAAGTGAATGGGGGTCAACGGTTTTTGTTTACCAACATTCTTCAAAAACATTTTTTGTGTTTTCCGGAAGAACGTCATGATGGTTTGAAATGACAAGCGGGTGAGTAAATGACAGAATTTACATTTTGGGGTGAACTAAGTCACTGAGAAAAGACGTTAAATGCTGCGTCACCGCAAACGTTCTCTTTGTTCCGTGAAACAGACGCAGAGCCGAACTTATGAGTGCATCTGTCACTGGAGGTCCTGGATGTGTCAACTCACAGAACTTTATGGTCTTCGACTGATGAGTTCAGGTAAGGCCGCGAAAGCCCGCAGATCTCTCACGTCAGCCATAATCTCGTTTCTGCCAACCCAACAGAACCTTTCATCTCCAGAACTTCCTCAGCAGGCCTTTATCAATCTCAGCAGCTGCCCAAACTCACAGTGTCACTCACAATGAGACATTTAGCAAATCTGAACATCGTGCTTTTTCCAAGTAAAACTGCCGAAACAAGAAGAATTCTGCACTTGTAAAATTCATAGAAATGTAAAAAACTGGACCCCAGAATAGATTCCCAGAAGAATCTTTGTAAACTAATAATTCATCTCTTTATTTGAGATGTTATATTATATTCATAGACTATAAACTTCTTAAATCTCCTTAAAGTAAAAAAACAAATCCCTGACCTTAAATGTAAGCAGGAACAATAGTGATGCTTACCTTAGCAAGCAGGGAAAAGAAATCAACACAGAATAAATTGTTCAAGGAAATAGAGTCATATTATGTTCAAACCTGAGTTAAAGGGGAGGTGGCAGTTTCCTCAGTATTGCGAGAGCTCTGTCTCTTTCTCTGGCACGCACGCACGCACACACACACACACACACACACACACACACACACACACACACACACACACACACACACACACACACACACACACGCACGCAGTATAAATCTTTCTCTGCTCTAATCAGTACAGGTATTCAGAGGAAAGGCCCCTGGAGGCTGTATATACTCGGGAAGCTTCAGTTCGCCACAAGAAGAAAAGGAAAACACTTGTTTATGAACTCGGTTGTAGCAGGCAAACACAGCACAAGAACTGCGGGGGAATGGAGAGATATTTTTCCCGCAGCATGACTTTTGTATATAGTTCGACAAAACACATTCTTTCTGCTTCAGGCTGGCTTAAAGTAAAGCTGTAGTCATTTCAACTCACAATCCAACTTTCACTGCTTACATGAAAGGGATATTTCGGCTTTCAATGCATTTTAAACCTATAAAAAACAAGTGGCAAAACGTGTACCAAAATACTATGTATACAGTCACAGAGCAACTTCTGATGTGTTTCTTTTATGACTGCATACGAATGATTTATTTACATGGCAATGTAGAGTTATAGAAAATGAATAAAACGGACAGTTCACCCAAAATAAAACATCTGTCATCCTTTACTCACCCTCGAGTTCGGATCTGTATAAAGAAAATTAACAATTTTTCAACAAAACAGTAGGTCACAACATGCAGTCATCTCATACAAATACAACCTAATATAACCTCATGTCAATGAAGAGCATCATCATACTTAAAAAAAGGACCTCAAGCACACACCAAACAGAGGAAAAACATTTTAAACCTGGACATTTTAAACTATTTCAAGTCAACCAACTGCTCTCACAAACATTAAACATTGTCTATATCTCAACAAAAAATACAAAGAAAATGAATTCACCCTTCTTAGTGATGCGGAAGCGACTTTGTGACCGCTGTCTGTGTCTGAACGGACCCAACAGTCTGTAGTAATACCACCTCCTCCCCAAAACTCTCCTAATTGCCCCTGACATGCCGTCCTGGTTTCTCTCTCTGTCCATGACCAACTTCTTATGTCACAGTATTACTGAATTCAGAATCCTTTGCAGAATGAACACAATGCCTGTCAGACAGGTAGAGATGTTTTTATGAATCCTGGGCAGATCCTACAAGTCAGGACTGCTCCTGAAACCATGGGAGAGAATGTTTTAGAATGGGGGAGAAGATAAGAGGTGGAAACTCCTCCCCACAAATAACTGTTGTGATTTGTGCATGACACAACTATGAGGTTGTAAACATTACGAAAACACTTCACATTTTTACCCTCATCGCCAACAAGGAATGTGTATTTGAAGTAACTTGTACATGGCTATGAACATTTTCTCATACCCGCTGACATCAATAAAAAAACAAACAGGATTTATCTCTCATCCTCAGCTAAACCTCCAATACGTTGACATGTTTGCTCAGACAAGGCATTTGACCCCGTGACCTCTACAGCAACACTAGACACACTAGACAGCAATATAATGAGATTTACGAGCCGTCTAAGATCATCTCACCTCCCTGTGTAATTCTCGATGCTGAGAACCAATGTCAACATCCTCCTAGACAGGGATGAGAACTATTTCTGAAAAAGATCTATGTGCACTCATTACAAAGACAAGTAACCAAAATACAGGAAAAAATAAACCCCAAAATAAAATGGTCATCATTTATTCATCTTCATGTAATTCTAAACCTCTATATGACTCTTTCTTCTCTAAAACACAAAAGAAGATATTTTGAGAAAAGTCTCATACAATGGAAGTCAATAAGGTCCAGTGTTGTTTGGTTACCAACATTTTTCAAAATATCTTCTTTTGTGTTCTGCAGAAGAAAGAAAGTCAAACAGGTCTGGAATGACATGAGGGTAAGTAAATGATGAAAGTTTCATTTTTGGGTGAAAACTCCCTTTTAGAGAAATTTTGTGCAGGTGTTTGGAACAACATGAAGGTGAGTTAATGAGCAAAAGAGAACAGGTGAACTATTCCTTTAAAACCGAAGTGACTTGAAGCATAACATCTAATTATTTAAACATCAAACTGACAACTTCATTACTATTCTGCCAAGTCACCGATTGTCAGCACTTCTCCAAACTTAGAGACATACTTAGAGCTACAAAGTGAACAGATTATAAGGAATAATTGAACAGCGGAAGTTAAAGTCAGACAAAGTCTGCGTCTGATAGCTAGACAGCAGCGGGAGATGATGGATGGGGGTGCGGTGATGAGCTGGAGGCTTGATGACAGAATATTTCTCCAGTGAGGACTGAGAGGAAGAGAGCCTGTCTGTGGCATGCTGGGTCTTTGCAGGGGGGTTACCAAGTAATAGATGCCAGAGGAGGCAGCAGGAGCCACTTTCATTCTGTCCCGATGATCAGACACTCGACCCCAGTGTGAACTTTTTCATTGAGAGAGGAATAGATGAAGGGACTTAAATCTGGCTCTTATAAGCTCTGGACTAAGTTGTCTGATATCATTACCCATAGTGCCATTCCCACCTGAGCCTCAGAGTTCAACTGAAGGAGACGACTGGGAAAAGGGAAATAAAGTCATGCTGTGTCCGAGTGATAGTCGCCTACTTTGCAAATATTTTTCCATTATATTAATGTGCTCTGGTAAATCATGCATTTTCAGACCAGGGACATTACTGTATCCAAGAAAGCCTGGTCAATTTTATGAAGTCTTGGCAAGTTGTCTGTTTACAACACATTTTACAAATATTCCTCTCCCAGCCGTTAAATGAAGATATATATATATATAGCCTTTCACAACAAGCACAATACAGAAAGTGTTAATATCATGGATCTGAATGTCCAGCATGCAGGAGGTAAATACAATCAGTACATGACGTCAGTTCTCTGGCCTGGGCATCTGTCATGGACATTTACAGGCAAAATGTTTACATGTAGTGCCCCCTTCTGGAGCAAAGTGGTACTGTTATTGCTTGATAAAAGTGCTTCTGGATATACAGTACCAAAGTTTGGAAACAATTAACTGAAATGTTACTAATCATCTTTTTTTTTTTAATCTTAAGGTGTGTGCTTTTATTTTTATAAACAAAAATATGATTGTGCCAACATATCAATTTCTTTCATTAGAAAACATTGTATTTACATTTTTTTAATGGATGACATGAACCAAATAATGAGGAAAATCAGCAAATAGGAGCTCTGGTAATCTCTTCAATACTCTTTAAAAAGCTTTCCAGGGTGATACCTCAAGACGTTAAATGATAAAATACAAAAATAATGATTTTGCTAATTCTAGTCTGAGGATGGCTACTTTACAGATGCTAAATTATAACATAGTTTTGATTCATTTGAGATGTTTTTAGTCACAACATAATTCCCACAGTTACAATTGTTCTACTTCATAGTTTTAATAAGATAACTTATATTCTAAAAGGTGGAAAAATCAAAAGAATTAATGTTTCAAAACCTTTGACTAGTAGTCAGAGATACAAAAAGAAACAGAGAGGGATAAAATAGAGAAAGAGACAGACAGTAGGATCAGATAATACTCAAATAAATGAATACAATTTTTTACAAATTTATAACATTAAGTTCTCTTACATAAAGACTAAAGTAATATATCAATGGCTTAGAAAATATAAGACATTTTTAAATAGGAGTCTGCCCCAACATGGCAACCGCAACATTGGGATCAAATAATGATCAAAATTCAACCTCTGCTATCTCACATCAAGGTTTCTGAGACCACTGGGACAATAAAGAGCCAGCAAAACATAAACAAATAAGTGGATCTTCAATGCACCTTTCAACATGCAGTGATGATGCCATGTATTGACCGCTTAAAAAGTCTACTTTCAGAGTCCACGTGCCAGCAATCCGGAGCGTGCAGGGCTTACTGAAGGCCACACCACACAAAACCATCCTTGTATGATTCTGCAAATGACTGAAAAACAATGATGTCTCCAGAGGATTTTACACGAGCTGTCACTGAAAGTTCTGGAATGTAGAGCAAGACACAACCACCAAAATGATGAACACACATAATGACATTCTTCTGTGACAATGTGAATTAATGGAGCAATGAGCGCAGGGTGCACAAACACATTAGCTTCAATAAAGTATGCCAGAGAAACAGTGTTCCGGACAGCCTGAACCAGAGCGTTTATGGCCCTGAACGAGACTCGAGAACGAGTCCAAATTATTGTGCAATGATCACAATAATGGCACGTTTGGAAAGAGACGTTTCCCAATGACGAAACAGCAATTACGCCCAGTCCTTTTCACTTAAAGTGTGAAAATACTCAATAAGTCGTGTTGTTTGGGCTGTGTGTGGACTACTTGGATTATGTTTGGCAAAGCATAAAAATTATACCGATTATACCACAGCCACGATAATATGCCAACCATACAAAACCAAGAGGCCACTGTAGGAGCAAGCATACAAAGAGATTCTGGTGCAACACATAAAACAAACCAGACATTGGAATCGAGTCGGCCTCTCAAGCGCAGTAAAATGCATATTTATGCAACATTTTATAGAGGCCTTTTTGATGGAGGCATGCAAGGACGCCTTAAAAAAAATACAAATGGATCTGAAAGTAATTGATGACAAAAAATGTTGAGATCTATATATGCATGTAAACCAAATCTTTATCTAAAGCAACACAGTCCACCTGTGACACCACCAAATAAATATGAATACATCCTAGTAATGTATTTTTTGGTATAAATCTTCATTCTAAGCACATCCAGCCCCTACAAAACCATGTTCACAAATATGCCACATAACATCTGACACTTCAATTCCTGAGCTACAAGGAACCTTGTTTTACGGATGCTCTCGGCTATTTGCCGCTTGTAAGCGTGGAGCCCTTTGAACATCTGGATGTCCCCTGGAAAGCGAGAGGCCCTCCGTCACCAGACACCATTAAAAACATGCTGCTAAATCCTAGTCAGTCACGCCGCATTTCCTGCAGCAACATTCAACAACATCATGAATCTCATGCCAGACTGACACCAGGACACACCAGGACGCAAAAATGCTTTTGCACATTTTGTTCTCAGCATTTATGTCGACTACAGTGGAATATCTGTGGTTCATTTAGCTACAGAGTAATTGTGCAACTTTAAGCATCTTGTTGGGCATGTAAAAACTCAATGCGTTTTTCATTCGAAAGGCTGTTAATAGGAGGCGTACTGTTTCTTTAAGAAACAGCTGGTTTGTTTCCAATGCACAAGTACATAAAGCAGATAAAATGATACTTGGCATTGGATTCTAAAATGCATTATGGCTAAATCTAATCCCATGTTAAGTACAATCACGGCACAATTGCTTTCGTCAAGCTAACTCCCTTTTTGCAATTATCTGAATTATAGAGCGAACAACAACAGAACTAAACTAATCGCTCTTGAAGAACGAGCATCAACATGTTGTTGCCGTTTGTTTGCCCTTGTCGAGAATGAAGTCATTTACATTTGGGTTCAGTTCCAGCAACAAGCACTTGAACTGGTGGGATCTTGAAAACACATGTAGCACATTCGCTTTGACCCAATTTTATTCTAAATTCCTTATCAAAATAATCAGAGAGCTGCATGTTCAAGGACTCTTAATCAAAAGCAAGACAGATGTTCTCCGATTTTTTTGATCTACAAATCAAGATTTCTGTGACAAGACATTGCTGTGTTGCAACAAGGCTATTTTTGCCTTAAATATAAAAACGTAACAAACATAAGCAGACCACCCACAGATTTCACATGTATTACATTTACATTCATGAATCTGGAAGTCACTTTTATCATCAAATTTTTGCTACGTCACCCCGTAGGACCAACCTGATCTCACGAGAAGTCGCAAGTTTTTTTACGAGGTGGCTAATTCGTATGAATTCATACGTTGAGTCGTATAAAAATGTACGATTAAGCAATACTGAAGGCCCACCCCTGACCCCACTCCTACACCTAATGTCACTGGCGCGGAAGCAAACATCACTGGCACCAAAGCAGACCAATAAAACGACTGAGATCGTACGAATTCATATGAATTAGCCACCTTGTAAAATACTTACGATTTCACCGCGAAATTGAGTTGGTAGGACACATGTAAGTTATATTTTTTAACTACCATACAACAAACTACATAGAACAAATATGGGTTTCAGCTCATAAAAGCATAGACACAACTGTTAGCTGTGCACTTGGACTCTCACAACCCTGAGAAAAGTATAGTGAACTTAATTTAATACTGTCTAGAGCTGAATAGACACCTCAGGAATCTCAATGCTTTCTGGCACGATATCTGCTGTCCTTCAATCTAATCTAAAACCACAGAGCCCATCATCACGCCAAAGGGTACGCACACACGCTCAAATAACATTATTACATTCAGATCAGGTGTAAGGTTACTTCAAACAGGAAACACATCAAAGCAGGGCATAAGTGGTCCGATCCTGTCTACAGGGGTCTTTTCCCCGGGCCAAATGTGGCAAGTTATGGTGAACATGAGAACTCGGCTTCCTAAATTACGATCTGTGGGCCGTAAAAAAAACCTTCTCTATATATAACTCCTTGATAGTGGATAAGGCCCACCAAGGTTTTGTGGCAACCGTCTAAATATTTACAAATGTCTGTGATCGGCTGCTGAATCAAAACCAGAAGCAGATCTCGAACCCGCCGCTCGGTTAATTCATCGTTCTTTGGCTTTTTTGCTTTGGTATGTTAATGAACGTCTAGCACAATGGACTCCACGGCATCAAAGAGCCACGGATAAAAATGCCAAACAACACCTGCCTGGTCCAACAGCTCTGTTGCCCGTGCCAGGGTCCGCATTAAACACCTGCAAATAAGCGAAGCTGGCATTTTATGTGATTGGCATTGCAATTTACAATTTGAGATATATTGTTGCATCCCAAAAACTAGATTTGCTTTCCTTACCTTATTTTTACCCAGCAAGCACCATAAAAATGTCTAATGTAATAAGGTTGCATTCATTAACATTAGTTAATGCATTAGCTAGAATGAATAAACAACAAACAACACTTCTACAGCATTTATAAATTTTAGTTTATGTTAATTTACTAATACATTTGCAAAAGTTGTATATCTTACACAATGAACAAACAAGGAAAATTGAATTGGCATTACAGGGACAGTTCTGTCATAATTTACTTCAAAATTATTTATTTCAAAATAAGATATTTTGAAGAATGTTGGTAACTAAACAACGGCGGTACCCACATTCACATGCATTGGTTTTGTGTCTGTGCATAGCGAATGGGTCCCACCATTGTTCTGTTACCAACATTCTTCAAAATATCTTCTTTTGTGTTCTGCAGAAGAAAGAAAGTCATCCAGGTTTGAAATGACAAGAGGGAGAGTAAATGAAAACCTACTGTATATAATCTATTGTTAGTTAATTTATTGATGTTAACAAATACAACCTTATTGTAAAGTGAATTGTCTGCCAAATGAATAAATGTAAAGTGTTCCCTATAACCCATACAGTACATTCTTAAAATAACTGTCTAATAACATCTAAACACTTTCTATAAATACACAAAAACACATCTTATATTATTACTCTGTCCCATCTACACAACAAGATCACCAGCCTGTTCTGCCACACACACACAACTATCTCCCAGAATGCTCAGGGCCAGCAGAGGCCTATATTTAACTGTGCACATGTCGGCTGTTGTCACAGGTTGCCAGGAGACGGGATCAATAGCGGGACTATATCAGCCATTTCTCAAGCAGCACAGCTTTAATAGTTCAAAGTCAGGCATGAAAAAACTGCTTTGGAGTACAACAACATCCTGACAAAAAGGGAACATATATGAGCGAGAGACGTATGGAGACAGAGAAAGAGAGAGGTGAAGAAAATGAACAACAGAAGCGAGACAGGATTCATTTATTCAGATCCTAAAACAGCACAGCTTTCATCATAAAAAAACAAAATGCTGACACAGCTAATATACACCCTCGAATTCAGTCCTGCAGGACGGAGAGTAATTCCCATGTTTCCATATGAATTTATGGGCAGTTTTTCTGTGGTGTGTTTTAAAGTGTTGGACGTGATTGCGAGATGGATTTAAACTATGTGGCACATTCACAAAGACACTAAGCCAAATTTCACACATTATTTTCAAATGTTTTTGCCCCAACAGCAGACCCCTTCATTAACACCCATCCAAAAATAATGTCCTTTTAACCCTATATTGTACTGAATTTTATTTATGGTTGTGGCACACGCTTTGTGTTTCACTATGAAGTTAAACCGGGCCCTACATCTTGTTGGAGCCCAAAACGGATCCTTCTCACCTTGGAGCCCCCAAGGGATCTCTCAGAAATGGGTCAGTTTCTCAAGCAGGTCACCTCATGCTGGGATGAGAAAAATCAGGAACAGAGAGCGAGACACTCGTACTGAAGGACTCAAGGATGTGTCCAGAACCATCTCAGCTCTCATTGAGAAATAATACAGCAATAAACAGCCCGCCTGTTACATCCATCTGCAGGCTGCTCGCCTCCGCAAGAATTCTAACACGGCTTTTGGAAAGAAAGGAGAGTGAAAAAAGGAGAACGGGAGGGGGGAAGAGGTGGTTATTTTTTTCCATCTTCACAAGCGGTTGAGGGGCCTCGTTACGGTATTTTCTCTCTCGCTCAATCGCATTGTGCACCACCATCTTTAGGGAGGACGAATCCCTTTGGAGAGTCGAATTCCTCAGGAACGTCAGCCAATCAGAACGTAGGCTCTGGGGAGTGTGTTGTGGGAAGGCCTTCTGAGCTCTGGATCTTTAATCTCGCCGTGATGTGAAAAAGCATACGCACACAATACACGGCAGTTCTTCATTACACATGCAGTTCTTGATAAATGACTTTGGATGGCAGAATGCTGTAGATTTACTAAAAAAAGTTGATCATTTTGTTTTTGTCATTCGCATCATCAAATTGAATGGCAAAAAGGCATTGAAAAGGCAAACTTTGATATAGATATTTTTTCTAGCAATGTACTATCCCTTAAGAAAATGAACCATGGTTTTATTGCAGTAAAACTATTTTGGCAGATTGATTAGCATTTGTATTACCATAGTTTCACAACAAATATCATGGTAAAATATGGTAAATTTATGACAATTATGGTTTTACTATTAATAAAACCAAACAACATTATAGTTAAACCATGGTTCATTTTCATAAGGGATTGAAACTTTGAAATTATTTGTCTTTTGCCAAACAAGAGTATGACTACAAACATGTTTCTACAAACTGAATCCAGTCAAAATTAAAGGAAAAATTATATCATATAATATACATAATATTCATAAGAATTACGCTCAAAACAAACCAAGCATATTTCTTTAAAAACCACAAAATAAATAAGAAGATTAATGTTTGTCACAGGCCCGTGTATCCAAATAAAATGCTCTTAAAAAGACCTCAAATAGCTTTTGCTGGTTTGTGTGAAAAACGCCTCGCCGACATCTGTTTCGAATGACAAGTTAAAAAGAGTAACGTGTAAAAACACATTAATCTGATGTGCTGAAAGGGGAGGGGCAAAACAATGTTTCCATGGTGATAAAAGCTCCGGGCATCCTAGCAACAGTTTCGATGCTTCAGCAATTTGTGGTTCAGTGAAGAGGCCGCGATAAAACGCTCAACTCACAATGTGTATCTGCTTTACTTCAAGCCACGTAAAACAAGCTCCTAAGAGTTCCTACTGCACTGCAGCAATAAAGGACATCAAATTATGAGCGTCTGAAAGCTGTCTGGCTGTGCGTATAATGCACATCAAGAGGGCCATTCACAATTTTTGTTAGCATTGTTATTGTGAGAGGATTTGGCAGGTACTGTAGCTATGCTGAATGTAGAAAATTTAACAAAAATAGACAATGGGGTAAGAAAAAGTCTAAATATTATAATAAAATATAATAGAATAATATAATTTAAATAAAAATGTGATATAATGATAATATTACAAATAAAACAATAATAAAATATGTATATATAAATATTAATACCTTTTAATAAATATAATTGTAATAAATATAAGTTATATTTATTTTATTTATTATAAATACATACATATTTTATTCAATTAATTATTTTTTATTTATTTATTATAAATACATAACACTGTGGTATGAAGAAATAAGCAAGTCTTAATATCATTATAAATTAAATTAGGCTCCATTTAAATAAAAATATAATATAATTATAATATTTAAAATAAATATTAATACATTCATATTTTTATAAATATAAAAAATAAATACATACTTTTACATAATAAATCTTGCTTTAAGGATGTTTAGATAATATTTTTTTAGCATAGGGAGAATTTGTTATTTTAAAAAGTATTTCCTAATTTGCTATTAATAACATAAAAACATATTGTTTAGCACAGCTTACCACATACTAATGGCCCATACACACCAAGGACGAAAACTATAAATATAACTAATGAACACTATATTAGCGCCACACCAAATAACTATAATGTTATGTTTATTCTAAGCTTGCATGCTGAAGTTTTACATTTTAAATGCACGAGTCCTTGAATTTCCAATGGATTTTGATTGGCTGTCAACATTTTATCGTTCATTATCCCTCCATACTCTTACTTTTAGAAAGATTTACAGAACTTTATAGTATAGCTATCATTGTAGTCCTTGGTGTGAACGAGCCTCAACTTTAATAAACGGTACATGACTGTAGTTTAACTGCTCTCCAACAGCGTCTGTGAACACATCATGAGCTGGACAAACAGGCGAGTATCTTGACAAAATGTTCTAGTCTAAACATCCTGCTGAAGGTCTCCAAAACAACTAAACGATAGGGAGCTGGAGGTGGACAGCTGTTGTTACTGACACAAAAGCACTTCTGTGAAACGTGAGGTCAGAACGGACGTATGACAAGCATCTGGGAAATGTTCACATACAAACAAATTCTGAGCAAAATGCCCACATGGATTTGTAATCACTACCATGTTAAAGACCCTTAACATCTGAAATAAACAAAGACACAGGAGCTGAAAAGACCAAAGCATTACTGGTTTCCAGTATGCAGTTGTGTTATGGATGTTGGTCCCCCAGCATGGGGTGCTGGTGTTTTGATGTTCATGTTTATGTTTGTCAAGGGAGTAAAATGTTTGTATATCTGTACTGCACAAAAAAAAGTGAATAAAGAAACTTTTGCTGTCACCAGAACTGGTAGACCGGTCTGCCAGTCAAACCATCATTAAATCAGCGCTAGCAGGTCTTTTCAGATGGATGCTCTACAAAGTCTGTGATTAAAACTGAAAAAACAGACAAAACCGTCAAGAATCGTTCACTTCACAATGACCTTATTATGTACGTATTGAAGTGAAAAGCTGTTCCACCCACCTATTCTCCATTCTGACGCATTTTTACAACTGCCCTTTGGAAAATGTCCTTTGCTTTAATGACAGCCATTCAGAGTTTGGTAAAGGTCAACTGTGTGTGTGTGTGTGTCACATGAAGCTTCAGCGGTACATCGGGATCAGGACGTAAACTAGAGCCGCAACCACCATAAACATCGAGGGGCACAAACCCCTAATATTTTGATATTTCGTTTATTCATTCGTCAATAATCTTATTTGAAAGCTAGAAATTAAAACTGTTTTAGTGTATCTTTAAATGATTTTCACTATAATAGATTCTATTATATTTCTAAAATATAGCCCTAGAGAGCTCTGTTGTTTTATCTTCCCTTCCAATGGACCTCTAATTCATTTTTATAATACTATGCAATTAGGGCAGAGCCATTCTGCAGTCTA
Organism: Oreonectes daqikongensis; assembly: GCA_026939265.1. Lineage (NCBI taxonomy): Eukaryota > Metazoa > Chordata > Actinopteri > Cypriniformes > Nemacheilidae > Oreonectes > Oreonectes daqikongensis. The sequence continues at coordinate 2,691,033 of JAOTQM010000117.1, forward strand.
CGGGATGAATAAAGACTCCAGTTGACTACCCTAAATTATATCTAAACATGGATTTTACATCAGTGATAAAAAGCCTGCCTGTGACAAATTAACATGCAGCTTAACATTACCTAACTGGAATTAATGCTTACAGTTAATATCCAAAGAGAAAATACAAGATATGTAGAGAAAGAGAGAAAACTTACATAACCTCACTGCAAACTTGTATTTAAACTGATGTCATCTACAGATGTCTTAATGTGGAGATTTTAGAGGCATCTAGTGGTGAGGTTGCAAATTGCAACCAACGGCTTACTCCCTCGCTCCCCGTCTCTTTCGAAGCACTACGGTGGCTGACACAGGACAACGATGTCGTCACATTTTTGCTGCTTTGCCGAAGGAGATAACATATTTACAAATTCAATGTAAGTGGACCCGCGGTGTATGTAGATAGAAATAGCTCATTCTAAAGTAATAAAAACATAACGCTTCATTATGTAGGGTCTTTATACACCTCTGAAGACACAGTTATGTATATGATATTGCATTTCTGTCAATAGATCCTAAATATTACACATTGCATCTTTAAGTCTTAAAAGTGACCCATAGTAATAGACTAACTGCAGGGGTTACAATGAGACAGCTACAGTCAGGCCTTTGTTATAAATAATACAGCTCTGCAATGAAACAGCTTGTTTGTAAAGCTACTGAGTACATCACTCACATTGTGTATCTGGAAGACAGCCAGTCCTCATGCCAGCAAACTATTCTGAACTATAGTGGCTAAAAGTCCAAAGACAGAATGTTGCCAACAGCATTTTATGAACAATAGCAGGCAATTGTCCACTCTGACAATGATGCTACAGTCATCTGTTACTGCATCAACCAAACTAAACAGCCATAAAAGCACAAGATGGAACATAAATGAATGTTCATCCTTATATCCGGCTAAAGGAGATTACCTCCATCTTGAAATAAATCAAGGATTATGTTCCTGACTGAGATTGTCACTATCGAGAACCATGTCTGGGAAAAATAATCCTTGGCATGTTGCAAGCAGAACTGCTTTGAGTCCAAAAGACACTTGTTGAAGGACATTTAACCACATATTCCTAACCAAAGTAAAGAAAAACACACAAGAATCTACAACCTTCCCAAATGTTCAGATGTTTCTTTTGCTTTTCATTCGACTGCAGATTTTTTGAAACAGCTGTTTTTTGAATGGAGACCTGAAAGGAAACATAAGCCGTTTATACAGACATCTATCTGTAAAACTTCAGATCTCCACGCAAAAGAATCTATTCAATTATTTATTCATCGAAGCCAAACATTTTAAGCACATGCTGAGATGCAAGAAAATCTTTTGATGCTGAAGAAGATTTGAACAAGTAACCCATTCTGTTTGCTTCTTTGTGAAATTTGGAAAAGAATGCAGCATCAAAGCATTTCCGTGTCATTAACAACATAATATATGAGCTGGAAATGAACCCACACAGATCCTTTTTAGCAAGAGCAGCCTTTAGTCAATTAAAATTCTTTTAAAGGTAAAACAGCATTCGAGAAAGTCAAGCAAAAGTTTCTACTTTGAGGATAAAAGTTTCACAGAAAACTTGTAAGCTAACCTACATGGAGTGTCCGCATTCGTCTGGTGATCTAAAATTTATATTTCTTTCTACTCCTGTATTCCTTTTTGTGCTTTTAAACTCCCAAAAATCAAAGAATAAGTTGACACGATAAAAAATTGTGGTCTGACAAGCTTTGAAAGTTTTATGATAGTTGGCTTTGGGGTCTATGATACACATCTATTAAAGTTTATCTCACTCCACACGAATGTCACATCACTGTTTATACAAACGTCATTAAAAGCTGTCAGGAGGGTTTACTCATAAACATTTTTTTAAATAAGGTGTTAACCAACGTAACACAACCAGAATACAACCAAACACAACGCCAGATGATTTTAAACTTTGAACTCTCTAACTTTTAATATCTTTTTAAAGTCAAAGTCAGCTTTATTGTCAATTCTGCCACATGTACAGTACATATAGAGGATTGAAATTGCGTTACTCTCAGACCCCTCAGAGTACAAAAGCTTTTTAATACATTTAATGGCAGTAAATAATGCTTTTTTCATCACTGTCAGACAGAAAAGTCAACCCACGGCCGCTTTAAGATCAACGTACGTTACACATCTGTCAAAAATTCTGTCTGCGTTGAGGTAACAGTAGCTAAATGTGCGTACACACATCTGTTCATGTAACACTATTCACATATTAATGCCAACACACCCTCTTCTAAAAGCTTCAAGATAAAACATTTCAGGTGTAAATGACTCACATTCCGTACAGATCGCAGAAGTGTTTTACAAATGAGGACAAACCCTGACAACCTGCGCTAATCTGTTTCACAGCCCCATTGAAACACACAAGCTTACATCGCCGTCTGTCCCGCAACACTTTGTTAAAACTGATTCCAAGTTCTCCTCTTACCATAGTGGCCGTCCAGCACTAGTTTGTTGTCCAAGTCCATAACTTCAAAGAGATGTGAAATCACACATGCTTGCAGTGGCAGGAGAGTGAAGACGGCAACAGTTCGCGGGGAGGGTGTTCTTCACGCCTCGTCACCCGTTCGCCAGAGGAACGCTGTCCCCTGTGCAGCCTGCCTGCGCTCTGTTCTCACTGGAGCTCGGCATCTGGCAGCCGGAGCGATCTGAGCTGGGCTGAGCCACTTCTCTGGGCCCCACTCACTCCCACACCAGCGCCTGAGCTCTTAAAGATACAGCAGGGTGTTTTTTTTTTAGATTGGTCACTTGCTTTTCCTTTCTCTCTCTCTCTCTCTCTCTCTCACTCACTCCCTCTCTCTAAATATATCATATAGAATATTTTATGCCCCTATTGTTTACTATAACATGTTTAACTAAAAAAAATCTATTTATCACAATTAGGAAGAAAATAATAAATAATAAACAATTCTTTTAATTCATTGGTGCTTTGCAGCAAGGTTATTTTAGTTTACTAAAATTAAAACTTAAAAAATGTTTCTGTTTATTAAAATCAAATAAAATATTATTGTAATTATATAATATCTGCCAAAATGCATAAATGTAAATGTAAATGTAAATATAATAGTTATTGGCCTAAAAACTTATTTATTTTGCCTAAACTGAAATAAGGCACTACAATTGTAATAATAAACAAAAACGAAAATAAAAATTTATTGATTTTATATAGCAACATAAAAGAAACAAATAAATAATAAAATGATAAAAACATATTAAAAAATTGCTAAAAATGTAACTAAAATGTACATAAAAACAAAAAAATCTAAAAATAAAAGCAAATATAAAATAATAGTAAAACTACAATAAAACTAAAAAACAAAACTATAATAACTTTGCTGTGCAGTAAATTATCCAAAATAATGTCACTTTATGAAGAAATACTCCTTATTATTTAATTTCTCTATTTAAAAAGTTTTAAACTCAAAAATGTTCTTATTTATTTATGGTAATAATTAATGTAATTCTTCTTTTAATTTCACACATGTATCACACACTGTCTTTTGTAGTAACCCTTTTTGTCCTATTTCCATTCCATTTTACAAGATAAACTCAATCTCAATTTAAAAAGTGCTAAATTAAATGAAAAAAGACTTTGTTGAAATTGAACCCAGTTCCTACTTGTAAAACTGACTGTCCATTTGGCAAGTGATGAAATCAAAAGAAAACTGTTTTCCTGCTTTTAAGTCGCTTTGGATAAAAGCATCTGTCAAATAAATAAATGTAATGTAAAATGTAAAACCCATGTCTACATTGGTTGTCACAATGCCGTCTAAACAACAGCAAAAGACATAAAGAAGTAGCTGTAAGCAAAAAAAAAACCCAAAACCCCCAGATATTTTGCTTGTGTCCATATAGATTATGATTATTTACAAGTCATGAGGCAAATCATACAGAATAAGCCTCCGAGGGATTATTAAACTATTTACTGTACACTATTTTATGCATACAGTATGCCCTAAACCACTCGCTCAACATCCAATACATTGCGAAAGCCGCATGATAATGTAAAGTAATGGGCGAGACACAGCTGTAAAGTCTACTGCACTTTGTGTATTACTGCATCCCAGAGGAAGAGAAGACAATCGGAAATACGATCTGAACGCTCAGACTGAAGCGCATTTACTAAAATCCAATTTTAATTGCATTTCAAGTCACATATGGATATGGTTTGGATCATATTTGTAAAAATATAATTAAATCTCTTTTTTTTTTGCATCTCAGAGAATTCTCATTCATCTGGTGCAAGACCACCTGCATATTGTCATCTGAAATATGCTACAGAATTTTTGGCCACAAATGTTTTGAGCCAATCACGAGAGCTGCATAACAAATCATTCCAGAGCTGCAGAAAAATATTGTCACAACATCAATGGCTGTCAATAGAGAAAGAGGGATATGAATTACCAGCAGAGGCAAATGGGGACATACAAACCAACAAATGCCTTGATTCAGACTACACAAGACAAAAGGATTCGAGATGGATATGCACAAAGTTTTAGTTGTAAACTAGAGTAAACACAGAAATATTTACGGAGTCAGCAGCAGTCATGCTTCAACACGGCTGCAGAACACACCAGACACTATGTCAGGGTTTGCACATGCAGATACAAATTTCACGATGTCTCCAGCTTTAAAATGAATGTGAGAACACTGAAACTAAAATGATGTCATATATATTTAAGAAAAGAAATCTTAGATTTAAGAATGCTTTTGCTTATAGAATGAAGTACTGAAGCCAGACAGGCCGACATTACAATATAAGTTACTTTTTTCAAACCTATTTACACATCACCAAGTATCTAATTAACAGTGATGACCTATTTAGACTGAGAGAGTTCTTTTCAACTCTTTCACAAAGCAGACATGTCTGCATAATGCAGGTCGTCTCCAAATTCAATGGCACTGTGCACCAGAGCTCTTATTAGGCAAATCCAAACAAAAGCTGTCCTGTAACACCATCATAATTATGCATCCCACTTCAAATAACTGCGTCTAAGAGATCTGGACAAAAAGAAGCATAGAGTTTACAGCGTCACGGTCACTTTACTGGTCTGTCTGTTTTGTGTCACGTCTGAACTTTAACTTACTGTAGTATACTTCATTGCACTCTAAAGTCTTTATGACTCTGTCGTCCCTGTTTAAAGGAACAAGGTGTACTGTATGTGCGCTAGACTCACTGCTCTCTGTAGTTTGGGTGCTCTGGTGCTTACGGAGCTGAACTTCCCCAGGGATGCTGGTGCTGCGGCGCAGGATCCATACGGTGCATGATTCAGCTCGATGCTCTCGAAATAGCATTGGACCAATCTGAGGACAGTTGCAGAATGTATGTTGGTGGGCCTACAAGATTACAAATATGCTACAGGAAGAATCTTGTAGCTCTGCCCTGTTACAACTGTACTGTGAAAATGTTGATATGTACTGCCCCCTTGCGTTCAAAACGTACATTACCACAAATAAAAGGCTGTATTAAAGGATTCCAGACTCCTTTATTTTAATAGATAAGTGTCATGTACATTACACAGATAAATGTATTCTAACAACAAAACATAAAATAGAAATACAATTTTAAAAAGATATTAAAAATAGAAAAATTCTATATACCTCAGTCTTGTCAAGAAGAACTAGCTGACATTCAGCAACCAAGCAAAACTTAACTTTCCATCCAAATGTCTGTGAAAGAGGCTGTCCACAAGATATCCAATGAATTGAGGAAACCTTCATATCTGGGAATAATGTAAATGGATTGGTTGTATTAAGACTATGAGGAATGAAGACATTTAAGATAGCCTACATTTAACATAACAATAATAAACACAAAGTGTAAGTCTAACCAGCTAAAACCTCCCCCTGTTTTTATTCAAATGTATCTGCAACAAAGCCCATTGTGTCCTATATAAATATATTCACAACAGCCGAATAGTTTACAATACATTTTCCCCTATATATACAAATCATGAAGTTCTTGTTTTACTCACCGGTTACCCTCATCCAGCCCTGTTGCTGACAGCGTGCCATGGATGGTGCCATATCTCTGTAAACTGCTTTCATTTATCAGCTTGCAGATTTAGATGACCCATGATAAATGAATAGGCTACGGCATCGGAATAATTGTTATGAATGAAGTCAAATAAAAGCATCGAGTTTATATTGGTGACCCATTTACCTGCGCTCGTGCGGGCGGGTCGCTGCAGTTCAACGGGGCAGAAAAGTACGCACTTTAATTCCATAATTCAATTAACGGATTAAAGTACAACAAATCTTTCTCGATAAATAAACACTCTCTCTAACAGGAGACTAAACTGAATAAATAACTAGATTGCTATTTTACTTGGACTTATATATTAAATATTACACAAAAGAACATCACAAAAGTAATACATTCTCATTCCTGTCAGTCAAACGTTGCTGTATATCGTGAATATTAATTAGATGGCGTGACGTTGCCCCAAAGGGCCTTTATGATTTGATGATTAGAGTGGGCGTGGTTACTTAGCAAATTTAAGGATCATGAATATTAAATGAGGTAGGCCTCATTTAATAAAGAAAACTCCTTCGTTTATCATTTTCAAGAAAGATTTTGATATGAATTTGAACTAAGGACTCTGAACATTATGAACCTCACAGTGTTTATATAGGCTGTTCATGCTGAATTAAGAATATCAACACATTCAACATAACTGATGACAAACTGTTTTAATGGTCTAAAACAGGCATGAATGAATAACAATGACACATACACATTTGAACACGGTTTCAAAAACATGTCTGCCACGAAAGGCATTAAATGCGCTAGTAATATGATCATGAGAGTTCAAAACAAATACATTTTTATCCCAGAACATGATCTAAACCATAAGGCCATAACCAAAATATAAAACGCTTAAAATAGATTGTGACTTTAGTTAACAGCTGACAAAGAATATTCCAAACATTTTTGCTGACAATTACACAAATGCTTTTCATTTGGGGAAGTATTATTATAAAAACGTATCAAATAGTCTTTTATACAGTTTTCTTTTAAACAACAATGAGAAAAATATGTCAATTTATCCAATAGCTTGCATAGCTGATAAAATGTTAATAGTGCAATAATAAAATGGGGGCTAATCTTATATCCAATTATATACATGTAAATAATAGAGTATATTTATATGCTATATTTTTTATAGTACTATAAAACTACTAAAGTCCAATTATAGAATGATCAAACTTGAAAATTCACATAACATTCCAGTCAACCCAAACATCTGTTAATGTGAACACATCCACTTCCAGACTCACTTTAAAATGCAATGTAAAAAATGTATCTTTGGAAATCCTGTAAAAAATTTGATTTGACTGTCATCTGTGGGTACATTTTGAAAAGAGCCTAACTTCTATTGCAAATCGAATGGTTTCTCTACAGCTTTTCATTTGTCAAAGCAGGTCTCACCTAATACAGTATGATATGCCGAAGCATCATACAAAATAAAAATACTTTTTATAAGTCTTAAAACAGTATTTGCATCACTTTGGTTATATAATTTCCTAAAACAAATGTAAAACTATTGTTGAAAAGTGCAGACTAACAAGTATTTTTTTTTAACGCAACTAAAGTACCGCTGTTTCTGACACAATTGTTAATTTCAGGTAAACAAAACGTGTACAAATCTCTATATAGTCCTTCTGCAAAAATACTGAGTGAGATGAACGAAAGATACAAGGTACATTCAGTAAACTATTGTTCGGAAAAACAAATTCAATTTAAAACAGCATCTTCTGCAATTTGTATGACAATACTAGTTGCCATGAAGCTTTGAAGCAATACTCTTAGGGCCAATTTTTTACTTTTTGGGTCTGACAACTAAATTAAAGAGTTTAATACTGTCCTTTATATTTGTTTAATAACAGTTACACGCTATTATACGGTCTAAGCCAAGTATGTATCCATATTGAATTAGACCACTTATCTTCAGGATGTTTAAAGTGCCCTAGCAAAAGGACACTGGCAATGACTTTGATATGACAAGACTTTATTGTCCCATATGGGACACGGCCAAAAAAACCTAACAAACAGAAAAACAACTTATTGTGGCTTGTGGAAAAAACAAACAACTAGAACTGAATCTATGACTTTCAGAAAAGCAACACAGGAAATGGCAAGAAACCAATGTGAACCGTATGACACCTTTCCATCTGTTTCACACCCGTTCTGTGACTTTCAGTAAGGTGTAGTTCCCTCCCATTCCACCAAATACTGCACCTTGCCTTCAGGTGTGATCCTACGTGCCAACACCTGATACTTCTCTCCACAGGTGAGCCGACCAGCTGCCCCAAAATAGCTGGTGATGGAAGATTTAAGGTGAGAGAGAGAAGAATCGTCTTCACTGATGCTCTCAAAGGTGTGGCTGTCGATGCTGTTCTCCATCATGACGTTGCTCTCCTCTCCGGGCATGCTGATGGGGCTGAGCTCGCTCTCCACCATCTCTCTCTTTGGGGCCAGAGCGGTATAGTTAGAAGAGGGCAACTTTCTCTTCCGACTGCCCACGTTTTTCCTGTGAAGAAAGGAAAATGTTTGTTGATTATGTAGGATCTGGAGTTATCATTGGATTTATACACTCTTTACAACAAAGGTGCATCATCACCATGACATTGAAGAGACATGTTTCACACAAGTTTAAAGCTATTTTGCATTGGATGGTAGTATTTCAATCATAGCTTCTTTGGTTAAAAAGGTGCACCGCAAATGTCTTCCACTAGATGTCCTCTTCATCATCTTTATCGCTTCCTCTCTATCTGCTTGCCCGTGTGGGTGTCATGCCATTTAAAGGTCATACAGCAGAAGTGGACTTTTTGGTACTTTTTTGCTGCAATTCTTTTGGGGATTTTCCGAATCTGCATACACTTCAATGACCAAACATTTCTGCCCAAGGACAAGTGTAACTTAGGAAAATCACAGCAAGACGTGAAAATCTCACACAGAGATCCTGCAATTGAGAATCATTAAAGCTTCTAAAATAAGACGTAGAGCTAAACAGTCTTAGGACATGAAAGCCAAGCAGGGAAAGCAGATATGCGTTTGTGGAGCGTTTGATCTGGAACTGGACTAGCATACACAGCAGGGGACAGCGATCTGTCCACCCGTACAACTTCTTCAGAGAAAACCCTAACCCGTGTTTATTTTTCTCCACCCTCTCTTGCTCTCCACCACCCCACAAACACCCTTAGGAATGCAGCAGGAATATTCATGAGCAGGCATATCCTAAAATAAATAAGACAAACTATGGGAAACATAAGAGAGAGAGAGAGGCTGATCAGGATTTTATAGTAAAGCTCATTTTTTATTTTAATTGTGATTCCTGCATAAACAACATTTTGTCACCCAAACTTAACTTCCGGTACACATCAGCAAATAATAAGAGTCCCTGCAGATTATTTATCATGCCAAGCAAAGGAAATAGCAAGTAAATGACATTAGCTAACAGGGAGTTAAAAGTATGTCTAGTCAGTATTATTTTGGGTTACCAGTAGAAGAATCGTTACTTGCTTAAACTTAAATGTGACAAAGTTGCACGATCCATTCAACAAATTGTTGAAACAATTATTATACAATAAAATATGAATATTAATATATATAAAAAAAGTTATATTATTAGCCAGAACGATTAACAAACACAGATGGAAGTTAACTTCGGACCAAGCGCGTGCGTTCGATTAAAACGTCTATAGCAATTCCTGTTATGCAAATAATGCAATGTTATACATTTCAAACCCAAATCAAATACTGTTTCTCATTATCGTTTATATTAAACTCAAATTTTAAAATAAGTAAATATGTTTTTTAATAGACTATCACAATGAAGTAAAAAAAGATAAATACCTGTCATTTGAATACTTTGGTTTTAGTCAATTCTTGCCATGTTTCCAAGTGCTAAACTGTCAAATCATTATAAAACTTACTTTTCTATAATCAAAACGATTTTGGGGTGAATATAGTAATTATTGTAAAAGGAAACTAATCCACATGTTTTTTATGTTCTCAATATCTTCCACAGACTAAAACCACAAACTAAAAGTAGACAAACTCCCCTTTACCCATATATGGGCTTTCCTGGGAGTGTGAAAAATGATTGACAGACAGAAAGAGCTGCAAAGCATTCTGATTGGTTAAGCCAACATCTCTGGTTCAAGCTATAGTTTTTATGTAGTGCTGAATATTTAATAGTATACGTAATATTTTAGGACACATTTCAATACAAATAAAATGCTATTATCCTCTTTTCTTTCAACTTTTTTCTAAAGAAAAAGTAATAATCAAGTTAAATTCAATTATTCAAGTGTCTAAGCTTGGCCACAGAATGTTTCTCAAAGCCTGGTTAACACTTTTTTAAAAACACCCTTTAAATACAACACCAGCGTATTCATTTTTTAAAAGTTAGAGAGTTGAAAAACTACTGCACAAAAGGAACAATATAGTGCGATCCGGCTTTATGGATCATGAAGCATCAAAACCATGAGTCTGATGTGCTTCAAAAGCAGTGGTGACTTACAGGAATCAAACAAATAAAAACACAAACAAGTTCTGTTGTAGAATGTCAATAATACTCAAGTCTCAAGAACAAAACTAAAGCTTTGTAAGAAGACCAAGCAGTATAGAGACAAGAAAAATGACCTTCAGTAAGTAAGAAAATATATATATAATAGAAAAAACACACTTCTAATAGAAGTCAAATAAGTGACTAAAATATCCAACACATTTCTCAAAAGTGTAACCATAACAAAATTATTAGATCAACAGTCTGTGTAAAATTACATCCAATATTGAAAACAATATTAAAACTGTATTTCAATGCAATTATTCAATGCTTCACAACCACCTGCTTTATACAACGAACATCAAAATTCCCATTAAACTACTGACAGGGCCATTTTCTCTGCTTCTACCGACTCCATTCCCAAAATAAACAAGGGCCAACAAGCGTCCATAACCATAAATATTCCATAATCTGACACTATATTTCTCTTCGAGCTGTCAGGTGGTTTACACACAACATCAAGTTGTGATGGACGGCTGTTACTCCTCTTTAACTTGTGGCCGGTCAAGTGCAGGCCCAGCAGGGAAGGTGAAAATCGACAGCGACAGCCGTTCTGCCAAATTGTTTCGCTACAGTGATATTGATCACGCTGCGGTGTAGTTTTGTAGAGGACGCTTGTGATTGAGCTAGATGAAGGGTGTAGGGAATATGTGCTTGGATTCGAGCAAATACGTCAAGCCGTTTCACAATCGCTTGTGTTTATTAAAAGCAAAGTGGTTACGGGCAGGTGGTGACCCGGCGATTGAGGTACAGTCAGTGATGTCATCACTTTAAACTGCCTTCCCAGAATCCCTCAGGCTTGTAGCGATTGCAAATTGAATCACACCTTTGTGAGACTGCGCAAGTGTACGAGTGATTTTTAGCAGTCTGTGGAGGATTACATCACAACAGTGGTGCTTCATCTACAGTGCCATGATGACTACAAAACAATTGTGTTTCACGTGCGCTACCTACTTTTTTGAGAATGCTCGTTGTAATCAACTTTGAAATGATGTTATGATAAAAATGTGTAAATACATTTTTACAAAAAGTGCTTCAAAGTTTTTCACAGTGATGCCATAGAAGAAATGTTTTTTGGGTTCCCCAAAGAAATTGCTTATAAGAATTTTTTTGTTTTATAATCCAAGGACCCTTTAGTCTCTTTTGTGAAACCTTTTGTGAAACTTTTTAATGAAAAAAATGGTTCTTCTATGGCATCACAAAGCAATTTGTTTTTTTAAGTGTATATGAAATTAGTTCATATACATCAAATTTTGTTGGATCTGTTGATAGTTTATTCACAGACATCGCCTCACCGAATCTGAGCAAACATACCTGAAGTCGTAAGAGACGCTGGTGGTGGCGGAACCAGAAGTACTGGCAGCATCTGTGGAGTCCTGGTCCAAACTGAACGTCCGTCCTGAGCTGGTGCTGTGAATAAGGAGAAATAGAGATCGATGAAAAGAAGCAGAAACAAAGAAAGCTGCAAAAACAAAAGTTATCACTCATAAAAATGTGCTTAACAGGTTAATCACAGCATTGCCATAAAAGAACCATTTTCGTTCAACAAGAGTGAATAAAACTTAACTAAACCCAAAACCATCACATACTGTCAGCACGAACATTTCACAACTCATTTTACTTCTGTTAACTGTCTGCTTTCCTACATTCTTCAAAATATTTTCTTTTGTGTTTAACAGAACAACAAAGTTTATAAAGATTTTTTTTTTTACTGTGGTAGTCAATAGTGGCCAAGAGTTTGGTTGCAACTTGGAACAACTTGAGGATGAGTAAATGAAGACCCTTTTTTTTGGATGACCTGTTCCTTAAAAAAAAAACTATAACTTAGAAAATAACAGCCACAATTCAAATATGAAGGCAAAGAAACGACTGAAGATTCCAGAAGAAAACTCTTCGTTCAACCCGCCGCTCGCTATTCAACGCATTATACGCCGCTGGGATTGTGACTAAACCAGAATTGATCAGTAAACCATTCAGAGCATGGCAGTTATTAACTACAGTTCACAGCTTTGTGACAAAACCCAACATGCCCTTTTAATACGGCCAAACCAACTCTGAGTTTTTCTTCGGCGCACTTCAACAATTCTCGCTTTTGAGAGCGTCAACTGCCCCAATAGTGTTTCGGATTCTCTCATTATTCAGGCCTGTTTGAGAGATGATAACCTTTACAGAAAAGTATAATTAAATGGCTTCACCCGCTGTGTTGATAAAAATATGTTTCCGTGGGGCGGGGCTGTGATCGGAGGAAACAGTAAGAGACCTTTCCCATTTTTCAAAGGGAAATAGATGCAAATGAGCTTGATTGTTGGAAGGCCAATAAATAGATGTTTAAGCATTGAATTGAAAAGGTAATGAGAAAAGGTTAAGCGAGCCGTCTGTTGTCGTGAGAGAGGCTGATGAATCGACAGTGAATTTGATTGAGACCTCATTACAGTCATTATGTACGTCGATGGAGAGGCGATGATTAATTTCTAGACAGGTTAGTTTTAGCACAGGTGAGATGATTTGATCTAAAAATGAAAGGGCAGACGTATCAAATGAGCCATCAGAGCCGACGCGTGCGGACATCTGTGTTATACGATTAATGGTTATAATGCGCCTCGGGGTCCTAATGGATTATGAAGTTACTGTAAAGGGTGAATAATGTACCAGTTACAAAACATTGTTTATGCTTAATAAAAAGAACAGTTCATGCTAAATCCCCATTTTCAATTTCAGATTGATCACGTTTGTTACTCGCATATTACATAATGCAAGTCCTGCCCGATACTAAGCGTGCAAACGTTGTACAAACAACTGGCAGATTGTTTTCTTTTGGGAGAAAAGTATAGCCAAAATACAGACTAATACTGTACAGACTTAATACTGTCATTATTCATTTATTTATGATGACATTCAAAATCTATACATGACTCAAAATAAAAAATGAAGATACTTTGTGTCCATATAATGGAAGTTAATAGGGGCCAATGGTTTCCAACATTCTTCAAAATATCTTATATTGTGTTCCGAAGAATTAAGTCAAACACGTTGGAATGACATGAAGGTGAGTAAATGAAGCAAGAATTTTCATTTTAAGGTGAACTATCCATTTAACATATTTAAACCCTACCCATAACCCCAACTTTACAAGCCCCTAACCAAGTCCTAATCCTACAATCAAATTGGTTGATAGAAACATTGATGTTGAACAACTTGAGATCACGTTCGCCCACCTTTTCAAACTTTGCAGCTCATCCAGCGTGAAGTCAAAGATGTTGGCCATATGATGATTGGAGCTCCAGGTGGAAGTGAGGTCATTCTAGATAGATCACAAACACAGAATAAAAAACCTACAATGTTAAATTTATTAAAACGCAATGACTCACCGTCATTCAGATGACGACGATAATCGCGCTTTGATTGTGCCGATCACAACAGTCACACTTTTTATATTCACTTTAATGGCGTCTTTGAAGTCGCTCACGGTATTATTAGCTGCGCTGCCTGCAGTGTCGAGGGTGGGCCCTTAAAGTCAAACACGTCTGGGGACCAAAACTCTCACAAGGATTTGTCAGTTAAATTCTTCAGAGGGGGAATGTAATCCTTTTTAGAAAATGCAGACAGGCAGAATGAGATGCTATGAGCGTGCGCACGTGTGTGTGTGTGAGAAGCAATAAAGATGAGAAACGTGTGGTCTGTGTGGCAGCCGTCAGAGGAATAACAGAAAATCACCACAGGGGCGCGGAGAGATGCAAGGCCGAGATGAGGAGCGCAGGTGAAGATCCAAGAGTAAACTTCAAACTAGTCATATTTAAAATGGCTTTAAGTCAACACTGCAGACAGTACATAAGAAACCCTGTGGAAAAAGGGCTGAAATAAAAAACACATTTCGCATGAAAGCAAACCACAGAGGGATGGAAGAAGCTTCGGGAGGTAGAACACAGAATCTCAGTGAGGGAGGTTTAGATGTGCATTGACAGGTCAAAAACCATCTCGGCAGGCTGTCTCTTCTTTCATCCGTTTCATGAATGTAATTTCACGTACAAATGGAATTAAGTAGGTTTATATCGACTAGACCATTTTAAGACAATCAGATATTGATACTCGACTATTAAAGTGTTAGTTCTTAATGCAAAACAATCATGTTTGCTTTTAAAAGGGTCCATGAAGTAAACATTGTGTGAAATTAAAGAAGTTTATGCAATTATGCCATTCCAGATTAAGTTTTTGGATTCTTTTACAGGGCTCAAAACATTGAAGCACATGCATCCATCAATAAAGTAATCCAAATGACTTCAGTGGGTTAATAAATACCTTCTTATGTGAAACAATACATTTGTTATGAGAAGCTTAAAATCTCATTCGCACTAGTCATATGCACTCTTTATCACAAGTGAGAACCGATAAGATTCAACGTGGCGCTGCATTTGAACTTATTGCATTGATCTTAACTCAAAATATGAATAATTTTCCTCTCACAAATGCATCATTTTCCTTCAGAAGACATTTATTAACCTTTACTTTAAAAGAGCAATGTGGAGATTTTAGCGGCATCTAGTTTGTGAATTCCAACCAATGGCTCACTCCACCGCTTGCCCTTCCCTTTCGGAGCACTACAGTGGCTGACACAGGACAAAGATGTCGTCACATTTTTGCTTCTTTGCTGAAAAATATAACATAATTACTAAATGCGCTCTGTAGAGCAGTTTATCCATTTAGGGCTACAGTAGAAACAAAATGGTGAATTCCATGTAAGGGGACCAGGGGAGTATGTAAATAGAAATAGCTCATTCTAAGGTAATAAAAACATAACGCTTTATTATTTAAGGGCTTTATGCACCTCTGAAGACATAGTTATGTATATTATATTGCATTTCTGTCAATAGATCCTGCTAAATATTACACAAAGCAATGATGGATGGATGTGCTTGTTGGAGCTTCGTCATGTTGACCCCACATATGATGATAACAAGACGACATTTAATATAAAATTATTAGTTTGTGTACAACTGAAGAAATGTGAGTAAACTGAAACAACTCTCAAATTTGGATGAGCTCCTTCTTTAAGCGGATGCTATACTGAACACTGTACAACATCACTCCACCACTGCAATGCAGACACCCGAATTGGCTTTTTTAAGTCTATAGTTTTGTAATACTGACTTGGGAACTATAAATCCTTGGGAACTTTCATTTCTTGAAGTTCAAAGAAGAATATTTTTTCCTAAACCTTTCAGACTTAGCAAGCGTAACAACAGAACACAGTTTAATAGCAAAGTAAAGGTCACATTAAACAGCTGAAGTGACACTCTTGTTTCTGTGAAGACTGTGATATCTGTGAGCATTTCGAGTGCAAATCTTACATTAGGAATGGCATCCTCCAGCAGCCACTTAGACCTCTTCTTTCTCCGCTTTTCTTCGGGGCCAGAATTACTGCAACAGAAGGATGAAAATCACTACAGTTCAACATAATGACAAGAACAATGCGTCTAAATCAACTGTCAATCAATGCATCGTCTCCACCCACTCCACAGTCTATAGTTTGAAAAACGGCAGGTGCTCACACAGAAAACAAGGGCATGCTCGAGACTAACCTGTTTCTGCTGGTCCCTTTCTTGCGGCCCCTGTGGCCCTCACTGTTTGGGGCCTTTTCGGGGAACAACTTAGAAGGGGGGTTAGGGGGAACCCTCGTCCGTAATCGGAAAATGCATTTCCTCTTCTTGATCTCCTTTCCACAGAGAAACCTGCAGTAAAACCAACCATCTGTTTTTGAAGTTGTATTCACGATGTATATTTATAAAGTAAAGTAGATTTATATATAACATATATAATATTAATATAAAAAAGTAAATATAAAAGACAATAAACAGAGTTCTGATCTGGATTCATCTGCATTTCCATTAATCTCAATAACGGTTTATTTTGTTGTGTCTGATCAATCTACATTTACTTTTTTGCAGCAGACAGAAAAAAAAATGTCTTTTCATTTTTTTCTTTCTGTTGTTAAAACCCACCCTTCATTTATTTCTATTTCAAATATTATTACACAAAACCTTGAACCCTGGTCACATCGGTCATCTTAACACAAAAGCTGAAACATCCAATTTTTCATGATCAGGCAACACTACTACATCAGGTTAAAAAAGAAAGAAGAAATTTGTCTTACTTGCTTTTATAGTTGTTGAGGGCATCAAGAATATACTGGGCCCGTTCAGGTGGTGGTGTATTTGAGAGCTGAAGAGGTAGAAATACAAGAAAAAATACAAGAGAGAAAGTCTTTGAGAGAAACTGATTCTGTGATGGTATCTTATGAGACACCTTGAGCTGTCATGTTTCAATGAGGACAAATGAAGCCCATGGGCTTTGCTTTAGTTAAGTCTTTCATACAGTGTGAGCAATGCTGTCTTTTAAGATTAGACGTGTTGGCAAATGACGGGTTAGAATGATATGAGAGGATCAAAAAGTAAGACAAATAACACACAAAAAATGTATTCCAGTTATAATCAACTGAAATAAAGCAGGTCAAATTAACGAAAAAAGTTTGGGTATATAACCTTGCCTAGCTGGAAATGGTCCCAGTTGTTGCTGATGAAAGCAAGAATCTCTTCCAGTTCAAAGTATTTTTTCTTACTTTGGACTCCCAGGTTATACAGAGCAAGATGGACCACATCCACCCTGCCAACAAAACAGAAGTTATTTAAAAAACAAAGAAAACAGAAAATGTTATGCAAAGCAGCACTTACAGCTCTGAGACTAATCTGACGATGTTTTAGACTTAAAGCAGAAATGCATTTAGATCAAAGAGCACAGCCGAATATCTGCATTAAATGTCACATGGTAAATGGAGACAAGGCGAGGTCCATTTTACCACAGACAACTTTTTAAGAAGGATAAAGCTTAAATCTAAACTGAGACTGGCTTCACACCTAAATATACAGTAATCCGCGGCTATCATACCAAATCCTCTCAACACAAACTCTTCAGTTTAAAACGGCTATTTCTGTTCGGGACACAAAGTGTCAGCCAACGTCCAAACTAAAAATAAATAAATAAATGCATTGCACCCGCTTCACTTCCTAAGATAACTCGGATGGAGAGCTTCAGCCAGCATCAATCACAGCCGACTCTTTGACTACATAATTCTGATGTGGATCTGGGAGCGATCATTGGTGAGGTGAAGAGGTGTCATTTACCATCTGAGTGCCAGTCGCTTGATGTATTCCACTCCTTTATTGCACACCGCACAAATGAACAAGTAAAACCTGAGAGATAAAAGTCAGAGAATGGAGAAGTGATTTAAACGACACCTTCAAGCTTTAAAAGATGCAGAAAGATGACATTCAACACTGTCGTAAGGTTTTAAAATTCTCCTAATGTCATCTTTCGTATGTGCGACTTCACGTTTGTAAAAAATTATTGATCATCAGGCAAAGGATATTGCATCTTTATAAAATACAATATGCTACAAGAGATTTTATATTGTAAATTAAGTCACGCCTAAAGTTTTTAGATACATACACTAACGTTCACAAGTTTGGGGTCACTCGACTGAAATGTTTCTCTTGACATCCTTTGATCTGAAGGTTTATGCTAAAAAGTGTGTTTATTTTGTAAACAATATATAATTTTTCAACAGATTTATTAATTTAATTGGAAAATTAAAATAAAAAATGGGATAGAAAAGATGGAAACTCGTTCAATACTATTATAAAGCATCTAAAAGTGATACATAAGGGTTGGTTTTTTACAAATTCTAAGGAAAGGGTGAAACACAAAAGATGCTTTGATTTATTTTTAATAGAATTCCCAAAGTTACATTTATGTTATTCCATGGTTTCAATGAGCTTACTATTATTCTAAAAGGTTGAAAAATATTAATAAAAAGGTGACCATAAATATTCAAGAGGTAGTGCAAATACTGTGTAGTCAATCCTTCCTTCATTAATATATTTAAAACAATATATATAAAACAATAAAAACTATATTTGTATATTTTATAGAGGTTGTGTTGGTTTTCTACTTTTCTTATACCTATCTCCAAACATCATGGACTCCTGAAGACACTGCGTACACGCCTCATGAAACCACTGTTCACAGCGAAAGCACTGTAGCATTTTCAGGTACCACCTAATGAGAAAATCAGATGAGAAAAACAAATTCCTATCAGAGAGAAAACACAAAGACCATCAGACCCTATTGTTTTCATTCAGACTGTGTACAGAAGAGTGGTCACAGCAAAACTGTTCGACTGGTATTAACTGGATGCTATTACAATCTTTAACATATTATATAATTTGTAATGCATTAAATGTTATATATTTTTGTGAGGTATTAGAATTGTGAGAATAATTTCACAAGAACTAGAAACTTATTTGTTGTAAATAAAAGGTGGACTCACTCTCCAGGTCCTCCACAGTAACAGTAGCACTGCTGATGGTTCGTACGATGCAAAGAGTCCCAATCCAGCTCCTCTGGATTATATGACAGCACCTGCTTCATTGCCTGCAGCGCTTTGGCGATTGGACCTTTCTTTAGAGCGCCCCCTTTCTGTCCGAAAAAGAAACACACGCTCAAAAACATGGAGCAAGTCATGTTTATCTGCAAACAAAATGTGTCCTGACACCCCCTAAAGAAAATATAGTGTACTATATATATATATATATATATATATATATATATATATATATATATACAAAAACACGTTTGGACACACCTGCTCATTCTTTAATACTAAATTAACAGATGTATTAAAAAATGGTCATGAGGTTGTGTTCTTAGTATACAATTAACCCCCAGTTTAATGTTGTTTTGTCTTTCAGTCTTCATTCATTTAAGAGTGTTAATTGAGTTATTATTTTTATTTCTTATAGTTTACAGTTATGTTTAAGCATCTGATTTTAATTATTTAAAGTTTGCTTATGGCCCCTAGACGTTTAGGATCGGCACTGATAACCATCAAAATTCTGTAAACTAAGCAAAAACTATGTTTCTGTGTAACTCTACAAAGATCAGAGATACACGTTCAATGTTCCCTGAGAGGATTATAAAACAGAGAGAGAGATAAAAAGTATGAACATATAGAAATGCGACCAGGCCCCGATCGACCAGACTTACCCTCACAGCTAAGGCAAAAATGCACTTCCTGCAGAACCATGGGGACAAATCCGCTGAGCTCTCCACCGGGGGCAAGTGGCAGAGCTGGTGATAGCCTAAAGATGCAAGCCAAGCATTTGGAAGCGAGGAAGACAAATATTAGCACGAAAACAGATCGACTAAGACCCAATCAGATGTGTAAATATGAACAGCAGAGCTGCAGTCTAAGCTAATCCTCGAGACTTCAGAGAAACACTTCTGGGTCCCCAATGAGTCATTACTGTAAGACAGTCAGAGTTATCAAAGAGGACCCAGAATACGTTTGAGTTGTGGATTGTGAGGAGTTGTACAATGTCAATTTTTTCATTTGTACATTAAAGACATTTACGAACGGTAATCACTAGGACTAGATAGTGAAAATTAAACAAATTTTCAATTATTTAACCAGACTGATGTTGTATCAAACTTGTATAACTTTTATCTGTGGAACACAAAGAGACCGAGTTACAAGCAGCCTAAACCCACATTCATTTGTGTCGTAAAAAGTGTCAATGCTCTTCAACAAGTAAACAAGTTTATCCTTGTGTTCCTGGGAAGAACGAAAGCCACATGAGTTTTGAACAACACGAGGGCGATTAAACGTTGACAGACATTTCATTTTTGGGTGCGCTGTTCCTTTAATCATTTGCATCCACAAGAGGATAAGTTCTCCAAGTGATGCACTGGGTAAAAGTCATTCAAGGATAACAGCAAATTTATATTTTGAGCTTGAGCATACTTAGTAGTGTGTTCTGAATGTATGCCAGATGGTTGTTA
The DNA here is from genome assembly GCA_026939265.1 of Oreonectes daqikongensis. Taxonomy (NCBI): domain Eukaryota; kingdom Metazoa; phylum Chordata; class Actinopteri; order Cypriniformes; family Nemacheilidae; genus Oreonectes; species Oreonectes daqikongensis. Next base: position 2,711,538 of record JAOTQM010000117.1, read on the forward strand.
ACTAAACATGGGCAAAAAAAAGACACTGATATTCTTCTCCCTGATATGGCTCAGGTGGTTAAATCTAATCTTCCCCCAAAAAATCCTATTCACAGTAAAAACTATTTCTTTAACACTTAAATATTTCTGAGCAACAGTGAAAGTGACACTTGCCTTAGCAAGCACTAGTAATACCTTGCACTTTTTGAGTCAATAATTCATCATTATGAATAATTTCTTTTTTTCCCAGGCAAAAACATGTCGTTTTACTGAGATATATTCAGGTTTTTGTGTCTTAGGAGATGAACTGGATACCGGCTGGGTCCAGGTCTGACTGCCTTTGAGAGAAGACACTCACCTATTCCACATTTTCCACAGATAAGTATTTCATTACTGGGAACCAGAGACATGTCAGAGCACACTGAACATTTGGGGTCTTCCCCAGGGACCCCAGCTGAGAGAGAGAGAGAGTAAAGCTTTAGTTAGCACAATACAAAGCAGAAAATAAAACCATATTCCCACGCTGGCATCTCATGCCGCATATTTGTATTATGATGTATACCGTGTTGTATATCTTTCCAAAGCACCCAGAACTTAGAGTTGTCTTCAAACGTCACAAAGCAGCTCTGCTTTGAGGTGCTCACCTATAGGAAAGATACACCAAATGAATTATGCATGATTAAGACTCTTCTTTTCTCAGGACCTGCAATTCGTTTTTGCGCTGCATTGTTTTTCTGTACATTTCTCTAGAAGAACATCGTGTTTATAATGCTCCAGGCACTATGTCAAAAAACTGCATTCCAAACTCTTTTTTGCCGGATCCCAAGAGGATATACACTGTGTGTAAGAGAAATAGAGGTGTAGATTGCTTCTGCGGTTCAGGTGTATATAGAGCGACTCACTCTCTGGATCTTGCCCAGGTAATAAAGGCCATCAGACCAGCGGCACAGCACATACTGGCCTACGGTCAAGTTGGTCTCCTGGTCACTGCAGGTCTTTTCTCTTACGGGAAGCAGGCGCTTGGGTTCCAGCGCTTCCGGCCCAACTGTCAAATAGCCATCCCGGCACGCCGATTCCAACATGCTGACAGGAAAGACTTCCTGTAGACCAATGCAAAATAAAGTTTATTATTAAAGAATAAATTATGATATCCATATTACCAACCCTTATAATGTCATCCAAGGTCCTATTAACTATAGTGTTGCTGTAGCTCAATGGGTAGAGCGTTAGCAATGCAAAAGGTGGTGGATTCAAATCCCAGGAAAGGCAAATCCTGATACTTATATTTGCAAAACAGAAACAAAAAAGATATTTTGAAGAATGTTGTTAACCGGCACGCACTCACTTGTTTCGGTCCATACAGTAGAAGTGAATGGGTGCTGCTGCTGTTTGGTTACCAACTTTGTTCAAAATATCTTTAGTGTTCTGCGGAAGAAAGTCATACAGGTTTGAAGTCACAAGAGGATTATGGAGTAAATGATGACATAATTTACATGGGTGAACTATCACTTTATAAGACAACCTTGACTAGACTGCATCTCCATATATAATTTCTTGGTTGTGCCAAGATTTTGAGAAAATGCCAGGGCATGAATTACAAGCCAGCACATCATCCAGCTTTCAAAAGCTTGACTAAATGTATGTCAGTTGTTTTTAAAACACCTAGTTACCCAAAATATATCAACACGTGAAAAAGAGCAGCAGTGCCTTGGGCAACTTTAATCGCCTGCGGTTTTAATTGAAGTAAATCTTTCCAAAGATTACACCCATTAGATATATTAACCACGAATGCAACAGATTCTTAATATACCCAAAGGATTTTATAAGAGAAATTAATCTATAAGTGGAATTACAGAGCACAGGTCATCTAAATGCACGGCTCATCGAGCATCATTTAAGCTTTTAAACATGACAGTCAGGCAGTTTTGAGGAAATGTGAGGAAATGAAATTCAAGGGAATAAACGCAGCTGCCTCATACTATATTCCACTACTGATGTGGCTTTAAAAATAGGACCATACTCTCAGGTAGGTCTGTTCTGTAGGCATTTGACGTTCATGTCAAGCCCACAAAATTCCTGTAGCACTCGTCCAACTGCAGCAGCGCACATGGGGACTGTTGCTTGACTCAGTATCAACCCTGCTGAGTTATAAACAGAGCAGATCGTTGACTCATCGCCAGGATGTGAACTTCAGACTAAACTGATCTCGACCACTTTTTGAACGTCTGGTTTTGCATTCATTCAAATCAACCGAAACCAAAAGGCTACTAATCGCACATTTTTACTCCGGCGAGGAAAAAATGACGCACGCGTTACTACTGCATCGACCTTAAACGCATGCACGCCTGCTTGACAACTCTTAAGTCACTTTAACGCCATGCACACTTCAAAAGTCTGTTGACTTTGTACATAAAACCAAGCGTTTAACTTTACGCGGATCCCTCCCCATCTGAAGACGTGCAACATCATCACTGTACGCTGGAAAAGTTGCGCACTACCAAAACTTCTCTCTGCTGAACCAGACGAGTTGACATGTTGCCTGTAATCGGACACAACACACTTCTATAAAGTAACGCGACCGCTGTCTGATATGCGCGACACAGATCAATGCAACCAAGTGTTGCAGTTTTGAATGAGGTTACAGTTAACGTTACAGTGAAGTCAAACGCATCTCGCGCTGAGATTACCGCTTTGATTTCTCTCCTGTTCCGGGGATAAAATGCGCCAAAAGTGCTGATGTCCCTCCTCTGGAAGCCCGATATCCCATTCGCGATGTTTATGAAAGTTTACGGTGTGTTTTTAGAGGAGAAGCGGCGCAGAAACGCAGTCAGTGCGCGTCGCCATTTTTTCACCTTTTCCCGCGAATCATTTACGTTTTGCTTATGTAATTAACATAAACCCATCATCATCATCCGCGTACAGGAAGTACAGCAGCAGCGGGAGGGGCGTACATAAGCCCCAGTGTCCCGTTACAAAATAAAGTCTGTACATGCTGTAGTCCAATAAGATAATATTGAGAAAGACAAGTTTAAGTCAGAAATTAAACATATTTCAGTAGGAATGCGGACAGTGGATTTATGCGTAGGCCTATATTAGATAGATTTATTAACAAAGTGTAATTTCGTTAGTAAACTTAAGGAATATTTCAAAGTAGTACAATAAAAATACAAATATATATATTAAAAAATGCAAATATATAGCCTATTATAAAAATGAATAAAAATAAAACATAGGCTATATATATATTAAATCTAATATTAAAAAAAATATTTTATAGGCTACGTATTATATTTTATATTATTTTATTTATTTATTATTTAGCAGTTGTATGTTTGTACAATATTTGCTTCTAATCCCCCTTTAGGTCAAAATACATAAGTTTATAGTACAAAATAGACAAAAAACTAAAATATTATTCTGCTCTCTGGCATTTCTAAGTCACTTTGGAATAAAGCTAAATGAATGAATAAATATAATTGCAGTGCAGTCATGTCAACTCATTTTGAATCACCTTGTCTGTTTTGTATTTATATTTATACATTTTACAGCCTTGAAATGTATGATGTTAACATTGAGAGGTTACTGTGACTGTTTTTTGAGAGAGTGCCTATGCTGGCAATGCAACTGTCAAACTATACCAGTTATATTTTTAACACATAATGGTTCATACTTGCTGGCATAACAGTAATATTTTTTACACACAGATCGTGATTCATACAGACACTGCAAGGTCACAGCAAGCTGACAAGAGAAAATATTTGTCATAAACACAACTAACTACTCTGAGGGGCTTCTGAGAACCATGTGAGAATTTGATAAACATTGTATATTTGTAAAAACTGCAGTGTTTAAAGTTTATATTGATCTGCGGACATGTTTAAGACAAGGGTGACAACAAGCTATTATGAAAGATAAATGGGTAGCAAACATCTTTAATGTATTAATACAACAAAAACTGCAAGGATAATATTACAATACAGAGGAATAATTCTTTAATAAATACAACAAATACATTCAAAACAAAGCAGAAATAAATTCATAATTAAAACATGTGAGTCAGGTACCAAAACATATTCTTATATTTACGTACCCAAAGAAACAAAAGCATTGCAAATGAAATTTTATTTGAAGTACAAAACACAGCTTAACAGAGCTCTTATCTGAATTACACACAGAGTGCAACGAAGAAAATGTTTGGTTTATAAATATATTCCAGGAAATTTGCCTCAGCTGAAAAAAGGATGGGGTTTGTTTTTTCTCCAAACCCATTTTGTGCGAATCATCTATCATATCCTCAATTTTAGAAGATGTGGGAAGCATCCTCCCTTAGATTTTCAATCCTCCTTAACAGCCGGGCTGTTAGGTTCAGGACATGTCTACCACACACTTGATATAGATTGTGTCATCCTTGCAGTAGCCGTGCTTAGGCGACCTCAATTTCCCCAGTGGGAAGAACAGGGGGCAGCCGCTGGCCACATTCATCTCTGAGATGGGTTGGTGGAAGGATGCAGAGGAGAGGTCTGGACGGAAAGCATCGATGACATGCTCCCTCTGGTTCTGATCTATGAGAAAGAACGTTACCTGCCAGAGATTTGCAAGGGAGGTCAGTAGGAGGAAAATGCTGATGACACATGACCAAAGCAATTCAGAGTCACTCCTCAACCGAAGCTAGTATCAAAGAGCTCATAAAACGTCCACATGTAATGTTAAATAAAGGATAGGTTTCAGAGGACAGATGCACAAAATAATCGATTTATTGATTGATTATGGTTTTACCTTGTGTTTAAATGGCCATGGAAGAATGGCGTCATATTCTCCTTTCATTATAACAAAGAAAAGAGAGATGTGTGTTCCCTTCCCAACTCCATCTCCGTTCAGATAGAGCCGCATACATACTTTGAATCCATACCTGGCAGTGTAGAAAGCTAAAAAAAAAATTCATTGTCATTTTCATGGCATGGAAGCATGATGGGTTTTAAAGCTCTTAATAACAGCCATAGATAAACCACGCAGCTTCTTTTATTTAAAAAATAAAACTGTTGAATAGAAGGAAAGGTTATTTTCATCTCCTATTTTGTGAAGATAGGACAGAAAACAGGCCAGTGAAATAGTTCTCTCTCTCTCTCTCTGTTTGTCTGTCTATTGCTGTTGTGCAAAAGATATACGCCCACCGGGCAAACAACCCCATTTTAGCCTTTATAACTGCTCCACATTTTCTCAGTCATTGAAAACATCTTTTTTTGTTATTTTTTTCCTTCAACTAGTTCCAACTCAATATTTAGCACTGTTTTTTTATCAGTGTGCATTGATTCCCTCTCAATGTAGGAATAACAACCAACGTTATTTGAACATACAGTAGATGAGACGAGTCTGATACATTACAGCAGCAGTTTTCAATAGGACCCCCTAGGGGGTTCGTAGCAAACTGCAAGGGGTCCACCAATTTAGTGTGATTTCAAGCTATTTTTAAAAATATAAAAAGAAAATATTTCTTTTAAATTAAGAGAGCATTTCAAAGACCATTTTCAGTTTTTCTGTACTAAAAATGTTATAGTCTGTTTTCACTAAATGAGTTTTGGGGTGAGCTGTACAGAAGATGTGAGCTCTGGTACCTGGCGAGTACTGACTGATCTTGTGGCCAGTCGCTGCCTCTCTCAGTCTCTGGGTGACATCACACAAGCGCCAGAGAAAGGTGCCATCATACGAGACATCCTGTAGTGCGTTGATGCACTGCAGTAAGGAGGTAATGTGAATGTCCTTTCTGACAAGCCTCTGCTGTTGCTCCGCTACCTGAAATGTGATGGAAAACCATTATGATGGATGAATTACCCAAAGGTACAGATTGGCCCGCCGCTAAAGCGCAATATTAATGTATCATAATGGGCCTTCGGTGCTGGCTGGTGACATTGTGCAAGACATTTCGAGAAATAGAAAGATGTGGCTCCATCCTATTAGATACGTCTTTTCCAAGCTGGCACTTGCCGAATTGTCACACAAATCTGTTTTCTAGAACTTATTCCCTCAACATTTTTTCTATAGCCTCTCTTCATTTTCAACATTTCGATAGTGTCACCGCAGCTCCCATGTGTTAATAACTCTTCCAGGTTTTTTTTTAATCACTTTCCGGTGTTAGGATGAGCATTCAGTCTTTACATTTTTAAATATTAAATATTTATTTATTTCATGCACACACACACACACACACACACACATATATATATATATATATATATATATATTTTTTTTTAATAATAATTAACAAAAAATATTAATGACAAAAATGTCACCATCTGAACTGACCTTGGTTTCCAGATGATGAATGACCTGCTGATTATTGAGGTTGTCTCTCTCCAGTGCAACCACACTGATCTGTGTCTTCTCCACCTCTCGGTTCAAAGCTGAGATGATGTTCTCCATGACCTGCACTCTCTGCTGCAGGGCGTCCAGTTGCTGCCCCACGGCAAGCTCAGCCTGGTTGTCATGGAGGCTGGAAGCCTTATCACTGACTCCAGAGTCTCCGCCATCTGTCTCGAGATCGTTCTCCCCATGAGAAACAAGAGAAGCTTCGGTCTGTCCAGGCTGAAGAAAGTCAAGATTTTCACGAATGCCTCTCTCTTGGGAATTTAAGGTGTGCTGAAGACCTCTTGTGACCTCCAAGAGAAGATGCAGATGGCCCACGTGACTGCACGACTCGTGTTCTTTGACTTTGTCTGCATTACCCTGAAATAAAAGTGTTGCGGGTAAACGTTTAATAAACATTGTATGCAATATTAAAAGAAAATTACATGTATTTTACAAAATGCACTTTCTGGTTGTCAAACATTACTTGAACACAGGTAACAGGATAAATAACACTTCATAGCGTTCTTGGTGGTGAACTTTGATGTGCACGCTTGATATCAAAGTGACACCCTTGCGAAATGATTTTGTACAACTACTAAAAACCACAGTGACACAAGTTAGTTAAAAGTAATTTAAAGTATCAAAGTACTAAATTCAGTTTTGTATTCATGTTTTTTATTTTTCAAGACGATTATACAGAGCATTGCAGTTAAGGGGATAGTTCACCCGAAAATGAAAATTCTGTCATCCTTTACCCACCCTCAAGTTGTTCCAAACCTGTATACATTTCTTTGTTTTGATGAACAGACAGGAAGATATTTGGAAGAATGCAATTTTCAGCTCAAAGACATCATTGACTATCATAGTAGGAAAAATTAAAATGGTAGTCAAACATCCCCCAGAAATGTTTGTGTTCCTAAATATTTTATTTTGCGTTAAACAGGACTAATATGGTAGTGAATGATGTCACAGAATTGAAAATTGCTAACATTCTTCCAAGTATCTTTCTCTGTGTTTAACAGAATAAAGGCATTTATACAGGTTTAGAACAACCGGATGGTAAGTAGAAGACAGAATTTAAATTTTTGGTTGAATATTAAGTAATATTATATATATTTTAAATATAAAATACCAACCTTAAAGGGACAACCAACTTCTGAGAAAACACATGGCTCTTTCTTTTTGGAGCTGCCCACGTGATTATTCTACAAAAGAAATATAGACAAACATTTTAGATTTGTTCTCATTTGTACAGCAAATTCTAGGATGCAATATTTAAAGATTCACCAAAACTCCACCTTTTGCCGTTTTTCTGCTTTGCCTGTCTTCTTGTCGACTGAGCCAGGGCATAAATGCTTCTGTAAAAACAGAAAATGTCCATTTACTAACGCATTTAAAGTTACTTTTTCCTGTAAGAAACGCACCGCATTTGAGGTTATTTTGAGTAACATGTATCTTTTGAGGCTTGATGTCTAAATTCACTGGATTACTGCTTTTTTCTCTCTTTATTCCTCTAATCCATGTACTGGAGTGCAGGCCCCGATGGGTGACACAGAAAAACTAATATGGGACACCAGTGAACACTGGAGACTGACTGTGGCTTAAAACTCGAGCCACGGGGCTTCAACCAAGGGCACGTTGACCCAAAACATAATGTCTGTATATATATATATATATATATATATATATAGATGTGTACAAATACAGTATCTGTTCATGATCCTGTCAATCCTGAAACTCATTTTTGGAATGAGACTAATGACATATGGAGGCTTTAAGGCACATTTCCAGAACTTACTTGAAGCTCTCTAGGTGTCAGAACGCCTGAGCAAGTGCTACATGTAGTCTTGTTGTTAGGACAACCTCTCTCCAGATGTGTGGCCAATGTTTTCCTCTGAACCATAATGCCACAGCCAATGTTACAAGAAATCAGGGCATATTCACACTGACTCTGATGGTCCTGTGGAGAGAGAGAGACACGTTCAGTATAGTAAAGCTATAGCGGATGGAGATGGGTTTTTGAAATTAAAAGGCTTTAAGATGATGACTTATATGGTTCTTCAGATGTGTTTTGGGTAACTTTTCAGATGCCTGATTTCCATAGTTAATATGAACAGTCATTAAAAAACATTTAGCAAAACATCAACATTTGTGTTTCCAAAAAGGTGGATATATAAATCAATATAATAAAATATAAACTTTTATGAATCAAATGTTTTGTTAAACTCTTCTTTTCGCCAACTGTGAATCCTAAAAATCGAATCACGCTGTGTGTCTTAACGTTATACTTTTACGTTAGAAGAACGTCACTGAAAAATATCAAACCTACACCACAGCCACAACCTACACGTTTCCGTTCAAACAGGGAGGTCGGGAACAATACGATATTCTCAAAGAGCTTTCAGATTCTCTTGGGTACTGAAGGTAAAAACACAAAAGACGGCCATTAAGCAGCCATGAGGGTCAAAGTCATCGAGCCCTTACAGTCTCTCCTCTACAAAATCCTGACCTCTAAAGCTTGTATGCAAAGTTGTTCAAAGGCTAAAGTATGAGTTTCTTATTGGATTATTAGATGGAGGATTAATTCATTAGACTGGGTAACATCTGTGCAACAGTTTATATTAAAGACCAGCTGTATGATTAATGTCTTAATGGCCGGTTCATGTTTTGAAATGACCACAAAGCTACCATGTTAGAATTTCTGGAAAACAGCATCTCGTGGTTGTAACCGAGCACGACTGCCTAACCCCAACTGCAGTGAATTTACTTTAAAATAGTTTCTATGATTCAACAGTGTGATGAAACCAAACGCAACGGTTGATCAATACAAAACCATAATCCACATTGATTTTGACTCATGTAAAAGTGTGAAAGACATCTGAGAGCATTAGTGTTCCCAATAGAACTATAGGCTTTACAAAGATGTGTATCAGTCTGTAAACATCCCCAAAATCCCCTTACATACTGTACATTATCACAATGTTTTAATCTATATGACAGCTCGGGAAATAGGTTCCGAAAAGATTCACACTCCACCACCACGAGGACATAAAACTCAAAATGAATCCAGTCCGAACGAAGCCCATATTGGAAAATCAGTCTGCACTCCTATTTTTAACACACTGAAAAGAAAATGACAGGTATGACAACTGGAAAAGTACCTCAAAGTTCTTCAGGGTGCTTCTCCACGGGCAGCCTTGGTTAGCGCAGTGAACTTTCAGGTCCAAAATTTCCTTATTAATAGCCGCGTCATTGAAAAACTGCAGCGTGAACAAGAAGGGAAATTATACCAACTTTCCAAACATGAGTCACGATTCCTTTCACCTATGTTACTGTCTTCATACAAAAGGTAAATGTCAACGTATTTGGATAGATTGATAGATAGACAGACAGACAGAAAATATGTTTAGGCTATTACTTGGTCAAGTGTCAGTACACTAGTATCACTTTCAACGCTCTGATCCTCTTTACATTTTGTGCACACAAGGTCTTTGTTGTTTCTGTAAGAAAGAATAAATATCATATAATAAAAGTTTTACTTTTACTTTTGGCCAAACTAACTATACACATTCTACCTGAATATTTGAGTTGTACTTATTTATTTAGCCTATTCAGTCAATAATATATAGCATTGACAAGAAAATTACGACTAAAAAACAATGAAAGTCTTTTACAGGCATTAAGTTGATGAAGATGCACTTGTTCTGCTCTAATGTCTCTCTTACCTGAGCAGCCAGTTGACGCACGCCAGGCAATAGCGGTGACCGCACACCGTTTGACGCGCTTTATTCAGCACATTATTACAGTTACTGCACAAGAACTTCTCTTTCGGGACCTCGTCACAGATGCTCTGAGGAAAGCCCGATGGGTATTCGTTCTCACCCGGGATGGATGAACCGCCGTTTAAAGACGGGTCTGATCCTGAAGCCATTGAGTTGTACAAACGATTCGGTACAAACACGTTATGATGACATATTGATATGCTTTTGACTTTTCGTTTTGTACCCATGGTAGAAAAAAATCACCACGGGGTTCCCCCACATCACAAACACCCGGAAATTTCTGCGCTTCTGTGAGCAAAACTGTCGTTCGATCTTTCCAGTGCATTATTAGCCATATTATTATGGGTAAAGGGTTGATAATGTTAAAAAAACGCCAAGATGCATGAAAAGTGAGAACATTTGATCGATTAGGCTAGTGGGAGTGAATTACACGCTTTCAAATACAATGTGGATGTGTTCAAAACTTAGCGAGCTGCCTAGTTAGTGCGCACTATGATGCGCAAGAACGCTGTAAAGGTAACGACGTCGTGTACCTACATCGACAGTTTACAAGTAGCCTATTGATAGTATTGAAGTCTTCTTTCTCTCTAGCTCTCTTTCTTAGAACTTGTTTTTAGTTCCCCGTCATTTCCGGTGACACGGAAATTCCCTGTAAAAAAGAAACTACATGCGGTTCTTATGCGAGTATGCGGTGAACAAGCGCTTGTTATTTTTCATGTTCCGTGCATAATCATAAACTTGATGCGTTGGACTTGTTATTGTCAAAAAAAGGCATACAACATATAGGCTATGCTCTGAATAATATTTATTTAGTCTATTACTTTCTTTTTCCTGATCGTAAAAAAACAAGCCTTCGTGCACAGCCAATGACGTTTTGTCGTAATGTCTAACAATCTGAAGATAATCTTAAAGCTTGCTTTCAGTTTGTGCAGTGAGCACATAGATTAGAATCTATATCCTATAGAGGTTTGACCAAAACTGCTGTTGTTTGCTATGAATGGCAGCGAAACCAAATGAGAAATTAATTATCTGTAAAACCTTTTATGTTTGCATCGCATCTCTGGCTTTCACGACTGGATCTAATCGACCTGAAGAGTTTATGCTTCATTTACATTGCCTCACATTATTGAAGCACTCAACCATATAAAAGTCACATTAGGGTACATAGTATATTATTGACTATGTTAATTGTATGTGCATAATATACTTTATGAGAAAATGGACAAAAATGAATCAGTCCCCTTCTATCGAGCAAAGAAAACTTTTTCAATGTATGATCAGAAATCATAAAGTAAAAAACGTGAACAAAAATATATAAAATGCAATTGAAATGAATTTATAATGGATTTTTGATCAAATAGAACATAATGCTACTAACAGTTTGTTTCTATTGGGAAAATAGAGCATTTTTTTGCAAACGTGTTATGACAAACATTCGTTCTGAAAGTAATATGACGGTCTGGTGTAACACTGAAATAATGTGAGCATAAACCGCAGCATATCAAAGTGTTAAATGAGCAAAATCAAAACTATAACAGATTACAAAACAAGGGTGCGAGGGAACGAGAGAGAAATAGAGATCATTTTTTGCCAAAGAGGGCGGTCAGGGGGGTTTCAATATCTGGTTGAGGGGATTAATGACTCGGGTAAAACTATTCACCTCTACGAGGCACATTCTTCACCTCAAATCAATTATCACATAATAAGAGACCAGGGCTATGCTGGCCTGTTTTTCATTAAACAGCAATCACATGAGAGACCAGTGCATCAAAATGACTGCAGCAGGTGGCTTGCGAGAGGCCTGGGAGGTTTCTGTGGAAAAGGAGACGTTTTGCAACCCATGAATCACTATGAGAAGATGCAATCCAATAATACCGAAATCTCATGATGCAAAAGCCAAAAATGCATTGGGGCTTATCGATCGGAGGCCTAAACGATGTCTAGCGGGCTGAAAACAGAGAGGCATCTTCTGTAAATCTGTCGAGCGAGTATGGGCATTCAGCATATTGGGGGAAGCAGATCAGGGCCCAGATGTGTTTATGACTTGCTGAGTGTAGAATATCAGAAGTGTTCAATCAGTACAGCTCTCTCTTGTGATGCATTGTGGGTGTTTATGTTGATTCGTAGCTCATGCTGAGCGCACGCACATCATTTTAACATTTCCTGAAACATACTGTATACTGTGAGTGCTGTTCCAATGCACATAATATGTGCACCTGAATGTCACATGCCAGGGATGTTTCACAAAAATGTTATGTAATTAAAAATAAATAGATGATCAATTAAATAAATATGATTTTTTTGTTATGTTCTAAATATTTGCAATGTAATAAAGGTAATGTGCATAAGATCATATATATTTTGAAGATGTTATTTAAGCTGTTTTATTTATCTATTCATTTATTCATTTTTATGAGATGCTAAATGTCCATAGTTTAAAAACAGATTTTTGCATTTTTCTAGCAATAAACATTAAATAACCATAAGACTCTATTGCAGTATATAAAGTATTTGAGGCTGCTGTCTCCTTACCATCATTTTACAGTTTTACCTTCTGAAAAGCTGCAGAAAACCCTAAATCTTTCCTATTCTCTATTTAGTGTCATATATCTTCACCAAATCCCTAAAATACTAAACAGCTGAGATGCCCATTTTGCCATCTGGGCTGTGCCACACTTGCAAATACTTCAGTAAGTCTCAATATTTACATATAAATGTTTGCTGAGGGATCTACTCTTGGCCTATGTAGTCCATTACCAACTAACAAATCTGGCATTCACTCCAGATGTGTTAGTATCCCTATAAAATCACAACTGACCATATACTTTGTTAGCACACGTTACTAGTTAGGTGGTAAACTATTATTTTCTGCAAGTAAATTCACTTTTTTAAAAATCTTCAATCATATCGGAACATGTATTTCTTCTCTGATGTGGTAATCCCCTTCAGATTATGTCAGACAGTTTGAGCAGAACATCAGAAATTCCCTCCAATTGTCAATCTGCTACGCCTACTTTTCTAGATCCAATCAATTCCTAGTGGAAAAAACAAGCCATGCCCTCTACATTTCTCATTTAATATTATTTTTCTCTGATTTAGGAATTTTTTTCTCGGAATTAGTTTGCTCGTCATAGAAACCATCCAGTCACCAGATTAAAGCATGTTAGAAATTGTGGATGTTTATTAAATGCCACTTTGAACATTAAACACATCAAAGATCAACAAAAAAAAAGGAATAAATGTACTTTTTCTACCCGACCTATGGCCGGAATACGAGTCCAGAATAATGTAATGGAGAACATCAAATGTTAAATGAGTTCCACGTGTAGATCTGAGTTCCGTCACAAAAAAAAAGAAATGTCACTTTGAGGATTTGGAGATGACAGGGAGTTAAACTGTGTTAATTTGAAAATACTTCCTTCTATATCATGTGGATGTTTACGTCTCTGAAAAAATAATTAGGTTAAAAGTAAAACTACTCTATTTGTTTTAACATTCCACACAGCTCAACCAATTGTTTGGGCAGGACAATTAGTTTGTTTGACCAATGGCAGATGACATAAGTGTTCAGAAAACCTGTCTGAATAATTACGTTAAGAAATCCCAAAACTTTAAGAAATCAAAAACAGCCTCTTGTCACCTTGGGTTGTTGTTATACTTGACAAACATGCTCAATTTCATAGTAGACAGCTGTAGATGAAGGGCCCCATCAGCAGACGGGTGTAGGTGAGGTTCCATCAGAAGGTGTTTCTGAGTTCCAATAAGTTCACCAAGATCGACTAGCGTCACAAACTGAGAATCAGTGTTTTGCCACAAGCTCCCGCTGTCTAGCACATCTTATCTTTTAGCTCAACAAAAAGGATAATCTCTCTCATTGCATTCCGTCTCACATCTATCAGTTTCACATCCTAAGAAACCCACTTTTTTTTTATATACCTGCAGAAAGCAGGACAACATGGCATCGTGGGGTGTGATGATGAATTTTAGTGGCATTTTCCCTACAGTATGTTTTAAATGAGCATGCTAGTATATGAGGACAACTGTAGCATTTACTGTGAATCCCTCCTATGGCTTTCCTTCGGAATCGACTGTGAGACTCAATCCACGCATGCAGTGTTGACCTTAAACAATTTCATCTCACAGAAATGTCTTTGCTTTGCAATAGCTGCGCTTGTGATCATGAGATCATGTGTTAGCTCGGTTGAGCACACGACTTTTGATGGGATTGTGACATCTGTACATTCTGTACATTCAAATCCTTTGACTTTGGTGAATTGGTTTTTTGTACATACTGTAAGTAGGCCATTTAAATATGGATAAACATTTTTGCAGTAAAACAAGTCGGCTTTTCAATCTCAAGGGAACGTTTAGTACATTAGTACGCTTTAAAGCTATGTGTTTGAAATCCCTCTGATATAGATATAAAAGTGATTGTAAAAACTTTCAAAACAGAAATGACTGTTTTTTGTTTGTTTTTTAAAGTGCTGACAACGTTCATTTCTGACAGAATAATCAGTGTACAATCACAACAAATATAAAGATACAAATAAAGTTATGAAACCCATTTTCACATTTTAAACAATGCAACACTGGCTCTTGCGGTCATTTTACATGACAGACAGTATCAATATACAGATAAAACAGCAGGCTGATACAGAACATGTTCAAATAAAGTGTTCTCAAATAAAATATAATGACACAAAAATGATAACAAGTAAATGGGTAATGGACATTGCAAGATGATGGTTTGGATAAAAATATTGTAAATAAATAACATATCCAAGATAGCGAGTTTGGTCGGGCCTGCATAGATAGAAAACAAGCAAACAAAAAGGGGCAAATGTTTTTAATGCTAACATTTTTATGTTTTTAAATCAGCAAAAGGTAAAGAATAGTACACCCAAAAATAAAACCAAAAACTAATCCTCATGCTCTTTAAAACTATTTTCTTCCTTCTATAGAACACAAAAGAAACGCTCATGGCTTTCATGACATTTTAGGATAAAATAATTCATTTTACATTTAGTCAAAAACATCCAGATTTGGAAAAGAACGTAAAAGAAGTGAATTAATAGAGTATCATACATTGGTGGCAATCTGATGTACCAAAATGACCTGTAGGATGACTTTACTAATGCTTCACATTTAAAACAAACAAAAATGGTCCAACCCAACTTCAGTTCTCTTCCAAGAATACAAACTGTTGATTCCTCTCTTTGACAGCATGGCAACCAGAGCATAAGATAAAGTCCATCCTCTCTGTTAACTGACGATAACACCAAAGGGTTATTGTGTTTGTTCGTACGTTCTGCTTCTTTATGATAAACCATCCGATGGCCGGCACATCCGCTTGCAACCCACCTGTCAGAGTGAATAATGTGTCTGTATTGGTCCATCACTTTGAAAGCCCCCACAGTGACACATATTCTCCTGTGCATCCCTGCTGGCTGGTCAATAACGTATTTTACCTCCCAGATATTACAGCAGCGGTCGAACTTGTCAATACATCCTTGTTATATTTAGCTACAAGTGTTTGATTAAAGGATTACTTCAGCCCAAAAATGAAAAATCTTTCATCATTTACTCACCCTAGTGTTGATCCGAACTGGTGATGCTCTCTTTTTTATCCATGGTACTCAAACGGAAAATCTATTCCGTTTTCTATTTTAGTTTTCTATTTAACTGCGATGAACGGAGACACATTTTAAGCTTTAAAAACATACATAAAAACAGGCCATATGTCTTCTTAAGTCTTCTGAAACCATATGATAACTCTGTGTGAGAGACAAACAAAAATCTTTTTTTTTTTTTTGACATAGCCTTGCTGGTGTGGATCAAATTTTATTAGTTTCATATTCTTTTTTTACGTTTTAAGCTTCAGTCTATGTTCTTGCAAAAGAACGACAAGCAGAGCATTCCAATTTTTCCCGCTCCATGGAAAAACCGAAAAAAGCAGACCGGCTTGGAACAACATGCGGTGAGTAAATGATGCCATTTTTGGGTGAATAATTCCATCAAGCACAAACCGAAAATAACACAACACAGCCTTTCATACCGTCAGATGTTTGCGAGGAGTTAAAAGTCTTCATTGTTATGAAAAGCTACACATTCTTGCTAAATTTCACAGCTACAGAAAGTTTTTTTTAATGTTTTTCCCCCTTTTTTAGACAACAACTATTTTTTATCCATTAGTACTTTTTAGACAATACCTGCAATGTTTCATAATAATATTCAGAGATGCGACCAATGGATCGAGAGAAAAACAGCGGCCCTCTGGGCGTCAGCACAAACACTACAAGATGGAAAGGATGGGGAAAAAAGGGATCGAAACAGAAGTAGTTCTCAGATTTCTGCATTTAGTGTCTCTAACACCTACAGAGTTCCTCTCTGCGTTTCTCGTTGAGTTTTCCAGTTCTCGCTCATTTATTCTCCTCCTTCGTAGGTCTGATCTTCATCTCCGTGAACTTCAGCGAGTACTGCCAGCCCGTCCAGGACGACCACTCGATGCCGTCGGCGTAGGAGGTGTGCTGGCCGCGCAGATACTGTCCGTTGAGGTTGGAAGTGTGGCAGTTGCGGTACCACCAGGCGCCGTGGTAGAAGGACGCACAGTTGTTCTCCGAGTGGTCGTTGTCTTTGTCCTTCGTGGTGAATTTCATTCCGTTGTGTTTGAGCAGCGAGTCGCCTGCAGCAACAGATCAATGTGTGATGGGGAGAAAGATTGACAAAGACAGGGTGAAAGAGCAAGTGTGTGAAAGACAGAGATGTTGGAGAAAAGAGAGAGAAACACAGAAGAAAGTCATTGAACTGAAACAGCTTTTTTAATGGCATCAATGACAGTCTACTATGAAAAGATATTATGACATTTCATTATGAGTATAAAAATAGTAAAAAAAAGCATATTTCAAACAAACTGAAGTAGGGATATTACTGTGAACTAAAAGTATTAAAAGGCTTCTGTTAATTAAAATAAAAAAGGAGGTCTAAATATGACTTGAAATGTTAACTTAGCAAAAAGTTTAATGAAATAAATGAAAAAGCACATAAGTTGCTAAACATGAAAATATATTCATTAAAACGAGTTGCTTAACACTCCCTTTCTGCAGGTGGCGCTAAACACACTAAATACTACCAGAAGAAAATCGCGATCGGGACGTGTGCAGAGGCTGTATAATATGGCTAATATTATTTAAAATGCCGTTCAGTTTTATGAAAATATCGATCGATTCGCTTCACAAGACGTCAACATGTCGCAAGGAGCCACTTTTTTGGGGGAATTATGTGCTTTAGGAACTCTTAGACAGGTGGACCCCATATACTTTCATTATAGAAGCACAGAGGGCAGCGGATTTACCATTTACATTTACATTTAGTCATTTAGCAGACACTTTAGCGACTTACAAATGAGGCAAAAAAATCATCTTTATTGTTCTACTTAAGTCAAAATGTCACCTACGTCACGGATGGCCTGGGGATGAGTAAATAAACAGCAAATTTGAATTTTTGGGTGAACCATCCCTTTAATAAAAGTAAAAAACAAAAATATATTCAGTACTGAATGAATTAAAAGCACATGTATTTCTCTCAATTTTGTGAAACATTTTGTTTTAAAGAAATAAAACTGTGCTACGATGTTGTGGGTGGTTGCCAGAGCATCGCTATGTGGTTGTAAATGAGTTTCAAAGTAAGTGAATTCAGCAGAAATTCGGCTGCACTGGATGGTTGCAGGCAGGGGCGTTGCTGAGTGTCCCAAGGTGTTGTGGGTAGCTGCAAGAGCATCCTGGATGGTTGCTAGGATGTTCTGGGAGGTTTCTTGTTGTTGCTATGTAGTTGCTATGATGTTCTGGGTGGTTGCTAAGGCATTCTTCAGTCAGGCAAAAAATGTATGCCACTTAGAAAAGTAATAGCACACCTCTCCTCAACAATAACACCACACTGAATTTTAATATTTGTTTAAACGTCTAACCTTAAGCACCGCATACGCATTAACAATAACTGTGATGAGAATAATGGCTACAGGCTCATGTGCAGAACTGGAAACATATTACAAATCACAATCATCTCTGCATGTTTACATTCGGATATGCGGCCAGTTGTTGTGGGGAGAGAGAGAAACTAAGGCGAGAGCAGCTGTGCATCTAATGTGGCCTTATTAAGCCGTGTGATGTATGTTTCAAAGATGTAATGTTGCAGTGCAGTTCGGCTAATCTAATCCAAGTTTCTGCCTCCGTTCACTCAGGCTGCGCTGGGTCTGTACCAATGACAGGATCAGCTTTTTATTGCCAGGCTCGCAGTAAAACCTTTCTGCCTTCTCCAGCTCTAATTCTACTTTGCTGCAACATGCATCCTGATAGGCGTTTTATTGGTGATCCAATTGATGCTGTTATGTCATATCGTAAAGTGTGTTACACATCATAAACCCGTTTCGGGCGTCTCGTAGATTCATCATCGCGGTCTGGAAGGTAACGAATCGGCAAAATGACGGCCGAGTGAAATGACAGCACCTGGAGTCTTAAAGGAGATCAAAATGAACAGCTGTGAAGATGGAACTGGCAGAAATCAAGCGGGCTGGAAAATGGAGCTTAAATCAGTGACGGTGCCATCAGAAGCTCGCTGTACATGCATTTTCCAGCTAAAACAAGTTCAGGATGGGAAATGGATTGAAGGGCAGGTCTGAGCTGGTTATTTTTAGTCTTTGGCTGGTCCATACTAGTCTAGATGGTTGACCAGTTGCAAGTGATTGAGCAAACCAACAAACAATGTTCTAAAAACCAGATTCATCTACAAAAAGGTGAAAGATTTTATTTGTTGGTTTTATCTCAAAACCCCTGTAAAAACGTCACCAGACCAGTCAGCTTAGACTTAATAAACTTAGTAAACTTCTCATAGCTAGAAGCAAATTGGGGATGTTGCTCTTTCATATAAATATGAGTATGGATGTGTAAAATGAAAGAAATTGTAGAGGTAAAATCATCTGGATTTGGGTCAATTTGATAAGAAATGTTTAATAGTATTGACTTTTGATTTGTGAGCTCAGGTTGTGACATTGTTGAGGTCTCTAATGGACACAAAGTTTTAATTTGCTCACCATAAAATAGATCAAATAATTAAAATACCACAGAGATCTCATCTGATATTTTTCCTTCTGACGGGCTTGTGACATTTAAAAAAACTCACTCATAAAAGTGATGCCGGAAATAATGACTCATTTGTTGAACGAGAGCCCCATAACAGCGCGCATGGGGGGGCGTGCAAGCATGTGTCAGTATGAAGGTACATCACAGACTTTGATGAAACGTCGTGGGACAGACCTGCTAAGAAGGGCGCTATAAGTCATTAAGTATGCGCATGAATGCGTAATGGAGTTAATACAGACAACACCGCAACATCAGAGAGAAATTATACACCCCTCTAACTTGGATAAGCATTGTTAGAAAATAATCAAACGCTCACATGCAATTTCACTTTATATGCTGGTCTCCCTAATGGTGGTGAAAACATTTCTGTGCTGCTGCAAAACTGTCATTAGGACGCTTTGAAGTTGCCAGTGTATTAGTACTCAAAGTGTTTACAGAGATCAGGGCATCATGGGTGTAAAAACTCATCTCAGGTAATTATATCTTCTCGAAGCCCCCTGCTGTGGCTCAGCTCTCCTTCTCTATGCCATCACACAGGCCTTTCATTAACCGACTGCATGCTCTCCTTATTTCCACCGAAGGCCGTTTTCATATGAAGATTCTAGCATGTGTGAGACAGAACGGCACGCTTATGTACCACAAAAGACAAAACAAGAGATTTAATAAAGCTCAACAGGGTTTCAGTGTCGTATTAAAATAATGTCAGTATATTAAATCGCACGGCACACTGTCGATTAAAACACTTTCAGACAGCTAATGTGCATAGATTTGGATGTCAGAAAGTCACTCGGATGAATAGCAAAAGATCTTCAAGCAACAAATTAGTCAACAATGAGATGACCTGAATGAATTAAGGTTGTGCAGAATCTGTTTTAGAAACATTTGGACTGCCATTAAACAATCCCTACAAATATTACAATATTCTTCTTATATTTACTTTTGCTTTTTTTCTTCAGAATAGCACCGAATTAATACACTTTTCCATTTTATTTTCAGGAAATTATTAATTTAAAAATCTATTTAATAAGAATATGTTCAGGTAGTTGACAAATAAACCGTAAATGTGCATGTCCTATGGTGTGACAGCAAAAATGTTAATAGAATTTTAACAGAAATATATTATTTTATATTATTAATATTTATATTCATAAAATAAAATACAATACAATAAACTAGCATAAGATAGATTTATCCTCATTATAAGTTTCATGAAAAGTTTGTTTTCAAATTTTTTTGCTATCACAACATAGGACACATGTACGGTTTATTTGTCAAGTACCCATTCACATCTCTGTAATCTCATATTGGCTAGTCCATAAAAGTCTCAGTTTAGCTTTCCAAGTCATCTCAGAAAAGAGAAATTGAGAATATATTTATCCTTATTTTATATAAAATTTATATAAGATATTATATAAAATCCTGCTGTTTGTTGAAATTTAAGCTGCCTGTCACATTCAATTGTTTTCACACCTGATTTCATGACCACGATGTGCCTTACACCCGTAACCTTGTGTCACAATTTTTCCTTTCTAATTTCTGTGATGGTTGGACTCTGAGGACCGACTTGCAATTTGTCTGACAAACCGTTATTAAAGGTGTCAAAGATTTCTCGCAATCTTGCCCTCCAGGAGCAACAGTTTGGCCCTGAAAACTTCCTGATTTATTTTGTTTCTTTTCTTTTGTTTTGTTTTGTTTCTGACACTTTGCCTTTCTGAGATCTTGCTTTCAAAAGAGACTGTGAAACCAAAATGGGAGGCTTTTGTGGCTCCACATCTGTAAGTTTTGAGGCCATCTAAAGAACTCTTAAAGGAACAGTTCGCAAAAAAAAGAAGTTCTGTCATCATGTACTCACCCTCGAGTTGTTCCAAACTTGTATACATTTCTTTGTTCTGATGAACACAGAGAAAGATATTTGGGAAAATGCCTGTAACCAAACAGTTTGTGGCCACCATTGACTACCATAGTAGGAAAAATTGCATTATAAATTAGTTGAACACAAAAGAAGATATTTTGAAGAATGTAGAAAAGCAAACAGTTCTGGGGTACTTTTGACCTGTAATTTTTCCTACTATGGTAGTCAATGATGACCAAGAATTGTTTGGTTACAAGCATGAAATTTTTTTTTTTTTTGGGTGAACTGTCCCTTTAAAAGCAAAGGAAGACTTCATTTGCAAAAACATTTAACTCGTTTTTTCAGTTATTTTTTTGTGTGCATTCCAAGTAATATCAATTAAACTGCAGTTGGGTTGTTTTGAATAAAGAACAATAACAATAACTTTTCAAAACTAACACAATAAAAAACAGAGTTGTTTGTTTTTGCACTCTTCAGATACACATGTACTTCCTAAAATGTACGTCCTGTCTTCCAAAAAAACAAACCACAAATATTAATGATTCATACAATATAAATTGTAATTCTTTCTAGAAAAAGAATGCCCTTCCTTCATTATACTACCTGTCATCGCGGTTCACAAACTTTGATACAAAAATATCAATCGATTTCCTGCTGTTTTCACAGCAACGCTTCAATCCATCACGCAGGAAAACGCTGATCGACGGCCATTTCATCGTTTTTGGCATTTTATTTGGACAAAAAAAATGTGTCTTAAAGTTGCACCCAGCTCACACGAAAAACGCACTTTAATGTTTATGTTAATGCATATGGCACATGCTTCTATTCAAAGCGAATTACAGAACATTTAAGGTGACTGATGTGTATATGTGTATTCCCCGAGATTAAACCTACAACCCTGGTGTTGCAAGCACCGAGCATTCATATATACAGTAATGCTTTAAACAATGCCGCATGCGTTTTAAACACGTATCAATCAAGAGTCCAAAAGAAGATTGAATTGATAAGGCTGGGAATCAATGTGCCGTGATTTCTCCAGCACAGTCTGGCTACTTATATGCGTGGAGGCAGTATTCTCCTCTTGATTTATGTTAATAGGTGTGTTTGTTTATGTCTCCCATAATAAGCATATAGTGTCTGCTTTATTAGGATGCCATAGATGTGTTCTACGGCTTCATTATCCGTGCCCTTTCCGGCACGCGGCGAAGGTCATGCCTGCGTCCGGCCCCAGCGAGGAGGGCAGTGCTCGGGGAAAGACACCTGAGAATAATAGAGTGCGGGACCCAATTAACGTTAAAAAGAGACCCCGGCGACAGCACAGGTGAAGCATTGAGAATTGCTCATCACTTTGCCTCCGCACAGACGATAACCTGCAGACCCGCTGCTTAGCTTGCCACAGGAATATATAAATCCGAACGCCACTGACAACGGGCCAGGAAACTTTAAATTAGCCTCGCAATTCTCCTGATAGTTTCTATTCTTGGCTGATCTTTTTGTTTTGCGGGATGCAGTTCAGGGCAGGAAGTGTGTGAGCGTGGAATGCGGTCTCGGTTTGAACAGAAAAAATTGCTAGCTTTGCTAAAGGCTAAGCTTATTTTGATGAAGTATTACTGCAATGTATTACTTAGATAAGTGTTTGATACCCAACATAAGTCTTTTATGTGACATTCACGTGGGTTTAAGGTCACACCAAAGACAATAATGATAAAAGATTTCATTAAAAAAATAAACATTCTAATTTAAGAGAATAGCAAACTCCACACAACAATGATAAAGATACAAAGGAAAGATACCTGCTGAAAAAAAACTCTAGAAACCGTTAAAGATGTTGATATGGTTTTAAATGAAATTGTATTGGTTTTAATGGAAACTATAATGGTGTCTACTGGTATTCCCTTTAAAACCATTACAACCTCTAGTTTTTTTAGCAGGAAAGGGTAAAAAATAAAAGCAGGAAATGGTGTCTACTGGTATGTGATGTATTCTATAAATCCTATTGGAATAATGCCCAAAACACACTACAAAATGGAATTCCATTAAAATACCATTATGAACCGTTAGCGCTTTCTATCAAAACCATTACAAAATTCCATTTTGTAGTGTGTTTTGAGCATTATTCAACATTCGGATTTAACATCCGACCAATAGAATCCATCACATAACAGTAGACACCATTAGAGTTTCCATTAAAACCAATACAATTCCCTTTAAAACCATTCAAACCATTACAAAATCTTTAATGGTTTCTATTGTTTTTCAGCAGGGCTCCCATTATAATTCCCATTGTAACCATTATATCCATTACATTTTCTAGTTTTTTCAGCAGTGAATCTGTGAATCGGCCCACAAAAATGTGATGGCTGTCACTGTAAATATGGAAACAAACACGTTATCTGTGGGCAGAAATTCTGCAATTCCGAAAACTAAATTTGTGAGAATATTTGATTTTGTTTACTCACCCAACAACCACCAATCGAACTGCTACAATGATTTTATGACACTACAACTTGACATGAACACTGGCTACAAACATGAATGCAGGTCCACGACTGCCTCTCTGAATATCTTATATCTTAAAAATACAAAGCTTGCAAAGCAATACTCTATATGGCTTTCTGCCAGAGCTCTGCCCTCTGCAATAAATGTAAGAGTTCTTATGTTGAAAACATGGGGCCCGCTCCACACAGCAGGTAAACGCTAGCACAGGAACTCTTGGACAAAGAAAGACTAAAGTGTGCACGTACCCGCAGTGCCCGAGTAGTCGGAGACGCTCAGCGGGTAGCCGTCCTCGTCCGGGTCAACCGAGAACAAACCCACTCCAAAAGATCCATACTGAGCAAAAGAAGTGCTGTTCTCAAAGTCCTCCAGGTCAATCCTCAACTCATAGTTGGCTTGGATGGTGAGCGCATGGATCCGTTTCATACCTGCAAAAGATTTAGATGAACTTTATGAGAAGGGCTTGAAAACACGAGTAAGAATGCATGCGTTGCAGAACTAGAAAGGGCAACATTGCCATATTGAAGGATGGTTTACTGATGTAGAGTTGAAGTGTGTAATTTTATAAACGACAAAATACTTTTCCTATTTCGGTTAAACATACAGAGACAAATAAAAGAAATTCATTACAGTTTATCTCAAAATAGTATCGCCTATACTGTAATACTGCTTTCAGATTATAAAATAAACTAGTAAGATCCTTCAAAACACTTTTATTCAAAGCGTCGTCGCAACAGATGTAATATTGTAACAGTACAGTATGCACGTCAAAGAGGCGGAGCTATTAAAGACATAACATAACATCTCATTCTCGACTGGGCCCATCTTGACAGACTCTACTCCCAGGGATCAATATCCCAACACGAGACCCCGATTCCAGTAAATTCTGCTCTTAATATTCCACCCCGTTTTCACCGAGAGGTAGAGAGGCGCTTGACAGGAAACTAATGTGCTTGCCTACAAATGAATTCCCATTGTAGCCCGATCACTGGTGTGTGTGTTGCACCCTCAGGACAGAAAATCAATACAGCAGAGTTTTGCTAGGCCTAATAGTAGCTTGCTGCTGGTCTTCAGTTTTTGTGGGCCGCAACACATGTTTGGCTCGGGCGTTAGGTGAATGAACTTTAGCTGCATGCTGCAATATTTACAAAAACCGAGCATGTGTCGCTTAAAAAAACACCATACTGTGCGCAACAGATGTTAATGGGCCATTAGATATCTACATGCATTATAAAAGAGCTGAGATTCCGAATAAACAAAAAGAGCATAATGAGATATTGTATTAAATATAAATCAATCTATGAAAGGGACAGTTCACCCAACAATAAACATTCTGTCATCATTTATTCACCCTCATGTGGTTTAAACCAGTATATGACTCTTTCTTCAGTGGATCACAAAAGCAGATATTTTGAGAAATGTCTCAGTGGTTTCGTGTCTATACAATGGAAGTCAATGGGGGGCCAATATTGTTTGATTATCAACGTTCTTCAAAATATCTTCTTTTGGGTTCTGCAGAAGAAAGAAACTCATGCAGTTTTGGAATGACACGAGGGTGAATAAATGATTAATTAAAAAAAAAAATTGCTGGTTTTGCCAAGTGGCTAACCAACATGATACCACACATAGACAAATACCAGATCAATTCCTGGTTATGATTTTCTTCCTTCCTATTAAACGTCAATAAGATGTTGGTGTTGCTTTCCTATACATGAATGTTTTTTCCTTTTTCCTGCCAATGCATGCAAACCAAAATAATCAAACAGATTTCAGATGAACTTTGAAATAAACTGTAGCAAGTTTTGTTATTTAAGACTGGCATGCAAACTGTCCTGTTAACTACCAATACTTTTAAAAGGAGTGTCTTGAAATAACCCATCTCTCTATGCCCTAGACTCTACAATCTTCAAACAAAAATGTGTCAGTCCTCAGAATCCTTGATAAGCTGATAATCTGAACACTTTGAGATGCTTTCTGCCTGTAAATCATTTCCCTCATTCACTGGAAGACCATATTTGGAAACCAGATATCTTGAGGTACCTATAGACGGTTTCAAAGCAACAACATAAAGACATTTTACTGCGCATGCACGCTTTTGTGGCCCAAACTTAACTTCGGGTACACATCCGCAAAGAATTGAGTCCCTGCAGATTATTTATGATATCAAGTAAATGAAAGAACAATTAAATGACATTAGCTAGCAAGTTAAAAGTACGTCTAGTCAGTATTATTTTAGATTACCAGTAGAAGTATACTTGGCTAAATTTAAACGTGACAAAGTTACATGACCCATTCAACAAATCTTACAATGAAATATTAAAATAAATTCATAATAATATAAATAAAAGCCACTAACCGATGAACAAACACAGACTGCAAGTTAACTTCGGGCAAGGTGCGTACATCCGATGAAACCATCTATACAAGGTTCAAAAGGGGTCGTGTCTAATGCAACGACTATGTCTAACATCACATCTTCAAAAGCCCGCTTGAATCTAACTGGCTGCAGAGAGAAGCAGAGATGTCATTCCCTGCGGTCCTACAGAACAGACCAACATTTGTTCAGACGATATTGGCATAATGGCAGGGATGGTTATGATGGCTCTGAATGGAAGAGGACTGGTGTGGTACAGCTTCAGCGGCAGTGAAGCACGACATCAGGCTCTATTAAGCACAAACACCCTTCTAATGGCCTCGGCACTGAGTAAATGGATGGGCCATTTGCACTCGAAGGTCATTTCTGTTTCAACCCAGGGACCAACAAATGTTACACAGCTGAGGCACAGAGGTGCAATACATCAGGACTGGCACGGTATGGACGGCAGGCCGGCTGGGCGGTTTTACATGGAAAGACTAATGTGCGAATGATCAGTCTGTGCCATAAAGGGTCCCCATTCACCCGATACAAGAACTGTAGTCTTGCTGTGGGATCTAAAACCTGTACTTGAAAACATTTTACCCACTATTATTTCACAATGAGTATTGTGGTGTAGCCAGTTTTGATCTCTTTATGGAGGTGTTTCACTATGGTTTGGGTCAACGCTACTAGATGTTAAATCTGGGATGTGAATCCAAACCAGATGCGGAATGATTTGGAAAGTGGAGAGGACACATTACATTTATGCATCTGGCAAATGCTTTTATCCAAAGCAATTTGCAGTTTATTTTAGTTTCCATTTTGTGCATTCTTTATGACTTGAACCCATAATTGGACAATGCTCTTCCAACTGAGGTACAGGAACACTATAACCTGAACATTTCAGATAAATCGCGCTGCTGGACTATACTGACCATGGGATGGACACGTAGTCTGAAAAATATGTATGAGTTCGACTTGAAGGCACGTGAAGTCCTCTCAGGGTGACTTTTTATGGCTGCCAGTGTTGACACAAAGCCAGTTTGATCTGGTTTTGGGAAGCATTGATTTACTCTAAAACTGCGGTGTGAATAAACCCCGCAGGGTGGAGGAGCTCCACAGTTCATCTGACATTCACCACACAACACGACAAATACAAACCCCAAATCCTTTCGAAACGTTATTTCTATGTTCCAATATGAATTCCAAGTACAAATTAAAACAATTATTTTGGTAAAGCCGATTTTTTAATTGGTGATGTGCTTTAGAAAAGTAGATTGAAGTTTTTCTTGCATTTACAAAAAAACCCAGAGAATTGAATAAATAAAGACATTTCTATTCAAACACTTACTTTGCATCATAATAGACAGTGTTTTGTTTGATCCACAATATCAACCTTGTTCTTGTATAACAAATCTTGGCCTTGCTTTAACTGGCACAAAAAGAAAGATTTATGAGTTAACCTTCTTCACAAACTCTCAAAATCTGTCTAGAATAAAGAAAATGCACTTGAATAATTAAGTGTCGTTTAAAGAAAACTATACTGTTATTTAACAAAAATACTTTTTTAATTAAGTTTATATCGAAGAGAGTCTCAAATCATTGAGTGTTAAGAGAGTTTTCACTTCAATTCTACAGAAGTCGAGCGGCACATTCTCGAGGTGGATCATAGGATCCACAGGGAGAAATACGTACTGACATGCCCCAAAGCTACAGCTGTGTCATAAGTGGAATTGGCAGCTTTTTCATTTTTCCAGGAATCACAAGTGTGGAGAATGCATAGCGAATCCCGTTATTTAAAAAATGTGAATATATATCGATTGTCTAATATATTATTTTTTAATCAGATGCCTATGAGAAACAAATGAACTCATTTTGTATTTTACTTTAGTCTTAAATTTCAAAAAAGCATTTTGCATTTAAGCACTTTCATATCTCAAATACCTCTGTGGGTACATAGACTAGTTTGTAAACCACTAATGTAGGAATGTCTTTTGGCTATTGAAATAAAATTGTACACATCTCCAAGCCTAAAACTGAACATGCGCTGACATCAAACGCAGATGTAACGTAAGTACTGTAGTTATGTTTAAATTTTGAGTTTCCTCTGAATTTACATAATTGCATTCAAGGCTTTCATTTAATCTCGAGAGACTCTTTCAACCCAAGAAACAATCATTTTTAAAAGATACAGTATATTAAACAGTGAACATGTTTCTCTGAATCAATACAAGTGCTTAGGTGTAAGTGGTACAGAAGATATTAAACAGTTCTGTACATGAAAAGTTCCTTTGAAAGACTGTCTTAAATCGTTTTATTTATAAAAAAAATTAAAGACATGATTCATTTACAAAATAATTCCCTTTATCATTTATTCGGCGTCATTTTCATCTGTGACAAACGCAAAGGACATGTTAGACAGACGGCCCACATTTCTGTTCTTCATGCAGTGAATGTAAAGTCATGTACATTGTGAAGAAGAAACTATAACTATAATAAATATAAGTTTGTAGGTATTATACAAGAAAAGAAAATAATGAATCAAGTACAGAAAATAGTGCTTCATAGAAGAACAATTTTTGGCTAAATGGTTCCCTATAGAACATCTGATGTTCAATGATTGTTTTTGGTGAAATATTCCTTTAAGATCACAATCAGTTTTCCAAAAAACTCCTACTGCCTCTAAATTATTCAATGTTTTGATTATCTTGATGCATCTTAAAAAGAAACCAATTCCTGTTTCAATTAAAACTGAAGGATGGTGATCATAAAATGGAAGGCTCTCATGCTGATCTCTTTCTCTGTCTGTCGCGCTACGCTCATTTTCCCCTCATGCAACCTTTCTCTGCTATTAATTTTTAATCAAGCTGCTCCATCTGCGTTTCAGCGAGGCCTCTGCCGCTCCCCTCAACCGCTTGGAGACGCGTCTCGCATGGAGAGAAAGGTTCGCGCTTTGTGCTTGGGCTTCCCAACAATGTCCCATGTCATTTTTGTTATCGTAGAGCAAAATCTCTTTTTGAGAAACTGAGCAAATATCAAAAGTAGCAAACTGTGTTATTTGTCGTGACGTTGAAAAAAACAGGAGAAAAAAGCAATGGATGTCGACAACACTGTTCTTAGCAAAGCTGCTTTATTGTTGTTTTGCAACACTTCGAACTGAATATTGATCATTATTTCTACTTTATCACCAAAAAGCTGCATGAAACAAGCTGTATTGTATAAAACGCTACAGTATATAAATAAAGATAACTTTACATTATTTTTGCAAACCCGGTGCAGCTATAAATCTAAAATCTCTTACCTACGATGGTTTCATTTCCATACTAAAAATCAATGGACGGTTGAAATGATGTCTATTAATTTAACAGATTGAAAAAATCTATTTCAGCTCTCCCGAACACCAGAAGATCGCGGCGGCAGCTCAGAGGAAACACTGCACCCCGCGCACAAGCAAACACCCAAATTCACATTTCTCCAGATGTGAATGCACTACCCCCTGTGCGCCCTGAGGTCCTGGTGTAGGGGGCTTTGAACACCTGCCAGTGGATTGACACAGCATCTTCAGTTCACTGCAGGATGAATCATCATCACGCCTAACATGCCTGTCCCTTTCCTGTCTCCACGCACATCAAAGCGTGTACACGGGCTAATTTTCACGACGCCCGTCTGCATAAGAAACGCCGGGTGCGCGCTCTCCCTGTGCCAAGCTGTCTTGGAAAATTCCATTTTCAGATGCTAAGCCCAATTATATGCAAATCAAGAAAAAGAGATTTAATTAGGCCTGATGCTGCTCTTGTTTTTCAGTTCACATATTCAGTGCAGAAAAGCAGACTCCTGGTGTCTGAGCATAGACAGAGGATAAAACAACTGCATATGATATCTGTGAAGAGAAGGTGTGGATTGTATTTGAAATTTATTTTTTATTTTTTTTTATAAATCAAAACTATGTTATATTTTAGCATCTTTAAAGCAGCCAAAAATCGTTCTCTTGGCATTTTATCACTCCTTCTTTAGGTCTTACCATAGGAAGCGTTTAAAAGAGTATTGAAGCGGTTCCCAATGTATTCAGAGCTCTTATTGACTGCTTTGTCTTCATTATTTGGTTTCAAACATTTTTTTAAATCTTTTGTTCTCAAATGAAAGAAACGGATATGCTGGCAATTATATTTGGTCTACAAAAGTAATTTCAGACATTTAAGCATACATCTTAAGATTACAAGATTTTTAAGATAATTAGAAACATTTTAGTCAAGCGTCTCCAAACATATACAGTATATCTAATTTTGGAGACCACTTTTTTCGATTTACAAATTCATATATTCAACATATTTCAAATAAAATGATCTTTTATTTGCAGAAAAAGAGAACTGAAAACTGAACCAGCCGATCAAAACAAGAAAAAAAGATGCAATGTTTTCAGTTGTTGTCATAAAAAAATCATATGGGTAATTGAAAAATAAATGTGTAAATGTCTTCAAAATTACTTCAAAAACGAACAATTAAGATAAATTAAGATAAATCTCTCTGCTATTTTGTATTACAAATATAAATCATAATATAAAATAACATTATAAATAGTTTGTTTTCCAAATTTCTATTATGTCACACCATATGTAAGGTATATTTCAATACCCACTAAAGTTGGATTAACCCCAATTTCGAATCATGCATCATACTGCATCTATTTCTTGATATGAATGTACTTTTTTAAATAAATTCCCTTTTAATTCACAGATTCCTAAAAAATGTTAAGATGTGTTTGAACTGAAACCTCTCCACATGCATGCAACAAACAATATACAAGTATTGAATTAAGTTTAGCCTTTAAACTGATCCTATATATGACCAACAGTTATAAGCATTGTCACAATTTCTATTTATACACTTTATGTACACTTTATGTCCCCACATTATGCCTGCGGCCTGAGGAAGGCTAAGCTTTCCGAGCCTCACACAAGCTCCGCCCATCTGTCTGTGGCTCAGGCAGAGACCTCCAGATGGGATGGAGGTACACAGACACCTCTGTGGCAATACTGGGCATGAATCTCAGAGCTATAGAAACACAAAGGTTTGGAAAACATCTGCTAAACACCTGTTAAACCCAGGGCCTGAACACCTGTATGTTAGCTATATGCATCTGTAAGTACATGCAGTTGTTTAAATAGTGAAAAGAACACATGGACACCTCCCTACAGAGATGATCATGGAAACAGTGTTTTCAGAAGGTGTAGAACAAGACGACCTGTTTTAATATTATTGGCCATTCAAACATTTCTGACCAATCCAATTAAAGACAATGATAATGAGTTCTGTGGCAGCAGTGAAGGGTAATCGCCTATGACTGCCTTTAATGTGATACACCAAATTAAATGAACATTTCAATTGAACGACTTCTCAGTGCCACTTTCACTAAAACACACACCTCATGAAGTGATTCTAGCTGGGGTTTTTCAAGCGATTTTCATCTCCTTATATAAACATATAAAGGTGTAGTAGTCAACATCTAATTTTCCTGCCTTTTTGCCAAACAAATTGTTCAATACTGAAAAATACCCTAAAACTTTACCGTTTTGTCCATTTTGTATGACGCATCTCATATTTAGATGGTTTAATCTATCCCGAGGAAGCAAATATTGTACAAACATGACCCCTCCCCCATCACAGCACATCTGTCACAAACATGACCACAAGATCTCAATGTGTCATGCTTCATCGTGGCTTTGAAATTAATTGATTCTATTTTAGGATGTGACAACAGAACATGTTTGAACTAGCACTGATAGTGATGGAGGAACACGACTGTTCCCAAATCCATCATGATCTAAATCTCATATTCATGTGGGGGCCGTCACGACAAATAACAATTCACAAACATTTCATGTGTGTCAACATCACAGTGTTGGGATACTGCGGTGCACAGAAGCACACTATACATAAAAAAAGACATCCTTCCTAATGCGTTTCTAAATGTCTTCATAATGGATCTAATGTGCTACAAAAGAGCAGCTGGACTTTCTCTTGCATTTTACTGCGGGTCACCCAGAGCGAGAGAGAGTCGACTGATGCGGCTTTAATTTCTCACACCACTGAACGGCCATGACTGGTATTATACACAGTTCCCATGTGTTTTTTGGCACAGTATTAATCAGATTGAGCAATAACGTCGCTACAGAGAACAGATATTTCGCTTTTATATAGTTTTCAGTAGAGAATGTAAAGTGTGCCTCTATACTGCCATCTCGGTTTGAAACATACAATTAATTCGCGATTGGTGTGAACTCAGCATTAGGTTCATCCCTTTTTGACCCAACTCTGGGTTGGAAATAACCCGGCATTTTTAGTGTATAAAAATTATTATAAGCTTACCGTTGCAAATCTGGAAAATGTAAGGCAACAGTTTTCAACACTGATTTTCATGTACTTTTTTATCAATAAAAAAGTTATGGACTGCAGCTTTGAGTATCAACACAACAAACATTAAATATTGCCTCACAATATTTAAAAATCTAAATAATAAATCTAATATTTTCTGTCAGCTCTTTACAATCATAACTAGCGCTGTCTGATTCCAATGGGTCTGAATTTTGCCTTCAAATCAGTTTGGATGATGAACTTTATTAAAACACAAGGTAGCTAAACTGTAACATGCTGCTTTTTCCATGTAGCTTGTAGTGCTAATAGATTTTTTTTCCCCAAGGACAGATTTCGTCTTAGCTAATTTCTCTGTCGAATAGTTGGTAACTATTCAAATTTCTCAGTATCTCACCCAACACAGCTATTAATAAAATGATAATCTCGCTTTTCTGTTTATATCTAGAATTATGGAATATTAATGGCTGTTCAGTTAGCGGTGTGAAATTAGCCGGAGTACTTTCACTGATAGCATCACGGCAGCTCTGCGTTGCCATCAGCCCAAATCTTATCAGGGAAATCATCGTCCTATCAGCGTGTTGACCCGCTTTCATGTCTACAGCTCATCGCCCGACTACTTCTCTGAAACGCTTGACAAGACACACATTACAGCTCATTACCGCATTCAGGTTTGCCTAAATGAATAGACACCACGGGACAGAAAAATATGTGGAACATCATGAAGGTTACAGAGACAAAATAATGGCTTCTATGGAATTTGGAGAATTCATTGGAGCATTGCTAGTTAACATTGTTTTTTAAATGGATCATCTTTTACACTCACAAGCTTTGCATACGTCTTCATAAGCTCAAAAATATACGGTAAACCTATTCTATTCTATTCTTTTCTTTTCTTTTCTATTCTATTCTTTTCTATTCTTTTCTTTTCTTTTCTATTCTATTCTAAAAGTTTGCAATTGATTAATATAAAACCTGGACTGAATCATAAAAATGGACTGACAAACACACTGCTAATATTTTTTATAATTCTGGCCCAAATTAACCTGTTTGCAATAAAGCAAAGCATAAAGCTCTAATATCGTTTTATTAAAACAAGAATACAGAAAAATGATTTAGAGAAAAGAATGCAAAAAGAGCAGCAAGGACAGATCAGAGGAGTTTCAATTTTACCTCCCATTTCCTTCATAAAATTCAAGGCCATCCGCGCGCGGGGCGCGAGCACTATGCGGTTAACCCTTGGTGAAAGATAAGTAGTCAGTCTAAAACAATCCGAATGGCGATTAATGGAATGCTTTGTGGATGCTGAGCAAGGCCATGTTTTATTCAGAGCCTCAGGAGGGCTATACTCACAGATAAATCAGAGATAAAGACCCTGTGAAAATTGCCAATATTTTCATAGTGCCAAACAAGTCAGTGGGGACCACGTTGATTTGATATCCATCTCTCTCACTGCATAGATTCATTTCACCAGGCCATAGACGCACTGCACGGTGCTCAATGGAACGGGGGTTTGCTTCTAGAAAGACCTTATTTATTCTGTCTATCCTTTATTTTCATCCCTCAGAGTTATCTGGGAATTAACCCATGGACCCATACAGCTATTACGCCACGTGCTAAGAAATGTGAGCGCGAGGCTGTTCTCCATTACCTTACGTGACGTGTGTGAAAATGCCTCAAATCTCATGTAATCCATGAGGAAAATCCATGCATTCAACACACAAAACCTCACATGTACCCCTGCAACAATATTCCTCATGTTGTTTCAGAAATAGGAAATAATAACAAAGCGTCCATACATTTTTTATAAGTGTTCAATGGTTAAGACTTTAAGTCAGTAGAGATTGAATTCATTAATATGTGACCCTGGACAACAGGTCAATTTTTCGAAATTGAGATTTTTACATCATCTGACAGCTGAACAAATTAGATTTCTATTGATATATGGTTTGTTAGGATATGACAATATTTGTTCAATATATAACTATTTAAAACTCTGGAATCTGAGGGTGCAAAAAACTCAAAACATTGAGAAAATCATTGATAATCAGAGGCGCTGTAACAGGCCGCTGCTAAGAAGAAACAGGTTTGTTTAAATGCTTTCTTTTGACTTATCGCTTCAATGATGTTGTGGAGAATAGATGAACCTGAAAGCTGAAATTCTAAGCTTCACATAGATACCAAACTTAAAAGGGGAATTTCTCAAAGAGCGGCAGCAGCGAGTGAAGTTTGTAGACGTGTTTCCGGACATTTTTGTTAGCAATTTTGCTGCATCCGCTCACAAAAATAAAGTTTTGATATATTTTTCATGAAACATGATCTTTACTTAATATCCTAAAGATATTTGGCATAACAGAAAAATCTATAATTTTGACCCATACAATGTATTTTTGGCTATTACATATCTTCTCATGCTACTTAAGACTGGTTTTGTGTTCCAGTGTCACATTTATATTTGATTTTAGTCGATCTATTTTTTGTCTAAGCAGCAGTGATGAAGAGTAACTTGCTAAATGTAGAAATGCAACCCACCACGTTTTATCGAGCAGTATGACAGTATCTATTTTTAAAATAGTGTTTCTCCTCCAGTAACAAGCTGTTTTATCAGACACAAAGCAGTGCAGTGGGACAAACCCTACATTTCTGTCTTTGACACACTGACTGTATTGAACAGTCTTACAAGTAAATGAAGAATCCTTATACCTCACTGGTCTTCTCAAATGCCTCCGCATGAAGAATGATTCATATTTTATTTGTGTTTTTATTAGCTGTACTTTATATTCATTTATGTGATCGAGTTTGGTTCTCTCACCTTAACTGAGATCCTCACTGGATCAGTTTTTCGCATGTGTAATTTTCTATTAAAATATAATTCATTAATGTCTTATTATGTGTGATTAATAAAAACTGGCTTCACTCTTTTTAGCAAAACATGCTGTGAATTGACAGTTTTAAAAGATTACGATAATGAGGTTTTTTAAAGGTCCTTTTTTGTAAAAAAAAAAAAAATAAGAAAGAAAAGAAAGAAAGAAATTGTGTTCAAACATGTCATAGCTTGTTTTTAATTAATAAAAATAAAATTTGTTGATGTGAGTGTTTTTAAGAAAGTCATGTTTGACATCTTCAAGCCAAGATTTCGTGAGAATCATTCAAATAATTTTATTGTAATGTGCACACACAGACACGCACGCACACACACACACACACACATATATATATGATAGCTGTTTATTGAAGAGAAAAATAATACACTAAATATATAATATAAACAATTATTGCTCTCACCAATACATAGCTATCATATATATGTATAATATACATATAGACTATTAGACATCTAGACATTTTCTTCAATTTTCTTCAATTTTCTAATACTAATAAAACTAATAATTTATAATGTATTCATTCTATACTGTGTGAAGAAGCATTAAAGAAAATTTGTTCACAATTCAGTATAGGGGGCAATTCTCGCTATTAACAAATTTGTTGCTTGAAAGTAAACAGTTAGTAGTGAGGAATTGCCCTCTATACTGAAGTGTTACTGAAAGTTTTCATTTTACTTCGTACATACTTACACATTACAATAAATGAATTTGACTTCATTGTTTTTGTGCCATAATACCAACTCTGATTCTTGTGAACATTACATCATTGTAAATAAACTTTTATGTTTCTTTAATGTAGTGTATTTAGCAAATATTTCTAAAGTTTGAGTGGAATTGAAATGATGAGAATCTTGTGGGTGGGCAGCTGTAGTTAGATACGGCTATGTGCCACTGTCAGCATATTTATAGTCAATTATTTCTCCAATCAATACACAGCCATCACATAAACAAAAAATAAGTCAATAAATAAATGCTATTCAACCAGCAATTGCACAGCACCAAATCTCTTCCCCATTAGAAGATCAGCTACAAAAACTTGTCTCAGCTTGCAAAATATTAAGGCTTCTTTCCCCCAGCTGTGATTGAACAGACTCCAGCATCAACTTCACTTTAAACTGCTTAAAAATGTATTCTGAATTAACACATTCTGACAGAAACATTTCACTGGAGTATCTGTACAATGGAGAGTCGTGGTATTGACTCGTGTTCTATCAAATCCTCTGTTTTTTAAATATTGAAGAGGTCACAGCAGTGAATTCCTCCATCGTGTGGAAGTAAACAATAATAGTGTGATTCATAAGGGAGAGCTTACACACACACACACACACACACACACACACACACACACACACACAGAGGGTAAAATCTAGAAGAGGAGACATGCGGCGAACTGAAAATATGTTTGTCAGCAGTATCCCGGCCATACATCTTAACGTAACATCCAGGGGATTTTGAGAGTGTAATACTGTAGCGAGATACAGAGAGAGAGAGAGAGAGAGAGAGAGAAAATGAGCGAGGTACAGAACAAACACTGAATTGCAAGAGGAAATGGAGAGGTGGGGGTGCGATAAAGAGAGAAACCAACAAAGCTTTAATGTACACGAGTCAAGAAAATGAATTGAACCGGTTCAGCGAAACAAATGTTGAAATGATAATAATGAGAAGCGTTAGCAAGAAGTCCACAGCACGAGCTCCTATCACAGCGTGGCTCATTCTGGATGCCGCCCGAGCTGTGGAATGCATAGCAGTCTATTAACAGAGGTGGTGTGTTGAGTAATGAATATAGAGATGTGCAGAAGCACCCAGGAGAGGCGGCCATCTTTTTAACCCACTTTTTAAAATTCACTCGGCCAGACGTAAGAAACCTGCATGCAGCCCACACCAGCGGTGAGAAAATGCCTGTGTCTAAGCGTATTGAAATCAGCGTGACTTTGACGTCTGAATAAGAAAACAAAAAGAAAAGAGATAAATTGAAAGAGAGAGATCATACTGCCATGTGTTTTGCGGAGTTACAGTAATTACGGAAATGTGTTCAAAAGATATGATGATGTCATTAACACAAATGATGCATCAAAAACATGTTAATGAAAATATGAATAGATAAAAATGGACTGCCAGGTACGATTTCTTAAGAAATGCCAGTTTGATGTTGTTTTATGTAATTTGACTTCAATATGTTAAAGGAGCAATGTGGAGATTTTAGTGGCATCTAGTGTGAGGTTGCGAATTGCACCAACGGCTTACTCCACCGCTCACCCCTCCCTATCGTAGCTAAGGTGGCTGACACAGGACAAAGATCACATTTTCGCTTCTTTGGCGAAGGAGAAAACATATGAAATGCGCTCTGTGTAGCAGTTTGTCCGTTTCTACATTCCATGTAAGGGGACCTGCGGTGTATATAGATAAAAATAGCTCATTCTAAAAACGAAGATATGTGAATACATAGATATGTATATTATATTGCATTTCTATCAATACATCCTCCTTCATATTACACACAGCACCTTTAAGTGACAAATAGCTCACACAAAAGCATCCACAACATTAGACAGCTGCATCATAAACCATTTGAGAGAAAACTGACCTAAACTACATATAAATTGGCAAAAAAATACTGAAATTAAAATATAACAATATCGTATGAAGAAATATAAAATATGACTAAAATATGAAATGTGACTACCATGAAAAACTGTAAAAATCTGATAGCGAAACGTTAAGACAGGCTGAATTCACAAAGGAACAAACACAACCATTCCACGACTTGTTTCTCCAGCGACCAGCGCGAGCGCTCGAGGCAGAACCGACTTGTGCTCGTGCAGAATATGAAAGTTACACGCCCGCGTCAAGCCGCAAGGAACTAAAAGCCATCAGCACGCTTTCTGAAATGTTGCGCTGGTAACTATGTCACTTCATATCAACAGCATGCGTCCTTTCTTCCCTTCTTCACTTACATGACACATCTGCTCTGTTTACACCACAAAACGTGACGGGTCAAAAAGCTCTCGAGATAACATCTTCATTTATCGCCCGCTAAAGAAAGAGAGCATACATCTGAATGAATTGCAAATGAACACGACTAAGAGGTTGACAGAGGAAGTGCAGAATGTAATTGAACAGTATAGAAGTGGGCTGTCTCACTCTCTTAAAGGGACAGTACACCCAAAAACAAAACTTCTGTCATACTCATCCTCAAGTTGTTCCAAACCTGTATAAATGTCATTGTTATGCTGAACAGAAAGATCATAAAAGATATTATAAAATGTTGAAAATGGTTACACTACATTCTATGAATATTGTTAACAGTTCAATCAAAACAAATAATTGTATCTCTATAGACTTATGATATATACTGTATGTTTCTTATCAACTTTCAACTGGATAGCAGACATTCTGAAATTAATTTCTCCTTGCCTGGAGGACAACTTGAATAAAACGATCCTCACTATATAATAATCAATCAAGAAGAACATCTTTCTCAAGCACTTTTCTGAAAAAATATGTAGCTTGTATCATGACAAGAAAAAAATCAATGAATGAAATAATGGGTCTTGTTTTTTCTGCATAGCCTTCTATATATCGACTGACAGCCTTAGGCCCAACTATTGTAAAGTTTGCTTGGCAAAAGAAAGTTGACGGGGTCGGCCAAAACTGTGTCTCAATGTGCACTTCACAAAACATTTCAACTGCATAATGTTTTCACAATTGTGAGTTTACACCTGTCAGGATATTATGAAAGCATCTAAACGCAGGAAAGCAAGAAGTGCATTACAAAATCAGATATTAAAGATGCTAAAAAAGTGTTTTTTATGTTAAAATACTAACACATATGCACAGACACACAGTTAACTTGCAGTCACCAAAACGTTAATCATAAACTATGATCCATCGGGTCTTTGATCAAATAAATATGTGCCCAAAAACATTACACAGAAAAGCAAAATGACAGGTTGAATCTCTATTGTAAACAACTGTGCCAACTTATAACTTCTGGCAGGGCACATCTGTGATAAAAATCGATGAGA
Organism: Oreonectes daqikongensis; assembly: GCA_026939265.1. Lineage (NCBI taxonomy): Eukaryota > Metazoa > Chordata > Actinopteri > Cypriniformes > Nemacheilidae > Oreonectes > Oreonectes daqikongensis. The sequence goes on from JAOTQM010000117.1 coordinate 2,750,758, forward strand.
TTATAAATTAAGATCCTGGTTTCTGGAAAGAGGCTGGACGGGCTTTTGGGAATGTACTGTAAGAGCCAAAGGGATTCTAACAAAGCTATGACACAAGCCTTTTAAACCTAATTGTCCATATATTCTTCTTTCCTCTCCATTTTAAATAGTATAAACATTAGGCTTTCCTTAAAATTTGATCATTTCAAAGAAAATATTTACTTTGCTTAAAAATAGTGCTTGTCTCTCTAATGCAAAGATCTAGAAATGTTTGGGACTTACAAAGTGGGGGGAATCATGCAATGCATTTGAAATAATAGTAAATGACATTCATGTTTTCAATGGCAGATTAGACATTCAAATATTTCTTTGGGCCTCTGTATGTGTGTGTGTACTTGCAATTGTGATAATAATAATACAAACATGCCTGATGAGTTATATGTATATTTATATCTTAAAACATATAAAGATCTTATAATATACCTATATATATATATATATATATACACTATATATAGGTATGTGTTTAGGTAAAATGATCATTTTTGTTTTATTCTGCAAACAATATTTCTCCCAAATTTCAATTAAAAATATTTTTTGCATTTATAAAACTGGAGAAACAGGTCAAAATAACAGAAAAGGTGCTCTGTATTTTTTCAGACCTCAAATACTGCAAAGAAAACAAGTTGTGTTTATATCTTAATAAAATCTAAAACAGTCTGTAATGAGTCTGTTGTAATTAAAATTAACTTAATTTAAAGGAACAAAAGTCTAAACAGCTCCTCACAAGCGTACATGCACATGTTTGTGTGTGTGAGCTTTTGATGAGCGCTGGAGTTATTGTATCGGCAACGTGTAAATATCCTGAAGTTTTAGGGTGGGAATGACTTATTATAACTAATTCAACAGAATTATGAGGAAATCACTGATAAAAGACTTATTTATAGCGCTCTGGGAGGCTGATCATGAATGGATATGCTAATACACTACAAAAGAAAAATGATGGGATGGTAATTCGAACCTCTCCTTTGATGACACAAAAATACACTCTTGTGCATTAATATTCATAACCCCCCCTTAAAATTCCACTTAAATTTATGCATAGCCAAGTATTTCATGCAAATGTGCCGCTAAAAAGATCTCCGCGTGCATCGCGATCGAGTTTCAGTAGCTCAGGAAACTTCTGATTCGTGAACTGTGCTCCGTATCCTATTTGTCTGAGGTGAGAGGCAACATCGTCTCTTGCTAAAAGGCCTCTGCCCTCACTGGTTTACCTGTCACCTTATTCCTGATGAGACGGTGTTGTTGATGTTCTCTGGAACTCATTTCTCTAGCCCTGGAGGTTAATTGTCTCTGGTTTTCTTGGTTCTCTTATTGATTCAGAGCGTGGGCTGGATCAGCTCACCTATGGACATCCTCACCGCAAGGCAGTGCCTTGAACCCTGTCACTCCAGGGACGACTGTTCCATCCTGGACTTCCCCACAGGGGCCGAACCCCTGAACACTATCGCAAGTAATATCCCATGCTGAAGGGCCCGTGGGATTGCTCAAGGCTGGACTTACTCATTGTTAGGAGAAAAAAGAACAGGCCATGGGAAAAGTCATTCTCAGCCACAGCGGGTGTGATAGACGCTGCTAGCCAGCGCTGTCCTGCCCTCTCTGAGAAGCTGTCAATCTTCTCGAAATGACATTTTTTGACAGACCTGCCGCGGCCAATCGGTGCTGACTGAGACGTGAGCCCCTGAGCGCACGCTTCGGAAAACAGTGACGCAAATCGGACTCATCACACGTCCGGACCTGAAATGATGTCAGGTGAAAAACGGAAAACAAGACCCAATACCATAAGCACTGTCATTGCGGGAAATATTTCCTTTTTTCACGAAAGAGAAGCGACCTTTGGGATAAATTAATGAAAAATTCAGTGGTTTTCCTTTTTACCACCAGAAATCAAATTTAAAGGAACAGTTCACCCTCACGGCAATTCAAACCTGTTTTTTTTTCAAAAAGTTTTTGAAGAGCTCATTTTGGTCAAGCTATCATGCTATCATAGTTCCTCTTTTTGGTGTTATAAAGTGTAAATATTAATGTAAACGTAAATGTTCTTTGTCTTCCAAAAATCTGTGTTAAAACTTTACCTTACCATGATTCACAAAGGTAAGCTTATAAGAATTATTTATAATTTAAGTTATGTCTGTCTGCTTTTGCAATAAATAATTAAAAATACCTTTTAAATCTGCTTTTGTGATCAATTATTAAAAATACATTTTAAAATGTTATCCAATACATCATATTTCAAACAAAATATATTGATAGAGAAACTTATTACGTTCAATTAAAAAAACAGGGGTTAAATATGACAATAAGTTATTTGCTATTAAGCAAAATTAACAAAACGCATTTTTGAGCAAACTATCCCTTCAATTTGAATAAACCCATAAGAAATTCAAGTTTGGGAAGGAACTAAAATCTGTTTTTCTGTATCACTGGACACTGATGAGTTTCCTCACTACATTCAGTCGCTTTAATAAAGCTTTACTCCCTGTACACCCACAACCATCTGCTACTGTACGCTCGGCTCTGGACACACAGCTTGGCATTTTGACCACGCTGGCAGCTCACCGTGGCAATAACCGAATGTACCCGTGTTACTTACAGTTGTCAGCACTAAGGAAAATGTGATTTAAAGAGTGACAAGCATGTGTTTGTGGGCTGAATATCTGCTCAGCTAGCTTTTAAAAACCATTACTGCCATTCAAAAGTAAAAAATGTGATGTGGGATTTAATCGACTTAAAGCCTTTTGGAGTTGATGACAGATGAGCTGCCGCCTCTAATGAATTGTACATTGTTCTTGTGCTCAATCATTTAAAGGAGTTTCATTTGTGGTAGAAAACATAATTGTGATTTTGTCGGATTTTAATAATCTTTCTAATGAACACAATATTCACTGGAAAATTATGTATTATAGATTTCATATGATGAATTCTAAATGCCAAGAACGGGACACTGAATATTGATATATATTCCCACAACACAAATAATTTATTTTAGCATGCAGCTATTTTGCTTTTAAATAAACCTTTTTGTAAAGGTTGGAAACTTTCAGAAACCAGGAGGAGCCATTTTTGCAAATAATGTAAGAACAATTTTAAGCGATACTGACATTACTGTTCAACAGATTGTGCTCCAGATAGATATAATTGGAGGTCTTACCAAGCCAATGTTCTCCTGTTATCTTGCCAAAACCCTCACGGTACGCTTCCCAGTCCCGGAAAAAATTCACAGAGCCGTCTTCTCTGCGTTGAATCACCTGTAAGAAACAGGTTACAAATATCACTACTGCAGTCAAATCTTTTCATTACTGAATGCATAAATCTAACAGAAGAAAATAAATTTTTCTAATAAAAAATACAAATTTATTTCATACTATTTATTGCACTTATCACTCATGTCTAACAGGACAGGTACATATTGTGTATTGACAGGTTAGTCAGCCGGGGTGACCACAAAGAGGGACCATCATTCTTTATCGCCACCTGTCAAGTTCACAAGAGATGAATCAAGTTATCGACTGATCGAAGATGAATCTTAACTATTGCACTGGGTTTAAGGGATAGTTTACTCTATCATCATTTACTCATTCCGAACCTGCATGACTTTTTTCAGCGTAACACAAAAAGAAGATATTTTGAAGAATGTTGGTAACCAAACAACAACACCCCCCATTGACTTCCTTTGTATAGACACATTTCTCAAAATATCTTCTTTTGTGTTCCAGTCATATACAGATTTTAAATGACATGAGGGTGAATAAATGACATTAGAATGATCATTTTTGGGTGACCTATCGCTGTTCCAAAACCCAGTCATGCCAACATAGACAGCTGCTTTCTAAGTCAGCGTCTCAACGGTCAAGAAATCTCTCAAGTGATTTAGATGCTCTACATTTGATATAAAAGCAGACCTCTAAATATAAAACGCTAAGAATTTAGAGTTTAATATTGCTAATCTTAAACACAACACAAAAATACATGCATAGCGTGCACAAGCTATATTTGTTTATTTTTAGTTCGATCAAAAATCACTTTTAAAACACTATCTCACAAGGTTTAGAAACAGAGAGTTAGACTTCACATGACCTTATCAGACAGAAGAACACAGCACCAGCTGTCATTGTTCTCCTGTCAACCGAAAAGAAAAAACCCCAGCTGAATCCATGGAGGTAGTTAGCACACTCATCCATTTCCTGCAGGTAGATCCTTTGTCTTTCCCATGCACATGTATTCCTTACACTGGGAGAAATGAAGAGGAAGCATGTAAATTGACTGGTGATGGATGCGCTACAGAAGACACGTGTAGAGCGCCGGGCTTCTCTGGGGAAGGTGACACACAGGTGGAATTCAAAGCAAAATTCAGACACTAATTGACTCCTGATCCTTTTCTAGAAGATTAATCAGGCAGCCAGTGGATCAATGGCTGCTGAAAATGCCAGCAAAGGAGAAGTCTTGCCATCAATGTAAATGAGCAGAGCACATGCTCACCAACGCTTGCCAAGAAAACACACACACACACATCTAAAGGGAAAGATCGAAATGCGACGAGAAAGAGCGTACATGGAAGAAAATTCATATTCTGACCTGAATACTTAATAGAAAAATAATATGTGTATGTTCCTGTTTATGACATGACAGATGTTTTCTTCTCTAGATTAGTGGAAATTATACAGATCTGGAAAACTAGGGGGTGAGTAAATGATGACAGAATGTTTTAAGTCATGCGGCACCCGGTTGAGAAACCCTGCTTAAGATGCCCCATGTTTTTTAATAATAATATAATAATTACTTTAATGCCATAAATACATATTGTATTCTACACTCATTTTCTGAATTTTTCTATTTTTTTAAAGTGCACTTGACTGTCATTCCAACTCAATTACGTTTTTAATAAACTTGTCCAAAAAAGTGAAATGAACTGTTCGCTGCAGACTGTAACTTTGGCAGCACTTGAAATCGAACCTAAAATTTTATGCCAGCACTTAAACCTCTCAAACCTTATCATTTACAACCTCAACACATCTCTGGAAGCACCGACAGCGTAAAAAACCGAGCACATCCACATTCGCGGACTTTTTTGCCCCAGAATTCCGTCCATTCCTTATTACAGCCAATCTCCATCCAGCTAACCGAACGGGTTTAATGTGTGATGACACACAACATATAGATTCTACAGAAAAAGATCTTTGAGTGGGACCTCCCGGGCATGTGATCTTGAAAAACACAGGCGGCACCTCAATAAAACATGCCAACGCTCAGTGCAGGTGCTTTGGGCTACATTCAAAATTAATGGCTGTGGCTCGACTCTGAATAAATCCCTTCGTCGTTTCGTCTACCAATCCGCAGAGCAACCGAAACGATTTTAATTATTCACCGTAATCACTGTAAATGAACACAGAGTCACCTTACAGCGGCGAGCTCACTTAATCTTGTACCTCGAGTATAAAATAGGTAATTAAAATACAGGGAAATTCATGTGTCACGATACATATTTCATAAGCTCGGCTTTGAATATTCTCACTGGTGGGGCAGAGGCTGATGAGCGTTTAAGGTGGTGAAAAATCTGTTTCGCATTCAGGCGGGCACATCTCGGGGCACCCCTGAGGTTCAGAGAAGGGATATTGAGGGTGATTGATATGCATGGCTGTGGGGCAGACGTGTTTACAATAGCTTACAGTGAAACAACTGACTTAAAGAAATTGTTTGAATAAAACACTTTTACTCATTCTAAACCCTTTCTTTCTTATGTGTAACACAAACAAATACACGTTCGAAATGAGTCGATTAAATCATTTAGGTGAACCGTTCCTACTGTATATAAATATACCAGGAATGCGCATACACAAGTAAGATATAAAAATCTACCAGAATCAATATGTCATTGTGATCGCCGCTGTTCTCACTATTGTGTTCCTCCATCTCTATTTCCAATGAGCTGCACTCCAGCCGATGTGTCCCAGAAGCAATTTCTCCCGTTACAATGAATCTCCAGTGCCAGCGGAGCAGACAACAGCAGACGCGAGACCTTCACCGCAGATGAGGCTCAGCTTCAGATCACAGCATTGGGCCGTGAGTGGTCGTGCACTTTGTCTGACAGACTAACACAGACGGATGACCTTGTTCCACACACGACAAGATGTTCTCAATTCACAATGGCCAGAGAACTGAGGCTCGGTTTGAATAAGAAGACTACAAACACTGCTATTACTACTACTGCAGTGTATATAAACAGTATGCACATTTTCATTATGCATTGAATACATTTTAAGGTCTTGAAGCTATATTTTGTAAAAGTATGATGTTTTTCACAGATGTTCACAATGCGAGTTAGATTTCAAATGTATGCTCTTACATTTACATTTATTCATTTGGCAGACGCTTATATCCAAAGCGACTTACAAGTGAGAAAAACAGCAAGCGATTTGTCCAAGTAAGCAATATTCACGAGAAGTGCTTGTAATACAAAGTTTCAGATACAAAAATCTTCTTATATTTCACAGCGCAATGCACAAAGTTGAGACATTTTAACGCTTTGTTGGGTTAAACCTGCAAAATAATTAATCATTAAAATAAAAACTGGACTCCACTCATGGATTTTACAGATGAGCTCCCAGTAATATCTCAATTGTTTCTTCTAGACTGCAATGAAAAGCAAATGAAGATTTTTGCTTCTGAGAAAAAGAGCCAATGTAAATCAGCCTTAAACCAACATTTAAGCATTTTATAAGGTTTTTTGACCAAAATCCTTACAGAAAGCTATTAAGATACTTTCATATTCTGCATCTCTTTAAAATAATAAATAAAAAAAGTGCTCTTCCATGAGCACTTAACTGTTTAAAAAAAAAAAAAATTCTACCTCTATTTTTCCTTTTCTAATGTTCTCTATATACTTGCTTATACTATCTTGACGTTGTATTTGAAACCTTGTATTACTAGCACTTCTCGTGAATATTGCTTACTTAGACGAATCGCTTGCTGTTTTCCTCAATTGTAAGTCGCTTTGGATAAAAGCGTCTGCCAAATGGATAAATGTAAATGTAAATGTAAAAAGTAATGAATACAAATATTAACACATACGATCTTTTCATAAGAAATCTCAACGGTGCATGTCTCAACAAACTTCAACAGATTGTTTTTATATTTAAAAGAATCCAACACCAAACTATCTGAGCGATGCCACTCACATACATTTGAAATCTCTAACCTACAGTATGTATGCTAACAAGATTTGTGCATCTTTTTAATTTTAAAAGAATCATTTGAGAACAAATTCATACTTCCAGTAAACTTAACCAAAACCTATTAAAGCGATAGTTCACCTAAAACTGATTTTTATTTTCATAATTTACTCTTTTGTCATTTTAAACCTGTATGACTTTCTTCTGCAAAAAAATACATTTTGAAAACATTGGTAACACTAAATCGTTTGTACCCAGTGACTTGCACTGGTTTTGTAACTAGAAGTCAGCGGTTTTCGGTTACCAACATTCTTCAAAATATCTTCTTTTGTGACCTGCAGAAGAAAGAAAAGTTTAACCAATATAAAACTCTTCTGGGCATTGTCGAAATGACGGAAAACACAGTGTAGCCTAAAGGTTTGTATTCCACTTTAAACATGTGTTTGTACAATGAACTAAACTGATCTGTTAATACAGTTCACATGAGCCACATGCTCAGAAAGAGCAAACCGTACGCAATTCCTTGTTATCTTAATTATCTACATGTGATTCACGATATTACGGCACACAGAGAGAGAAAGTCAGGGGAGGTTTGAAACACCTCTGGCGAACTGATAAAAATTAATAATTGTTCTCAAAGGCTGAACCTCCTTCATATTAGCTAAACTATTTCATTTTCTTCAGTTTCACTCAATGTGTGAAAGATTAAAAGAAGAAATATGTTGAATATTCAGACACGACGGAGCGTTTTGGCTCCCCTGAGAGAATTATATTACGAAGATATTTCGCCGATCTGACGCCGGTGGCTGGGTTTAATTCAGCAGGTAAAAAATGTGTCTTTATTGCTCTAACAACACTTCTATAATATCTGATTTATCTTTTGGAGTGCTGGAAATGACCTCTGTAATTTCTCAGGAGATATTCTCCGTAATCTGCCTCATTTTTCATTGTTGTGCTTTGTTGGTTGGAGGTGAGCACTAATTCAATTGTTCACAGGATAACCACAGGCTATTCGGATCAGAAATAGAGGATTTTTTACACTTTTTACTCTAGTGAATATTTTTCAGAGTAGCGAACAAAGACTACAAAAACAAATTTCCACAGTTACTGGCCAGAAAAAAGATTTAATTTGAACGCATGCTGCCCTGTTGTGATGGCACAAAGTTGTCACAGCGATAAAATGCTATTAAAGAGTCTATTGCAGGTTTTTCAGCCATATTTAAGCTGTAAAACAAGTATGCATTACACAATTTTCACAGTGTATGCTCAAAATGCTGGGTTGTCAAACCCACGGTTGGGTAAATATAGACAAACTCAACCACTGGGTTTAAAATGCTGGGCCTAAGATGTTGGTTTGCTCCAACTCATTTAACCCCAGTTGGGTTTGTCTATATTTGATCCGACCATGGATTAAAACGAAATTTTTATGGTGTGAATTAGTTAAAAAAAAATTTTTTAATGAACACACATTTTATTCTGTATTAAAACACAGCAGTGTCATCATCTTCTGTGGAAAACAGACAAAAACAGAAATAAAATCTGTTTATATCAAATACCCTGGCATGATATTTGATCATAACCACAACCAATGACAAAAGGCCTTCAAAATAAAATAAAGATACCGATATGAAAATTGATTGATATAGGACTAGGGCCATGTATGATTTAGCAATTTAAATGAATTGCATAGAAACCCTTCTGAATGTAGCCTAATAAAAATGGATCTGGAAAAAATGCAATTTCAAAAAACAACCATCAATAAACCTCCCAAACTTCAACAACACGCTTTGCATTGCATCTATTTAACGCACGTGTTTGCGAAAATAAGAACGCCATGCTCCTTCAGGTATACAGCCTCTCTGAGCTTGTAGTGGAGCATTTGCGGGCTATAAATGCTGGCGAGATGTGGGCTGTTTTTCACAGGAGAGACGCTAGGCAGTGGCATGTCTGGTTTCATATTGCTGAGAGCAGAGAAAACAAGCCTGCTGCAAAAATAACTGAAATCAAATCATGTTGTTCGCTCATATTCCCCGTTGAGACCCCTCCCGCATCCAGCAGTTGCACAACAGACTGTTGGTAACAATCTGCTGGTTTGGAACAAGAGAAGACATTCGGTGCCAAAAAACACGGCTTCCTCCTGTCAATCTGACAGTAAACAGAACCTGACCGCACACGGGCCAAAGGGGCAGGGGATTTGACAGCGGTCCCCCCGAGGGCTGTCAATCAACCGAGGTATAAAGCTGTGGCGTCCGCACCTCTGGTTGTACCGGAGGAGGGTCCGGCGCGTACCCGTGGAGACTAAAGGGAGGCTGTGATTGAGCGTGCCCCGAGCTTTACAGATGTGTAGTAACCCAAAACAAAGACAAAACCCCCGGCAGTGACACGCATAGCTTCAGAGCAACTTTCACCCGCTAGATCTGAATATTTCAATCTTTTAATATGTGATATAAGTGATCATTTTATCTTTTAAAAAATTAAGGACATATGAATGTCATTGCATTAGATTTTGGAATTTATGTAAAAGGAGGCTAGAACACTTTATTTGGCTTTCAAACTTTCAAATTATGTAAAAATTAAGACAAAACGTAACCGCAGTCTAGTGCTTCACAGTTCATGTGATAAAACTGCTTGTGAGAGGAACTGATTTTTAAGGCAGTTTGTTAAAAATCTTTCTAAAAATGATCAAACATCACTTGTTTCCAGATGCCACTATTGAATTTAATACAATAATACATTCATACATTTTGAAATGTGGCGTCGGGGTCTAAATACTTTCCAAGGACGCCTTACATTTGTCAATGCAATGCATTTATATGAAAGCATAAACTATAATCTTGTTTTACCTGTGCAACAACAATTGAAAATGAATGGATAAAAAGTAAAAAAAAACAACACTTTTCTTACAATACCAGTTCACGATGCAGGTTCTCTTTCGCATTCACAAGCAGTCAGATTCGCCTACTACAAGCCACAAAACACAGTGTCTGAGATACTGCTTAACAAAAGCCTTGCGCTCTTAGTGGGTGACCCTTTTATCCTATGCTTCTGTCCCAAAAAAGTGCTGCAAATTATAGAAAAAAACAAGAGCAAGACAAACCTCACTGTCAGATTCCATACAGATACATTGAATTACTGTTCCTATACGTGTCAGAATATAAAGCCTGTGTATGACTCACCCCCTATATTCTATCCATCAGTGAATAACACCATCAGTCTGTCCTTCACACAAAGCTCTCGTACATTAGTCTTACATTGGAACATATAATGCAGTAGTCATATGTACAACTTTTGTGTTGCTTTAATGCTATTTTTAAAGTTTGACAGATGTTATTCAATCTTAATGTTATTCAAGAAAAGAGCCATGTACAAATCTGCATGAATGGCATACCATGTTTGACATGGCATAATAGTTAGTATAATGAAAATAAAATCTTCATTTTCGGGTGAAATATTCCTGGAATGTATTATTAATGCTTGTCATTTGATAGACTAGTTCACAATTACGACCGCATCATAACATTTTTAACAAAATGTAAAAAAATATTTCCAAAACAATTTTAAATAACAATTATCATCTGTTAAATTGAACCTTCTGTATGTAAATTACAAAAATATTTAATACAGATTAAAAATTTAGAAAGGAAATAAGAAAGCTTAACCCTAACAGAGAACTTCTTAAAGAGATAAAAGCATGAAATTAAACAAAAACAAAACATTAAAATCTTTTAGACCACTTCACAAGATGGTCCAGTAAAACATCAGCTTACATTTTGATTTATTTTATTTTTAAATCTTAAATATAGATCAAATCTTAAAGTTATTCGTTTAACATTTTGATTCGGTTATAAATGTTTTGTTCAACTATTTGTGAACCATGAAGTTCTTCTGCTTACGTTTTCTTAAATGTGGTCTATATATGTTAATGCAGGTCACATGATGACCGTTCAACCAAGAGGATTAAACACACTCCATATTGTAAAACAGTTGCTATAGCTCTAAGATACATATCTGAAATTTTCACCGAAACAAATAAACTGAAATAAATAAACGGCACCCGAAGCTCTGGAGGAAGTTTAGTATGTGGAAATGTACGAAAAAAGCAAACATACACATTAGTGTGTATCACACTTCTTTTAAATAACCAAAAAACATCCACTAATCGATATGCTTCCCATCTGTTTCGCAGGTTGGGGCCCTGATCAGCTGATGAAGGTCAAGCAGTTAAACTGCTTGGATTACAGCGCATGTCATGAAGTTTAAGCACATGAAATGAACGGGCTCTGAAATGATCCGAGGCACCTGTGAGAGAGCACACTTTCCACCTCTACAAATCACAGCCATGTAATCCCGTCAATGCCGATTAGCTCCCTAACAAACACAGCTAACCCGATCAGAGCCCAGCTTTTACTTTAACACCCAATCCTCACCTCTCATTGGCCCGTGAAATATTACCCGTCGGTTCGTGTCATGCACCAGCTGCCCGAGTTGAGGCCACACGATTGAGAACTTTGAGCATCGTGTTCTGGCAGTGAACATATGCAGTGTAATGAAGAAAAGGTCCTGAGCTAAAAGTCAGGTTTTGACCTACTGTATGGTGGAGTCTTCGAATACAAGAAATGATCAATTTGAAAGACAGCCAATGTCCAAAATGTACCACAATGCATGAAACAGCTGTTTGACTAAAACTTTATATTCTCTGTTGAGTCACTGCAATGTTCTCGAAAACCTTTAAAGAGAGAGAGAGAGAGAGAACACTTGAGAAATATTGTAAGCATTTCTCCATTTCTTCCATACTTTCTATTACAGAATTGAATCCCAAAAATGGTAATAAATTAGTTTTTACTTTTTACATCCATTTTTCATGTTCGGGCAAATCATGCATGCTTTGTGTGCAGCCGGCCCACAAATGGTCCAACAGTGGAGAACTGTAGAACTGTGATCACCCAGTGGAGGTCAGCATGTGGCGAGCGTAGCGAAGTGTGAGGGAAGAACATTAAATGGTTGTTAACAGGACGTACAGAGGTCGGAATAGAGGGTACAGAACGCTTCGGTAGGAGCTGCAATGCAGTAAGTTGCAGCTCGCTGAACAGGGAGAGAACAGAATCTATTCACTTATTGCATTTCATACTTAACCTTAAGGATGTGTGACACTTTAAATGTAACACACACACCTCCATTTACAGGACAAAAACAAGTTAGAGGAGGAAGAATAAATGTCACATCTGGAGAAATGAACAAAAAATACTGTAGTACACTTAAGTGTTTACTATAGTAAAATATAGTACATTAGTATAGTAACTACTACACAGTGTTAGTGTATACTAAAGAATTCTGTAGTAGTCATTTAGTAAATATTGTAGTATACATACTATGTACAGTATACAATATTTACTATGGTAAAGTTCAAAAACACTACTGTACAAGAATCTTCAAATTTTACTACCATTTACTATATTATCACTAATGTATACTATAGTATTTTTGTGTTGCGTTAGTTTTGGGCTAGTATTAAGTGGCCATTGGGCTGGTTTTGATACGCACATTTGGCAACCCTGGACTTCAGTGTCCAAGACATGAACTGTATGTAGTCATGAAACCAGACAACCTTATGTTTTGGAGTAAAAAATATGATTAAAAACAAATCTATATAACTAACCAAAACAAAATAAACAATAAAATAAAAAGACAAGTATTATGACACATGCAAAAGCAACTAACAGACACAAACACACACTGTCTGTTATGTTTTAGATTTGTTAGCCATCATGTTGTGGACTTGTTTCCAATGATCACTGCTGTTTGCAATGCTTCATATACATTATGTTTGCCATATTAATAAAAATGTTCAAAACACAGCCATACTTAGCATCACAGTACGTGCAGAGCAAATGCTGAATCTTCTTATCAACTAATCTGCAGCTTTAAAACTGTGTATGTTCCAGTAGTCTGAGTGTGCCACACTGTCCCTGTTCAGCCACCGCTTTGAAAAAATCCCTAGATCCACCACTGAGAGAGACAGAAGGACAGCTTAGACGTGGGGCATAACTTTAAGTCGGATACAAACAACCTTTAAACCTCTAAGGGGTCATGACACTCCATCTAGTGCACTCCGGAATAAAAAGTCGCTGGCATCCGAGCTGCGCTTCTTGGCTCGGTGAGTCCAGCGGTCTTGAGTCATTGTCTTTCACTGTGAGAGTGGAAATTGATCTAAACACACAATACTGTCCAGAAAATACACTGACACTTCAAAGGGCCGGCCTCTCAGAGGCCAAAGAGCCATTTCACACCTAATCAAGTCAGCCCATAATCCGGGCTGGGCCTGTGCAGATAACACACTTTGAAGTAAGGAGGTCCACGTTTCGGGAAACCTAGAAAATCGGGAAATGGAACGGATCGGCTCTATTCAGTCTTGTACGTACTTATTCCACTTCGCTTCATGGTTCCTGTGTGTGTCAGGCTCTGCGCTTTGACAGCTACAGATATAAATAAAGTGTTAAATGTGCTTCCCAAATGTCATTTTACCCTTCTCTAAATTCACAGGGGTACAAAGAAAATTACAGTTTAATTATTGAGCCCATTTCTATACCGAGTAAATAATCCGTCTCTGTGATCCTAATAGCAGTTGCCAACCAAAACAGATTGCCGTTTATGTCTAGTACTAACATGTGTCTCCTGTGATCGGATTTTCTCAACATGAGGGTTTCTGGTTTCATACATACAGTCATACATATGTCTATGCAGGTTGATTTCAAAAACAAGGAAAATGGACACTGAAGTCCAGGGTTGCCAAATGTGAGTAACAAAACTAGCCCAATGGCCACGTAAAACTAGACCAGAACTAACCCAACACCCACAGCCCAAATACAAAAACTCAAAATATACACAATTTGGTTTAATAAATAACTTCATCTTACCATTAGAATGACCACATATGAAATCCTTCCACTTTCAATTAAATGCAGCCCAATTACACAGGATACCTACAGACCCGGCAACCTTGCCGAAGGCTTGCGTATGTACTGTATATGTATATGGTTTTTTTCAACTTTATTCCAAATCCAAGTTATCTGAGCTTCAGTACGCCATCCACCTACATTTGTGTTTTTTCCAAAGCAGCTCAATTCTAAAAGAAAAACTGTGGACCTGGCAACCCTGCTGAGTATGTATATGCATTTTTTTTTACTTTGTTGTAAAACAATATTATCTGAGCCAAAGTATGCCGTCCATCTAAAAAAAAAATTTCTAAGTGGAATCCCGCAGGAAAAGTGTGGACCTGGCAACCCTGCTAAAGACATGCAAATGATCATTCATGGGTTTTTTAACTTTATTCCAAAACCAAATGATATGAGCTATGCAATCCACCAAAATGTTTTTTCCTGTTTACCTTTTTAAATAATTTCAAGAGCAACATCTGAGTGTTATTAACATTAGCTCTAAACACTCATTTCAGTGACTGGACCATTAGATGCATTGCACCCAATTTACACCAGACTACACGCTGTCCATTTGTGATCACATCGCCTGAGACAGAAATTAATACCAGCATAAACAAGGCCATTGGATTGCTTTATGAGCCAGACATCATTTCATTGGTCACCGATGCCCACATCTGATCTAACTTTAATCTTCAGTTAAAAACTTTGGCAGTAAACATCTAATAAAAAGCCGAAAGGTTTATAAATTCTCTTCATAATTTCGTAAATACACATTAATGATGTTTAATATGCGTATCGCACAGCTAAATCAGGCCAGAATGAGTCCCCTATTAAAATCAATGGAACCATCTGCAACCCATCAGCGATTTTACACCCTCTAATGTGGTTCAAATTGAACTGTGGCACTGGACGTTCACACTTCCAACACCAGCAAATCAATAAAAGATTTCGCGCCGTGAAAGATTACCAAGATAGCATCTGTGGCACACTTCTGTTCCTATCCCAGCTGTGCCATGCAATGCTTTCCTACAGGAGTGAGTACTTGAGTAAATGTGCTTCATTACTATACCTAAAGTGACAGTTCAACCAAATATGAAAAGCTGTCATTTACTCACAGTCATGTTGTTGCAAACCTGCAAGGCTTTCTTTTTTTCTGTGCAATACAAGAAAAATGGTAAACAATGCTTACGATGCTTTACTCCATACAATGGAAGTGAATGGGGACTGAGACTGTCTGCTGAACATTAAGTGTATATACCAAAAGGGATGCGACCCAGGTGCCATGTGCTTACTTCAGGCATTTGATAAACTTAAGTGTTTTCCATGACTAAATATCTCGGGTGAAGGTCACATAGCCGGACAGGTTATCTTTGCAGTGCAAGAATAGGGCCAGTTTTCAAGGGCTTACCCTCTAATTCTCAAGGTTAACATAGACCTGCTCCTGCTATCTGAACCACATTAATCATTATATGAGTCGTGAGCTATATTAGGAGTGTCATTGTGTGTTTGATCATATACTCACAGGAGTTTAAGTTTAAAAAGGACAGGGTTTTTATTCTCTTTGTGAATGAGAGAAGCAAACACATGTCCAATAGGAAACGTTGGATTGCGGTTTGTAAGAAGCACGTGAAAATTTGTTTATCATTTATTTATCATCACGTTATTCAAAACTTGAATATGACTTTTCCTTCTGTGGAAAACAAAAGAAGATATTTTGAGAAATGTCTCAGTGGTTTTGTGTTCATATAATGGAAGTCAATGGTTGTGTTGTTTGGATACTGACATTCTTCAAAATATCTTCTTTTGTGTTCTGCAGAAAAAAAGTCATACAGGTTTGGAATGACATGAGGGTAAGTAATTTTTTACTATTCCTTACATTGATTCAAATCACTGAAATATGTTTTTATTTTGTGCCTATTGTTTCAAAACATTTAATTTCATGTATAAATTATTGGGATTAAGATAAAAATTTGTTTTAGCAAATTTGCTTCATTTAACATTTTCTTCAAAACATGTCATTTCCACCACACAGCATTACACAAAACATGGTAAAAATGATACTTTGGTAGAAATTTTTTTAGACTCCTGGACATCGTTAATATGAACTCAAATAGTGTTTTTCAATAGTATTCAATATAGATTTCTTTAAAAGCGATGCTAAAATATTTTGTAACTTGTTTTTACTGGATTGACTTTTAATTATTATTATTTAAGTCTTCTGTATAGTACAGCATTAAAGCACTTAATTCAATCTTACTGTATACTGTACCTACACTGCGGCTGTAAAATACAAACAATTGTCACATAACTGACTGAATATGAAAATGAAATACTAGTTTTTTAAATATGTTTGAGAATGAATGGGGCTGTAAAACAGGAGACAGAGTCAAACTCATTAAAAGTCCAGAAGAGTGAAGCAGATATAATCAAACAGGACAGCATTTCCTTCCTGAAGTGCTACAGAACACATGAATGAACACAGAAGGGTTTTCAGGAAATAAAAACGCTATACGCATGGTTTGTTCACAAATTTCCAAAAACATCAGTCCTGCTGGGCTGTGTTCTGTGTAAGAAGAAAGCCAATGATTTGGCTGGAAATGTGCAGCCCTTGGAGAGAAGAGCGGTCTATGTAATCCCTCTAACCCAGAAAAAGCACACAAAAAGCATGCAGACAAATGTAAAGATTCACTTCACAGCAGAGACGAATACTTCAACCGAACCACTTTACGTACCATTCTCTACCTACTGTATGTATAATAGATAAAGCATTTCATTTCAACTTTCCGCTTTGAAAGGACGGGAAATCGTAATACAACAAATAATGTATTTCCAGAGCCATACAGAGATGTTGTGATAACACTTGAAATTTTCAAAAAAGGACGGCACAATCTGCATGGAGAATAATGCAGTTTTCCTAGCCTCACAATTCCACCCTGTCTGTAATCATGAAAAATCATTACTCTCTGCTAGATCAATGACAGCTGAAAACCCGTCTGCGGTGGCACGTCGCGCCCGGCCATTTTCAAACAACCTACGGGTAGCGTCGGCTCTCTGAATATAAATAGGGCGAGTCTGCAATCGTTAGACCTCTGGACTTTTAGTGGTCATGTAAAATTCAAACCGTCAAGATGGAAAAAGGTAAAGATATGAGACTTTCCCCCCTCGGGCAATAATGTTACTTTCATCACCTTTTAAGACCTGGCGTCGAAAAATGGACCCCGTTCCACCCCCACACACATCTCCAGAAAAATACAGCAATTAGCAAAGATCCAAGGCAAGAAAAACAATGAATGTTGTTGGAGTTGAAAATGCACAGCAGCTAGCACTCCGGTTAAAACTTTTAGGGTTTAAATTGAAATCAGATTGATATATTTCATTCCCCCGACTACGAGTAAAGCGCCGTCGCCGGTGCAATTTCCTCTCAGATGTTCTGATTGCCGCACGTGTCAGACTGTCGCACAGAGAGAGCGTCTCTTGATGGACCCACCTGACTGAAGCTTTTAAAAATGACTTTTCTGCTCTCTACTTTCTTGAAATCACTTGTTTTGGAGGATTTTGTGTTCAGTAACACAGCTTAAAACAACTATAATGTACAACATTCTGCTTCTTAAGGTCAAAGAAGATTGAATGAAGTAAAAAGCTCTATTAGCTGCGATATGACAGATTAAGGTGCTGGTCTAAAAGGCACGAAAATGAAATGACAGAAACACATCTGGTGCATTTTTATACGTTTTGTGTCCAAAAAAAGCTAGATAAATGGAGAAGGAAAACACTGCTTGCTTAAAAAACGTCAGGGGACTCCGGTTTTCGATATTCGTGACTTTTTTGTCTAAGAGTGCATTGCTACTTTTGACAAATTTGACTGTGAAGAAAGCATCAAACAGAGGGAAATATTACACGAGGAAACAAATCAATGCATCCAAGTGCAAAATAATCAGAATTTCTTGAAAAACTGCTGGGGGGGGGGAATTGTGGGGGAAACAGTATGCAACCCTCAGTGTTAAATGAGCTTTGAAGATCCAAATGTCGTCAGTGTCATCCAACAGCGCGGTGTGAGATGACTATTAGGGAACTAGCGGAAGTGTGGGGCTGATGTACGGCTGGAAATCGAGAATGAGTTCTTATTGAGAACCATTTTTTTATACAAAATACTAGAATCAAATTATTTTTCTTAAACAGGCTTCTGATGATGGAACACAACTCTGTCCACAGTTCTTGTAAACCGTCTTCTAAAGGCCCGTTTACACTAAAAATGAGGTCTTAAAGGACTTTCTTTCCTCTGAAGAACACAAACGATATTAAACAACACTGGACCCCATTGACTTCCATTGAAAATATTTCTCAAAATATCTTCTTCTGTGTTCTACAGTGAAAAGATTTATATACAGGTTTTGATTGACATGAGGGTGAATAAACGATGACTACATTTTTATTTTTAGGTGAACTACACGTCAACTGTACTATATTGCAGACTTGAACTATTTGTTTTACAAAGAAGTCATTACATAATATACTGTACACACCAAGTAAAGAGTAGCCTACTGTATCCCCAGAACAAATATTCAAATGAAAATAAAATGTAGCGTGAACAACACAATTTCATCAGGTTCTGAGAGGTGATGAAACGTGTGAGGATGTGAAGTTCGTGACTCTACGTCTGTCTGTTTCCTCACCTCCGCACTGACATTGACATTTCATTCACAAGCTTCTGACAGTACCTCACATCACCCTGAATCGTGTCACAGATTTTCCCCCAACGCTACATCGACAGCTACGTAGTAGGATTTACTAAGATGATGCTACCACTCAAAACAAAAGCCCAGGAATGTTCCATTTCCCTCTTCCGCTGTGGTTTTGGTCGACTCACTGGAGTATTGAGGAAAGTGGTGTTCAGGAGCGTTTATTTGGGGAGGGAGGATGCACCTGTGTGCTGATAAAGGTAGAACAGAGGCCATTATTTCAGATGTGCCTGACAGCCACAGCTGCGATCCAGATGTTTATACATCCGATTAAACGAAGTATTTGCTCCAATTAACCACAGCATGCTGACGTGATCTGTAGTTTTAGAGGTTTTTCACTTCCTTCCGTGGGCAGATTCTCCCAGTGGCCTTTGCTGTCAAAAGTCTTTGTTCCTGTTTGTTGTAATACTCGAGAGCAGCGATTAAACTGAAGTGAATAAGAGGAATAGTTCATGGTTCATGGTTACTTTGATTTAACTAGAATGTTTCAAAGTTTTTATGGCCCAATCTTAACTTCCGGTAAACATCCGCAAAGAACACATCCCTGCAGATTATTTCTGATAACAAGCAAAATAAATAACAAGTAAATGACATTAGCTAGCAAGTTAAAAGTATGTCTAGTCAGTGTTATTTTGGGTTGCCAGTAGAAGAACCGTTACTTGGCTTAACTTAAATGTGACAAAGTTAAACAACCCATTCAACAAATTGAAGAAAGTAAATTATTCCTCAAAATTTCAGTCTGTTCACAACACGTATCTTTCATGTGCTGCATGAAATGTGGCGCAGAGTCAAATGTGATCTACTTACATGGTGCTTTTTTGGTGTTTCTACAACACAAAAAAAACAATTCTCCTCATGTTCTACCGGAAAAATAACAGCATGAGATCGAAACGACATGTGGACTAGTAAACAACAACAGAATTTACATTTTTAGGTGAACAACTTCTTTAATAAAACACCAGAGACCAGAAGCGTGTTTACGTGACTTGCAGAGCGAGGGAGAGAGAGAGAGTGAGGACAGCTCATTGCATTGCTAACAGGGCATGTACTCGAGCGGAGGCCGCGTGCATGTCCGAGCATGTGAAATTACGACCTCGGTCTCTCCGCCCTCTCTCTCTGTGACCCAAATGAACTCCTGATCTACTCCGGCAGCAGCAGAAAAGCCCCACATCCTCATCAGAAAGCGCCAGAGGCATCATATGATGAATAGGAGCGCTGGATCTATTAATTCCCTGTAACGGTTCCTTTCTGCCTCTTCAGATTCCCCCCGCCGCTGGCAAGCTCAGGCGACGTGCTAAGCTAATGCTCTCACCGCTGCAAAGCAGCTTTGACTGTAATCAGGGAATACAATATGTCACCCTTTTTAACACCATGTCTGCAAGCCAGCGAGAGAAAATACAGGAAATATGTTTCCTGGCACAAATCCCAATGGCTTCGTATTCAAAGGGAGGCTGTTGTATGCGCTTAAAGCAAGCGGCAACATTCGCCTCCGTTACCGACCTTAACGAAATGCTCACAAACTGATGGCCACGAAGAAGTGACATCAAATATCTTCGTGAACATGCAACAGTAACTTTGTTCTTTCAATGATTTCAATCGGTTACTGTAATAAATAATGTCACAAAACTCAATTAAAACAAAGTGATTCCTTTCCATATGCAGAATTGGAATATATTGAATAAAACATGCCACGAACCGTCATCCATCAACAACAGCCTTGAGAAGTCTTCACTTTGTTAGCAAACGCTTTAGCAACGTGCCACTCATCGAAAAACAATCGAGGTCGTCCGCTATGATTGCAATTTTACGAGGTGACTTCACTTTAATAACAGTGGCAGAAAAACACCGCACATGTGTATTTTTTGTGTATTGGGGATGGGCAGTACAAAATCATAAAAGCATAAAGTTATTTTTACCAGAAAAAAATATGTTGCAAAAATGTTTTATGTATTGTTGCTGTTGGACAGAAACCTTGTAATTTCAAAACACTACTTTTCATAAAATGGAACCAAAAAATGTATTTTTAAATACAATACATTAATATTGTGTATTTATTAAATGAATTAGTAAATACAAATACAATACAATAAATCAATTGTGGTTTTTAAAATATTTGACAAGAGAAAAACAAGCTTGTCAACTTTCATATTTACTAAAGCATTAAATAAATGCACAATAATGATAAATTAATTAATTTAAAAATACAACTTTGACAACACAATTAATTTATCAACAATGATTCACAAACAAAAATATAAGCCACTAACAATGGACATACAAGGTTTCTGCACGACAGTCACAATATTTAAACTCATTGAAAAAAACATTGCTTGCCATTCATAAACAACCTAAAAGTATTTACACAAACAAAACTGTCGCTCAAAATCTTTTAATAAAAAAGCACTGATCTGAGTTTGGAGACGACATTTCTGTTTTCTGCTTGATTATTTGAATATATCAGGATCGCAATGCATTTCTATCGTCATACCTTACGTCTTAATTTTTATTTAAAGGTCCATTAAATGACAACACTTCTGCATGTATCATATAAAGAGTCAATACTTCCATATGAGGCATTTTGGTTATTCTAATCTGCATGCAGCTGTCGTAATGAACTGTACACTTGTGAAACATCGGTCTGAAGCGCGTTTGTGCATGCAAATGTCTCTGTGCATACAGCTGTGACCTGCCTGCTAATGCACGGACGAGCACGCTTAACAAGTCAATGCCTAATGGAGTGACTCATTACGAGTCATTTTGATTCCTGTGGCCATTCAGTCAATTCAGACATATAAAGCAAAGCTCAGAAGTACCCAGATACTACATCCGACTGCTGCCCCGGTGCACCGGGGGGAATGACACCTAAAAGACTCACCGTCCATCCGCCCCCATCAGTAGTCATGTCGCAGTACACCTGAAAGCCCGCCGGGTAATGTGTGGGGAAGACGGAATAGATACCATCTTCTCTTTGCCCACTAGCATAGATGTCAGCGCAATCCCTGGGCCTGGAACCTGCCAGAAGACAGAACATTGCCAAAACCACATCAAGCATCGGTGCGTCGCTACATCTTTTTCGTCTTTTGAAAAACTTGTTCTAAGTAGAGAAAAAAAACCTTCAATTCTGTCATCTCACACCTGCTGTCTAAGCGGTGACACATCTCTCACACTGTTAGAGAGTTTATGAGGGAATAGGTGTGAAACCATTCCCGGGCTCATTAGAGCTGACTGGGAAGTTGAGAATATCTGGTTAACAAGGAGTTTTTTTTTTACCCTCTCCACCGGCGCAGCCCTTGGGTCGGACGGTGCGCACCGGAGCCCTCTGGAGATCCGCCTTGAGGCGGGTCTTGATGTTTCCCGTTTCCTTCTGCATGGAGCTGAGCGCGTCGCTCACGGAGTTCACAACCTTCACCATGTTGATCTGACTCTCCGACAGCAGCTGGAAAGAGAAAGTATGAGGGAAAGAGAGAGAAGTCAGGAGCTAAGTGAGAAAATCACAGAACAGCACAAAAGAAGATATTTTGAAGAATGTTGGTAACCGAACAACAGCGGCACCTATTCACATCTATTGTCTGGAAACAAAACCAATGCAAGTTAATAGATACCGCCGTCGTTCGGTTACCAACATTCTTCAAAATATCTTCTTTAAATATATGTAGTGGTTAATAACACTACACAATTAAAAAAGATGATTTATACATTTTTGCTGATCATAAATCTATAATTCATGAAAAAGAAGGGGGGGTCTTACAACCAACCATATATTCATGCTAGATAAAGTGCTTCAATGTATTTAATTATTCATTTGTACTTGACTTGAGAATCATTTAGACTTAATACTTACAATTTAATTTAGGCCTTCAGGAAGAAAGTGTATATTTCACTGAAATCTTTGTATTGAACTGAGTGAATTTTACTCAAATACAGGCAATAAAATCTATTTTGATGCGATTTTGATGTCATTATTGTATCAACTGTAGTAACTGTGGTCTCTTTTTAATGAGACTCAATTTTAATGATTTTAAACTACAATATCTCTTACTGTTGGATTAAAAGGGATAGTTCAGTTCAAAATAAAAATTCTGTCACCATTTATTCACCCTCAAAATTTGCATGCAATGCTTTTTTCTGTGGAACACAAAAGATATTTTGAAAAATGTCTCAGTGGTTTTGTGTCCATACAATGGAAGCCAATAGAGACCAATATTGTTTGGTTACCAGCGTTCTTCAAAATATCTTCTTTTGTGTTCTTCTTGATATGAGGATGAGTACATTTTTAAGTGAACTATTCCTGTAATCTTACTTCAGGTCACACACTGCAGTATAGACACTTCAGTTTAACATCAGACCTTTACACGGTCATTAAATCTGTGATGAAAGAAATAGCTGTGTTTAGTTTGTGCATCCACGTTACTTTCATTAGAAAATCCTCAGCGTCTCCTGACTTCATTAATCTATTTCAGAGACAAATAAAAAAGTGCTAAAACAACACAGACAGTGTGAACGCTATTAGCAAGCTCAATTCATTCTTAGTGAATTCCCCCCAAGACTCACGTTCTTAGAGCTTCCAAGCAGGGATGGGAGGAGGATTAATTCACCAACACATTGTGTTTCTCAAACTACTCTAAATGAATCCAGAATATTTAATGAATTATTAATAAATCTAGTCATACAAAAACATTTGTAGAACAAAACAGTAAATATACAACTGAATGGCATGTGGTCTGTGATGCATCAAAAGACATGAAGGTAAGACCTTAAGGGGATAGTTCACTCAAAAATGACATTTCTGTCATCATTTTCTCATTCTCATGTCATTTCAAACCTGTATGACTTTCTTCTGCCGAACACAAAAGAAGATATTATGAAGAATGTTGGTAACCAAACGACGACGGTACCTATTGCCTTGCATTGTATGGACACAAAACCATTTCTCAAAATATCTTCTTTTGTGTTCCACAGAAGAAGAAACCATATACAGGTTTTGATCGACATGAGGGCGAATAAATGATGAGTTGGGAGGTGAACTGTTCCTATTTAAGGTGACACTGTGCAAACAGATATTTTGCTTCTCTTTTTCTAAAAGCTGAGGTTAAACAATAAAAAGTCTGTGTATCAGCGTGTATTCTGCAGCACAGCACTGACAGACTTTAGCAGCTTCACGGCCAGCGGTGCTGGAAGTCCCTTGGTTTGAGTTTCCCAGACAGCTCTTTATTGCCTGCATCAGCAAAGCAGCTCAGGTCACCCCGATGGGAACCGAGTGTTCTAGAAAAAACCGCTCGACTCTGAGCGAGGCAAACCTCGCCTTTCTCCAAGGACGAGTGTTCGCGTTCCAGACATCAAACATCGTGAGTAAACGTGCAACCTAAGTATGCAGCAAACTCAGTAGGCGGCCAATAAAAATTAGCTCTAGGATTACGCCGCAAAGTTCTCCGGCGAGGCGTGAAAGAGCAGCGGGTTCTTCGAGAGCGTGTCGTTAACAAGTTAGCACGTGCGCATATGTCGCCGTGGCAACACCACGAGCGGACTGCGCTGAAATTGATGACGGGTGACGCGTCGAGCACTTTCTGTGCAGGTGCTTGGGACATTATCGCTTGCACGCTTTCTCACTTCAGTACGCTGCCATAGTAACAAGACTTAAACGTCTAGCATTATGAGACCAACCACCATCAAAAAAACCAAAAAACACTACATGCATGAAAAATACATGATGTCCTCAAAAGCAAAGTGCACTAACCTCTCACTAACCCCGTTTCTCAGATGAATGCAAACTCTTGACCTACCCCCGGTAAGACCTCCGCGTGGGCTTCAAAGCCCGCCTCCATTTCATTTAAACACACAGCAGGACCAATTAAATGACTCGAACCTTCAAACTCACCTTCAACTTTGAATCTCAATGTCACGTTGTGGAGTATAATGCCCGCTGACTGCACATCTATCCAAGGCCTGTCTGCGGTAATCTCTCTAAAAATGTTTTTCGAACGGCAAAAAGTGATGATGGAGGGAAATGAACTGAGGTTAAGAGTCTCATGCCAAAACATTTTAGCAGATAAAGAGGCGCAGATGGGCTGCCTTTTGAATTAGAGCTGCGTGGCCCATTCGTCATCTCAGCTATCTTCAGCCAGGACTGGGACACGGATGGCATAAACATTATTTAAAAGAAATTTGCTGCCTGTTTGGAGGGTTTTCATTAATCACGGCATATTCCAATGCGCTTCCTCTGCAGGACTTTACATCATCAATAAACTCACCAACAGAGTACATGTCCAAGTTTGGAACACAGCTCTCAGCTTTAGAAATGAATGATGATATATCGGAGATGAAAGATTAATAAGCACAATCGAATGGGAGAAATTGAGCGGCTTGCTGACGCGACGAAACGTTCCTAGTATGCAAATGATTGAAAACACATTTTCAAGTTAACTTCTCATATTGAAAATGCACTCCTTTCCAAATTCTCCAATAAATAATATTGCTAAACTGCAAAAACGGAATTTCCTAATAAGCATTTTTGTCTTGTTTTCTAGTAAGATATCTAAAGATTCTTATTTTTTTCATGACATTTTTATATATATGTACTGTTTAAAACAGAGGAGTCCGACAGGAGCATGAGGGTAAAAGATAAGGTGTCATTAAATTATATAAAATGATATCTTAATCAACATAAATAAATGAATGAACTTTTTATACTGTAGTCATCGTTCTTGGTGTGCAAGTGGCTTTAACAAACATCATTCAATATTGCTTTACCAATTGAGCCGCAGAAAATGATCAAATAACTGACAACTCTGCCATTTTCCAGGTACAACAACAATCACAAAGGTTGCGCGATATTGTCAAAGTCAAGCTGGCCAGACTTTTCTGTCAAACGACAGATGCGGTTTTGCCAGGAGAAAAGAGAAACTGTCAGCATGTATTAATTTCAAAGTCTGTCTGACAGATGAGTCAACACGCTCTCCCTCCACCCACCTCCCAAAGTAAAGGGCAAAAGAAAGTTGTCTCTTCGAAAGAAGTTTATCATGAGAAAGACAGGCAGTCAAGCTCCGCCCACCACTGAGCAATTACCACGGCAACCATTCTCTCATCAGTCCACTCTCATCATTAACAAGAGGATTTTAATAAGACTAAATTGGTATTAAAAAGATCTGCAGCTGGTACCTGGCCTTCAATACACTCTTGGTTTCATGACACACTGATTATGAGTGTTAAAGTGGGACAGCGAGGCGTGAACTACTTCCCTAAATGTGTGCCACTGGTCTCTTCTGCCACCTCACATGTGCTGCCAACTTTACAGATGCGGCCGTGACCTAGTTATATGCTCTCTGGTCTGAATGAGGAGAGCGGACAGGTCTTGTCTAAATCAAAATGTATATTTTGAAAATGGAAATAACTGGGTAACATTTATGTCATTTCATTTGAGCTGACTTTGCAATATAAAGTAGAGAAAGTTATAATGTATGGCTGGAGCAAGACGCTAACAACGGCAAGGTCGTTGATTTATTTTCCAGGGAATGAACAGTACTGATCAAATGTAAGAGACTGAATGCACCGCAAGCTGCTTTGGGTGAAAGCATTTGACAAATGAAAAAAATGTAAATGCAATGACCTTTAAGTTCATGTTTGGGAGTGGACTGTATTATATACAGTAAATTCTAGTTTATGATTCAAATTTCAATCCGTTTTATTTTTCAGTCATTTCAGTATGTTTACAATAACGTCTTTGTTTTGAGCCTAAAACTTCTCTGGCTTTTGGACTTTTAGATGAGGAATCTATACAGCGTGCGACTCAAACCCATGACCTTGGCGTTGCCAGCACGATGCTCGACCTGTTACCCAGAAAAACCAAAGCCGGGTTCACAGACTCATGCAATGATGAAGTTACACAGCACTAACATAAGAAAGTTGTGCTATAAAAGTGGCACGTTCTCTCTAATGCAACACTACGTTCCGAGTGTTCTAGTTTCTCAGGAGCAGTGAGGTGGGATAATGACTAAGAAGGCCTGGATTCAGCCAACCTCATTAATGATCCAGAGCTTTTGCAGAGTCAGATCGCTGGCACTTCGGGATCCGCAAAGGAAACCTTTATCCAGCCTTCAAAGACACCCAGAGGAAAGATTTACTTAGCGTCTCTGCGATTCCACTGGCATTGGAAGAAATACGACTTCTATTGATTAAAGGTAAAGTGTGTAATTTCTGCAACACCAGTGGCATCAAACAGAATTACAAACATGTACATTTCCCACTACATCTTGTAGTTCCTTGCAGTGTCTCGGTCTGTAATTGGTCAGAGGAACAGGAAGTCTCAATCACTTATATGGTGTGAAAACCTTTTTCTGGTTCAGTATTTCTGACTATATGCCCAAGAAATATCGAAATATTGTTCAATTTACTGACTTGTTTTCAGATAATATATCTTGGGTTTCATTTTCTTAGCCGATTGTCTTTCAAGCAAGAAACTCGGATTTATGCTTAAGACAAGACAATTTGTCAATGGAGTTCTTAATAAAAAACGTTTTAAAAAGACATTCTCCCTTAATATCTTATGCAATGTTTGCTTCAGAAGTTTCAAGCATGTAGATATTTTTACTAGAAAACACAACGAAAAACTCATTAAGAAAATTATGTTTTTGCAGTTGCTGTTGCAGGAAACAGCATTTTAATATCTGAAAAAATATACACACTTCACTTTTAAGAAAAGACAAAAACATTTAATAAATCAAACCCACTGTTTTCTGGTAAGCCACCAGGTACATATTGCATTTCATTTCATCGAGTCACAAGTAAACGTCGGCTACAGACAGAAGGAGTCATATGAGCTCATGATATCACCGTATCCCTGTAATTAAGTTTTAAAACTACCCTCCAGGAATCTCATTCTGTATTCTTCCAATTCTGCTCAACGTCCTCATATCTTCTTTCATATTTGTCTTCAAGGACAAAGAGTGTGCAAACCGGTTTATACCCCTTATCAACTTAACCAAGACAAGCGTGCGTATCTCTCGGGTGGGAAATCCATCCATATCAAAGTTATCTCTTGACTCTATGATAAATAAATAATAAAAAGTCCCCACGACGGCTGTATAGTCTAAGTCTGCACGACTGCCGAATACGGCACAATGATCCCTACTGATGTGGCTTGGTTTTTATTGTCTCGCTGAGAGAATCTAATGAAAGCAAGGTCCGGGTTTGCTGGCTGAATTCATAAAACACTCATCTGAATGTAGAGGATACGAATCCCATCTGTCTCTAATTCTGTCTGCTGCTCTCCAGGGCCGAGTCTGAAATGATGCTATCACAACTCAAACACGTAAGATACTGATAGTACTTTGATCAACGTTAAAGAATATGGACAATTACGACATATTTTATACAATTCAACGTGATAAAATCCAGCTGCTTAGTAGCTTGCCAGGACATGTATGGTCAATTATCATAGAAATGTCAACCTTAAGGAGAAAACAATCTATGTTTTTTTTAAAAAGCCATTTCTTGCATTGGTGTTGATGGCATAGCTGCACACAAACCAATACAGGGGGAAAAAGCGCATCATCCTATGGATGGTGCAACAACATAAACAAATGTTACTGCGCATGCAAGTAAGTCCCTGCAGATTATTTCTGATAACAAGCAAAAGAAATAGCAAGTAAATGACATTAGCTAGCAAGTTAAAAGTTTGTCTAGTCAGTATTATTTTGAGTTACCAGTAGAAGAACCGTTACTTGGCTAAACTTGTGACAAGATTACACGACCCATTGAACAAATTGTTTATTTAGTAAAATGAATATACCAAAAATCTTTATAAAAAATATTAATATACAAACAAATCTCTATGAAACAGACATACAAACAAATCTCTATGGAAAAAGTATTGATATAAGAAAAAAAACTTAATATACACAAAAAAAACCCGGAAAAATATTAATATACAAAATAAATCTCAACGAAAAAAAACGTTAAAATACTAAAAGTATCGATGAAAAAGGTATGTAAAAACGTTCTTGTTTTTCATGTTCTACAAACAATAAAAACACACTGAAAAAAATCCTGGCAAAGGTTGTCATAACTGCATAATGCATAATGCATTAAAGGGTTAATATAATAGATATAAAAATATAAACATATTTGTATGCTTACAAAAATGAGCCTTCTCATTTAATGTAATGTAGATTCCTTGCCATATCACTGCAGTCATTATTACATTATGTTGAGAGGTCAATATCTTGGCAGTTTTACTCACAAAACATTTTTTTTCACAACTCAAGACGACTATTTTTGGTCAGCAGAAATCAGAGCAGAGATGGCAGTGCGTGAGAATGAAGCTCCACAGCTCTGACACTGAGATCTCGGTTCCTTAAAATATCTTGTGTATCTCTCATTATAAAATACGAGAAAAAGGCGAATCAGTTTATAAAGTGAGAAAGTGCTAAGCAGCACTGTGTGCATTTGTTACAATAACAAAAGTGTTAAGAAATAACTACATATTGAATGTTCTTTTGCTTTCACCTTACATCAAATAAACATGGTCAATATGAGAATTATATCAGGTACCATGTTCCCAAATCTACACTGACTAACATAATTATTGTATATTGCTGTTTACTATCAGTACATACACAGGGAGAGTGAGAGAGGAAGGTCGTATGTGAAGCGACACAGCACATTTACAGTAAATATGTCTTTCTGTATCTCTTATACAGACATCATTTGGCTGTATGAATTCTTTACTATACAGTTCTTGCATTGTGCCACATCAAATAAAGTCTTCCACACTGTGTGACAGCACAGGGCTCCGGTGCGCTCTGTCATTTCATCTTCAAATGCAGTGAAGATGAGGTGAGCCTGGTGGGAATGTTGCCATACGGTTCCATAGTGTGAATTTGCTCTCCTGCTAGTCAGTCACTCGCTCAAGTTCCAATTAGAAAAAATGAAAAGAGGCTTTCATCGCACCCGATAAGCTCGGAAAGGGTTTTATGCCAACAACACACTGTTGGGAAAGTAAAATTGACAAATGGCATCTTATGAAGATTTGCCGAATGTTTGAAGTATTTCAGCCTCAAATTACTGTCAAGTGTAAATATTCATGAATTCAGCGACTGTCGCGTTTATAAAAGGTCATACGGAATTGTGAGATATTATGTGCAATAGTGTCTGTGATTTTCTTACATTTTGACATCTTAACAATTCAGACAAAACCTGTATGATTTTCTTTCTTCTGCAGAACACAAGAGAAGATATTTTGAAGAATGCTGGTAACTGGTACCCATTTACTTGCATTGGTTTTGTATCCATACAAGTCTGCTGTTCAGTTATCAACTTACTTCAAAATATCTTCTTTCGTGTTTTGCACAAAAAAAGTTTCATTTTTGGGTCACTTTAATGAAGCCTTTCACAATAGCGGCTCAACTGAAGGAGAGATACCGTAGCTATACTAAATAAAAGTTGTGCAAACTGTGACATGATTTTAGTAAAAGAATACATAATAAAAAACAGAACCAACCTGAATGAGTCTGCCCTGTTCGGACTGAAGCGTACTGAGCTCTTGCCCGATGCTACTCTGTCCCTGTCGAAGCGCGTTGTACTCCATCTTTAGTTGACTGGCGTGAGCGGACAGTTTGGCCACCTCCTCGGCCAGTTTAACCAGCAGAGCACGGTCTTGTCCCTTCACTGACTTCAGGTCAGTGTCGTGGTCCGTGAGAGAGTGCAGTAGAGAGGTCTGCACACCCTCCAGACGCAGGAAGTTATTGTTGTAGTCGGGGCAGTTGGGGTCAATGAAGATGTTGATGCGAGAGCCGTCGCCTCTCTCGATGGTTACCAGGGCATTAGCCTCATCCTGGTTGGTGCTGATGAGAGGGGGACCGTCGGGGCCGGCGGGCGCTTGGTAATGATTCATCAAGAGAATGATTCCGGTTACCGTGACAGCCAGTAACACGGCCACGAAGAGCAGGATGGTGCACAGGAGATAGCTACAGCTCATCCTCTATAAAGAGATAAAAAAGAAATGTACATTAGTACATAGATAAACAAGATATGGCTTAAAATTTATAGCTGAAATGGAGCATAAAAATGACCATTCAGAGACAAAATTACAAACATGGAATTGTCTTTTTTCAATATTAATCTATAAAGGCTGATATTTCCAAAAGATATAAGTGACAATTAAACTTGCAGAATGCCAGATCAAATCTGACATCTCGTGACAGATTTAGAAGTAGGTGTCCCACATCTGCAGTTTACAAATTCCACATCTACAAATCCCTGTTGAGCATTAAACATGTATGAAGATGCTGCTGAAAGTTTTATCTGCTACTTTGTAACACCTGGTGACTGAGACAATTGCCAGTGCATAAATCTAGACATCTCATAAAGTTGTTTAATGAAGATGAAAAGAAAATGTATCTGGCTGGTTGCTCAGACTATGTATAAAGTATAATGCAATGTAAGTCGCTTTGGATAAAAGTAAATGTAAATGTAGACTATGATCACCACCTCGAGCATCAAGTATGCTGCCTTCACAACATGTACATTTCCCATCATTCTTTGTGGCTTCACCAGAATAAAATACCAAGATAAAGCATATTTATGCACCTTTGCTCTGTATACAGATTTGGAACAAGTCGAGGGCGAGTGAATAATGACAGAACTTTCATTTTTAGGTGAACTGTCCCTTTAAGTTGAGAAATTAAAAGAAAATCATTATGAAAAAACGAATGTTGAAATAGCACCAAACATGCTTTTTATTTAGAATATATTAAGAAATTGAATTTATTTTTAAACCAGTGAACACACTTTGAAGTGTATAGTTACCGGATGCGTCATCATTTTGGCCCCCCATGAGAAAAAACATAGAGAAGCTCTCTCAATTATTTCTCCAAGACATTAATGCGAATAAATGGAGAGCGAATGGAAAGGTTAGCTCAACTCAATATGTCTCAATATGAACTCAAACATTTCTCATCAAATTTACCCAAAATTCAGATTATTTGACTTTTACATTCTGCATGTATTTAGACTCTTCATGTATTTTCACAATTGTCTCATATGTTTCAGTTTTCACTCAATCAAATCTTCAGAGCTATTTACATTTACATATTTGGCAGCCGCTTTTATCCAAAGTGACTTACATTGCATTATTTGTGACCTACATTGCAGTATTTGAGACCCTGGTCTTATGGGTCAAATGTTTGAAATTAAGATTTTTACATCATCTAAAAGCTGAATAAACAAGCTTTATATTGATGTACGGTCTGTTGGGATAGGACAATATTTGGCAGAGATACAACTATTTAAAACTCAGAAAAAAATCTAAATATTGAGAAAATCGCCTTTAAAGTTGTCCAAATGAAGTCCTTAGCATAGCATATTACTCACAAAAATAAAGTTTTGATATATTTACGGTAGGAAATGTACAAAATATCTTCAAGGAACATAATCTTGACTTCATATCCTAATAATATTTGGCATAAAAGAAAAATGATAATTTTGACCCATACGATGTATTTTTGGCTATTACTACAAATGTTCCTGTGCTACTTAGGACTGGTTTTGTGGGTCACATTTGTTTCTGAGTATGTGCAATCCCTGGGATCGAACCCGTGACCTTAGCGTTGTTAGCGCCATGCTCTAACCACTAAGCTAACTCCTAAATTCCTCTGGGTCACTTATGTATACAAGCACATGTTCCTCTTATTCCGCATTAAAATATAATGTAAAACACAGAGATATTGTACATTAGATGGCGGGCAGCAGCTCATTTATAAACACTTTGTAGTGATTCCGGTGATTGCCCAGGGCTCTAGCAGTGGGCTGGAATATAAACGACACAATGAGCAGTGTTTCCTTTGAGGATCTGAGACGGCAAATCCCCACCGGGCAGAAGACTAGAAACTGCAGACATGAGCCTTACAGCTCAATATTACGGTCTGGTTAAGTGCCCAGAGTTGACAACTCTCTCATCTCCGAGAGCGCGTGCGGGTGTTCGCGTGCGCATATGGCAACAAACGCAAATATAACAACAAGTGAAATGAAGAACATTTGATGGGAACCTGTGGGAACAGCACGTGGGGACTTGGTTATCTTTTTCGCGAGGTCTTCTGCGCGGTGGGAGCTCTTTCTACGCCTGCATCGTTCCCCCGCTGCTTTACAAGTGCCACTTCAATATTCCACTCGACAGCGGGTTGCGCTCCCCGCGTGAGGCCCGTACGTTTTGTATATTTTCATTGACACACTTTTGCATATACGGCAAAGTGACTGCCTGTGTATTTACATTCAGAATTAAATCACTCGGGCTAAGATGTGCACGGCTGTGAGACATTTATGACTTGTAGAAAACCTTAGATTTTCACCTTCGAGCTTCGATCACGGCACACCACCAAAAGCAATAAGACACAAATTCTCTAAGGTGTTGATTTAACAGTCTTTGTGCCGAATAGCAGCCCTCACGCACGCTGTAAAACACATCTAAATTTACGACCGGCGTATCGCGTCGAGATATTATTCTGCTGAGGTCCTATGTTGTGTTTCTACGCTTTTGTGGTAGACGGTCTCTTTACAAGACACCCATGAGCAAAGAAGCAAGCGCTGTCGCATAAAAGAGCCCCGCCGCATCCACAGCACTGTCATATTTATTTTAAAGATAATTAATGCGCACAAAAGCCTAATTCATCATGCAGCGGCAGGCGAGAGCGCTCTCCGATCAATTTGTTACAATAAAACAACAATACCCGGTGTCTGCTGGAATTAACCGGGTTTATATCTGACCCCACCGACGCGAACACAACGCACGCAGCCGTATGGCAACAAAGGCGCGGGCGATACCCGACTTTTCCCTCCAGAGAGAAATCCTCGCCTATACAATGAGGTAGCTGGCTTGTCTATTCTGTGAACGTGCACCCCATCAATCTTGTTCTTCTTTATTGTGATAGAGCCTCTCTACGGGCGTTTAGAAGAAAAATCGGGGGCTCTCAAACATTTGGCTGGCGTTTCACGGCCTGCATCTTAAGCAGGCGACGGACCTGTTCTAAAGCATCCCC
This sequence comes from Oreonectes daqikongensis, assembly GCA_026939265.1. Classification (NCBI taxonomy): domain Eukaryota; kingdom Metazoa; phylum Chordata; class Actinopteri; order Cypriniformes; family Nemacheilidae; genus Oreonectes; species Oreonectes daqikongensis. The sequence continues at coordinate 2,784,666 of JAOTQM010000117.1, forward strand.
GCACACTTGGTCTTCGAGCGGGCGACGGGTATTCAGGTGCCCCCGAACAGACACAGGCTGAGATTAGAAGGCCACGCTCGGCTGAGTGCAGACAATATTTGATAAGAGCTTTTATCTGTCGCCGGTGAGACGAGGCTCTCGGAGGAGCAAAGGTGAAACAGAGGAGGCGGCGAAACAAAAACACCACCGTATTCTTTCCAGGGACCTTTTAAGACCTATGAGAGCCATAGCGGACTGACACCGATACCAGCTGCAGCCGAAAGAGGTCGAGTGCAATGACACGCAAGGAACGTCACATGACCGTACACGTGATTGCTTATTCGGGGTAGGTGAGGTTCTCCTCTGGACGTTGGCCTACAAACAAACAAAACTGAACAAAAGGGAAAAAATAACAATCACATATCTTTAGTTTCAGAGATCTCAACAATGTCACACTAATCCTTCAATGTTAACAAGTCCATCACAACCTTCAAGAGACCCCTCTTTCAGAAATTCAGAATGCTAATATTCTTTGTCTCTGTATATTAAATTGCCTGTGCTTTCTTCATTTGTACTGGAAGTTGCAATAGATGAAAGTGTCTGATTAATATTTAACAAGGTATGCAATCCTAAGTCAGAGATTTCTCATTTCCTATTCCTCCAAGACCAAATTATCTGAGCTCCGCTCGGCACATAATCTTTACACTTTCACTTTGTCTAATTTGGCCATATTTTTATTGTAGAAGAACCACCTGAGACAAAACGCAAAATAAACATAATTACAGGACTCCCTTAAATCTTGTAAGCTATGAAAGAACAGCCTCGCTGAGCAATTAAAAAACAACATTATTAGTTTAACTTCAGTTTATCTTAAGTTGCATATCGTCACTATCCTTTTGAAATGCTGGATGTACAAAATCAAATTTTTTCAGGAAATGGAAAAACCACTGGACCGTTTAACATTTACATTTTTTACATTTACATTTATGCATTTGGCAGACACTTTTATCCAAAGCGACTTACATTACATTGTACTATACATTTGTACATTTTGTATAGTAAGCAAGTGGGGGTTAGGTGCCTTGCTCAAGGGCATCTCAGCTGTTACCCGCCAGCCCTGAGAATCGAACCAGCAACCTTCTGGTCATGAGTCCAACTCTCTAACCACTGGGCCACACTTTTCATGCTTTTTATTGGTTATATTATTGGTTTATATTTGTAAAATAGGTGACTAAATGATTTATAATATATAAATGTAAAAAATATGTCGATACAAGATTTCAGAAGGAGAGCAGCGGTATCATGCAACATAGTTTTTTATATAGTCATCTATCTGTTCTTGAGAAACAGGACTACCTTTTCGTACAAGGTATGTGTCCTATCCTTGAGACCATTAAGGTTTAATCCCAACTCAACCATAATTGATCCCATACATTTTGTTCTTATGATCTTAAAAAGCTGCACTATATATTACAAACCATGAAAACAAGCATAACATATCGGTCATGAAAGCATGTCTTATGAAGAATTCTCAATGAAAAAGGTGATGAGGTTGTGTAGGCGACCTCATCAGATGCACGAACTGTAAGCCAACGTTCTAGAAGACATTTCTAAAGAATATATATATATTCTAAAATGCACAATTATAGAGAAGCAAAGATGACCTTGAAACTAGCAAGAATGTTATTTCTATAGCGCTTTTTACAATTTTTCATTGTTGCAAAGCAGCTTCATGTGCATAAAGCATGATGTGAAAGTGAGCAACGCTAAGCATGAAATGTTCAAAGCCAGACTACCTTATCACAGGACCTTCAACTCGAATAAACTACAGTCGGTTCACCTTCTCTAATACATCAAGCGACGCCCAAGCATGTCAATATTTTACAGAAGCTTAACACACGCTTAATACACATTATGGTTACAGAAAACAGGTTTTTTCACGGATGGCACATACCGTGTCACATCGCAGGGCGTGAACGCAAATTATCAATGTGATGGTGAGCTGCGAGCTGAGGCTCCGTACAGGTATAACAGTTCGTAACAGCCATAAATAACAGGTGTTACTTGGTCATTGAAAACGCAAACTTAATCGACATAAAAACTGACACAAAACAAAAAGTAGAAACTCAAAGTAGTTCACTGCTACATAAAAGCATATTCCACAGTGTTGATAAGTGCACAGTGCAGTTTCAATGTGTTGTCTGCTGAGTTCGGTGTGCAACGCATGCCAAAAATAGGCTCAGAGCCAAAAAACTCCTCTCGGATGCGCTTCTGGGACACAGCACCACGAATGTGGCGTGCGGTGTGAACTAACCTGTTAATTTAGGCCGTTGAAATATGAATGGGTGCTCAGATGCAGAATGTGTGAAGCTATTGTTTGCACCCATACCTAGATGAATAAACAGATGGAAAGGGTTTGGATATAAAGACATTATAATGCAAGCAGATGGACAGCGCTCCCAGTCTACATCTGCTAATAGACTCGATGATGTATAACAGAACATTTGCCTTAACTCGAGAGCGCTTTATCAGAGGAAGTAAATCTACACAATCTGCTGAAATACACAGAGGTCTTAAGGCGCTATCTAGGCCCGACCTAATCTTCTTATAAGGGCTTATAACTGGAAAAATGCTCGCCCAGCTGTGCACACTTAACGGGTGAAATAAACAGGTTAGACATATGTAGTTGTTTACTCATCCCGGGGGTCCGGGGTCTCGATTTGCGACGGATGGGTATTAATTAACTACCGTACGGGTCTTTATGAGTGACCTTAATGTGCTAAGCGTCTCCAGACAGACCGAAGAGCATATGCAACTTGACCTACTAACAGCATACATTTAAAACATTAAACAGTCAACACAGATTTATTTACATCACCCACAAATTCACCGGCACGGTCCTCATCCCAAGACCCCAGAGCACGTTTAGGCCCAAACAGGTTTTAAATGTGGTCAAGCTCGAGTTGTTTAACAAATTAGACACTTGTAAGGCCAAAAGCAATGCTAGTCAGGCCGAATTAAGAGATCGCCGCGCTATTCGCTTTGAATTACACAGCAACCCGAGGCCAAAGTAAAATCTCACGAAAATGTGAGCGCGGAAATCCCAACAAGTAAGTCTTAGTGCTTCGAGCCGACCAGATGTAAGGGATTAATCTTAATCTGCGAAATGGCCGCACCACTCTTCTCCGGTTCATTTATCACTAACGCCGGATGGCGGGGACGAGAGAACCGACTCGCTACGGGATCCGGACGCGCACACACGAGCGCGTTCAACCGCACAATTTGTGCTGGCTCGGAGCGTGCGAGTTCATTAGCTGGTTTGAAATGATAAATAGTTTATTGTGCGTGGGGGGAGCCGTGCCCGGGGCTGTCAAAAACAGGCTGTTCCGCCGCCTCCCTCCAGCTCCGCCGAGGCTATTAAAACTGCTTTTCTGAGCCACGAGGTGATGACATCTTCAAAAGGGGCCAGTAGGAGCTTGTTGTCACCGGCCCTCTGTGTATCTTTGACATATCTCATGAGCGTCCTGGTTTCATACACGGCAGATAACGGTGACGCACTGTCAATGAGCATTCGGAGGATTACAAGCAGGTCAAAGCACCGCAACGCACCTGGAGGTAAATGACACAGACGCTTCAACTTCCTGTGTACGATCTCACAAGGCAAAGACAGGTAAACAAGATATGAATCGAAATGAAGAACCTTCAGTGATCCCAGCTAAAAGAATATAGTTTATCTGAAAAATGAAGATTCTCATGTCATCCTGGATGCATATGACTTCCATTTTTTCTTCGCTTTATGGAACATTTGGTTTGTACATAAAGCACAAACATTAATAAACAGATCAAAATGATGAATGTGTAAAAATGTCAACTTTGTCACCAAAACAACAGATATGTGTGACAGAATTCAATGTCCCCGCGACATGTCAATAAAATTAAATCTCATTGGTTCTTGCTTGACTATTATATATTTTGTCAGGAAACATACAGGAAGCAATGAAATTTGAAGTTATTGAAGTGTCACCATACAGAACACTTCTGGCTGCACACTGTTCCAGAAGAACTTCCTGTTTCACTTCACAAATGTTTGAACAAAATACAACAAAAAGAACATTTATTACTGAATCATATGAATATTAAACAAATATCTTTAAGATTTAATTATATATGTAAGATTTAAAAATAAACCAGAAGTACCTCTGGAATAGTGTTCTTGCGAAGTGGTCTATACACTGTAGTGCCCATATGGGTTTGGTTTCATCTTTGCTAAGTGACTGATGAAGAAATATAAATTTACACTGATATATTTATATTCCTTTTCTATATTCATATTAATATCTTTGCTTTCAGCTAAAAAAAAAAGGATCTAGCATGAAAGTAAATTATGAGTTTTAATATTCAGGTAAATTATTGCTTTAATAGGAAAAGAAACCAGTGAAGAATTCTAACTGAGATCTACACAAAGCACAGTTCAGTAAACAACACCATGTGTATTAATTCTTGAGACCTTTCAGTAGCTTTACAGTGTGTAAAGGCATTTTACCAGAAGGTCCTCGTTCTCCAACCTCTGCATTTTCTTCCCATCTCAAAGGAAATAAGCAGGTGCCAAAAAAACACGGAAATCAACACTTTAACAGCACACGCTTGTTCGTGAAATTGTCGCCGTGCGCAGCTAAAGTGGGTCTGAATTTTCTGTCATCATTTTTTAACCACAGTCTTTTCTCTGTTTTGAAAGACCTTGTGGTCACACTGCAACACTACAAAAAGTAAAAAAAAAAAAAAACATGCAACCAGGTCTCATGCACTTTATATACATTTACTTATATATTTTGCTTTTGTGTCCGAATGGCCAACATAGAGAGCCTTGGATTACATGAAGAGACAGAAAAAACGTCCATAAGAACGATGGCAACATCCCCCAGATGACAGTACTGTGAAAAACTTTAGCCTCTTGCAAATACTGTCAAGCGAATTTTTTTTTTTTTAAAAAGCAATAGATAGCTTATATTAACTACATCCATTTGACAACCCATTGTATTTAAAACAGATTTGTCCACTTTGTGGAAAACAACTTTTGCAACTTTTATATCTCTTTTGACTCATAGCTGTAATAACGTCATAGCTGTAATAACATGGGTAATTCCCAAAGAGCGACAGCCGCGAGTGAAGTTTGTAGACGTGTTTCCGGACATTTCTGTTTCCGTACATTTTTGTTGCCGATTTTGCGGCATCCACTCGCAAAAATTAAGTTCTGGTGTATTTACGGTAGGAAATAAAAACATTCAATAGACATGTTATATGTCTACTTCACATATATTTTCTGTTATTTACAACTGGAGTACGTGTCCACAGACACAACAGACTGTTGACATGATTTAACCTCAGCGTGTGGTGTGTGTGTACGTGTGTAACCCGCTCCAGTGGCATCTCAGCAGGAATGCCTGTCAGTGCACTCCAAGGACAGGCAGCGATGTGTGCAGGCAGCGATTTGTCTTTCAGAGCTCTTCTAGGCTCCAGAGAAGAACTTCTGCAGGGATGCCATAAGTCACCATTCAAACTCTCTGCTCCCTAATGGCCGACACACATAAGCCAGCACAGGCTTCGCTCCGGCACGCTGGATCAAAACTGCAGGGGACAACAGATCAGTCTATACACACAGACACGCATGCACACGAATATATATGCGTACTGACAAGTCTTCACAAAATTAAATGCCATGTGACAGACGCGTGTGTGTGCGTGTGTGTGCGCGCAGCTTATGCGTAAGACAACATTGATCACAAAAGCATCACAAGTGAGATCTCTTATCATCTCAATTGTTTCTCCGTGACTGCCATGGAGGTATTTGCGTACCTTTGTTTCTTTAATGAATCACGAGAGATCTCAACAATGTCTCAAACTGTGCTCAAAAAACATAATTACAAGACAAAACAACCTAACAAAAATGTATCTTCATCAACAGCTTTTTACACATTTATTTTGAAAGATGGTTAAATAAACCAAAACTGTCCACAAAATTGAGCTTCGATAGAAAGCCAAATTTCTTCTAGGCAGCGCCTCAAATTTCTATTTGTAAAGAGATCTCAGATGATGCCAACCTGAGCACACACAACTCAAGATGTTTTCTCATTTGAGCGTGCATTTGAGCAGCGAGTAAAAATGTGTTGTAAGTGTTGCCTTGCGCATGAGACGAATGCAAGACATCTTTTGCCTCCTTCACGTGGAGGGTCAAAGGATTCAAAATTAGCAGGAGAAGTCCATTTGTGACATTTAGTTTGGGAGTCTGAAATGAAAAAGATGCCGGAAGAGTTATTTATAATTGGACTGGAATGCTGTGGTGAAGCTTTTGTGGGCATCTTGCTAATTTTAGGGTCCCTGTAAAAGACACAGTGAGGAAAACAGAACGCTGCGTCCCACCAGGCCAGAACGCTCCTGTAACATATTGGATAGTTTAAACTCAGCAACTGAGAAAGAAAAGGCAAATGGAAGCATTTTCTCACTAACAGCGAGTCTCAGCATGTGGCGGGTAATTGGGGTCGGCCATTTTTAGTATGTTTTAGCCGTCTTCAACAGGATTTGTAAAGTTGTGTTGCACAGACGTACTTTGCAATTTTAATCTCGTCTGAATCAAACAAGTCTATGTTTTTCTTTCACACAACCTCTGTAAAAATTACAGAACAAATTACCTACTGTTTGTCGGCTAACTCGGGGCTCCTCGGAGAAATGTAAATCCCGTCTGGATAGGATTGCCTGTGATTGTGGTATATTAATTTTCCACAACACTTCTCCTTATTTATTTTTTAACTTCATCAAATGCTGTAACTATAACTACATTTCTCACTGTGCTGCCTGCTGAACTTTCATTATGAATGTTGTTACGTTCATAGATAAAATAACAGGTGGCGGTTCAAGTACTGCAGGCATCCCATCTCATATAAAAATCGAAATTAAATGGAAAGTCTGGATATGGACAGCTTAGAACGGCCGCTGTGGTATAATCATCGGGAACAATCTGTACTGTAAGATTTTACAACCTCTAATTATATTTACTTATAAAAGTTTTGCTTCCATAAGTTTCATGATGCACACCATCCAGGTCATGTGACCACCCATAACGCCTACATTCAGACAACAGGCACTTTCACACAGAAAAGCCAGTCCAGATCAACACATGAAATCACATTTTCTATGTTAATAAGATACAACTCAGTTTATAATAATAACTTTTTCATATTTCATATTCTTTCTAGAGGGCTATACTTAAAAACTGCAACCCACCAGAGCCTTAAAGGGATAGTTCACCCCAAAATGCAAATTCTGTCATCATTTACTCCCCTCATGTTATTTCAAACCTGTATGAGTTTCTTTCATCTGTGGAACACAAAAGAAGATACAACTTCCATTGTATGAACAGAAAACCACTGAGACTTTTCTCAAAATATCTTCTTTAGTGTTCCACAGATGAAAGAGACAGGAAGTCAGCCACATGGGAGTAAATACATGCTAACCGATTTTCTGGGGGGGTGAACTGTCCCTTTAAAATATGGAAAATGTTTGGTTTACTTAAGCAAAATGTTCTGCATTTATAAAACATAAAATTGCAAGGGTCAAACAAAACATTAAGGAGAAATACTGTACTAGGATACGGTGAATGTTACGCGCATTTGCCAGCAGTTCAATATCAAGGTTTTTACGCACTTACCGACACCATCACGCAACGCACTTCGCTTTAAAACGTGAACCTTCAAGAATTAGCCGGTAATTTGCGCTCAACGTCTGTGTTCTGAACCCTGGCATGAGCATTTAAAGTGACACGGCCTGTTAGGGCTTCACAGTGCAGAAACTAATTCGATTGTCCATAATGGATTCCATCTCGCTTTCCGCGATGCAACTTGACAGGTGCCAAAACCGCCGAGAAGTTTCTCGTGTCCAAACACGATAATTCCTCATTCGCCTTTTCCTCTTTACCCGCACGTGAATTCCTGGCAGCCAATGACCAGGTCTCCGTAGAGGTCGAATCCATTTGCGCCTCATGCAGGGTGACATCGCAACGGAATGACCCGGTCACGGCTGCATTTGAAACAGCCCTTTAAAATCCCTGGTCACATGCACAAACTGTAGGATGTTATGTCAAAACACATGCACAGCTGAAGTTAAAGTGGTTAAAGTGGGTTAGGGGTGATTTGATAGGACTATTAAAGAAAACTTGCTAAAAAGGCACGTGTGACAACTTGCCCCGGCCTTGGTTTACATTGGCAATCTCTCTCACTATACATCAGTATTGGTATTTGTGATTGAATATGTCCCCATAATAAGATCATGATAACGTTCTGGACACATTACTGATGCTGCGGAAACAAATTTAATCAGTTCCGGTCACACAGGAACAAATAAACATTGTATTGAGTTTGGTACCATTAGTGAGGTTTGAAAAAGACCGAAGTCACAATTTACTGTTTACAATTTACAGGCCCGACGGCGGTGATATTTAAATGATCAGTTCATTAAAATGATCTAACGTCACACTGCTTGCGTTCTGCTAAGTCTGACATGCAATGGGAGCAATCATCTACAACATGTGGGTGATTTAACAGCCCTGGTTTTGTTGCAAGGCAAATATTCTGTTAATGGCCACAAAAGCGTAACAGTTCACTGGAAATGCTTTATAATTGCCTAGAAAGCAGAATGGAAAATGAAAATGATTTTCTAATGATGACACTGGATGATGAGACACAAAATAACAAAACTAAAGTTGTTCTGTGGCAAATGTGTTCTTTTTGTGGCCAACCAAACACGCAAGTTCCTACTGTATTTACTGTACTGGGGAACATGGCATTTATAAAACAATTTGTCAAGATTAAAATGCAACATCATATCGCTACTGTCTTTTGGAAACCTTGTATCTCCATATTTTGCGATGAAATTTTTTTCATTATTATTAGTCACCCTTTATGTTTGTCACTAGGTTTCGCAAATATCTAACCAATACAAAGTATTCAAAAGTGCTTGTCAACTTTGACCACACAGTATTTCTGATTTTAAAAAAGTGTTTTTGTATTTCTTGAAAAATAGCGACATCAAAGGTTTCGGAAGGACAGTGACGATATATCAAATTACAAAAAAAACATTATAAAAAGCTAAATTCATCCTAAAATTGGCTTACTTTCCTACAGTACTACATAATTGTTATGAATTATTATTACTATTAAAGTCACCACATTAGTAAAGCAACTTTGATTTATTTCTCCACAAGTGGATAATGAAAAGTAATGACAGTTGCTGACCAATTACACCAGCTGTTCCCAAACTGTGTTTCAGAAACATATCTGAAATGGAGGTGAACATATATTGTAAATTTACCGGTTTGATATATTACATTATTAATGACTGTGTTTTACTAACAAATCAAAATTCACCACGCAATTCCAATGGCAGACATGCAAGAAAACCGCCTTCAAAGACTGAACAAAATGACCATATTTACAAGATGAGCACTCAAAAAAGACAATGTCGTATTTACCAGAGGGTAAAACTTGGCTAATGTGTTATTGATCTTAAAAAGTTGTAATTGTGAATGATGACAGTACACATTTATGTACTGTTGATGAAGAACAGCTACAAAGCCAGACAGAAAATATGAATCATTTAGCCAGAGGCCTGTGCACAAAACACATTTCCCATTATCCCTTGAAACATCACAAGAATATCACAATACACAGATCAAGCATCCATTACAAACCTAATACACGTCCTTTACTATTCATTGCGTTGCACTTGTGCTAAATGACTTGCGTCTTGGTTATGGAGTGAATCCCACCAAAGTCGCTAAAACAATATGTCTGGTTATTCCTGCATCACATATATTCCAGTTAGACATGTGACATGGTCTGCGCTGAATTTTAAACAGGTTTTTGGTAAGCTAACAAGAGGCTAAAATAGATTGGGGAGACCTGTAAATGCCTTGTTTACTCAACCTGATTGACAGCAGTTTTGAGGAAGGCATAAAGAAACCGGAATGCCATACTACAGGAAATCTATAATGGCAGTCAGTGGGTGGCAGTGTATATGCAATGCTGGATATCTTAATGAGATATGCCGAGATATAACAATCTGAGACACATTGCACAGGTCAGAGTGGCCATTACTATCCTCTCTATATAGCTTCAAGCAAAAGGAGCTGTCAGCAAGGTCCAGTTTCCAAATGCAGACGCTATCATACAGTACTGTACATGCATTACTGTTTTTTTTTAACTAAACCTGGAATGCGAATGACTTCCTACTTTAATTTGGTAAAACTAGTTTTGTCTATAATGAGGTTCTGTTACTAAACATATATTTTTACAGTAACATTTCAAAAGCCTTTGGAAACATTGCATGTCACGTTCCAGTAAAAATATACATTTTCTTGCCTGCAAAGTAAACTTGATTTGGGTTGGGTTGGCTGAACGTCTGATGCATTTGGCACACTTGACCGGAAACACTTCAGCATGTTCCAAGTCGTCATCTGATTGGTTGAATTTTACAGGATTTCCGTGAGACGTGCGTGTAAAAAATCTTTGCGGCCCATCTGGAAACAACATGAAGCTGCCTGATCGAAGTAGTAACCTGTTGTGTTTACATCGGTTGCAATAAGAATTCATCACAATCGACTAAACGCTAAATTCTTAAAAGTATGCAAGGTTCACGGCATAAACTCCAAACGTGATTGGTTGCTTTACATGTCAGTCATACGGTCTCTTGGATGGGCCTTGACCAAAGAAAGCGGCCAAATTGGTCGCAAGACTCCATGTAAGACTATGACGCAAAAAACAACCCATCTTGTAAGAAATTGTCCCACGCTGACTAAAGCTGAATCACCTTATCAATTCATTTTAAGAATGAATGTTCTCAATGCTTTTTGTAAGCTGTTGCCCAGCTACCAGAAAATGTGATTTTTATATTGAAAGATAAATGGATTAATACAAAACTCTGCCGTGCAGTCACAAAACATATGTTGCATCAAATACTGTATGAATCATTTTGTCCCCACAATGAAATCACATCGTGTCAACAGTCAAAGTTTTCTGACAAAGATAAAGTGAAAGATTTTCTGCATGATAATAATAAAAAAATGACAAAAACAGAAAATTTAGCTGAAACAATTTCTGTAAAATTTTTGACGATTTGTTATGTATTTCATTTACATATTTCTGCATGTGCTCTGAAATATCTTAAGAGACAAGGCTTTCTGGATTGACAGACTTTAGAACAGCAGAGTCGTGTTTCACACAAAGTTAATCTCTGTCTCTGCATTTAAAACCGTTCAGTTTCAAAATGGCCACCACACTGGAAGAGAAGAGAAAGAGAGGATCATGTCCTGAATCATTACTGTACTGCTCTCTAGCATTTATTCCTAAAAGATGGCTGATAACACTAAGTGACTGACAGGAAACATCATCTACCTGTCTTTGCACACTGCTGAAGTCCCTCCAGGTGACAATTACATTAGCGTCTGTCTAGAAATCAACAGAAATGTGATTGATGGTCTACCAGTGCAGGCTGGATTTCTGACAGGTACAGTATACACAGACATCCACTTAAATTTGTACAACCAGAAAATGTATGAAATGTGGCATCACCCCCATACAAATCTAAATGATATATAAATAACAATATGTAGAAATTGAGTATTTAGTAATTATATTAACTGTAGTTAAAGCCGAAATATAAAATATTTGCCTCTTTATCACCATCTATGTTTGAAAGATGAAGTTGCAGGTTACTTAATTTACTTCGCGATCTACGCCATTCCCACTTTGTTGCAGCTTGAGTTGTTAAACAGAAGAACAAATCATTTATTTAGATAATTCATTCCCAAATGCGTATAAGTAAACGCAACGCTATCACTGAGGTTTTTTAACCTGAGGGAGGGGTTGACGAAGACCAATCCCACATTTTTGGAGAGGTGCACGTCAGGCTATGGTGTAGGCGATGGCGTAGGGTACGCGTCTCTGCGTAGGTTACGGCGTAGGTCCGACTCCGAAGTAAAATTCTGCCTTTATGTTTACATGGGTTAGGGTCAAAAAACGTCAAACCGGCATTTTCCTGCAATAGCTAACCATTGAGAAATGGTCAAATCAACTATTCTACATTTTTGGAAAACTGAAAAAATGCTGATCCAACGCTGGTCCAGACCTTCCCGTATTTAGTTTTTTAACACTATACAATGTAAGCAAATCAATGTTAAAAGAATATCTTTGAAGATTTAATTTAACATGTAAGATTTATAGAATAAAATGAATAGAAATGAAAACGGATTTGCTTCTGGACCTGTGTTGCATCTTGAAGTGATCTATAGTAACAATAAACTGTCTAAAATGGAGCAAGTTGTGTATATATGTGTGTGTTACAGAATGCTCAATGACCACAAAACATTTTTACAGACTATTTTGGGCTTGTTTTAATCACTTTTCTCAGTTTCTGTTCAGCAATCTTCGTAACCCAGTATGTGTCCTCTTTTTGGTTTACCATTCACCCAGATCTTAACAGCAACGGCAGACATTCTTGGCTGGTTTGGAATCCTACAGGTCTCAGATCAACTTCCCTGAGGGGTCCTGATAAAGACAACAACAGCACATACGCTCCATGAATTCCTCGCAGACCGTGTGCAATGTGAGCAAATGAACACATTTTATCGCAGCACCAGAGGAAATGTTCTTATCGGCCTTACCAGGGTCTCTTATTACTACACGACGGTGCGACGAAAGGCCACTCAAGGATCAATTCGAACACCACCACAAATTGCATGCTCTGCCCTTCTCATAAACTGAACAAATCTTCGGCAACCATCGTCACGTCCAAATCCCTGATACCTAGATCCCAATCTATCCTCCCCGATTGGGCCTGTTCGGAGATTCTGTTTCATAATAACACAATCCGCTACGTTCAAATCAGCTTCTATTCCCCAGGAAATAAACACACGAACCGACGGCCTTGAGCACTTGTGCGTTACATGATTATTTTTTCTGCTAATACATTCACCTAATAGGATTTGTGGCTATAATTGTCACACTCGCCTGCGCATAATACAGCGAATGTTTCCGTTTATTCCACCATGTGTGGTTCTTTATTGGATTATTTAGAGTATTTAATAAATACTATTTATTCTGTATTTGTGCAAATCATTTTGTACTTGTATAATTTGTGGTGTTTTATGATATTTGATTTGATACGCTGGCATCGCATTAACATTCAACATTTGACAAAAAAAGGGCATTATTTTAAAAAGAAGACAATTTTGAATGCACCCGGTCAAGCAGGCATCAATGGCTCTGGTGGGAGTTATTTTGCCGGAGAATTATAGCGCCACTTTGAGATTGTAATAAAATCTTTCCTGCTCTCTCTTGCATATTCCCACTCACAACTCTCACCAAAAGCTCTTTACGAACAGTTTGGGATTTGCGACCACTGGTTGCCTGTATCATTTTAGCCTCAGATTCACTAAAGGAATCATTCAAACACGTCCAAAAATCGGCACTGGTTTTGAACTGTGCGATTTCTGCTCATTTAAGCCGACTAAAGATAGGCATCACAAAGGTTCTTCTTCCTTTCTTCGGGTAATCACTCAGAAAATAAAGAAGAAATGTCAAACGAAAGGCAAATACCAAAAGGTGCGTCTGCGCTTCTGAATTAGATAAAAGGTTGCTTTTGCGAAATGTCAACAGATGTGACCCGTTGCAAATTAGACTGTTTACTTTTAAAACCCCGTTGTCTTTAAAATTCCTTCTTTCTCAAGGCGAGAAATAAAAGATACGATGGGAAGCATCAGAATAATGTCAGCGGCTCCAAATAACGTTCGCTTCCACACACAGCCGTGACATTAATAAATGCTTCGGGTGACGAACTGAAAAAACGATCAATGACAGTTTGATATACAGATGACATCTAGGAGACCAATTGATAGTATATAATTATACAACTACTCTTAGTGTGAGTCCCTCTGCTGTGGGAGTCCATATATCATAATTCATACGCCCTCAAATGGCCTCACAATCCTGTGATGGATATTCTGCCCGGATAACATACATCTGCGGCACTTTATGGCTTTCACATCTATCCGTTGTCGATGTGCTACAACCAAGGCCAGAAGACTTTATTATGCATACAGGAGGGTTTGACGAGGACTAAGGTGTGGTTGAAAGGATCAGGATGAAATTCTGATAGCTATGCTACATCATGATAAACATGAGCACAAATCAAAAGATGGTCACCAGCATGTATTTAGGATGCTGCTTAGATACAGTGGCTTAACTTGAATTCTTTATTTTGACCAACCATTCTTTCATTATTTATTCAACCTTGTGTTGTTGTAAACCTGTATGACTTTCCTTCTTTTGCAGGACACAAAACCTGACTTCCACTGCATGCATACAAAACCAGAGACATTTCTCAAAATATCTTCTTTTGTGCTCCACAGAAGGAAGAGTCATACAGGTTTTGATTTACATGACAGTAAATGAATGATTTTTTTGTAATATCCATATACTGTGGCTATAGTAGATTTATAAAAAACTGAGAGCAAATAAAAAGCTTTTATAAGAAAGTAAGTAGATCTTCATCACTAATACAAAACTGAAAACACATGGACATTATGATAGGGTAAAGTGTTTTTCAAGTCATCATGGCAACACAACAGCATACTTTGTAAGCTTGTGGACACGCTAGGTATTCAGTGTTTTATCTCGTACACACATAATGGCTATGTTCAGTCATGCAGTTACTGCCTTCATTACAGAACAGCAGGCTTCCAGATTTGGAAGTGTGTTTAATTGGCAGCGCTGCGTTTGACAAGCATCCCAAAGAAATGAATTTCAGCCCACATGTTTGGACTTTCTATGCCCATTGTGTCCAGAACAAAATTGGTAAACATCTCTCACATTGTCTCAGTTTGGCCATGTACAATTGCCTTGTGTGTGCCGGGGGAATTAGTGGACAAAGCAGACAACAGCTGTGCTCGACCAGACTCCTTAAAATCTGGATGTCTTCCTTATCTAAGCACCATCCTTATGAAAATGAACTCGTCTTCAACTTATCGGCACCTGTGGTTTAAACGTAATATTGAAGCTTTTCGTTTCTTTAGTATTAGAGAAAAACAAACTGATAAAACGTTATGTAAGTTTACCAGGCCGCTATCATCCTGTGCCGGTGTGATGTCTGCAAGTTACGTCCAGCGCTTGTTATTCCAGCTCTACGGGATGACAAATGTCTCCCACTGCCATCGGAATCTTCAATCTCCCCAGCCTTTTACAGCTAAAAGCCAACAAGTAAATCAATTACCTAGTGTGAAAACAACTCACCATGAGCTGATTTCTGTGTATGAACACAGCTGGTCTGCATCGGGATCTAGGGTTAACAAAACAATAGCATTTAAAGGGATAGTGCTCCAAAAATGTTCTGGTATTATAGGAATAATATTCACTCTCATGTTGCTGCAGTATGATATGTAAAAATGTAGTAACATTTACTGATTGGTAAAAGTAACATTTACTGTAATTTTTGTAAGGGATGTTTTAGCAGAATGTCCATACTCCTTTCTATACGCTCTAAAAAATAAAGGTGCTAAAAAAAGTTCTTCACAGCGATGCCATAGAAGAACCATTTTTGGTTCCACAAAGAACCATTCAGTCAAAGGTTCTTTAAAAAAACACATCTCTTGTTACGTTTTTAAAATCTAAAGAACCTTTTTAGTGAACCTTTTGTGAAACAAAAAGGCTCTCTAGATGTTAAAGGTACTTTATGGAACCAAAAATTTCTTCTACAGGTATGGAATCGAAGAACCTTTTGAAGCACCTTTTTGTAAGCGTGTACAATGACTTTAAAAACAAAATAATTCTATAAAATGACAAAAATCGCATAACAATAAAAAAGCAATAAAGCGTAATTGAGCTATATTTTTAGACAATATGTCATTTTTTATGTGACAGCCTTTGATCGTATTGGGGAAAAAATTACGTGCTGAAGCAACATGAGAAAAATTACTGAATACATTTTTGGATGAACTAACCCTTTACAAACATACAAAAGCAAACAGTATCGAAATTTTTGAATTCTGACATTTGTTTATTTCTATGTGCTTGGATTCAGCAGAGATACATCTTTAAGCCACAGGTGATCTAACAGTGAGAAATTTGCCTTCCAGCGCTGAAGGAATAAAAATCGAATCTGACCACCCTATGCAATACAGCCTACAGCTACCAAGCACTGTGATAAGTACAATTTATGCCACTAACATTCCATAAATCCTACTTATTTCCTTTAACAAAAGTGTTAAATATTATATGCAATGTAAACATTGTATGACCCTGCTAAAGGAATACTGAAATATGTAAATCCTTATTTTACATACACACGCTCACCAAACCATTAACACTATTCTTACCCGCCTCTCTCTCTCTACAGCACACAGGCCACACGCACCCCCCATTATACTCAACTGGAAAAATCAAGTCCCGAAAAGAGCAGCGATGTGAATTACAAATCACGTCCATCAAAGTTTGAACGTTCCAACACAGCAGGTGAGCGATTTTATTCATCCCACGAGGTCCCCAAAGAATATTTTAATAATAGACATCAGTCAAACGAATGGCACATGAATTCACTTTGATTAATTAACAACACCTAAAATAACTTGTGCAGCGCAAAACAAACAAGCCCGGGCAGTTTCATAAACTGGCACGACACTTCAGCTGTGCCGTGTGGTAAAATGACTCACACAAGACGAGCAAATAAAGAACTTCAATTAAAAGGCAAGAGCTCACGTACGGCAAGAAAGCTCAAATGCTGAAGTTCTCTGTAATGTCTAGGCTGCTCATAAGCAAAGCTTGGCATATTCCTGAAAGGGCATTGTATTGTGGCCACTTCACAGCGCTATTGAGAGAAAGGTTAGAGGATGGACTGATGATAGCTGCAATAAACACACATTACGCCTGTGATCTGATCCTTAAACAGCTATAATCATGATGGCCATAAAGAGCGTGTTATGTACATCCCATAGCCAATCACAGCGACTGTAAAAAGCAGGCAACTGCAAGATATGGATTTTTCAAACAAGCACTGAAAACAGAGAGTGAAAGAGAGAGATGAAGGACAGATGCAACATCCTTTAGCATGCTGGGCTCCACTGTCAGAGCATCTCTTTGGTGTGCTTCTCTCTGCAGTGAATGCATGAACTTTCAGTCATGAGTGAGATTTTCTGGCAGACATGCAACCCTCACACATGGAGAGCCGAGCATAATCTTTTAGTTTTCTGTGAGCCGCATAATAGAAATCCATTTTTGTGGGCAGAGGGTATGGAGAGGTATCACACCACACTACAGCTATATCACCCTAAATGCTTTGCCTTATCTTTATTTAATGGTACATGTCATATAAAAATGATTCAGACCATAACAAATGATGTTCATTTACAGAACTAAGTTGATCTCATCTTTATGTAGCACATTATTTGTCATGCAGTTTTGTGTAAGCCTTAACACTTTTTTTATTTAAAGCAATGAGATACAGCACAGAATAACCAGAGAGAACAAATACTAACATTCCTCACTTTAAAATGAAGACGTATATACAGTACTAATAGGTTCGGTTGCATGACATATCTTGGATTTTTAAAAAGTGGGTGTGTTTCATCAGAGACCATATCCCACTGAATTACTTGCGGTTTATACAGTATATGTAACGAAATTAGACACGCATATCGTCATATTTGTAGTTGACAACCAGCCCGAGCATCATATGCATCAAACATGATGCGCTCGCATCTTTTCATCAGTAAAAAATGAAACGCGCGTCCACATACCTGCGATTTGTGCTGCTGTCCATCCTCGAGTTCTGAAACACTGTTCATGATTTTCCATCGATCATTTACCATTCTCCGGAATCCTGACCATGGGTGAGTTGGGTTTGCGGACAGGAGAAGAAAAGGGGATCAGTCTTGTTTAAATTCCACCATCCGACAGAGAAGGGGGATCAACAGAACAGTCTACAAAAAACTAAACTACTTCACAGATGAGAAGCGGGGCACAGCACTACAGATCACAGATCCACACTCATTTCACAAAATATACGTACTTCTAGGGACTTGTCCCTCGCCCAAAATAAACAAGAAAGAGGAAAACAGTACGAGAGCAGATCCGAGCTTTAATACTCAGATGTGATGCGGCGTTGACCGCACCGTTCCGTCCAGGCAGGTATTCCTCAGATTGAAAACTTTCCTCGTCCGGTGTGTAAGGAATTAAAAACCAGACGCGTGTTTAAATACTCAGGTGCAAAGTTGTGGGGAATAAGTGGGCATCTGTTCGCTTCGCTTAATTCCTGCGCTCTGTGAAGACGGTTTGTGGTGGAGAGCTCCTAAAATCCGCCCCCTGATTCTGCGCTAACACCGCGTCCACTGAAAGCGTCGGGCTACGCGTCGCGTCGCGCCGGCTTGAGGTGTGGATCATTGGAAACGTCGAAGGTGCACGTCACCGAAGAATGACAATAACCAATCAGATGTAAGCTCGAGGCTACTGTACGATAGGTAAATTACGTTGGTAAGCCTGCTACTTTATGCGCAATGGATGGAAATAGGCATAAAAATGACTTTGAGTTGGACATAAAAATGAGCCCGATTGACTGTGCGTATTGCATTTACACTTGCAAATCTGATTGAAATCTGATCTACTCTTTCGGTGTGAAAGCAATCGGTTTGTTGAGTTGCATGTTTTTGTTCGCATCGTTCATGTGTGGTTTGCAGGGTCTCCAAACTGATGTCGTAGTTCCTAGAAATGAAGCATAAAGTCAAGACCATTAATATGTTTTTTGCATTTTTTTATTGTATTTAAATAAGGCATAAATCTTCTTCATGCTGTCTTCGTGAATTTATAAGTTCTTTATAAAAGTTAAAAATGCCCTTTTTGTTCTAATTGGAATCTTATTTTTAAGATGGGTTGAAACAGAAATGGGTACAGAAAAGGTCATACCTCTATATATTGACGAATAGTGTTTCTTTAGCTCGGCTGGCAGAGAGTGGAGCTAGAAAAGTCAATCCCAATGGGTTTGATTTCCTGGGAATGTACTGTACTATTTGTATTGTTATTCAAATCTTTTCAAATGTGTTTTTTAAACAAGTATTGGAAAAAAGTATCTCAAACCTAAAATATAACATATCTATTATCAGAATCCATTCTGCAATTTAAATAATTTACAGATCCAACATTAATACTATGAATATGGTCCTTATTCAGTATCATAATTTAAATCAAAATAATGTACTGTGGTATTACCATCTGATAGCACAAAAGAATTATGCCCGTCTTTCAGAAAACTGTAGCAAAACAAGAACAGTCATGATTTTTTGCTATAGTCAAAAAGAACTGCAAAAGCTATTGATATTCTGTTGCCCTCCTGACTACAGTATGGTGCAATACTATCACATGTAACATTTATGCATTTAGCAGATGCTTTTATCCAAATACTTAAATGCATATTCAGTATAATTATCATTTTTGTTTCTAATCCACGACCTTGCTCTTGTTAGTTCAATGCCCTCCCAGCTGAGCTACATGAACGCAAGGAACACGCTCCAGAAAAGCTTCTGGTTAATGTACTATAATCATCCACCATGAATTGTAAAATGACTCATTCTGAACATTTACGCATGTGCTACATGCTTTAGTTGCATGGCGTCTGCAAGCTGTAGCAGGGTGACGGGCCCAAATGTCAACGCTCCTGCAGAAACTGTAGAATAATGAACATCTGTTTCAGCCTTTCTCTAGTTGTGCGTGCAGTGCAGGGGAAGGGAAGAGGAACCTGCTCCATGCTGTCTGCTTGCTATGTAAAGTTGTCAAAGCACAGAGTTAGCAGAGCTGGAAACATAAGCCACCGAGCATTGCCGTCTGTCAAAAAGCAGCCTTCTTCTGTATAAAGAGGCCCTAAATAAGATACAGTTAATATAGGCTACAACAAGACACATCTCAATGACATCTCAAAGAGGCTCGGAAACAGTTGCGTTTTCGTTTTTTAGGCTGATGATATATAATGAGCTGCCCCCGAAATAACCAACTGAATCAGAGCTGGTGAGGGAATGAGAAGAAAGAACCTTCTGACTCAAGAAACTAGCTAAAAAACGCACAATAAATCAAGCCGACGATCAATAGACCAAACGCTTTGTCGATAAGTTGTTTGTCTACCTGTCTATTTACCTCACATCCATCAGCTCACTTACTGCTGTCAGAGTTTGTGCTTCTGTGTCTCTGCCAATCTCAATTTTTCAGAATAAACTAAGTCAGAACTAACTGATGATATTTCCATTCAAAACAAATAATGTCAGTTCACCGTTAATGTTTAGTTCACAGTGGTAAAAGATGCCTTACCTTATGGGTGGGTGCATGTATTTGGAATTGGATCCGGTTTTTTGAACGCACAAATATGGATTCACTGAAAAATTCAAGAATATACGTTTTGTTTTGTATCAGAACCCGTATTACAAATTCAAGTTACAGCGTTCTGTTGCCACTCACACTGAACCTCTGCAGTCTAGACATCAGATCTTGACAGCGTAATTGGCAATTACTTGCAATTTTGCTTTGATCCACATCTTTAACCTTCCAATACGTAACATTTACTGCAAGGTTGCTTCATTCCGAACAGCCATCAACGAGAGGATGCATGATTTCTGTAGTAAGTTCTAACCTCAGAAAAGACTAAAATATCCATAGTAGACGCTATCATATCATCACCCTTAACATACTGTAGATTTATCTGTACATTTCATCTCATGTCACTGAGGTCAAAGTCTCAGTTGCATTAATATCTTTTTTGAAACCTAATACAAGTTAAATGTGCTTTAGGAATCTAAACAAATGACTGTAAATTCATATTTTATTAATGGATATGCTTTTATTTAGGGCCTTCGGCTACGTAATATAGTGCTGGATGCATTAGGAGCATGGTGAAAAATCTTATATCACAGCATGAGTCATTTTGTCAGGGTAACAGTATACTGTAGGTGAGACTGGGGCTAGTTGTCACACTTCCTGCTTCTGTAAATATATATTATAGGGTAGGTTTATTTCTGGAAGTTAATATCTGTATAAACACATACCTTGAAGTCTTGGCTACAAACTATTGAACCTCAACTGAAATTGTCTTTGATATTGCCCAGGAAGCAAAGATATTAAACCATTGTTGAGATTTCTTGAGCAATGGTGTCATAGGGTCACAATAGATCCTGCAATTAAACTGCCTGTTAGACATTAAAACAATTTGTGAAACAACAAAAATAAAGATTAAAAATACTGATCCATTGTTCGGCACAACAAATTTGCATACATTTGATACATTTATACTATCTAAAACAATATGATTACTTGTCCCAATAAATATGTGCCAACCTGACATTTCCGTGGAAAAAACAGCGTGACATTTTCAGAAAAAAGAACATTGTTTTAGAGAGCACAATTCAACCTTTCGGTTAAAATCTACCCTAATGAGATACCTGGATGTATTCCGGCACGGTTTACTTGTTAACCCAACAGCTATAGCAAAAGTATAATGATACTGAAATTTAGTGACAGAATTCTAATTGACTTTAACTTGATGTCTCAAACAATCACACAAAGCCTAGAGAAAACACGCTTTTCTGTACCATATATTTAGTCCTATCCCTCAAGATTATTAAGCTAAAGTTTTTATTGTAAGAACCCCTGTGACAACTAGCCCGTTTGACCTTGCAAGATACCAATAACTCATATTAATAGCTATATAAACAATATGGTTTAAATCTAAAGCCATGTTTACACTTCCAGGCTTTAGCTGTCTTGGGTTATCCAATCACAACTGGCATGTAACAAAAACATTTCTCGTGACCATCTGGGATTGTATTTCATGACTACATGCACTGTTTCATGCATATACATAGTTTTCTATTAAAGCCGAAAGTATCAAACTCTTGAGTAAGTGCAATGTTGAACAAAAGACTGAAAACCACACATACAGAAAGCTGTCAAATAATACTCTGTGTATTGGAACGCAAAGGGAACATACGGTACAACGCTCACTTATTTACCGTATTAGGTGAGGCTAGAATGACCAAAGCATCAGACAGTATTGCACCACCGGCCTGCTGCCCTGCCACCTGGGAATATCATAATAGTTCTGCGTTTCTGCTTCAGGTAGGAGGGTTAGAAAAACAGCCAAATTGTGAAAATACCCATCTGTCATGTCGCTATGTTTATCTGCCAGGAAAACAGAGAGGCTTAAGAGGAGACGGAGAGATATACAGGTAGAGAGGAGATAATAAAGCGGGAATTACAGGATAGACATGGCCGGTTTAAGTACAGAGCTACTGGATTACTTCAAGGATATCTACTCGAGCGGTGAGTATCATAGATCTCTCTAAGTGCCTCCTACAGCAGTTATCAGAGCTAAATCATGAACTATTAATGAACCATTAACCGCTAAAGAATGAAAAATCGGGGGCCTCTGACACAGAGAAAAGCCCCAGTCTCCAGACTTTTAAAACAATTTTCCGTGTATAAATAAAAGAGCAAATTGCAGATGAGCGAAGACGAATAGGCAGATGAAAGGGCTGATATTGCATCGGGGAGGCAGTTGCAGATATTTCATGAGTGTAATGAGAAGAGATTTGGATTAATCACTCCACACGAGTCGAGGAATCAGTGTGCAGGGCGCTGGGCGCAGTGATAGTAGGCGGATGTGCTACATTTGGCCACGTTTCCTGCGATTCGCCGAGAGGACGTGTTCATTTTAAAGCGCGTCTTCCAGAAGCAGCATGTAACCTGACAGATTTTTGGAGCCAAGTGGATTTGCAATGCAACTTCCAAAAAAGAAAGAAAGAAATCAAATGTGTATCTTTCAAAATTGAAAAAATACAAATGAAAATTCTCTTATAGTTCATTCACCCTCATGCAATCCCAGATGGACATGACTTTCTTTATCCAACAACCCAGTGAGTTAATAAATGTCTTCTGAAGCAAAACAACAGGCATTTGTGACCCTGTGAAATTCAGTTATGATATAATAAGAATCAATGTTTGATTTCCACCATTAACCGTACTAAAGAAACCAATGTTTATTCAATTAACAATTCTTTACATGATGTAGTTTTTTGATGTAGAAAACAGTAAATCACACACACACAAAAAATTTAACACAGAGGTCACATTAGTGATAAATTATTCATATTTTGAGCTTATTTAGCAAAACTGAAACCAAACCCATAAGAGCACTAAATTGTTAAGTCAATTATATCTGAACATCATATAACAACTAGACAAAAACAAATTAGATTTAAAGTTGACAAAGCATTGACAAATTTGAATTTAGCACTCTTGTGGGTTTCAATTTTACCCAAAATATGAATCATTTTCTCACACACATCAATAGTTTAGCTGCAGAAGACATTAATAACCCACTGGAACAAACAAGATTGCTTTAATGATGGATGGATGTGCTTTTTTGGTCAACATTTTGGGATCTGTTTTTAAGCAAAACTTGTGTTCAGCTTAAGAAAAGAAGTCTGGCATTGCATGAGGGTAAATAAATTTTTTGTATTTACTCTCCCTCTTGTCATTTCAAACCTGTATGACTTTCTTTCTCCTGCAGAACACAAAAGAAGATATTTTGAAGAACTGAAGAGTCAATTGCCGTTGTTTGGTTACTAAAGTTCATCAAAATATCTTATTTTGTGTTCTGCAGGAAAAAGAAAGTCATACAGGTTTGAAATGACAAGAGGAAGAGTAAATGATGACCGAATTTTTGGGTGAACTATCCCTTTAAGTTGAATGTTAACAGTAGGTAAAAATGTGTTACCTTAAAAATGTAATAAAAAATATATTTGTCCCTTTTAAACAATTGAATGAATGCATTTGCTGAATGTTGCTGAGTAAATTATAACGCTTTTCACAGACTGCTTTCTGTCTCAAGAAACTTGTTCAGATGCTATTAGTTGCTAAAACACTTTTAACAACATAGCACTGGTCTCAGGAGGTCACAGTTCTGCCACACATCAGAGTAAACTTTCAGATCGATTACACAAACTATTTTTCACCATATAAGTTAAAGGGTACAAATTACACCCCCTAATATCGAGAAGGTGGCAAACAGGAAGGCAGGAGAGAGACGGCGTAATGCGACAGACGTGTAACAATTCTCAAATGGGTTGGCGAGGGAGGACGTCGCAGCGCTCGCTGCGCCATTGACAGGCCTGACATCACCTCATCAGGCTGGCGTTTTATACGCTATTTGTGCCGAAACACTTCAGTGGTTTTGTAAATAGGCAATTATTTCCTAAAGCAGACACAGCCAAGGATTTCACATTGACAGCTGCATTGAGTTTATCGAGTGTATTAGCGGGAAAATGTCAAGCGGATGAACAATCGCGTGATGGTTCGAGCGTCATAATGACCTGAGACTCGCAGTGACTTCACCTGGGTCTGAAAAATGACCAAAGGGGATACAAGACGCATGAGCGATGTATGCGCGTCACATGGTCTCAGCGTTTCGGGCCGTCCCTGATGCATTAAAACGTGCTGTAGGGTTTAAGCCTAGTTTCCATTAATCCCCTATCGACAGATCCCATCTGTAAGAATTAAGAGCCGCAAAAGCTCTCATTATCAGAGAAGACAGGAATTCCGGATGTTTACGCGTGCGTGTTGGTGTGCACGTCTGCTGCTTTCTCTCGCTGGTGTGTTGGTTCTCTGCTTTGGTATCAGTGAGTTTTATCACAGCTTTTCAGCTCACCCCCGTGGCTTCGGATCACTTCAACCAGGATACCTCACAAAGGAAATTTATCAAATCACTCACAGCTTTACCTTTGACAGGCGTCTGCACAAAGCCCCAGACTGCATTTAGTCATGCTGCAATGGAGATTAGGCATCGGATTGTGCCCCTGGATGTGGTGGAAATTATCATCTTCAGCATCTTTGTCAAACAGGAGGCAGAAAGAAACAGGAAAGAGCTTACCACTGCAAAACCACAGCTGTTTGTGATCCTTCTGAGATTAATAACTGAGCTGGTATTCACGGCATTAAAACTGCAAGTTAAAAAATTAAATGGAGACGTTAAAAGGTCGGAATGAGTCACAACAGGAAATGACTTCAGAGTTGCTGTCTCTACAAGATTATATTGTGTCACTGAATGGAATACCAAGCTGATTTTTGATTTAGAAAGCGAAGTATGTAAACTCATAGCTGGCCAAAACTGCAAACTCGTGCAAGAAAATCTGGGTTTCTCAATGACCCCATGAAAGGGCTAAACATGAGCAGATTTGATGTATTAAAGCAGAAAAATGGGACAGGACATTCAGAAGGGCATATGACCTTTTCAGCTAGTAGGTGCCAGGTTGCTTAAGGTAAAAACACCACAACCGCACAATGAAATTATTTCTTTGCACGTCTCCCTTACCCGAAAATGAACAGTATAGAACATATACAACTAAAGAAACAAAATATACCAAAACGAACATGTCATGCAACAAAATAGCAATTCTTTTCTTTTTTTATGCCACGCCGGCTTGTATGGATATGTTCATGACGAGAGACGTGTGTGATAATGAAAACTAAAAAAGTAAATTTTTCTATAAAAGACTACATTTGGGGAGCATAGTTTATGATACAACCCGTAATATTGAGCCAATGGATGTGGGTATAGAAAAGTTTATTTCATGTATGAATCAAGTGTGAATCTCACAACTTCTAAAGTAACTTTATATTACAAAAGATATATATTTATATATAAATACTTTGTAAAGAGCTGAGCCATCAAATCTTATTAATCTGCAGTTGTAAACACAGCAGATTCACACAAACAAAAGATATTTAGCTCATGATAAATGCAATTGGCGTTTTGATCTTTTTTCTATGTTTGAGACTGCTTACCTGTTGATAGGACAGAGCTGTGGTCTTTCAGCCCCCACAGGTAATGAGAGGAAACAAGCAGATGGTGCCCCAGATGGAGACTTCTCTGCTCCGGACTGGACATTTCAGCAGGAGGGAGAGCATTTTGTGGCAGCTGATGGTGCGTGTGAGAATATTATACTGGAAGACAGAATATCAGGCAGTGAGATACTAAAGCATTAGGCAGAGCTTCTGAAAATAATGACAGGCTTTTTCATAATGGTCGGAGTCTGTCCTCCGCGTGGGTATAAAAGGGTTGTGTTGTAATAGCACTGTTTTCAGTGTTTGCGTGCACATACGTGCACATATGTGCACACACA
Organism: Oreonectes daqikongensis; assembly: GCA_026939265.1. NCBI lineage: Eukaryota > Metazoa > Chordata > Actinopteri > Cypriniformes > Nemacheilidae > Oreonectes > Oreonectes daqikongensis. Next base: position 2,810,896 of record JAOTQM010000117.1, read on the forward strand.
GCATGACATCTTTATATCGCCACTGCTGAGCGAGGTTTGATGTCACTACTGAAAACACTTATCTTACGCTAATTGAATAACTTTCACTTCACTTTTTACGTGATACATAAAAAAAACTACAACCATGAAAAATAAATAGAAAATATCTCATCGTGATATGTGCATTCCTAAACTATCCCATTTGTTTGCATACTGAATTGTAATTTGCTTGTCTTTGTGCATATATTTAACCTTTATAGATGTCTTTACACTGCACAATGTGTTAATTCTTGTGTGCATCTGACAGAAAATAAGACGCATGCTGAGCGTCATACCAACAGCTAAAGCGCTGATGCATTTCATTAACACTTCACCAAAGCCTAAAAGCTAAGCCTGAACACGATGCTCTTCCTGTTTTGGCGTCTTCTGCAGGAAACACAGTTATAGGCTTAAATTGTACTACAAATGGGGTAAAACTGTCAATTTGCTTTAGTGAGAGATAAATAAAGATATAAGGGGGAACATAAAAAATTGAATTGTTTTAAAGGTGCCCATTCTTTTTTACTTATATTTTAGCATTAGCAATACTACTGTAACTGAAAAGCTTTCACATACTGGTGGAATAACCATTAAAAATATTTTTTCACCAATACTGTTAGTTTAGTCTAAATGAAAGTATGTCAGGACTTCTCTATAAACACATACAACTGAACAGGGAAGCTGCGATCACACTTACATCGCTCAAGAGACTGTCTACGTAGAGTACAAAAAGTATTACAATATGTCTGTAACCCCAATTATTATTTGGATGTTGAATCACAGGTGACAACTGCGTGTGCAAGCGATTCTTCAATGTGTCTGTATTCATAAACGTCTGCTTTTGCGTGGATGAAAATTGGGAGTATAAAGTTCAGACCACTGTTGTATCAGACGACAAAACAAATTGCTTAGTGCACCTTTAAATGTCAACACGGTGGCACCTGCAGTAAGAAATGACAGAGGTGTGGAAATATATTGATATTTCAGCAATCTGTGCGTAGCTAACAGCATGTGAATCAGAATCTAACAAATTACCTGAGGGACTGAGGGGTGTGTTGCAAAGCTGCAGTCTCTCCTGTATCTAATTTTCACTTTCCGGTGAAAACTTACATGCAGTTTTACATGATATCAACCTTAAAACGCTGAAAAATTAAAATTAGCCACAACCCAGAAGGCGTTGCGCTCCTTCTAGAATATTGGGCTGCTGTATTAACATACTAAACAGGAAAGTTGATAAAAAAATTATTTGTAGTGCAAAAGTGTTTCGCTGGAAAGCTTTTCTTGGCATAGCAACCCATATAACAATAAACTCATGAAATGCTAATCCTGAGACTGAAAGAAGAAATCTTGGAAGACACCTCACATAAAAGCTCATTCAATTCTATATATTTGTTATTATGAAATAATAACGGAACACAAGGAACAAACAGAGTTCGGCTTCTAGCGCCTGATACTAACAGGTTACAGGTGCTGTAAACTGAGCAGGAAAGCAATAGACGCAAATCGATGACGTCATACTGCTGCATTTATAAATGCTGTGTGTTAAGACATCTTTAAGGACTCCATAGTGTCAGGTCTACGATCTACAACAAATTCAAGGGAGCTGAGAGAAAACATGAATATTTTAGTGACTACAATGGTTGTTGGAAATGTAGCTAATGTTTGATGTTTTGCAAAATATAATACAAATGCTATACATGGAAGTCATATATAACCTCGATTACTTTGACTAAAGAGTTACAAGTGGTTAGCGCAATCTACGTATATAAATACACGCTGTATATATTCTTATTTAAGGTAAATCCCCATCAAGACGCTTATGCATGTCTTTCTGATAGATTGTTATGCATGGCTTAAACTTTTTTGAGAAGGCAGTGAAATGTTTTCCCACACATAGTATCTGAATATATAACCCAAATCCTTGTGGACCCGGTCTGTATATTTAGAGAGCGATTTGGAGCATTCTGTTGTGTATTTGAATACCTGGGGGGCAGAAAAAGGAAACAAATGAGTCAGAGGTCACTGACTATTATTAGTTTTTTATCACTAACACAGGCAGCAGTCATAAGTCCACTATGAATATTCAAACCTCACAGCACAGCAACAGAAACCTGTATTCATAATAGAATCTACAATATTCAAGTTTTTGATTTTGTATTGCAGGCCACATGCTCAAATAGGCTAAAGTAAAAAGATAAGTCGATGATATTATTTAGGCAAGCAAACGAGAATATCTGCATTCAAAATAGAGAAAAATGTCTCATCTATCCTTCTAACCCCCAGTATGTACAGTAAAGTATAAATACCCAATGAACATTTGTGGTTGCATCAATAGGTTAGTATATTCAAAACAAGTATCATTTTTAACACAAATACCATTTTACTATTTAAAAATTCACTTTAAGTGCGCTTAGTTTTATAGTATTTAAAAAGTGCAAGAAAAATGTGCGTTCTGTACGCAGGATTTATTCAAGCTCAAACATCCCCACAGCACAACACAACTTCAGCCCACGAACGACCTTCAACGTCTTTCTTTGCCTTGAGGTGCGAGTATTTTACTCTATTTACATACTTCACAGAAGTCAGAAGGGAAAACTACACATGCCTTACCTCTGACAGAGGCTGAATATATTTTTGATTGTCTGAAAACAGAAGAGGCCTTCTCTCAGTTCAGGACAAGACATATAATTTGGTTGAGTTGTTGATGTAGAGGTCTCGAAGGAGCGCTGCCTGGATGGAGAGAGAGCTAGAGCGCGAGCTCACAAACCTAACTGAGAGAACTGCTAAAATGACGACAAATGGATATTGGGTTTATTTTCAAAATTACGTCTGAATTATAATTATTAGCATTTGATGTGTTCTGGATGTGTATTACGAAAGTAAACAAGACCACTTAGTCTAAACCTGCATGCAATTCATTCATTTAGGGGGTACGATATTAATGTGAGCGTCATGACCGAGTCTGTGATCACAATTCAGTTTATTTTTAGCACTTGATCAGCCAAGTGTTTCTCCATGAAAATTGGGTGTAAAATTGGCCTAATGGATAACTAAGCTGCACTGGGCAGCGCGAGCGCAAACTGAAAATACGTTCCGGTTACAGCGATCGACGAAGGTCAAAATAAGGATGCGTTGTGGAAAAAACGTGAACGTGTAGGCTACGTTCCTAACATAGATCAGTTTTCTTACATAAGGCGGAAAAACACTAATTTAAAAAAACAGTAGGCTATACTTGATAAATACATTTTACACTAGAATAGGTTTAATTCGGTCGCGAACCAAACCAGGAAAAGTCTCATCCAAAGACGTCTAAAGCAAATGCAAAACTATCGAAGGTGACAAAAATTATATATCATGTAATTATCTTTTCTTTTTTTCCCACCACAACCCCGGAAGTTAGTAGCAAAGTATTTAGTAATATTAATGTTGCTAATGATTTATTAGTATTAAAACATTACAAGTCGGCCTATATAAAACAAAGCCGTTTCAGAAATCTCCGGGTTGAATTGAGAAATATCCTAAATCCGAGGTGTTTTGAACGCAGTAGTTCCTTATTGGCTGGTGCATTGTGGGTACTTTTTCTTGACTCGATGGTCGTATTAATAAACATATTAAGTATCTTAAATTAAAATGACTGAAATATACATTGCATATACTTAATATGGTGAAAATAAAAACATTACAAACATTTACTTGTGACACTGGTGAAGATGGAAACAAAGACGACATTGTTTACTTTTCACGCCTTCACAGTAAATACAGAATGAGTTTAGTTTTGCACCACCACTGAAGAATTTAGCTCCGCCTGTCACTGAACTGCACAATATCAAGTTGATTATATACCGTCCATAAATACTAATGACACTGTTATTGTTATCATCAACCTAATGACTGTATAAGCAGACCCAATGCTTGGCAGCCAGAACAGATATTTGAACACAGGAGCTGATTAAGTGCAATTCATACACAAGCGCTCAGCTGAACCAGAACCCCGTTTATCAGACTGAAATCTGTTCATCTATTCGTGCCAGTGGGAAGCAGGCAGGCAGAGCGAAAGAAACGCGTCTCTGGAATAGTCACGCAGATGCTACGAGTCCTGGAATAATACAGCTGCAAATGGATACAGAGTGCCCCTGTTGTCGTGGAGTCTTTATCTCAGAATAATCTGCTTGGATTGGAAGCATTTCATGATGTCCTGCAGTTACATGATGGAGAGAAAGTTTGGAGAGTGGAGGTTGACAATCAGCCACATGGCGTGCGCAGCGGTGGGGCCGTCTCCAGGGAGTAGGCCTGGAGGGCGAGCACATGCACGCTTGCACGCACACACGCGCGCTCGTGATGCACGACGGGCGTTCCAGCACACTGCAGATGAACATGTCTCTCTCAGCGGTGGTCTTCAAGTGGTCCATTAGTAAGTGCCTTTCCCAGGAGGGGGATATTTGACCAAAAGAGCTGGCTTTCAAGATGAACCAATCATTGCTGGGGTTGATGGGGGCTCTCTTTTAGACAGAGTACACTGGCACTTTTAAGCCGATCGTGAAAATGCATTTTGCTGGTGTCAACAAAGCTGACAGTAAAGATCAGAGGGCAGAAAACTTCACTTTTCGTTACGGCTGATTTAGAGAGATTACTGAGAGAAAAACTCAAATTTAAAAGTGCAAAAATGAAAATGCTGTCATTATTTACTCTCACATTGTTTTGAAGATTCTGCATTAGATTTATAAGACTATATCCCATGCTTTTTCCAAGCATTTAGTCCAGGGGAATATTATATATAGACGTATAGTCTTTGATCTCTATTATGTCATAAGATTGCAACCTACATCACAGTATGTTGTCATAATATTTTGTTTTTTATTCTAAAAAAATCAAGAATTTTTCATGAAAAAATTTACTCTACAAAATATAGCATCAATGATCAATGACACAAACGCACAGACACTTAAGATGTCTGGCTGCCATGACTGTATGGAGATAAATCCATGTTTTTCATGGTGCTTTTGCTTTTGGCCATGAATAGTTTATAAGAGAAAATGCAATATTTGCTTTTGTTCAATAAATGTTTCTTGTCTTTTTGACAAAGTGTATAGTGCAAGGGTCTGAGACCGCTAGTAAAATATTTTCATTTTGCTTTAAATACGATGACATTACAAATAGCACTTCAGTAGTGGACCTTGTGCAGATTCCTCACCAAACCCCATAATCTACAAAATATGTTTTGTATTTAAGCATTCATATTTCTGATAAACACGTTAAAAATAACATTTAAAAAGTCATTATATAGTTTTTACCAAATTATAATAATTAACTTATTACAAGCAAAACAAATACAAATGGTTAACTTTGTTATGTACATTTCCATTAGACCTCAGCAATCAACAATCATCAAATTTTATTTATTAAAAAAATAACTCTTAATAACTTATTAATAAAGCCAAATACTAAACCAAAACAGCAAGCAACATACAATTCATTCTGTTGGATTTTTTTTACCAAAATGGTAAATACATTACTGCCTAACTTACTGTCTACCAAACATAAAATGCTGGGTAAACCACATAAACATAAAGACATAAATAGTCTGTATCCATTATATCCATTGTAGTCCATTATAAGACCCTGAGGTGTTACACATTGCTTTCCATCAACCTGCATTCAATGTGCAGTTGAGCTTAAGAGTCTTTTCTCTCACATTTACTTACAGTGTACAGTAAAGAGTGTACTGAAAGTGGATCAGTGTGTTTCCTTTTAACATTCTCATTATTGCATATAGTTATGACTTTGAGAATTGCACGCTAGCTATTTGTGACAAGACGGTAGTAGTTCTCCGCACATGGTTTATGGGTAATTATGGATAGAAGCATAATGCATCAGATGTTAAAACAACTGCAAGTGGGACAGTATAACACAAGACTACAGAGATAATTATGCAATGTATATTTTACATGCACATACTAAACTAGGCAGTAGTTATCAACTAAAGATCTGAGGTCAGCCTGGGGTAAAAGCAAGAGCAGGTGAATTTAGCATTAATGGAGTGTAACACTGAGGTTAAAAGGAAACTGAGATGTGTTCAGCTTAAGCCACTTTGCATTCAGGTATCTCATCCTGCACTTCATAAGAACTTTTTAATGCCTAAAAATCCAATATGAAGTGATGTCTAAAAGGCTGTTGCCACTACTGAAGATGCTTACACAATTTAATTTCATGTCAACTTTTTTTAAATACTTTTCTGTGTAAATCACTGTAACTGTGCCTCGACTCATAATCTTCTCGTGACTGGTTACATCTACATTTATGATGCGAGTATGTAAATCTGACCTTCTGTACAAAGGAATTAACATGATGTTAATCACAAATCTGTTTATTGCCCTAAAAATACCATAGAATTTTACATTCTACAAAAATATATCCCTATCCCAGTCGTTTGGACCCCGTGTGTTTGTGTTTTATATACATATTGGCAATATAAATCTGGAATTCAACAATGACAACATTTTGTTTAGGTCATTCAGGATGACTCTCCATCAACTGAAACGGCTCTTTGTTTACCTCTTGAGAGGATCAAGCTTGAATAATTCATGGACATGCATGCAGGAATGATTCGACTCATCAACCGCATTGATTTGCCAAATAGAGCCATCTGAGAAACACACACTTGAGGGCCAATCAAAATTCGAGATAAGAACTAGAAGTAACCCATTGAGATATCTCTTACGTTTGACCTAACAACCAATATGTCTGGATCGATATTTCACAAACCTCCATCACGGGTGAAGTGAGTCTGTTCTGGCTTGTTTGTGACACACAGCCAGTGGTTCAAGTGAGACTAGCATCATGCTCTTAAATCTGCATAATGACGTTCTCATATCAAACTCAATGTTGAATTATTAATGCACCATTCCTCATAGGAAAGAAATATCAAACTTAAAAATAAATTAAATTAATCCAAAAATGTCATATGCGATGTTTATCAAAGATACCAATGAATTTGTATGGTCTCTGCTTTACACAAGTCTCCTCAAAATACATCTCAACATTGTCACAAACCTAAAGGGATAGTTAACCCAAAAATTATGTCTTGCATCATTTACTCACCCTTATGCCAATCCAAATCTGTGTTCTGAAGATTTTTTGAGAAATTCTCTGCGGGTTTATGTTCATACAATGGAAGTCAATGGGGTCCAATATTGTTTGGTTACCAACTTTCTTCAAAATATCTTCAATTGTGTTTTGAAGAAGAAGAAAGAAAGAAAGTCATACAGGTTTGGAATGACATGAGTAAAAATAATAAAATAATTTTTAGGGTAAACTATCCCTTTAATATTAATTCAAGATAATAAAGTCTGTAATCAAAATGTGAACTCAAATTTCATAAAACACCAAATTATATGTGCATATTAATACAGTTTGTACTCTTACTGTATGTCAACAGCTGTCTCATTGTGTCTATTAAATCCTAAGAGAAACATCCAAATATTAAGTGTCCCAAGCTAAAAAATAAAAATCTCAGAGCAACAAAATGTCCTTCTGGGTCTCCACTTTCAATGCAACAGGTCTGAGGTTGATTCAGATCCAAGCCTGCATGTAATGATGTCCATTTACCGTGACCTGGTATTCTCTTATCTGACATCCCAGGCCACATGATTCATAGCGCATTTCACTTTACATTCATGACAAGAAAGCAGCATCAGAAGAAACCAGTGGAACACAAAACCAATGTGAACATGACAAGCTGAATTCAGAATGTGAAGGACATAATAATTAGACACAGGCAGAACGCTGGACACCTGCTGTTGTGTTCCCTGAGGTCCCCAATCCATATCTTCATTCATTTGGTTGACTGAAAATATATATTTTATAATAATATTTGAAAGCGTCCCTGCGATGTGAATGTGCTGTGGAGTAGATTTCTGCTGTATCATGAGTTCAGAAGTGATCCTGACTAATTAGTTTGTCTTCTCTTCTGCATGTTAAGTAATTTTTCATGTTGTCCATGTTGGCTATTACTGAAAATAAACTGCTTTAATGTGTAAACAAAGCTTTCTTACCAATTTACTGATTCATTAGTGAAAGTTTACAAATCCAAAAGTGGGCGTGGCTTCGAAAGATAAATTACATTTACATTTACATTACATTTATCCATTTGGCAGACACTTTTATCTTAAGTGACTTACATTGCATTACATTCGTTTGTGAGTATGTGCAATCTCTGAAATCGAACCCATGACGTTGGTGTTGCTAGTGCCATGCTCTAACCTAAGTGCACTTAAGGTTGCTTAGGATGCAAGTGTCTGCTATATGCAACAATGAATCTCAGAATATTATAGACTTCTTTTTTTTTTGACAGATTTTCCACGTAAAATATAAAAAAACTGAATTTTACTATTTTGTTATACAGTTTTCTCATGTATTTTTGAAATACAGTCAAAAAACAAAAAAATTACAGAAAAGAAGAAAAATAAGGAAACATGTATTTACAGGAAAAATTTCATTTTTTTAACAAGATTTTTTACAGTTTATTTTTGAAATACGGTCAAAAATACAGCAAAATACCGCAAATATACAAGAAATATTGGGAATACTATGTATTATATATTCTTATATTCTGTCATTTTACAGGGAACAAATTATTTTTCTGTCGCTCCAGTTAAAAGAAAATGTCCGATTTGTTTTCTTACAGTGTGGCCCAAACTTAACTTCTGGTAGACCTCTGCAAAGAACCAATAAGTGCATAGTTTTAATTGAATACAATAAAATATTAATATCAATTAAATATTAAATAAAAATAAATTGCTCTATTACTAGCCACTAGGCCGACCGATAACCATGCACAGACCGGAAGTTAACTTCGAGCCATGCACGTGTGTCCCATGAAACCGTCTATAATGCATTTCACCTTAATTGATAAAATACGTTGAGCAAAAAAACCTTTTTAGCCAAAGAACATCTTTTAATTTTCAGAAAGTGTTACATTTATTTATACAGAGAACAAAATGCCAGATTACACATACAACAGCATTAAACTGATCCCGAGCTGACACAGGGGTCACAAGGTCTCAAGTGAACCAACAGTCCTCTTGTTGCCCTCTGGGCTTTGCTACCTTACACACAGCATGTTTGATTCTGTGACCTATAGCCCCATCAGTCTTAACAGAAGCTACAGATTAGAAGCTGCGCACAGCATTAATTAATATGGCTTTATAGACAAATCCCCATGTATAACCCCACATCTTTGATTAAATCCCCTGTTTAAAACTCAACCTGACAGCCCTGAGCCCCTCTGGACCAATTTAGGAGCGTGTCAACCTGCCAACTGTCTGAGCCCAACCCTCAGTCACAACCAGGTGTTAAAGCTATTAGACCGGCCCGGTTGGCCTCGCGGTGCTCGCGTCCAACAGAGAGTCTTAAGAGCATCCGCAACTTAACTCCACAAGATTCCGAGCGCCTGGCACGAACATCGGACATCTTTTCGCACATTTGGCTCCACAGCTGTCAGAGTAATTATCGGGGTTTGAGAACCGACAGGATATAGAGGAGCTTTGGTGGCACTTCTAAGAAGGATTCTGATTAAAACTCATAATCTGCAACAGAGAAATCGCCAGTGACTGGAGAGGAATTTCTAGGACAAGGCCCTCAGGGGGTGTGAGGATTCTGGGCGAGAGTTCAGGAGTGAATCCCGACAGGCACCGTTCACTGTCTCCTCATTATCGCACCGCGTTTCTTTCGGAAAATGTTTAATTTTTCAATCAGCCGACCGCAGAGATGGAAAATGTGCGCTGTATCGCAACTGATGGGGTTTAAACAAATCGGTCCGAAGAGAGAAAGTAAGCCTTTGAGATAAAAACCAGCAATAAACAAATTGAGACTATGAATTTTAATGAGCGTGGGTAAAACTTTGGCTTAGCATCCTTTTGTAGTGGTAAATCAATACACCTTTCAGGAGGAGACTAGGGTTTGTTGTTTACGTCTCCAATTTGAGACAAAATCCGTCTGTGCGAGTAAGCATGGCTCTTTTAGAGCATGAATTAATGCCACTTTTCAAGTCGAAGCTCATTTTATAAAAACTATGGCGGAAAATAATGTTCTCTTTATAGCGTGACGGTATCGTGTATCATTCCAAAGAGGTCAGATCTAGAAATATATGATGTTTTACTGCAAGACATTTTTATGGTTATCCAGAAAATATGATCAAATGTTTAATACTTGGAAAGGCCATGGTTAAGAAATATGAAATGCATAAATACATTTTGACAGGATGACTAACCGCTAGAATTTATAGGACGGCTTTTGATGATCAAAAACATATGTTTAAAGTGATAGTTCACCCAAAAACCTTCATGTCATCCCAAACCTGTATGACTTTCTTTCCTCTGCACAACACAAAAGAAGATATTGTGAAGAACGCTGGCAACCAAACAACATTGGCCCCCATTGACATTCATGGACAAAACCAAAATATCTTCTGTGACACCATGGTTTATAGCATGGAGTAAAAATAAATGACAGATTTTTCATACTAAGAAACATTTAAGATATGATATCATCCAATACAAAGCACATATTTTAAGGTCATATTCTTGTATCAAACACATGGCGATAGCAACACTAAAGACATGTGTTTAATTCCCAAGGAACATACAGACTGACAAAACGCATTCCCTTAAATACACTTTAAGCGTCTTTGGATTAAAGCACCACCAAATGTCTAATGTAATTGATCTAACACAGACTGTCTCCGAATTTTTGGCCATTATACATGTGATCAATTGATACCCAAAAATGCTGTCTAGATGGTTAACTCATTCGATCTAGAGAAATAACCACATTCTGGCTCATGTGTAGCAGATTAGCCATATGGTGACTGTGTGTTGCGTGTTTAGTTTGGCACACTTCTAAGGGGTTAAAAGGATAATCATTTGATAGGATTACATCTTAGATCAGAGCAAGACTTACTCAAGTGACAAAAGCTGTCCACTACAGGTGTGAAACTCGCAGAATTAGGACTGGGTCACCTCCGCTGGCTCTGTAAGAAAAATCTATGTATATATATATATATATATATATATATATATATATATATATATATATCAAGAGCACAAAGTGTCTGATATGATTTGGTTGTGATTCTGATGTTGCCATGTTTTGATTACGACACTCGTGGGGTCTGCGTTCCACGAGTCATTCAAGCAGGTGTTAAGTAATTGAACAGCGCTCTTCTGCGTTGATGTTGTTTTGCAGTTCCAGCGCAAGTTTAAGATTACATCTTAACGCTCCGGCAATAACGCTGAGGAAACTGATGTGGATGATAACAAGGATTTTCATTACCAACATCAATTTTACTTTCAAGTGTTTTTGGCAGGAATACAGCAATCATTCCATGTCTCTAATTTCTGTGTTTATCCCCGCTACCTTTTGGAATATGAACAATAACTTTGCCTTAATGTGTCCCCTGACTTTTAAAATTGTTCCTACACCTTATTACTGTTTTTTAACATGAGTTATAGCAGAATGTGACTCTCTGAAATAGCTTGATGAGCTTTAAATTTTGCTTTCCGATTAACATACAAAAGTGGTTAAATGGTTTAACCTACTTAACTAACCTAATGTACAGGTGCAGATGGTACTGGAGATGGGAATTTTAATTATATATTTTCGACTGTAAATAAATGTAATATTCCTAAATATTCCAACGTAGCGGTATAAAAAACATTACTCATCTTGGTAATGCTTAAAGTATTCTTTAAAGTACGTACTCTGTAAAATGACATGACAAATAACATTTTATGTTAATTGTAATGTGCCCATTTATAAGGAAGATTGTTATAGATGTGACAAATCTGACTATGCAAAACTATGCTTTAAAAATAAAAAGCTTTATCAACTTTGAGACTTCACATTGGTATTTAAACCACCAAATATTGACATCTGACCTATCAGCAAAGTAAAAACCTTTTTTTTTTTCTTAAGGTTGACATTTGCATGGAATTGTCCATATACACAACACTTATAAGTACTTTTAATAAAATGTCAGATTGCAAACTTCAATGTAAATCGCACGCCTACAAACTTCACTCGCTGCTGCCGCTCTTTGGGAATACCCACTCAAGTTTGGTATCTATGTAAAGGTTAGAATTTCAGCTTCCAGGTTTATCTATTCTCCACAACGTCATTACAGCGGTAAGCCAATAGAGAGAGTTAAAACAAACCTGTTTCTTCTTAGCAGCGGCCTGCTACTGCGTCTCTGATTAACAACTTTAAAGGTGATTTTCAAAACGTATAGAAAGCTTATTTATTTATTCAGATTTCGGATGATGTAGAAATCTCAATTTCGGAAAATTGACCCTTAAGACTGTTTGTTGTCCAGGGTCACATATATGTACATTACCCAGTAACATGAATGGTCCTACTGATACAAGGTTAAATTATATTATTTAAAAAAAAAATGTTGAAAGTGCTTTTCTATAAAACACAGTTACACAAGAATTCTTTTTTTGTTGCTTTAAATAAGCAAGCTGTTTGTCTGTGTGTAAGCGCTGTCTCTGATACTTATATAACAGGAAATGGCACACTTTGGCGAAAATGGAGTAGAAAAAACATATTGGCTGCAGATGATAAAGAAAATGTTTCAAGCATATCAGAGTCAAGCAGAAAACAAGCTTTAACCTCCCTTTAAGTTGGATCATTCAAATTTCATGCTGCGTTACGACAATTTGGATTTGAAAGTCTCACTGTTTTACCAGTTAATCACATCACAACTATGATGCTGTTTTTGGACCTAACTGTGTGTCAAGTTGCACTGACAGACCCTTGGCATTTGGGTTACGGTTTTTCTGAGGGTCACAACAGCTGTGCGTTCCATATGCTGAGACTTGAGTTTACGTCAGGGCTTTGTTGATGCTTACCGTACTGCACACTTGCCAACATGTGGTTGAACGCATGAATTATGCATTAAATAAATCAGAAAAAAATTATAAATATATACTGTCTCTAACTGACCATAATGTTATTCACTGCAGAGTCTACATACTAACCTGATCTCATTAGTATTCGAGGTTACGTTGACCTAAAGTGTGATTTATAAGCACATACACATTTTTAAATTTTTAGGTTAGATTTTTGTAAAGCTGCTTTGAAACAATGTGCATTGCAACTGTTTGAAGAAAAATTAAATCCTTTTATTTAAGAAAAATATTTACATGGAAATGTTGAGGAATCCTTTCTGGAATATTAAATTTGTTGAATTTAAAGGCATTTCACAGCAACAACATAAACAAACGTTACCGTGCATGCACGCTTTTATTGCCCAAATGTACCTTTCGGTACACATTCGCAAATAATAAATTCCCTGCAGATTATTTCTGATAACAAGCAAAAGAAATAACAAGTAAATGACATTAGCTAAAAGTGTAAGTTAAAATATGTCTAGCCTACATTCTTAAATAATGTGCTACAAAAACCATTTACTCAAAGGTTCTTATAGGAACTATTTATTTTCACTTTTAATAATTTAAACAAAGTTTCTTTGGATGTTAAAGGTTCTTTATGGAACCATTCAGCCATAAAAAGGTTCATATAACGAAGCATACAGACAAGATCACCCTCATGTTTATTTCCACATCATTTACAGGCCTTCCACAGCCCCCAACAAAAATAACTCTCTTGTATTTTTCAACTAAGCCAATGTTGTGTTTTTTTTTGTCTTAGCGAGCAACCTGCCACGGGTAATTACAATAATAAAACCTCTACACAGGTTTACCTGTGGGATGCTGTTCCCATAAAACGCCAACTTTAATGCGATGTCATGGGGGCCTGAGTTCACTTATGAGCTGCCTGCCAGTTCTTTATTGGATCGATAGCCCACAACCCCTCCCATGATCCAGACGGGCTGCTGCTCAATGCCCTCTATCCAGGGTAAGGAGCTTTGGGACCTGGCACCCCCGCAATTTGGAGCATTCTCCGCATGTGGGAGGAAGAATATGATGGTCGGTAAACAAACCGTCTCCTGAATCTCTCTCTGCCTTCGAAGGCAAACAGCAACGTTGTTTAAGGAATCTCTAAAGGATCTTTGTAGTTTACCCAAAAATGTATTCTGTCATTTCTTAATCACCCTCATGACATTTCCAACTCGTATGACTTGTTTTCTGAGGCACATAAGGGACGTTTTTAAAGAATATAAAGATTTAGGAACATTACACATATTACAGGAAGTAATTTGAACTTTTTTTATGATATCTCTTAGCTGCTTTTGTCACCTTTCCAGCTCCAACTGACCATACCATCCCAGCTCCAGGTAATTCCATCACCAACTATGAGCAAAGACATACTACTTGCTATCACATTAATGCTAAACAGTATTTGCAATACTTGATATTTATTGCCAAACTTTACATGAAAGCAGTTTGAAGTTATGGCTGCACTCAGTTACACTATGCCACTACTATTTTCCCTGCTTAAAACATTTCTCTGTTGTCTGATATCTTTCACAAAATTAGACAAAATTAGACCTAAACAGTTTTAACAAATGTAATTTTCCTAAATCACAACTAAAAAGCTCTCGCTATTATTCATAAACATTTACTTAGTAATCTTTTAATCAAAATTACTGAGTGCAGCTGGGTCATGTCAGAGGAGACCTGGCCCTCCCGACTGAGACTGGTCTCAGATGGTGGACAGGGCAGTAGGGGAGGTCAGGGCTGCAAAACATAGTCACTGTTGACATGCTCATAAAATTGGAATTATGCTGGGCTGTTCTCTCTACGTCTGTTGTGTGCACGACGGCCGAGTAAGCTACTCTGCCATCAAAAGACAAGTCCAGCCCATGAAGCCATTCTTTAAACTGACTGTTTTTACAGAGTAACAGCCAAAACTATCCTTCATAACAATATTTACTAGATTCAATCTGAATGTTTAATTGGATGAGAGGGGGTTCATAAAAATTAAATCAAGTACAAATTATTGCTTATAAACTAAAGAATGGTAACAGTAAACTAACATAAATATGACAATATGATTACATCAAGTCCTCATAACCGATGCAAAAAAAACACAAGACAGTGTGATACTCAAAAAAATGAAAACAAACATCAGGCAAGTGACTTTTTACCTTCTTCATCTTTGTGATTCTGGATCTTGTGTGCTATTGTCACCAGGTTAAAAGATGCAGGCTAATATAAAGAGTAATTCAACTGTAATGATCTGTTGCATCCGAAAGATCACAGTGGCCGCTTGCCAATTGATTAAGAAGAGTCATGCTGAGTTGAAACCAACCATGTCTAACAAATCACAAGTCATTTGCATGAAGGGCATTCTCAGAGAGAGAGAGACACAAAGAGAGATTTTCCCACCTGCACACTAGAACGGCTCTTTTTAATATCACATTAATTAGCTCATTCTGCAGATAATTGAATCTCATCAATGCTTAAGCCGGTAGAAGTCAATGAGATGCTTTTGAGACATTTTGAAGACTCATTTATTGGAATTAGCTTGTCTTTCAGAAACACACTGTGAGTAAATTAAGTCCTGAGATAGGGTCAGTTATAAGTTGAATTCATTTTAAGGCTACTTCTTTTTTTACAGCGCAGTAGCGCTGCATGGTTTTTCTCCCAAAATATGATGTATTACAGTAACTGTGTAGGTAATTGAATTTGCTTCCATCACGTTTGCGTCACACTGATAGCTAAAACAGTACAGCAATTTTCACGCTTTAATTCTCCTCTTTTATGCGTATTGACTAATCGCCCCCAGCGTGTGCTCTGCCTTAATTTATTGAATTGATTCTACCCCGCCTCACTTACGAATCACTCAAAAACTTCACGAATACGTGCTGTAATACCTATGTCGATTCCTGTGCTTCTCTTGGAAGACGGCTCCAAAATGTAAACCAGCAGCTATTTTTGAACCAGATGAAATCAGCAGTAATTCATTATTATTTTTCTCTAATGACTTCACAACAAACACATTGTTTTCTCTTCCCTGAATCTAATCAGCAGCTCATAATTGATCGCTTAGAGGTTTTCCAAGATGCTTTCAACAACAAGGAGCCTGTGCCAGTGGTTTATGTGAGAAATTCACTGCGCTGCGATGCAAAATAAGTAACATCATCAAATAATCAATTAATAATTATAGCGGGTCGAGAGATTAAGCCATCATTTTAGTGCGTATAATCATATCTGGGATTTTTGTAATATTGTATTGCTGATGGTCTGTATAAAGCTTGCGAGACAATATTGAGCTTTTGACATCGCTATTGTGCAACAAAACATTTTCCATCATTCTGTGCAAAAGAATAATCAAAGTAATTAGGTTTCCCATGATGCTTTTGTTATTTCAAACCTGTATGAGATATTTTAAAGAACGTTGGTAAACAAAAACTGCATTGGTTTTGTGTACATACAATGGAAGTCAATGGTGACCGATATTTTTTGGTAACCAACATATCTTCTTTTCTGTTCTGCAGAGGAAAGAAAGTCATACAATCATACAGAATTTTTATTTTTTTGGGTGAACTACTCCTTTAAGTCAAGTATACGATGCTGAGGTGCGAACAAACATTCAGATGAGATGTCACTATCTATTGATGTTTTTAACCCCACAGGTGAAACACCAGCAGTAACAAATCATTCCAGGTCCTGTGGCCATGCAGTTTTATTTCAGAGGTAACAGCCAGTCATTATTCTGTTATAAAATCAAACAGCATGCTCTGAGACTTATTTTCCCCCTCCGCTGGGCCATGCTGGAAAAGTCAAATATGTATGCGGTTTTTATGCACCATGAAAGAGTAGTTTCGTCAATGCAAATCTTGCGAATGGAAAAAGGTCCACACCGCCATGTCTTTAATTCACAGCCGACTCGGATTCAGCAAGAAAGAAAGGCATGACTGTGTAGATAAAGCGGCAGCCGCATTCACACCTTTACCTTGAATCTCGTCCTTGGTGCCGAAGCTCTGAATGACATCTCGCACCTGGGATATGTTGTTTGTTGCTGGGGAAAACAAATCCGACTCATAAAAGATGGCCTTATCAGACAATAAACTATAATTCAGAAGGTGAATCAAAATGCATTTAGGCGACAAACTAAATTCCTCTTTCTTTCAGGATGATCCTTACCTGTCTAAATGGATGCTTCTTGGTCACAATAAGCTGAATTTATGTCAAAAATCTTCAAACCTGCGGTAGGAACAGGTGCACTCATGAGGGACGCTGTATCAGCAGCCAGCCCGGTGGGAAACATCTTTCCCCTTACACAACAATGTAATGAGCTTTTCAAGAGCATTCCACATCACAGACGAGTAAAACAAGACCGTTCTGTTGTTGTTTTTCGGCGGAGCACAACAGAGAAACAAACTGCGTCGAAATTGGATATGGATTGAAAGGTAAAATGAAAAACAAACTGTAAGAGCACTTTTGCCCAAAAAAATCTATTGAATATCTGGTTGACAAAACATGAGGGGGCATATTTTCAATCTTTGAGCTGCAAAGAATCGCTGTGCACTACAGCGGCCCCAAAAACTATTTGGATACTTATGTCACACCTATAAATGTGTGAATTTGAATTTGTCAGAAACAAAATATGAAAACAAGCGGCAGCGACACTTTTCTGAGCCATTTTCGCAATTACTTTAACCCGCTGGCCTTGACTTGACTGTCTGTGGATGCTCAAGTTGTTTCTGCTCAAGTTCCTACAGGTGTTATGAATGTTCTTTTGACCTGACCTGACAACATTTTGCTTGACAAATATTTCATGGTGTCATATTTATGGCTTATATATCCAAATACTTTTGATTATTAAAATAAAAACCAGAGCACTGCAATCTGAACTAAATGTTGTAAATCACACTAAGCTTCTTAAAATTGTTTGCAGGACCCTGAGAAGACAGCATTTCCAGGCTTTAAAAGCAAATAAATAAATAAATCGAGCGTCTTGTCATGCCACTCGGCGTAACACTTACATCCGACAGGTCAAAGGTGGAGTCCATTGAAAATACCAATGAGCACTCTGCAGTCCCTCATTGGGCGGCTCTGTGTCGGTACCAAAAGACTCTTGTATCCTTGGCCATGTTCTCTGCTTATGAATTCAGTGCATTCATAATGTATGGAGGTCAGAGGGGCAAGGATGGGTTGTGCTTGTGTGGAAATCAAACATCCTTCACTGTCTCTGTCTCTCTCTCTCTCTCTCTCTCTCTCTCTCTCTCTCTCTCTGAGCTCCATGCATTTATTAAACAGCCATCATCATTTTCTGTGCAATCAGGCGGCAGCATTGAAGCGACTGAGAATTTTTACGAAGGGGGCGGGGCATCTGTCAAACTGTTCATCTATTTTCGCTTTAGCCGGTAGTGCACAAATACATTTCCAAATGTCAAGACCCCATTCATCGATTCCTTTTCTTTTTACACTCCTCAGAGAAATATTTTTAACAATAATGTCTAAGACCCACCATGACATATGAGGTTAAGTGATGCTATACAGTATGAGACTTGCTCCATCGTTTTGAGTCAAAAACACATTTTATGCAGTAAAAATGTAAACGCTTTCTAATGATATAATGGTTTATTTAAACCACTGCCGGGATATTATCATGTACATGTTCAATGCTTATTGTTAAGAAAAGAGTTCATTTAACATAAATATGCATATGGTTTAATATCTATGATGCAAATAAAAAATGTTGCCATATAGAATTCAAATCCTTACAAATGTATCAAGGTGAATTTGTTGTGACCCATGAACTTGAATGTTAGGACGGGTCACAAATGCTTGAGACGAGATTTGTTCAACCATTTTTGTGGTCTGTGTTTTTAAATTGATTCGGGGAAAAATACACAAAACCCGACGAGAGATCCAACCACCAGTTACTATGTTTCCATCCACCTATTTTTGAGCACATTTTGGAGATTGCAAAAAAATCCTTTTGGATGTGCACCAAAAAAGTCACTTCATGGACGGAATAACTAATCAAGAGACGTTGAGAAAGTCGCATCAACGGAAGTTCAAAATTCCTAAGCGTCACATGATTCACAGAGCCTTCAGATAGTTCCAGGAAGTTGTTTATTTTATTCTTTAAACAACTCGAAAGTCCATCTCAATCGGTCTGTTTTGCTGCAGGTTCTTGCATTGTTAGTAACTTCCTGGAACTATTGAGAGGCTCCATGAACCGCCATTGCTGTGAAAAACTGTTCCATTGAAGTGAATGGAGTTGAAGTCTGTAATGTAAGTAGCTCATCCCATATCTGTCTTACACAACTGCGTTCCTAAAGAGCATTTACCTCTGAAAGCCACCCAAGTAATGTATCCGAATAATAAAATGTAGATTTTATTAACACGTGAGTTAGAAGAGCATGTCTGCTCGGCGTCTCTTTTGTGTCCTTACAGTAAGCACTGCGTTCATCAGCAAATATTACCGTCGGCTGTGACTTTGATATAGATGCTGACTGCCTTTAAAAAAAATGAAAGAGGATTTAAAACCGTGTGACCATTTGATAGAACTTGTACAGGTTTGATTCAACTCAGCAGAAACCTATTCTGTGTCATCACACGAACGCCTTTCAAACAGACAGCGAGAACTAGCGTGGAATAAAAAGTGACTTTATCCGCATAAGCCAGAGGCAACAATTACACACTGGGAGAAGCAACTGAAAAAGCACACAGTGAAGGAAGCTCAAATGTCTCGAGTCTGGCGCAGAAGAAACACGGCAAACACTATAATTAAGGGGTCGGAGATATCAAAGGACTGTAGTATCTGGCTCAGAGCATTTCGTGAATAGGAGTTGTTTGCATCAGAACTTGTTTACCTCGTGCTTGGATTGCATCCTGTAAATGCACATTCGCCTGCTCATATGTCCCCTGGAGGTCAACAGGGTGAAGATTCAATGCGTATGACTCACCTGTTGAAAAAAATACTTTCTTACAATCAATAAAAACAGCGCTGCTTGCCGTATGCCACAAATGATTAACAAGAGCAATGCAGGTTGAAAGATAACCAACTTAAAAACATCTTCCGAAACGCGTACGCCCCAAGGCTGACAATGCCATTCAAAAACAGCGTTATCCTTAAAATGAGACACATTCAGCACTGTAAAAAAAATCTGATTGTAGTCATCTAAACTTAATTTAGTAAGTTAATCCAACTGATTTGTCCAATCTTTTTGATTTAACTTAAGTTGTATCATTTTTTGGGAGTTGGTACAACTCAAAATATCGAATGCAAAAAAGAAACTTAAAAAAAAAGAGGGTTTTTTTACAGTGCAGGGTATAATTGATGGTGTATTTTGTGCAGCTTTGTACCTGATACCCTGCCTTCACTGTTCATTTTCCCTGTAGACTGCAGATCCTCTGAGTCAGGCACTGTATACAGAGACAGTGAGGAGAGACATAAAACACGAATCTGTCAGATGAATGATAAAGAAATCAGACCTTGTATGAGCTGGTGTCTGAGAGAGGGAAGGGAAAGACGTACACCAAAGAGACAGCGTACGGTGTGTTGATGAAGACAGGAATCTGAAGACATAAAGAACATGTCAGTAAAAGCTTTTAATGAGTTTATTCTAAAGCTGAACTTTGACTGAGCCGTGAAACTGTTCAGCTGAGCTCCATTGAGATTTCAGACAATTACTCGTGTCAATGCACGTCTCTTTTAGACAGACTTTGGTGTATTGATATAATGTAATGTTCAGTATGATTTTACGGTATAGGGCTGAAGATATATCAAATAGCTATTATCGAAATACAGAGATAGACAATTTTGCACCCCCTGTACATCTCACGAGTAGCGCAAAATGTACAGTAACATATGCTTTTTTTTAAATGGTGACAACAAGCAACACAGGTGTGAAAAGAGACATAAAAGTCAATGATAAATTGGTCCCTAATCGAATGCAATCTTTAATGTGGGAATGGTTTGGTTTTCAAAAAAAATGATACCGAACAAAATACTATCAACTGAAAGGTGTGCAAGAAGTCGACATCTTGAGATCTCTTTCATAACCCCAGGCAGTATTTTCATTTAACAAAAAGGTCTTGATTTTTCTACTGTGGCTTTGCACTAAATTTTGAATGTTCTATCTAAATCATATTTATTTAATGGGGGCGAATAAAAAACACATTTTTTAAATAACATCTAATAAAATTTGAGAAAGCTATACAATTTTAGGTAAATTGCCAAGGCCTACTGCAAGCTTATTCTTGACAACAACAAAAAAACATGACAACATGTAAAATTGTCAATACCAGTTTACCTAAAATAGTTGATATTATTACTGTCATCAATCAAAAATCCACAACATCTATATCCAATGTACAGGAAATACAAATTAATTGAATGAACATGTGACTCTGGAATCTGAATTTCTGTCCATTCGCTTCCGTTCACTGGCCAGAAGAAAAGTGAGGCTGTTTACTCCTCCCTGAGATTTGGGATCTGTGATTATCTGTTCTGCTGGCTTTAATGAGCGAGTGAAAGCTCCAATCGATACATTACCTCAAGCTACTCTGACGCTGTGTGCTGCTCGGCTTCCGAAAGACCAGTCAGAAGATACTGAGCTAATGTCGACGGACTCCAGGATCTCTGGAAAGAGTGAAAACTGTACGTATATGTCCTTGATCTTCTTTTTATCAGGGAAGTGAAGTGTCCCTTTGCAGATTCGCAGAAAAACTCTAAAACGTGCATGTAGAACGCACTTTGAAATGCTCATTGTGCTCACAATGCAGAAAATAAGTATAAATTCTGTCATTTTATACAGAAATAGGATCAATTTCCGTTCACGTTGACAATGAAAATAGAAATGCGGTGATAAAATGTGGCTTGCTTTAGAAGTTAACTTAAGTAAATATCAATTAAGTAAATAATAGTAAAACAATGGTATATTTGCAGTTGATGAAGTGCAGCGAGAGCGATTTCGCTATGCTATGTAGGTTGAAAATGACGCCACTATTTTTCTGACATCTTTTTCAATGCTTAGACATAACTGTGCAGTATTCGTGATTGTCGGATCTTAATACATTTAGATGGATATTTCTTCTGACCGTGGAGCTATAGCTGAATGAGTCACGCGTGCTGCTATTGCTGCCCTTTGCTCACACTCATTAACAAATAATGCCCTTGCTATCGGTCGCAACTCAAGTTGACGTGTCATAACGCCATCCTAATTCTGGAGCACAAAACAACTTATCTGCTAATGCTTATCTTTAATAAGCATATTTAAGCACATCAACATTTCATCCGTGGAACATTTCCCATGGTGATAAACTCGTTTTGGGAACTTGCATACTCTCAGAGTCAGATCATTCTCCTATAGAAGTAATGCAGAATTTAATAATTATAATAATGCTTTTATAAAAGATGAATAATGGAAGCAGCCAATAAGATCCCAGAATAGATTCAACACTGTTTAAAAAAACATTCAGGGTGAGATTTCAAGAAAACTCTAAGCGATGGGTGACTATACTGACGATCCAACAATATATTTTTTTTGATTTTGGTTATTATTTTGGCAAGTTTACTTGTGCATGTGTAAGTGACCCTAAACTTGTGTATATACTGTATTTAACTGTGTCTAGCTTCTGTGGCATTGGCTGCACGGACTTCTGTCGAGGTCTGGATAACCAATAAACATTAAAATGTTCTCTTGGCAGATTGACATCGAAGAAGTGTTTTGTACAGCTTGGTCAAACCTAGACATCAGAGCGTCAGAGTACAAACTATTCTAGCAATGGCAACAAGAATTTTTGTCATTTTGAAACACAAGATTTCTGATGATACGTTAAACATCACTTTTTTCTATTCTCTCTTATAATTTAATACACATTTTACCTCCTTTGCATATATTATCAGATCAAGACCTTTTTGCCCTGTTTATTTTCCTAAAACCAATATTTCCCAAGGTCAGGTTTTATGGTGAACTTATTCTTTATCAGAACTCATCGAGTATAGCGAACTTGTTTTCATAGTTCTGGCAGTGCAAGTGAAGCATGTCTTTCAATTAGATTTGAGGGCTGGGAAATTACAAGTGCCAGTTCCAATTAATACCAAATACTGCACATTAAAAAATTGCCTGTTACTCTTATAGCTTACCACTTTGTTAACTTCAAAATGAATAGGGTTTTGTTTCAAGTGCAGAAGATTACTGCCTATAGTGGAAGGCCAAACTCGAGATCTCATTAGTGGCCCTGCATTAAACTGCTTTGTTCCTTCATGCTTCTTTTCTGTCTCGTTCCCATCAATAATACGCTTTTCCCAATACCGTTCTTGTGAGGTAATTAAAATGATATTTTAAGACAAGTGTTTGTTTCTTAGAAGTCGAAGAGAAGGAAAATTACCAATAAACCCTTATGACTCACTTACCAGACTAAATAGGTATGACAACACGTTTAAGTTCTGCTCCCCCGATACTCTCATGCATACATAATACACCTAATAAAAGACTGATTTAAAATGCAGATGAAACTGGAATATCACAGTTTATTTCACAGCCGTAGATGTCATTTTGTGCTGGCGGCATTTCACAAATTTATCTCTTTATAATCCTTGAGTATAATAAATGTAAACACGTTCGGCTTGCCATCCAAGATAAAAGGCTGGAGTTTAAAATGCGACTCTAAATACACTTCATCATGAAGCTTAAAATATATGAATAGAATTGAAATGAATTGAAATAAAAGTAGAGTTCGGGTGGTTGGGGATGAATGATCACAGTAGTAAGGTCAATGATGGTTATGTACAGTATTTATGTGTTATGATTGACAGGATAAAATGAACAAGCTCCTTTGTTTATCATTCAAAATCACGATTATTAAATTCAGCTGACGATTTATTGTCTATTAAATTATTGCGATTATGCCGATTAATTGTCTGTTTTAAGGCTTTGACAATATAATTATTAATGACAATTAATTTATGAAATGAAGAAAATATATACTTTAGAAATGTGAAAATGTTACAAATGACTAATATTATTTACTGTAGAGTGACCTTAACAGAAAAGACTTGAGCACTAAAACCAGATATGCTGTGTAGATGCAGCAAGTCTGGAAATCAAAAAATAACAAAGCTAATACAACTCAAACCATGGAGAAATGTCATTTGAATGTAACAGTAAGTGCAGATCAAGGGCCGTGGCTGTAAAATGCAGCAGATACTGCAGATCACCCTTGTTTTCTAAGGATTCACAATAATTGCGGCTATCTGAAATAATTGCGATGAGAGCATTATTTAAAAATTGTGAAAGCCCTATTTGTCTATTAACCATTTTCCATTCAAATCTGATTTTTATTTATATTCCACAGGAGGGAGCCAGAGTAAATCACAGTAAGGATTATTAACCTAAGCAACGTTACATTTTATTACCTGCAATCTTTTGTCTCTGATACATGTGACCCTATTACAAAAGACACAAGACCTTTGGTTGCATCCCCACAAAAAAAAACCTTTTTTTGGTTGTCTTTAGGTACCATTTGTATACTTATAAAGATACCACACACACTAAAAGATCACTGTTCGTGCAAACCGGCCCCATCAAACAGACAGAAAGAGAACACACACCTCATTAGTCAAAATACTTTCCTTAAAGCTTTCCAACAACTGGCTTAGTTTCAGCTCCAACTAACACTGAGCCTACAATTGGAAGATTGTGTGTTTTTTAAATAATTTAAATTAGGCTTTTTAAAATCATTTAGTAAATCGTTCCTCATCTGTTAATACACAACGCTGGTTTTGCTTTTACACAGGCAAACGTAACATCAACACTTGACTGGCAGGAGACGCTGGAGCTTCGGAGGGGAGTAAATTACCGCCATATGAGATATAAAGAAAAAGTGCATTAGAGAGTATCTGAGCATACCAAAGGGACCAATAAATGGTCTTGATCTTTACTGCCATCTGCAATGAAGCCTGAGAATTGCCTGAGAGCCGATGCCTCCCCAGCCCTCTGGAGGATGATTTTTGGCAGTGTGTATGTAACAAGCTTCCTCAACAAGCCACAAAGCTCTCCGAAAGCAGCCAAGTTTTCTGCTTCTTCACGAATCATCTAGAATGCTGTCAGATGCAGTTTACATAATGACTTGTCCGCACTATAGGGTCGTGGCCAAAGCCAACTTACTTTCAGGCCACTGGGTTTTTTCTCACTTAGCATACAGCTGCATCTGCTCTGATTTGTGCTAATAAGGACTAAAAGAACTAGGACCACACAGTAGGCACCAGAGAAGTGTCTTGTTAGTGTAGATGAGAAAAATACTGCAACCATCAAACCGTTTTTATGACATTTGGTTTCCACAACTTGTTAGCGACGCAAAAGTTGTGGGTTCGAGTTTTAGTGAACACACACAGAGATAAAATGTATAGCTTGAATGCACTGCGAGTCACTTTAGATAAAACATCTGCCAAATGCATAAATGCAAATCTGCATTCTTCCACCGAGAAAGAGATGATGTTTTACTATGCTGTGTGTACTTTGGGCTTATGAGACTGAAAAGGATAGTTCACCCAAAAATGAAAGATCTTTCATTGTTTATTCATCCTCATGTCAACCTGTCTCCTGCAGAACACAAAAGAAGATATTTTGAAGAATGTTGGCCTCCATTGACTTCCATGAACACAAAACGACTGAGACATTTCTCAAAATATTTCCAAAAGAAAAAGGTTTTAAATACAGGTGGTTTTGAAAGACATGAGGGTCAGAATTTTTATATTTGGGTGAACGCACATGAAATCGTAGTGTCTTTCAGTCCACGTGTACTTGTAAAAGTTAACGAAATGTACTTTAACAAGATAAACACTTTAAAATGGATAAAAAGATGCAAAAAGATAGCAAATGACCTGCAAGTAGCAATCGGAGCTTGTGGCTGTGACATACATAAAGCCCAAACGTCCAGTTTAAATTGGAAATACATCAACACCAGAAAGGAAATTGCAACTCTTGAGTGATTTCATGAGGTTTTTAAATCTTCCTCAAGCACTTCTTCAAGTACTAAAAGAATCATAAACAGAATCATTAAGGAATCATTAGATCCGATTGGATTCACATCTCTCTGCACAGCACATTCTGAAGAAAACATAGCCTTCGAAAATGTGTGAGCAACTGTTGTTTGCTACCTTGTGCTCTTAAAAAAAAAGAAATTCGGTTTATTATAAAGGGCACACATGGGGAAAGGGATAAATGTGGAAAAGCCTGAGGTCAAGCTTATCCTTATTGTCTTTCCTGTGCACTAGAAACAATGCTATTCCTCGGACGCCGCTGTGCCCTCGTGCACTTCTCTGTAAATGGCAACTGTAACAGCAGACAGCTTTGGTGTCCATCGAATGTGACATCGCTGTGAGGTGTGCAACGGCGACGCTCTGCCTCGGGCTAAAGTCGGGCGAACCAGGCACGACCGGTCTTGAAAGGTGGGTCGACAGAGTTTAAGATCTGGAGGACACTAATGGGGTGAGCCAGCTGAGGCTGTGACAAATGCACCGCCACCCGCGGCGATGACGCGTCACATCGCATCACCACGGGTGAGTGACACATCACCTTGACAAGATCCAGAGGCCCCCAGATAGCAAGAGAAGGCGCAAAACTTGGAACATGTCAGGCTGTCGGGCTGAGACGCACGAACCTCCCTTTTCCCATATTCCTGTTTTTGTATTTTTATCTCTCCATCTCGCCTCCTTTGACTAGCTGTCTGTCTCGCAGCCGAGAGTGTCTGCTGGGAAAAAAGTCTGTTGGAATTCACGGCGGCCTGGCGTTGCTTGTCACGGTTAGGGTGGTATCTGGGATCAAAATGTTGGGTTGTTAAAGAGACATTGATTTCATGTCTGATGTCTATCAAACTTCAACTTTATTTAATGATGGAGGGGAGCTATTTTCACTTCTGTGCGTGTGTCACAGCATATCGAGTTTGGCATGCCCACTTTTTATATTTAGCTTGTTCTCCTGTATAATAAATGTTGCAAATGCTTCATAATGACATCAGTTTTCATTTTATTTCGGATAGGATAATCTGATCCGCCATTTCAAATAGCATTTTAACATTGATGTGATTCACCTTGAAGGGATGGTTCAGCCAAAAAAAGAAAATTCTCTTATTCACTCATCCCAATGCATTTCAAACACAAACGAATGTTTTTTTATTTTTGAACAACTTTGGCTCCCATTTGCTTGCATTGTATGGACAAAAAACCACAAAGATATTTCTCAAATATCATCTTAAATCATTAACAAGTTAGAAATGACATGAGGGTGAATAAATGATGACAGAATTTGTATGAAGAGGTGCAATTTTAGCTGTTTTTGGAATATTGTGAGAGACATACATAGTTGGAAAGCAGCTTTACAGAAAACGTGGATTTTCTCAGTTACTTTATGGGCTTCAGGATAAGAGGAAATTCAATTTTTTTGCAAAATTTTTGTGTTCGCTTTGCTTTGCCAACTTTGGTTATTTTAGGACCCGTCAAATGCTACAGCAATAATATGGGATTGCATTCAGGGGTGTTCTGACACCTGGTTGTTGCATTGCTCCACTGTTCTGAAATCACAGTTTGATATCTTATACAAACATTTTTCCCTCAGACCTCTGGCTTTCTGTCTGGTGAACCCTAACCTTGTGCGGCTGTCTCGTTGGAAATGTCAGATTCTATTTCTCTTCTGTCATGATGGCTGCAGACAGCTGTGCAAGGTAAGCGATGTCGGCCAAACATAGTGTCAGATGGATCTGGCAGGTAGCTAACCACTTAAAGTTCAAGCACAGCTTTACATGTCATTCTGAAATCTTTACATGATGACCTCTAGCAAAGCTCTGTGATACACTCAAAAGATTCTCTGTTTAATTCATACTGGTTATGCATATTTCATAAGGTTTGTGATTTGAATTGCGTTTATACCTAATAATGTCTGACTGATCTCTGGGCGCAGAGGATGAGTGTGCGCATTTATTCAGACACGAACATAGCTTTCTGTATTTGGTTTTGATTATAACCCAAAGGAACATTTTCTAGCTCAAACGTTACTCCTTTACAGAGAGAGTTTTCAAACATTTCTCCTAAAAGAGTCACTGATATAAAGAAACAGATGATGTACTGTCTGTATTAATAAATCAAAGTAATGTTTATATTAATGAAAAATGAAAAATATTAAAACATGCTCGACTGTTATCGCATTGGAGAAACAACTGAGATGCACAAAATTTGAAAATTGGTAACCAAACAACCTTGCCCCCTATTGACTATGACTCGCTGAGACATTTCTCAAACTATCTTCTTTTGTGTTCCACATACACAAGTTTATATTGACATGAGGGTGAATAAATGATGACAACATTTTTATATTTGTGAGAATTGGTGAGAATCCTGTAAATTGTTAACAAAAGAAATGTTTGCTTGTTGTCCATCTAGATGGATGCTGGACAATAGTGCCGTTTACAGCAAGGAGCTCAGAAGGTTGTGAGGATCTCTTGTGGAAAGCTTTTAAACTGTACCAGACATTCAGAAAACTGGAAGTGGCTGCTGTCCAGACGGGCGGCAGAGACATATTAGTAACGCACACACAGAGTATGACGGCGCTCAAGTGAGCGAGTGATTTATACAGACCTCTACTGTGACAGATTCCCCTGGAAATCTGCTCAACCCCAGTTTCTGTCATGTTTCCAAATCAAAGGTTATTTGTCTCAGTCAGTGGTCAAGGAGAGGAGTGTAAGTGTGGGTGAAAACATATGTTCCTTTCTGGCTTTTGGATTTTATATTAAGCATTGGAAGATTTGCCAAAAAATAAAGTGAAAACGTCAGATAATCACTGTAGCCAAATTTTGGTGAATCACACAAAAATCACCACATGGACACATATGAATTTGTATCTTTAAGAACGAATACTTGTTTTTTTAAATCATAAAGAATATTGGTCAGACTTCAGTATAGAGTGCAATTCTCGCTATAAACAAACCATTAACTACGACTTTTCCTCCAATAAACTCTTAATTTGTTGCTTATTAATAGTTAGTAGTTGTTAGGTTTAGGTATTGGGTAAGAATAGGGATATGCAGAATATGTGCTTTATAAGTACTAATAAACAGCCAAAATGCCAATAATAGGAATGCTAATAACAACTAGATACTAGTAAGAACAATCCACACATCCACAAAGAATAAAGTCCCTGCAGATTAATTCTGATAACAAGCAAAAGAAATACCAAGTAAATGACATTAGCTAGGCTAGCAAGTTAAAAGTATGACTAGCCAGTATTATTTTGAGTTGCCAGTAGAACAACAGTTGGCTAAACTTAAAGGGATAGCTCACCAAAAAACAAGTTTTACGAATTTTTTACTCACCCACATGACGTTCGACATGTTTTAAGAACTCCCAGCATCTTTCGAACACAAACAAAGATATTTATATCACATCCGAGAGGTTTCCAGGCCTCATAGACATAATAGTCAAGTTCCATTGTGGCGCTATCATGAACGTGTATCAGACTGACAGGGAGGAAAAGAAAATGTAGATTAAAGTCGTTATTTTGGTATGGCTTGCGCACATAGTACTTTCGTCGCGTCATAAAAATTCAATTGAACCACTATGATCAGATCAGTCTTTAGTACTGTTATGGAACTGGAATATCCCTTTAAATGTGACAACGTTACACAACCCATTCAACAAATTGTTTATTTAATACAATTATTATTCAATAAAATTTTATTAGCCACTAGCCAGACTGATCAACAAACACATAGAGAAAGTAAACTTCGTACGGTTTGCTTTCGTGCCAGTGACGTA
Organism: Oreonectes daqikongensis; assembly: GCA_026939265.1. Taxonomy (NCBI): domain Eukaryota; kingdom Metazoa; phylum Chordata; class Actinopteri; order Cypriniformes; family Nemacheilidae; genus Oreonectes; species Oreonectes daqikongensis. The sequence continues at coordinate 2,840,644 of JAOTQM010000117.1, forward strand.
GTGTAGGGGCGGGGTTAGGGGGCGGGCCTTCAGTATGCTTATTCGCCACGGATTTTCGGGTCTTGTTTTTTTCTCCGACGGGGTGACCCGTAACATTTTAAACATTTTAGGTAAATTAAGGGTCTAATTTGCAAAACTGTGAGTGGTAAGGGATTGCGAAATCGTGCAATGCGGTTTATGAACGTGTGGGTATGGATTTCAAAAACCGAGGGCACAGTTTACAAAACCGAGAGCAGATTTAAATGTCCTGGGTGCGATTTAATAATCCGTACGCATGATGATAAACCGGGGGAACTGTTGAGCTTTCTTAACCCCCCAAAAATCGTGCTTTTCTTGCGTCTGAAAAAACGGCACAAAAGTGCCTAAATGTTGATTTAAATTAACGGAGGTCTGCGGCTGTGCGGTGAGCTCTCTGTATCCAGGCAACCGTTGCAATACGTCTTTGAATTATAATAGGCCAAATTACCGATCGTACTTCCAGAGCGCTGCAGGGTAGCCTTGCTGTTCACAGCGAGGGTTAATGTGATCCCACTAAGGGAACAACTACAGCCTGCCCACAGGAGGAGCACGGCTCTGTTTAAAACCCACGCTGCAGTGTTTCAACCTGTGGCTAATAAGCAATGCGGTTTAAAGGACCTCTGTAATACCACCATAATCAACTTCTCATTCCCCTGCTGCTAATCTCAGGCAGCCTTGTTATTCCTCTGTAATGAGATGATCAGTTCGAAACACTTTTTGTTGTTTTTTCCGACGTATAATCTGTTTACTGTTGTTCTGCTCACAAAGAGTGCCCCCCTTTTACTGACAGTGGGAAAACTCTCTGTAATCCTGCAGCACGCTGGGTCTTTCAAGTACCAACAAAGCTTAATAGCTCTTAAAAGGCTAATCTGTGAGCATTGTTTTGGACACAAACCGTGATTACGACTATTGGTTTTGTCGCTTACGCATTTAGCATTATTAGAGTCAGTGTATTGCTTCTTGTTAAAGGGATAGTTCGCCCCAAAATAGAGATTCTGCCATTTATTTACCCTCATGTCATTTATGATCTGTGTATGACTCTAACTTCTGTTTTTGTGGAACACAAAAGAAGATATTTTGAGAAATGTGGTTTCGTGTCCATACTATGGGAGTCAATGTTGTTTGGTTATCGGCGTTCTTCAAAATATCTTCTTTTGTGTTTTGCGGATGAAAGAAAGTCATACAGGTTTAAAATGATCAGTTGGTTAGTACACGATGACAAAATTGTCAATTTTGGGTTAACTTGTCTTGAAAAGGCTCAATTTGTTTTTTCACAAAATGATCAATTTTATCTACCATGACATCCGAGGACACTCTGTTTAAGTTTATCAACAAAAAAAACTCAACTTCCTTTCCCATCTAGACTAAAAAAATCTTTTGTTTGTAGGACACACACATACCCCAGACAGAAAAAGCGTTAAAGGAAATATGTTCCTTGCTGAGCATGATCAGTCAATAAGCCCCAAGAGAAGCTTGTTTGATGTGAAGCCGAAGAAAGAAGAGGTTTGACAGAGCGATGACTCAACGTCAACAGAAGGACTCATGACTGTCAGGAGAGGTAGCGCTTTTTTATTAAACTCCGGTCTGAAGTGTGGCGTATGATGTCATATTTGTGGACGTACTATTGAATAACCTCGGAGTTGAAATTACGCTCAGCATCACCTGTTGGGAAATTACATCCCCCAGAATGACTCACGAAGTGGGACGATGAATGATGAATGATCATTTCAACCTTAGAAGGTCAACAGTTCACTGTCAAGCATTTCCCATTCTCAGTCAGGTGTTGTAGTGACGTTAGAAACAGCTTATAGGGGGTTTTTTTTGCTTTGCTTCACATCTAAACTTTCTAAAATTGGAGATTTCTGTGCAATTTTTCAGTGAAATGTGTCTTTTACTCTTATGTGGGTTGAAATGGAGTGTGACATTGGCAAGCATTTTTGTAAGATTTTTTTCAATTACACAGTATCGTGAAAACTGCAAAGGCTGTGATTTGGAATCGAAGTAAACACAAATGCTTAATAAAGTCAATTGAGAGGAATGAAGCCTCATTAGATTACAACAGATAACATTAGTGCAATTGAACAGAGCTGATCCAAAGGTTTCTAGGTAACATTTACCGCATCGTTTATTCACCCACATGTCATTTAACATCTGTATGTGTGTCTTTTTGCTGTGGAACACAAAAGAAGATATTTTGAGAAATGTCTCAGTTGTTCCGTGTCCATTCAATTTAAGTCAAAGTTGTTTAGCTTCCATTTTGACAATATCATCTTTTGTGTTATGCAGAAGAAAGTTATACAGGTTTGGAATGACATATGGGTTCAGTAAATGATGAGACCATTTTAATTTTGGGGTGAATTTTTCAGTTACTATAGTCACAATCAATATGTTTATATTAACATTTAGGCATTTGGCAGACGCTTTTATCCAAAGCGACTTATTTATTCTCGGCTAAAAATAGAATAAAAATACAGAGTCCGCACAGGGCTTTCAAAAGCCTGATATTGGAAAGTAGGATGTGTTAATGGCATTTTAAGGCAGAAGGGTAAATTGTAGGCCTTAACCGCACCAGTCCCTATAATCTAACAGGAAAATCGCTGAATCGGATTCATATGCCATTAGACATCAGCGGTTGTGATAAAACAGTGCACACAAATCTGCCTCGGATTGAAAGGACACAAATGGATAAGCAGAGCGTGCGGCACAAATCACCAGAGATCAATTAGAAACCGCTCGCCGTCATGAAAATCCACGACCTTGTGGTGGCCGACTACTTTGTTGGCACATCCACACTCCGATTTTCATTCCTTTTGTCAGGTCACACAGAGTATCAAAGAGCCACGAAAGTTGCCACTTAAAGGAGCAATTCACTGAAAAATTATGGACCAATTTTGAATCGTTTTCCTACCTCCCAAGTCGGAAAATGACCAGCGGGGAAATAGAAATAACGTTCAGAAAAACATTCAGGCACAAAGCTGAAATTGTAGTTGCGGGATAAACAATTTTCATTCGCTCCCTCTGAATATAAATGTATGACAGTATACTCCAGATTGATAATACACTCGGCTACAAACACAGCAACGTGATTTTCAGTGTAAAGAATGTTTATGTTTTATAGATGACTGTGATTCCTTGCTGTCAGCAGTAAGAGTCTGGTTTGTGTTTGAATTAAATCAAGTCAAACTAGAGCCTGTTTAAAAGAACAGTTTACCCATAAATAAAAATGTCAATTTATTTAACTATAAAACTTTTTCTTCTGTGAGACACAAAAGAACAGACAAAGGAAAGTCATACAGGTCTGGAATGACATGAGGGGGAGCAACTCCTTTAAGATGCAAACGTCTCAAAATCTTAAACTTAGTTCAAAGCCAGACATTTGAGTTGAGGTACAGTACAGTTCTCTTTTTCTCAAAGTGAGGATGGCAAAGCTATTGCACATTTACTAAAAATGACATCAGCTTTAAATGGTTGGAATATCTTGCATAAAAAGGAAACGACCCGACCAGATGTCTGGAGAACACACGCTTGCCTCTGTATCAGTCGTAGACCTGCAAACAGAAACAAAAGCATCACACATGCTCATTCTTTATACTTTTAAATAACCTATAGCTGTATGTCTAAAGCATGGGATATTGCATATTAATGGGAGCAGACATTCTCATTCCAGAGAGTTTGTTTATATGCAAGTTCAAGATGAGTCATCAATGTTTTGTCTCCCAAAATGTAATGTTCATATGTCATTATAACTCATAAATTATAGATTTTGACTCAATGGTTTCATTTTTACTAGATGAGCACCCAAGTAATGAATGACATGGAGTGTTATGGAGATGTTTCTCTTATATTTTAGAATGTCTTTCATAAGCAGATGTCACAGCTGAAGGGGTTAAACTGTAGAAAATGGGGTTCAAGCTTAACTTAATCTTTTTGGCATCACCTCTGGCTTGACTTTGCACATCTTTTCCTTCCTGAGCGCAGCAGTAACAGTAAAGACTTTAATCTGATAGAGATTTAACTCAGCAGTCGAAGTCATTTTGTTGTTTTTTAGCGAGGTTTTGCTCTGTGTTGACGGGGCTCAGGCTATACCGTCCAAACAGACATTATTTGATTTGGGTTTGCCTTGTATGTAGTCTGAGAGAGAGAGAGAGAGAGAGAGAGAGAGAGAGAGAGAGAGAGAGACTCCTATCCACCTTTAACCAAACAAGAAACTAATTTACACACGTATTACTATTAAACTTGTGTTTCTGATTACCAAACTGGAATTCAGTTGTGGCATTCAGTAAAACAGGTTTATGGCGAGTTTATAAACTCTGTAGTCTAACTTGAGGTCTGTAGTCTCTGTGTACAGAGCGCCATCCAGTGGACATATTGAAAATCTGCCATAACTGAGATGAAGAATCAGATGTGCAAAGTTCCGGGCATAGTTTGCCAAGTTATAACTGTAAACTTCACGTTTTAAAACAGCTTATGATGGTTTTGCTGAGTTTTGTTAAATTTGCCTACATTACGGTCTTTGCTGGAGGAATAAAGTTGGAATAGGAAGGGTTTTACTGGTTTCATGATATCGTTTTATACCCAATTTAGACCATACAAGTCTCTCAATAATACTGTATATCTGTCAACTGGATTTTATGCATGGGAGATTTGTTATTTATTTATTAATTGAAAATAAAATTCCAAATGCAGTTATGTACCAGTGAATTGTCAGTCTCAATCTGTTTTCATAGGTTTTCAAAATCTCCAGTACTCAGTAACACCTATTGACAAAGTCAGACAGAACATTAAAACGCACTTAAAATCATTCAATAAACTCTGTTCATTACTATTATTTTGAATAATCAAAGTGTATAAAAGTGTATTAAATGTAAATTGGTTTTTGCTCACAAATTATTTATGATAAAATGTTACAAATATATTAATATGAAAAGTTTTTTCATCAATACAGCATCAGGCACAATGTAAAGTCTATATATCTTAACTTTATATATCAGCCTACTACTAGTATTCTGGTTTTGCAAACACAAGTTATATAGTTCATATAGTCATTGTTTATTTGCAGGAAGTGTTATGTTGTAATGTAAAGCCATAAAGAGGAATCGTGTCAAAGAGGTGAATGAGAGGATATATTGATCTCTTTGAGAAAACAAGAACTGTTTTTGTTTGACTCTGGTCTTTTTGAAAAACGTGCTTCTAGTTGAAAGACACAGAGATGAGCAAAACGCTTGGAAAAAGTGTAATTAGAAAAATGCTAGGAAAAGTTAGAACACATTATTAAACAAATACTTTTGTGATACACATTTTTAATCACAGTGCTATGGAAATATTTTTGACAAACAAGTTGGTATGGAGTTTATTTCTTTATGGTGATATTGCCAAAACTATTATAGAGACAATATCCCTGGATCATCGTGTACCGAAGTACCACAAAACTCAAATTTTGATTGAATGTTTCTCTTGTTCCTGTAGCTTAACTGGTTAACAACTAACACTGTGTTAACAACACAAAGGTTATACGTTTGATTCCCAGGGAGCAAATACTGAAAACATGTACTGCTTAAATGCTCTGTAAATCGATGCCAATGAATAAATGTAAATGAGTCCAGCTAAACACATGTAGCAGGGGTCCACACCCCAGTGTCTGTAATATGAATCACAGACACTTCTCTAATATGACATTCTTCCTGGACTAACACATGTTGCGCAATATGGTTATAGGTTGACTTTTCGTGATGGAAACAAAGCAAGAATTAAAAAGAAGAGGGTGCTAGAGACTATATATATTTATTAACATTTTAGATTTACACAGACATTGCATGCATTCATTAAATCCTATACAATGCAGCCTACTAGTGTCCTAGAAAATGGACACAGGTATATTTTGCATTTACAGAGGTTTATTTTTTACACAATATACACATCATATTTACAATGAATTGAATATGGCTATAGAACAGACAGATATCTATATATTGTGCATAATATATATTAAGACTCAAGAATGGTGAAACTTCGACCGGTCCTGAAATAGTTCTCAATCTCCTCCAGAGTTCTGCCTTTAGTTTCTGGCACACACTTAGCCGTGAAAATGATATTCACTACAGAGATGATACAGAAGAACAGGAAGGGTACAAAGAGTCCGTAGGCCTTCTGTTTGAGGATGTTACAAAATAAAAGTGAAGTTAAAAGCCGAACTCATTTCTTTGTTTATAATATACTCATGTTGAATTATCAAAGGCTTATATTGTTTGATAAATCTCTCACAAGTACTGTATGTTGTCATACAAGCTGAAGTTGTAAGTTGTATATAAATATGTCAAGTGTTAAAAACTAAAGAGATTTGACTCACCACCACGTGCATGAAGAGTTGCGTCAGAGCAAAGGCTGTGATCCAGCTCACACCGACGCACAAACCTGATGCAACTCCACGAGCACCCAAAGGCAAAATCTCAGACATTAGCAGCCACGTGATGGGACCCCAACCTATAGCGTAACCTGTGCGGGAGAGATGCAACAATAAAAATGATATAAAATATCAAATAAGTGAATCACCTATTTCAGAATTTAGTGTCTTGTCACTTATGTTATATGTCTGTCATGTGGCTAATAAAGCAAGTCATGATGACTCTATGTAAGCAAGAAAACTCACCAAATAAGATGACCATAGTGCTGATGAGAGGGATTAGATAGTAAGCAGGACCCTCAGAAACACCGTTTATACCCTCTGTTAAGGTTAGATTGCCCTGGTTGCACGGTGTTTGGTGGGTGTACATGGTCATGGAGAGCATGGCCAGATACATTAAAAATCCTAAAACATAAAAAAATGAATAAGTCTTATTTGATGTATTTAATGAATTCAACGTACTGCTCTGTAATTTTACACAAACCTGATGTGAGCAGTAAAGCTTTTCGACCAGCTTTGTCCATCAAACCAGCTGCAATACTCACAGAGATCAATCTCACAGCTCCTACTAATGCAGCATCATAGCTTGGTTTCTGGATAGCAAGAAAACACAAAAAATGCTTTACAGTGCTTCCCGTTATATTAAGGTTTAAATAAATATACTACGTGACATACCAGTGACACAGCCGTCATGTGGAAGATGGGTTCTAGATATACCAGTATTGGGGTGATACCAGTCATCTGCTGCAGGAATCTCATACAAACAGAGATTAGGATGGGTTTATAGTATAACGGTGTTTTGAGATCGCTCCATTGAGCACGCCCCTGTCAAAGAGAACATGTCATTTAATAGGCTGGACTAATTCACTTTAAACAGTCAAATCTAAACCAAAAGTCACTTTAGCTCATGCTTAGTTTTAGGGATTGACTGTATTCTTAATTCGGTTTGCATTCGTTTTATATGCACAACAAGTCTGTATCCCCTATAATATCCATTTACCTGCGAGTTGACGCTTCGCTCGATCTTATCAAACTCAGTCAAGTAATCCGAATTGGGGCCCCTGAGCCATTCTAGAGATTTAACCGCTTTTGATTTGTTTCCTTTCATGATGAGGTAACGTGGAGAGGTTGGCATGAAGCATAGCAAAATGATCATTACAAAGACAGGGAACTCGCCAGCCACGGCCAGCCACCTCCACGGCAAAATCAAACCTGAAGAACGAGGATGAAAACAGCTCCGGTCATACACAACCTATAGGACAACGTATGTATAGAATGTGAAGATTTCTCACCAAAAGCGTAAAGTGCTAGACTTCCAAAGACAGCTGTAATCTGAGGACATGAACCCAAAGCCCCCCTCACGGATGCGTGAGAAATCTCAGACACGTAGACCTGTGTGTAAAACATCACCACAAGTTGATAAAAGTTACACACACATGATGTTAGCGAAGCATTTGGCATCTGCAATGCATATTCATTTTGACACTCATAATAAATATACAGCATTATTATATTATGACATGATGATGAACATGATGGCATTTTAAATAAAACGATTTGTTTTTAAAGTTCACACCGATTTGCATGGGCAGCTCTGAATTTAAGAAGTGTGCTTTTTTGCCACACCTCACATGATAAACTTTTGGTTCTGGGTTTTGGAGTTTTTAAATCCCACCATAAGAGGAATTATATTCCTAATACATCAAACTCTTTAATCCCAAAAAGAATATTTAATTCCTCGGGATAGGACACATTCACCCCTGATTTGATCGGGCAATAAATCAGTTCATCAGTCGATAAACCAGATGGACTTACAGGAATGCAACCAGCAGTGATGCCACCAGCGATGCCAGTCAGAAATCGGCCGCATAATAACATCCAGAAGTTCTGAGCGGCTCCCATCACAAGGAGACCGATGACGGACGGCACGGCTGACAGCATGATGCTTAGCTTTCTTCCAAGCCTGTCATTTAACACCATGGCACTAAGCCCCCCTACAGCTGCTCCAACTGTGAAAATGGACTGAAATATAAAAGAGATTGCATATTAAATATTTGTCATAATTTACATTCTCTGTGTGTTTATAATATGGGAATATCTTACGATATCATTTCTTATATGCGTTTTTACTTATGCATTCAGAAGGAGGTAATACTTTAATGTGCTTACACCAAACCATGATATCTGATGGATGTCCATTTTAAGTTGAGGATCATTCTGAAGATGAGGGATTACAGGAGAGGGGAAGACCAAGGCAAAGCCAAAATTGAAATTGCCCAAAACAGCTGAAAATACAGCAAGGTAGAGCCTTCCATTTCTGAAAAATAATTTAAAATACAACATGAAAACAACTCTGCTTGTGGAAATGTTATCACACAAATACATGAAACAAAAGTCTGACAATACAAGAGAAAAGGAGAAATAAAGCAGAAGCTCACCTGATTCGAGGTGTTTGGTTATTTATTAGTGGGGTGTTTTCATCGGGACGATGTGCCATCTCTCCTTTAGATAACAGTCAGACTGAAGAGCTTTAATGGTCAAATAGAAATAAGCAGCAAAATCAAAGAGAAAGCAAAGTATTAACCCATTTTTGCAATCCTGGGATTTCGGAGAGTCCACAAAGAACGGGAAGTAAAAGTCTAAACTTTCTAAATGCAACACATGAGTGCAGAGTTAAGCAACAATTTCTATTCAGCAACCACAAGGTTATAAAGAAAAATAAAACATAACTCAAGTTCACATGACTGGAAATCACCATGCTTGTATTCAGTTAAAGTGTTTAATTCATCATTCATTTATAGCTTTCCTGTTGCTCAGTGGTTAGAGCATGGTTCGATCCCAGGGATTGAACATATTCAGAAACAAATGTATAAAGTATAATGCAATGTAAGTCACTTTGGATATCTGCCAAATGCATAAATGTAAATGTATAATACCTACAATGATGACAAAGATGGATTGTTTTTGGTAAAGTACTGGATAGCTTGAAGAGCACAAGTGTGTGCGTAAGGAAACATACCGTCAATAAAAAAGTTAAATGGTATATTAGGGAAATAAATAAGGGAAATGATGACATAACTGGTGTTCTAGTTTATAAAAAATTAACATTATCTGATATATTATTTGTTTCCATATATATATATAGTTGTAAAAGTATTGCCAATACTACAAGGACTATACTACATACTATATTGTTAATTGTTTATTTATTAAAGTGTAAATAGAAAAACGCCAACCTGTCCAACTAGTCCAGTGGTATTATAGTCTTCTGAAATTCTAATATTGTGAGTTTGCTGCTGCCAGCTAATATGATGTTAAATTATTATAGATAAATAAACAAACAAACAGATGTTATTGTTTCCAATGGCATTATAGCAGTGCAGACAGCAGAAGTGCACAGATAGTAAACTTTAGAAAAGCCCAGCTCAGAAAATAAAGCTTTTTAGGAAAGAAGCAGGCTAAAGGGGAGAATTCCCCAGTTGCACAGGCCTGAAAAGTTGCTAGGGGGCGTTGTGGGCTCACATCACAACTGGCCTCTTCTTTCTATTTCATTTGCCCTGGTAAAAAGCACTTAACAGTGCATTACTGCCATCTACTGACAACTTGGATCAGAAAGTTAACTTCTTCATCTGTGTCCCTCTTCTTTCCCGACTGTATCAGATTCCAGAGCCAAACATTCAGCGAGCGTCTTCAGCTCCTCTGGTTTTACTTCCAGCTTCACACAGTTTGTGGAAATCGCGTGCCTTGCGTTGCAGGAGCGTGCGCACATAATGCACTGAAGCATCTGCACGTGAGAGACAGAGTAAACATTGTGTTACAATGACATAAGCAGCATGCACAGTGCATTATGTGCTGGTTCGTCATCACATTTTTTGTAACAAACTAACTAAAGTAACCAGAACAAAAGACTGTTCAACTCACCGCGATGTGTCACTGCAAACTTTACGTGATTTCGATATAGTAACACCGCTGAGGCTGAATACTGGTGATACGTCATCGCTGCCTGCAGATAGGTTTTTTGTTTTGTTTTGCTGTCTTGGGTTTACGGTCGGTCTGTTAAGTTTATATTACAAGATATTAAAAAGTTAATGTTAATTTACAAGTATATTTTCCTTTAGATTTACGCGTATTATTACGGTTGCTATGGCTACATCAACTGTCATCTCGTCAACGGCTTGCTATGAGCCAATCATAACTCAGAAGGCGGGACTTGTGGCGGAGGGGGACAAAACTAGCGCAGTTCGAACGTCCCCGCGCAGGCGCTCTCTGAGCACTGCCTCTTTTATGTCTCGCGCTGCTGGCCGCCTCCCGGTTTCAAGCAACACGGAACAACAAATGTGAAATAACAAACACAAACATTATTTTTTTACTAAACACACGGCCGCCTGATTGAACCTCCCCTCACTCTCATAAATGAGCCATGGCGGTGAACTTCGGCAAGATCGTCGTGGGGATTTATGTGGAGATAAAGCGTAGCGATGGTGAGTTGATATTTGGGTCGCTTGCAAGCGTCCGTTAAAGTCGTTTCCCCGGTTCGGCTAACGGGTGGTAGCGTTAACTCACACATAAACCTCACAGATACGATAGTGTTTGGGGTTAAGGCCTGTTAAAAATCGATAGGTAATGTACAGTTGGGTCTGTTAGTGCTTGTTGCCAGGGTAGTTAACGAGCTCGTGTGTCAGTCAACAGGCAGTGGTCGTTTCACGTTAGCCACCTGCTAAACCCGGGTGGAGTTTGTTTGGTTGTTCATATTGTCTGAGGTCATATTTGATGCGAGTCCAGCATCGGTGTATTTAACTGTGTGTTTGATCAGAACCTCCACTTGGTTGGGAATATTGCCATTACAATCTTGTGGTTTCTAGATTTATGCCATCTTTTACTTGCAAATGTTTTGTTTTAGAAATTGAGTGTAAGTTGTAGACTAAGTAGGAGAGGTTGACAAAAAAGTATGTAGATTCACATTAGTAGTATTGTTATGTCTCCATCATCCAAGTTTTAGGAACCGCTGGTCTTACATCAGGGAATTGTTTGAGGTCATGACATCTTAGATTTTCCATATGTCTAATGATCTGGTGTATGTTTCTGCACAGATAGCTGTTTCACAAGTGTCTTGCTCTTAAAGGGATAGTTTACCCCAAAAAAAGATCTGTTGGTTACTGACATTCTTCCAAGTATCTTCCTTTGTAAAGTTCATCAGAACAAAGAAATGTATGTATGGTCTGAAATGACATGAGGGTGAGTGAATTATGACATTGACATTTTTGGGTGAACTATCCCTTTAAGATGCCCCTTAAGTCCACTAAAAGCTTGTGATCTGTCTGTGTTGAGTAGAGAATACATTATACCTTATTCTCAAACTCATGAAAATGTCAGCAGCAGCTTGAAACCTATCAAATCGGTGTTTTTAATGTGATGTTTCAGTACATAAGTGCTGTGTCTGTACAATACAGTGGTCTTTACTTACTTAGTCAAACTCTTGCTTTTGATCAGCAACGTGATCATTACATGATTATCTGTTAGTATTGGCATCTACTATATCTGGTTTGCAAGACGATCTGAACAGATTCAAATAATATCTGATGTTATCTCTTCAAGAAGAAGGCTGTGTGTGTATTATTTAAGTTGGGATTCAATACGTAACAGAAGTGGACTGGTTCTGTTGACGTATTACACAAACACTCCTATTTCTTGAGGAAGTGGCTTGTTTACGATGTGTTGTGTAATAGTGACAACTCTTGACAAGCAATCCTTCTCTTAAAATAGAGGACGTCTCTAGTGTCAGATGCATCTGAACCTTGGATGCACAACTTGTGCCCATGTAAGACCCATTTTTTACAGTGTTCTGCACGTCTCCCGGTCATTGTGTGTTTATAATGTTTTTTGACTAATTTGATTGTGCTTTCAGCCGTCAATAACAGATTTATGCTCATTTATCCTTAATAATCCATTGCAGAATTCCTTATATTTTTACACAACATCAGTCATCAGCACAGACAGGAAATAAAGAAACATATTACTTTGGCTTACAAGTGATATGTATTTTGTACAGAAAATATGTTTATTTATCCACTTTTTGTGATAACACTCAGCAGACTTTATTTGGATGGAATATAATGTAGAAATGCTTTTATTAAATGCTTTTCTTTTGACTTAATGTTGCTGGAGTTTTAAATAGCTTGTTTTATGGCAGGATAATAATATGTCTTTTCTCCGACTAATGCTGCTTTTGAATAATTGCAGGGATGGCGACGTGTGCGGAGGAAAAGCTCTGAATAATAGATACAGAAACACGGCTGTTTGTGTTCTGTACCTCTCAGAGATGTTTGAGTAGTCGATGGCACAACTTTTGAAATGTTCTGAGAACTTGTCTTTAACATGACCTTTTTATGATTTCTTCAAACTTTATTTAAAATTTTAAATGCTTTTTTACAACGAGGTGTTATATCTCTTACAGGACGAATACATCAGGCCATGGTGACCTCTTTAAATGAAGATAATGAAAGTGTCACTGTGGAATGGATAGAAAATGGAGACACTAAAGGGAAAGAGGTAAGAGCATCTTAGCTGCCTGTGTTGTTAATAATAGATAGTACAACATTCTGGTTTTGTCAGCATGTAGTATGAGAGCAAACTCTGTAAGATATTACATAATCTCAGATAATGGACATGTGCTGTATTGCTATAAAATATAAATATTGCTTTCATGTTCAGATTTTCTTTAAAAGATTGACTTACTCAGGTCAAGTGTGCATGTTTGGCGAAAATAGATTTCTTAGTGTAATGTTCACAGCTGTGTTCTAAATATTGTGGGGGTTTTACAGGTTGATCTGGAGTGCATATTTTCACTAAATCCAGATGTCACTGCGGAAGAGGAGATTTCTTTGAGTCCTGTCACCCCCCCTCCTCCTACACCCAGTTCTGTGAAGGTTACCAAAATCCCTAAGGTTAGTATCATGTGAAATGCTTAACATGCCTTCTGATTTTAATGCATTCAATCTTTTGAACCTTTTCACCATTGTGTTCATGTGGCAGAATCGTAGAACTATTGCACCAGGAAGGAGTGAAATCCCATCAAGAGACAACAGAGGTATATACATTTACAGTGATGCCCAAAGTTTTTAGACAGCTTGATTTGCTGACTGTTGTGTGTTCTGTTATTAAGTTGGCTCGACCCGGGCACGGCCGGCCCAGCAGCAGCAGCCAGAGTTAGTGCCCCCTCCGCCAGCACAACAGCCTTCACAGCCAACACAGAACCAGATCCAAAGTCAGCTAGCTCAACAACAAAATGGTAAAATGACTCCTCATTCGTTTTCAATCTTCCCCCCCCCCGAAAAACACTAAATACCGAATTTAGGCCTCCTGCAGAGGATGCCATGTGACACACAGTCAAAACAATTTTAGAGTCTGTGCCTCGCAGTGAACTTAAACCGCTCATCTGTCCTTGTCTTGGCTCAATCTCGTGGGGTGTGGCTTGGCCATTTCTATGAACATCAGTTTTTATGGCAGACTGTATGTGAGTGAGCAGCTCTGACCTGACTTTAACCTCGCCTGATTAATCCGCTTGCTTTGAATTTATGGAGCTTACATGTTTCTGGTGGGAATCTACTTACAAAACTAGCTGTCCACTAGGCGGAGTCATAACCAATCCTGACAAAGATTCAGTCCTGACAACTGTTTAAATCCTAAACACTTGATTCAGCATTACTCAAATGGTTCTGGATTGAAATTTGGAAGAGATGTGCATGTATAATTCGGTATATGCATACGCAGGACAATTTTTAAAAAATTGTAGTCAGATACTTGAATTGAAATTGAATCATGAGGTGTCTAAAAAAGTTGAAAGAGGTAGTCTGAAAGAGAGGATATGTTGCTTTTGTTAATGTTTAACAGCGAGGAGGAAGTCGAATTGTGTAAAGGAAGTGGAGAAGTTGCAGGAGAAGCGGGAGAGACGCAGGATACAGCAACAGGAACTGAGGGAGAAGAGAGCACAGGTCAGATGTCTTATCTTTCCTTCATTATATCTCTGTCTGTTTTCTGATCTCTGTTTCTATAGCACATGTCTCTCAGGTTTGACTAATAATTCCTATTGTGTAGTTAGTGTCAGTGTTTGAATGTGTGTTGTTTTATTTTAAAGGAGATTGATACAACTGTTCCAAACTATGAAATACTGCAAATGATCAGAGACTTCAGAGCAAGTCTGGACTATCGACCCTTAACCACAACAGATTTGGTTGGTATTCTTCTTAGAAGTGCTTTATTTAATTTCATTTTATTTGACATTTTTACATTTCCTTTCCGTAACAAACATACATTGAGACATCGATTCTTGTCTCAACAGATTGAAGAGCACAGAATATGCGTGTGTGTGAGAAAACGACCCCTAAATAAAAAAGGTAAAGCCTTACCGTGCACTCAGACCGCCGACTGCGAGAGCGCCAAAGTTGCCGGAAGTCATTCACTTTCAATGTGAGCCGGCGGCGAAGAGCGGCGCGACGCATCTTGGCCGTTGAGGGCATCGAGGAGAGTTGAAATGAGGTCAACTTTATGGTAATGCGCTATGACGCGGTTCGGCGGCAACCAATCGGAACGTACAAGTTCACCGCTTGAGAGGATTCTACAGAACGCAGCCCTGTAAACTTTGGTTCCGACCACATAAGTTCCCAAACAAAATGGAGTAGATGTTAATAACTGCTGTGGCGGGTTTCCCGATTATCTAGACTTGCACTTAACCATGACAAAAGCCACACCACACAAATGGCTTTTAATTGGTTTATTTCGTTAGCAAACATGTAACTACAATAAAGTTCTTTCCACCGATCAATTTCTTCCTTTTACATTTAAAATATTTAATGAGGTTAACTTATAACCCTCCTTGTGGTCAGTCTGCACAAGATCAACAAGCTTGTTTGATTTGCGGCCCTTTTAAATACAAGAGAAGCATTTGATCTACATCGCAGCGTCAGAGCGTCCACGAATCTTTCTACTAGCATTGTTGGCAGTGCGATTTCTGACGCTCTCGCCGTCGGCGGTCTGAACGTACAGTTAGAAATTATGATGTAAATTGATTCATTTTATTTCTATTATTTGATCGACCTAATTTTACTTCTTATTTGTTTTTTAGAGTTGACTGTAAAGGACCTTGATGTGATCACTATTCCCAGTAAAGATGTTGTCATGGTTCATGAACCAAAACAGAAGGTGGACCTGACTCGATACTTGGAGAATCAAACGTTTCGCTTTGATTACGCCTTTGATGACAGCACAACAAATGAAATGGTTTACAGGTACAGGAGCATTAAGTTCTTTTTAATTCTTCTTATATTAAACAAGTATTTCTCTCTCTCGCATGTCAGTGTATGAATAAAGTTTTTGTAATTGTTCTCTCTGCAGGTTTACTGCAAGGCCGCTTGTGGAAACAATTTTTGATAGAGGAATGGCCACATGTTTTGCTTATGGCCAAACTGGAAGTGGAAAAACGCATGTAAGAAATGTTTTTATAACATTGTCAATCCACAGACAAATATAGGATAAAATAATGAGTTGTGTGGTTTATTCAAAATGTTAATAGTGTCACTTTTTCGGTGGCATTAAATTCTTTATATCATTATAATAATAATAATAAAGAAAGCTTATAAAGATGACTTTGTGTTTTAGACTATGGGTGGAGATTTTTCAGGAAAGAACCAAGACTGTTCAAAAGGAATCTACGCATTAGCTGGTAACTGATGTTTGTTACATCTTTTGATTTGTTTAATTCTTTAATTTCTTTCTTGTGAGCTCATTCATACGCTTGTTGTTCACACAGCTCGAGATGTTTTTCTCATGCTGAAGAAACCAAACTATAAGAAGCTGGATCTTCAAGTTTATGCAACTTTCTTTGAAATCTACAGCGGAAAGGTTCTTAGTTACATTAGCGCTTTGTCATTAGAAACTATGTCATGAATACCATGTAAAGTAATTTTACACTATGACACCAAGAGGGGCTGTCTGTGGTGCAAATTCCATTTGACAGGAAATACATCATTAAGGTGTAACCAGACATTCATCTACCTAGAAAAGTATTGCCACATCCAGGATAATGTAGACAATTTTATGGCTTTATAAACAGGATTTTACTAAATAATTTATGTGCTTGAAGCAAAAAGCATTAAGATGAACTTCACATTTTGCTTTTAACCCTGCAAAAATTTAGAAAATGGGAAACTTTACACCCATCTTATCTGGTCTTTGTCAACTTTAGGTATTTGACCTGTTGAATCGTAAGGCTAAGCTCCGCGTGCTTGAAGACGGGAAGCAGCAAGTGCAGGTGGTTGGGCTTCAGGAGCGTGAGGTCAGATGCACTGAGGATGTCCTCAAACTAATTGAAATAGGGAACAGTTGCAGGTAAGGTGATGATGGGTAAATGCAGTCAACTTGTGTTTAATTTGTTACGAATATTACATATTTACTGTCTTCTGTTTTAGAACATCGGGCCAAACATCAGCCAATGCCCACTCATCCCGCAGCCACGCCGTCTTCCAGATTATTCTACGAAGGAAGGGCAAGATGCACGGGAAGTTTTCACTAATCGATCTGGCTGGTAATGAGCGTGGAGCAGACACATCCAGCGCCGACCGTCAAACTCGGTTGGAGGGAGCAGAGATCAACAAAAGTCTTTTGGCTTTGAAGGTCAGTGTCTTACAAACAAGAGTTTATAGAAAATATTTATTTGCAATTATTATTCAGTTTGGTAACATTTGCCTTTGTTTGGTTAAAATATTTTTTTTTTTATGTCTGTCGGCGCAAATATATAAATATATTGGCATTAACTTGACCTGCAGTTTAACTGTTGATATTGCATTCATCAGGAATGTATTAGAGCTCTCGGTCGTAATAAACCCCACACCCCATTCAGAGCGAGCAAACTCACACAGGTCCTTAGAGACTCATTTATTGGAGAAAACTCCAGGACATGCATGGTAAGAGTGACTGAAGCCTATATCTCACATTGGCACATTAACCTTTGCTTGCGTGTGCCACTGTTAAAGTGTGTTTTCCTTTCAGATCGCCACCATCTCTCCCGGTATGGCCTCCTGTGAGAACACGCTGAACACTCTGAGATATGCCAACCGGTGAGTATTGAACACTATGTTGAGCATTATGAAAACAAGAGGAGATGAACGTCAGTAAAGACCAACTGTTTAAAGAGAGATTCCACAAACATTTCTGCTTAGTTAATTTAGCTTGTTGTATTTACAAGTGATTCAACATGCAAGTGCTGATGGGAAAAAGTCTTGTTCTAACTTTACTTGTCTCCTGATTGGCTCTGCTCTTCTTCTCTTATTTGCTTGACTGTCTTCAGAGTAAAGGAGTTTGGGATTAGCCCCTCTGACATCCCCTTCTCTCAGGGGGGAGGAAGCCGCTCTGAACTCTCTCCCACCTATGAGTATGAGCACACGTCTATGCAGCTTCCCACCTTGTTCCCAGTCAGATTCACTCTGTAGCAGTGTTGGGGCTAACTGAAGTTTGTGACACAGTTCACAGTACAGTTTTCAGTAGCACGGTAGTAGCATAGCTAGTTTTAGAATGCTGTAGATTTTCTATAAAAATTAGCGTTTCCACCCCACCGAATCATCAAAAACTATCAATAGCCACAGTCTCTTTCTCAAGTATCAAATAGTAAGTCTTTCTGTGGAAATCTACAGTATTTTTGTAGCAAAATAAATATGATTTAAATTAGTTATTTTTAGTGTAACATATGACTTTGTTAACATAATTTTAATCCTCACTTTAATCTGGAAGTTATGTTATGTTTATATATATATATGATTTATAATTGTACAATTATATAATTGTAAAATAGCTTTTATCATCATTATTATTACAATGGTAATCTTTAGTAGCTTTAGAGGAATTGTGAATTTTTGTTAGTTGTGTGTTTGTTAGTTAAGTTTTGTTAGCTTGACTGAGCTTAAAGCTTTAGTTTTAAGGAACGTCCCCAACACTGCTCAGTGGTCTACAAACATCCTGTTGGCTTGTAACCAATGCATGGTTGGACACTTCAATGCATATAACCACAGTCACATATGCAGCACTCACATTAATGGCTGTGCTTGATGTCTTCTCATCTTGTCCCCCCAATCTGCTATCATTTTATTTTCTAACCCTGGGAATGTGTGGATATCTGCTGGTGCTGTTTTGCCCTTTTTTCTTTTTTATAGATAACATACACAGACCTGCAAACTCGGAAGAGGTGATAAAGGTGACATACAATTCAAATCCCTGTTGGGGGGTGTGGGGGCATCGTCCCCATAAGAAAACTTTAGTGATTGGTTTTCTTTTTTAGATTCAATTTATGCATTTTGGCTCACTCTGACAAAAAAAGACAATATTTGCTTCAAATAACTTGTCACACCAGCCACAATTTCTTGGCCGTACAAGTTTTTTAAGTGCACCAGATGACATCTACTGTAGCAGCAGCTAATCACATGACATTTGACCATAGGGAAGCTCATACGCAAATATTGAACACCCAATTGTTATTTTGCAAAAAAATTACTTAAATACAACTAAATTAAATACAACTTAAAATGCTTTACTGCTATTATATATCTAGCAAACAGCAATATTAAAACGTAACCATGGTCAGCACAATCATTCATTGCGGTTGGTTCATGTAAAAATGATCTTAAGATCTGAGGCCTTCAACTCTTTAGGTGCCATGTCGTTGAAAGTTGAAAAAGCAGATACAAGCAATATATATATAAAACTAATCCGTGGGGCTCTTAGCAACATATAAAAAATTTTTTAAGCATAAAAACAACACCATTTTCTCTTTATCTGAGAAGACCGTCCCATCAGCAGTGTCTCTCAAGGGCGCCAAAAAAAAGTTTGGAACGCGCTCTTCCTGACACATCCGCGGACCGATTACTTGACGATATGATGTTGTTTGTTTCTGTGTTTTGAATTTTCAAAATACGGCACCTGAGGACCAACCCCCCCAAAACATTTCGGTTCTACACGTTTTACAAGAATGGCATATTTTGATTCAAAGCGGCGAATTTTGCCGCAAAGCGACTGGTTTGCAGGTATACACACATCATAAATGCTTTTGCAGATAACTTCAGAAAATGTGATGACACCATAAGCAGTCACAAGAAGTAACAGGAAACCGATTACGTTGTTGGATTACGTCATTCTCTCTATTAAATAAAAATAGCGTATTGAGTGTCACATTAGCTTTTTCTTTGTGTTTTTGTCTGTTGACTTAAACATCAGATTATACCACACCAACATGTTTGACTTGACTAGCAAAAAGAATCTCCTCAGCCCAGCTGTTGGAGCCCTGTGAGCTGTGCCATGGTGTCATTGAGGTCAGATTGTTTATAAGAACAAACATCTCATAAACACTGGTGTTCTGTGCCTGTAGAGTGAAAGAGCTGACTGTGGATCCCAATGCTGTGACAGAGGGTGTCCGACCCAACGTCAACGCCATTAACCAGCTGGACATCATGGATGAGGAGTGGGATCTGGGCAACTCCCCTCAGAGAGATGACCTCAAACTGCTCTGTGAACAAAATGTAAAACACATGTTCTCACTGCAGGCGAATATTAAAACCTTTTTTGAGAAGCAGCATCTTTAAAAAGCTGTTGTTCATATATTGACAGGAAGAGGAAGTCTCCCCTCAGCTCTTCACGTTCCATGAAGCAGTTTCCCAGCTGGTGGAGATGGAGGAGCAGGTGCTGGAGGACCACAGGGCTGTGTTTCAGGTGTGTATCACTATTATAAGTTTTGTCCAATATACTGCCAAGTAAAGAATTGTTCATGATGGCATTGATGCTCCACGGGGCTGACAGGAGTCTATCAGGTGGCTTGAAGATGAGAAAGTTCTCCTGGAGATGACCGAGGAGGTGGATTACGACGTGGACACATACTCATCTCAGCTGGAGCAGATTCTTGACCAGAAGATTGACATTCTCATTGAGCTCCGAGGTAACTCCACCTCTAGAAAGATCTTTGTTTGGTTTTGTATTTTTGTAAGCCACAGATTTCTGAATGTCTGTCTGCTCACATCATCAGATAAAGTGAGGTCATTCCGTTCTGCGCTCCAAGAGGAGGAACAAGCCAGCAAACAGATTAATCCAAAGCGGCCCCGTGCACTGTAGCCTGGAACCTGTATTCAAGAGGAACGACAAATACAAGAGTCCTGTAGGCTTCTTGATAGTATTCAGAAGTATTCTGAAAAAAACTTTCCTGTCATTACATGTGAAATTATTAAAACTGTTAGAATATTCTCTTACGAATCAGCAGAGGACAAAGGGGATTTTGTTATTTTTAAACCCTTGATGAATTGATTATGAGGAAAGCTTGTTAGTTTTTTTTATTTTTTATTAGTATTGATTTTATTTATTTACTTTTTCTTTGTAGGTTAAGGGTGAAGACTTAAGTTAATACTCACATGTATTACACCGAAGTCCTTTTGGAGTTATTCTAAATCGTATGCATGACCATTTAGCAACAGTTTACCACTCTGTTCCTAGCATGACTGACTTGGTTCATCTGCACTTTAAATAACCTTGTTTTTGGGGGTTGTTTTTCATACTTTCATACATGCCGTGTTTCTGTTGATAGGCATTTTATCTTGTTTTTATTGAGGGCATAATAATCAAAGACCTTCTCATGGAAGGATTTGATGCACTGGGAATGAAATGCTGAGGTTATTGTAAATGAATGTGAGAATCGTCAGCAGTTATGTTAGTTTTTGTTGGTTTGACAACTATTCCCTTTCACAATACCTTCTTTAAGTTGTTCGTAGAATGCTTTTGTGCCATATCATGGAGTTAACAGTTTACCAAAACACTTATCCTTCAGTGTTTTTTTCCACGACTTCCAACATTCTTACATCAACTACTAAACTTTGTAATAAGATATAAATCTACAGTAAAACTGTAGCAAATGAATAGGGAATACCACTTATCTACTGCTATATCGAGTGTTCCAGGCACCTCTCAACTTCAGTGGTTGCTAAATAAAGAATCATTCAATAAAATTTGCTTTTTGTCTGTTTTCTCAAAGGTTTAAGGTCAGAATGAAGTGCTTCATGGATGTTGTAACAAATCAAGAGCTTGCAAGTTTAACATCCTTTGATTTAATGTACGTTTTTTGTAATTTCCTGTTGTACATTTGATGACATATAATTTAAACCTTTAATAAAGGGGGCTCAGATTTTTGTATATAATTATTTGGACGAAAACCAGTGAAAAAAAATCACTTTTCATTGGAGATATAACGTACTGCATAAGGAAACAAAACAACCCCTGTGGGTCATGTGACCACTTTTTTGCACATTCATTGGTTAGTTTTTGAGTTCTTTATAAAGCGTTGCCCAATTAAATGGGCATCTTATTATTTTTTAAATACTGAAACAATCATACAGTACCATAGAGGGTAAACCATGACGTTTTATTTTGGTCGTGGCAAGGATGATTGGCTCCTGCATTGACAGCGACAGAACATACTTGAATACGGTTCTGACTACAGTAAAACATCACGTTTTGTTTATTACAGACATAAATTCGCTTCCAGTTCCCTGTAATTGACAACCAAAATACAACAAAAATTTAAAAAGTCCGACTTTGAAATTGTAGGAAAATTTGACGCTATTATTTGATTTCAAATCTTAGGTTTGCTATATGTTCAGTGTATGTATATTCAAACAGAATTAATCCTGATGTTTTATAATAATAAAAATATTGAACTTGATGCATCTGAAAATGATGCACTTGCCTTTCTTTTATTTTGAAATGCGTACTTCCGGAAGGCGTTGTCGTCGCATCGTTGAAGCGTTTTCACGCCTCTGCATCTCATCTCATCCACGCTTTTTGCGATCGTTTAACTAAAGCTTCTTAAACTCCGTTGACGTGAGCGCTTGTTTATGAGCGTGTGTCGTGCTGTTTTCTCCTCTCGTTTGTTTATAATAAATATAACAAGTCAACTTTTGTCATCACGGGGACACCTCCAATGTAATGCTGCGTGGAGCAAAGACATCACCACGTAAACAAAGGTACTGTTTTTCTGAAAATGAAATTGGACCTAAATATGTTTAAACGTTGTGTTATTACTACAAATTAAATCGCGTTTTTATTGTCGCCTGACACGTTTGACAGACTGTTATCAACCTGACGTCATCATTGCTCGGGTTGTTATCAAGCAGACGTCATTTAGTAGGAGGATTTTACATGGGCTGTTACAGATCTACTTAAATCTACAGTCTGCTGGTGAGTGATTGTAAAAGTGCATACAAAGCAGTGCATGGGTTTCTTTTAACTGCCCTTTCTCTTGTATGTCAGGTGTATTCTGGGGTGGTTAAACCCCAGCTTGTTCTTTTTCCTGCTCTCTCTCTC
Organism: Oreonectes daqikongensis; assembly: GCA_026939265.1. Lineage (NCBI taxonomy): Eukaryota > Metazoa > Chordata > Actinopteri > Cypriniformes > Nemacheilidae > Oreonectes > Oreonectes daqikongensis. The sequence goes on from JAOTQM010000117.1 coordinate 2,863,445, forward strand.
TCTCTCTCTCTCTCTCTCTCTCTCTCTCTCTCTCTCTCTCTCATGAATAGTTGACATTCCCCATAACCTCTTGATATTGCAACACGGTTTGTACTGTGCATTTTTTTGGCACACACCTTTTTGTACATATGCTATTCATATGATCTTATAACTAGTTATATATCTGTGAGTACTGGACGCTTCCAATAACATCTTTTCTTTTATGCATATTTGGATAATGACATTTTGATGACTCATCTTGCACTTCTAGGTGTATACTCATGGCATTAGCAAAGTATAAAGCACTTACATATTCTGGTTAGTGGCAGTGATGTAAACCTCAGGTTATGTGCTATTAAAAAAATGGACAAGCCCTTCAATTGGTAATACTTAAACAAAGGCTTGGCAAGCCACCACGTGTTTTTCAAATGTTGTGCCCTATCGTCCTTGACAAACACGTGTAACCCCGGGTTATTTTGTACTCTAGTGTATGTTCTTGTGTCTGGAAATCATTTACTAAGTAGGTGTATGCGAACTGTTACACCACCTCGCAAGACATATTGTTTCTTCTAGATGATCACATATGGGTAACAATGCTTTTGTTTCCATAGATTTAATTCTAGAAACTCGAACACAATTCCCAGAGAGACATGAGCTCACACAGGAGACCTGCCCGGCTTCAGACGGACTCCGATTCCGGTTCCTCCTCGGGCCGTGACTCGACCGCACCAGGTTTAGAGGAGGGCGCTGGTCTCTTCACCAAGCTGATGGAGCTGCCGCTAGCCAGACTGTCACGGCAGCAGCTGAGAATGTTGGAGGATCATCGATACAGCAGTGAAGGACGGTCCCTTCTGGAGCCTTTCATGCAGGGATACTGGTGCTGGCTAGTGAATAAAGTGCCTCTCTGGATGGCCCCGAATCTCATCACGATAGTGGGACTCGCTACCAACATCATAAGCACTTTGATACTGGTGTACTACTGCCCTACTGCCACTGAACAGGTACTTAATCTTATTAAACACACACAAACCATCTCATCCATGTTTAGTATCGACCATGTGTTGTGTTTCTCTGTTTATCGTGGGGGTTTTAAAAACTGTGTTTTTGCAGGCACCTACATGGGCATACCTAGCCTGTGCTCTGGGTCTGTTCATCTACCAATCACTGGATGCCATCGATGGGAAGCAGGCACGACGGACCAATAGCAGCACGCCGCTGGGCGAGCTTTTTGACCACGGCTGTGACTCTCTTTCTACAGGTCCGCTTACATTTGTGTATGCTAGTGCATCTTTTTGCTGTGATATTACCTTTTGACCCTTTTTGTGCATGTTTTACTGAAGTCTTCATTCATGTTGTGTATTTCAGTGTTTGTGGTCCTTGGCACATGTATTGCAGTGCAGCTGGGTACTCACCCCGACTGGATATTTTTCTGTTGTTTCGCGGGCATCTTCATGTTCTATTGTGCCCACTGGCAGACGTATGTTTCTGGAACGCTGCGCTTTGGCATGTGAGTGCGGTCTTGGTTTTAAAGTTGGATTTATCATGAAACGTTTGGCGATGTTCTCGGTTCTTCGTGTTGAGAATTCCTAAAGACAGCTGGTGTGTGTACTTTAAAAGAATGCAAATCTGATTTTATTCCTCTCTGTTTGGCATTTGCTTGTCCAGAATTGATGTGACTGAGGTTCAGATCTTTATTATAACCATGTACTTGCTGGCCGCCGTCGGAGGAACAGCTTTTTGGCAGTTTGTGGTAATTGAAGCAGACTTAAATAATTTTTTAACAATGTGATGTTTGTGAACAAATGTTCTTAATCCATACATCATGCTTGTATTATCATGGTCAGAAAATCTGATTGCATGTGTTCAGTATTATGACTTTTCATCATCATTCCCTTAAACATGTATAAATATAATGACATGACATCAGAGTAATTACATTATTTTATTCTCAGATCCCTGTAATAAATATCCAGATGAAAATAATCCCTGCCCTCTTTACTTTCGCGGGTGCCGTTTTCTCCTGCACAAACTACTTCCCGGTTATTTTCACGGGTGGGATGGGCAAAAATGGATCAACTATTGCAGTAAGTTGTTATTAATTCTGCGCCATTAGCAGGGAACTGTTTGGACATGAATTCTGTACTAGTTGCGCCAATGTTTGTCTTTTCTTTAGGGAACAAGCGTGCTATCTCCATCATTTCATATAGGTGTGGTTATCACGCTCGCCCTAATGATCTATAAGAAGTCTTCAGAGCAGCTCTTTGAGAAACATCCCTGCCTGTATGTCCTGGCGTTCGGGTTTGTCTCGGCCAAACTCACCAACCGACTGGTGGTAAGATCATAGATGAAGCCAGAATATTATATATATATATAATTAATTTGCATATACATTCAGAGAAATAATGATATATGCTATATATATAATGATAGCAAATAAATATACGGTCTATATATAGATAGCATAGTATATAAATACTATAACATGTTTTATTATAATAAAACTTTTGTAGCTGCTTGATTTTATGTGGTTAATCAATTTTGCAGAATATCTCAGTCTCAGACAGCATTAGTGTCAGTTAATCTGATGTCTGTGATCTGTTTTGTTTGCCAGGTTGCTCATATGACAAAAAGTGAAATGCATCGTAACGATTTGGCGTTCTTGGGACCAGCGCTGCTGTTTCTGAATCAATACTTCAACAGTTTTATTAATGAGTACTGTCTGCTGTGGGTCGCTCTGGTACGTCTGCTATCGGTCCATGTGTCTAATGTGAAATATAAGTGGGGCATGACATGAAAACATGACTTCCTTGCACTTTGACCCCTTTTAACTGCAAGAAAAGTGCACCTTCATTAAAAAAGCTGAAGCAGTTCTCTGTCTTAAAATCTTACATCTACTGTATCTAAACTAAAAAGCATTTTTGCTTTCTTTTTTGTTTCCCATTTGTTCATAGGCGCTGTCAGCATTCGATCTGGTACGCTACTGTGTGAGTGTATGTAACCAGATCGCCACACACTTAAACATCCGTGTCTTCTCCATCCAACCTCCATCTCCATCCTCACTTCAGCCAGACAGAGACCACCACTAACCTCTCGTCCCGTGTTCCTGAAACACTTCCTCCAGTAGGTCACGCACATCAGTGAATGTAAAACACAACCGTGATGGAGTCTGAACGGCTGCAGTTAGGAATCACTGTATTGTGGTATTTCGTAATGATTCGAGAATATATGAAGAACGAAAGGGAATTATGAAAAAAGTATCAAAGTATGATTGTTTCATCTTTAGTTATTTGGCTAGTTTTGTCTCACTGTGGTTTGTTTGTGAGTATGCGTGCACCTTTAATTGTTTAAAGGTTTTATTGTTTTTAAACGGACAAATTTTTTTGTATTTGGAAATGTTTTTCATCTGTTTTGGCCAAGTTCATAATTTATTCTAGAGAACAGACAACACTTTAGCTCAACGTGTTACGAGTTTTGGAGCTCTGTAGGGGTCAAGTGATCTTTTTTTTTTTGCCTTACATTGTTACATGAAATGAGAATTTCACTCTTGCCGGTACAAAGCAGTGTTGTCCTCCGAGTGAAACCGAGCAGACAGTCAGAGAGGTAAGAGCTGATTTTTATAAATTTAATGACAAGCAGGTCAGCCGGAAGACTTTCCATCATCAGAAGTGCAAACCCTGGTTTTAATATACAATTGTCTCATTTGATGACAGTAAAAATCTATACAGTATAAGTGTATCCGTTGTTCACTATGCATATGGATCTTTACATGTTTTGGAAGCCGTATAACTAACAGTATTTTGAGAGTGCCATTTTATCTGAAAAATTACGGAAAAATAGGAACATATGAACGCTTATGAACATACATATGAACGCTTAATTCTACATAACAAACCTAAAAAGTAGTATTTGAAATAAACCTGACAACCTGTGCTTTATTATTTTTTGCCGTCTGTAAACTGCGGTTGAAGTTGGACTCGATTTTAATCACGTCAAAGTTCTCGTGTAATTCAAATTCAAATAACATCATAAATCGTATATAACAAATTATGTTAAAAACTCTAGTCTAATTCGAACTAAAGTAAAGTACATTTATAGCATCAACAGAGATGTCTTCAATTAAAAAAAATTGACATGAGTTGTTATATTTACATTTATTTATCCGATATGTTTATTATTTTAACACACTTTTTTTGATGAAAACTGGATTAGACATTAAACGTACAGTTACGCATTGTGTGCTTCCAAGCAAGGGTAACATTGTTATAATTCCCAAACGTAATGTTGTCATTGTTTTGCATCTACCTCCAAGTACAGTAGTTACTTACACGTGTTATTTTGGTCTCTGGGTTTGTTTTTAATACTGCTGTGAATTTGCGTTGTGAATGTTTGTATCTCCTCTGTTGTAACATCGTACGATCACTCTATAGGCCGACCAAAGCTGCAGTACACACACAGTTGAAGCAAATGATGTCTGCCACTGCAACTGTATTTACATACATGTCTAATTTGTACCTTTATCAGGATTGTTGTTGTTGTTGTTCTGTTGATTTACTGCAAACTTTTTAATAGACTAATGGACATCAAATAAAGATTGTTATATTTATGTTAACTGATTTCTTGATCACTGCCTCTGTTTGTCTTAATATTTATTTTACCCAAAAAAATCCAATTGTTTTTTGGACATTTATAATGTTAAATGAATTTTTTGTGTAGACAAATGAATATGTTATGTATACATTGCACTTTCCAACACACCGCTGAACTTTGTGTGTGTGTGTCTGTGTTTTCGCTTGTTTTCGCTCAGAAAGTGAAATCACGCTGAATGAAGGTCAGCTGATTTTGGTCACAGGACTTTAAGCAAAGCATCACACACACAATCCTTAACAAAACTTTCCATTTACAGACTTCAGTCCTGTCTTGCTAACTTTTTTTTTCATTTTCAGTGTTTCCTAACATTCATTTCTGTGTGTCTAACAGAAACATGTCTTATGAGATGTATGTCCATGTCATCGACTAACACGCTGTGAACAGGGTTTTCATATCTGATGCTGAACTACAGTTGACCTTGTTTTCTATTCTTGTGTCTGCGTGTGTAAATAAGACGGTTCTTTGCGATGGGGTTGGTTTAAGTGTGTTTGCTCTTTCATCTTTGATGTGTGTTTGATATAATCTGTCTGTAAGCGAATATCTCTGGACCGGCTCTATGTGAAGCATCATGTGGTGGTTCAGACGAGGGCTCTGCGCTCTCCCCGTGTCTCTGGTCATCTGGTCGGCCGCTACATTACTCCTCTCGTATGCCACAGCGGTCGTGTTGGGCCACGCTGACCTGATCGTTCCATACATCAGGTGAGTTCTGCCTTCATGCATTATGACTGCAATTGCAATGCAGTTATTGTTTTGGGTTTTCTTTTAGTACAATAGTTGTAATGTACATTAGTTGATTGAAAAATGATCTTTATTCTTTCTGTCACACTGTGCATGTGTTTTGTTTGTAGTGATACGGGCACTGAGGTTCCTGAACGTTGCGTGTTCGGCTTCATGCTCTCGATCTCGGCTTTCTTGGGTAACGGGGGTTTTAGACGACTCACATTTGTCTGAATATAACGTCCGATTTTAGTCTGTAGCCCTTTAAAACGGAGGATTAAAAAAAGATTTGCTTGTTTTTACACTTGAAAGTTGGAAAGGATGAAAAAAGACTAAACAATACAAATATACTGTCTTGTCAGTTCGTTTATCTTAAAACTTACAATGCATTAGTATTTATGTTAATAATGTTAGTGTCCCAATCTTTGAGTGTGAATTTGTGTTTGCAGGCTTTGGCACGATGTATGTGCGATACAAGCAAGTTCAGGCTTTGATATCGGCCTCTGAGTCTGGTTTACAGATGATGAACTACACCGGTCTTCTTCTGGGCATCTTTAGCTCTGTAGGGATGTGTGTTGTCGCCAACTTTCAGGTAACACGGCCAAGACATTTCAGAACATTCAAGGTCACGGCTATAACAATCTGTGTGTAATATCCGTCATTTACATTCTTTCAGAAAACAGATATAATATCGGTACATCTCTTGGGTGCGGGCATGACCTTTGGCCCAGGGACATTGTATATCCTGGTTCAGACTGGTACGTCATCCCGCATGCAACCACGTTTCCATGGCAAAGATATTGTGTGGGCACGTATGGCGGTTGCAGCATGGTCTCTTATTAGCATAATATCATGTATCCTTTCATCTGTGCTGTGTTGAAATAATACAAAATAAATAAAAACATGTCCAAACGTTGGAATGGAAACTTATAATTTATGCTATACATTTTAGATTTGGCACGTTTTTAGAAACTATAGGAAAAGTAATATATAATTATTTTGAAAAGAAAATTTTGAATTTTGAAAATGTAATCCACATACAAAAGGTGAGAGGAAAGGTGGAATTTCGGTTTATTTCATTAAAACGCACAAGATCCTTGATAACAGATTATAAGTGCATGATTATAAGTAAATAAAAACTCTTCAATTTAACTTACAGTTTAATGCAAATAATATAATAAATAATTTAAGACAGTCTTGGACTTTTGGACCACTGTAATTTTTGGAAGACTCATATTGGTATTGTTAAGAACAATAATATATACATACAGAATCATAAAAGTCATACTTAACTGAATCGAAGTAATCATATCCTCTGTGTTAATGTATGATGCCCTGCCTGGTGTGGACGTGGCCAAGAAGTTACACTGGCGGCCGGGAGAGAGAGTAAGTCAGATGTTCTGAATATTTCCATGATAACACAGCATAATACTTGTTTAATATGTACTGCTTTATTATTGTCAGTCAATACATATCTGTTCTGAATTGGATGGTTTGAAGGTGCTGCCATTGATGACGTGTGTGGATAAACTCTTCATGTGTGTTGTAGGGTTTCATAGCTCATCATGTAAGTGCTGCGTCTGAATGGTCTCTGGCGTTCTCCTTCATTAGCTTCTTTCTCACATACATCCGTGATTTTCAGGTGTGTGTTTCATGCCATGCCATTGTAAAGTGATGATCTAGGTATTTTTAATGCAATAATATGTGTACATTTTTATCACCTGTTTGACTATGCAATCTCTTTTTTACCCAGAAAATTAATTTGCGGGTTCAGCCTATTCTTCACAGTAACCATCTCTATGACTATCCTCACTATGAAGGGAGTGAGCAGTCACCCCTGTTGGCTGGCACCATCTGACAAACTCTGCCATCTTGTGTCAGACATCAAAACTGCAGTGGATATTTAGTCTGTATTTTACAAGCAGATGCTCTATGTCAAATGTTACCAACTTTCAGTGCCTTCACGGTAGTTGCTAAATGTCAATACGATGAGAGATATATTTATTTTCATATCAGACTGAATCTGTATTTCATTAAAAACTCTGAGACATTTTGAAAGGCATGTTTTTTTATTTAGCTTGTTTCCACTGGCTCAGCTTCTGCAACTTTCTGGTCAAAAACTACAACCAAAGCTTCTAGCTGAAACAGGTCTTACTGACATTAAATACAGCAGCTTATTACAGTACAAATCCCCTGACACCCATCGAGACCTGAACACAAATGACAACAGCAGTAAAACAGACAAAACCATAAATAAAAAAATACTTGAATTTAATTCTATCCACAATCCTTAAAATATTTATACTACCACTTGATTTATTTCACAGCAGATTTACAATCAGACATTTGGCGAGTCCTTCAGCTAATGTTTCTTTGCCCTCTCTCTCATCCTCTTCTGGTATTCGGCGATCTTTCTCTCAAAAAAACCTGGAACAGAGAAAGGACAGACAATACTGACTCTCAGGATGTTTTGGAAAAAAATAATTTTAAATATTTGTTTATCCACCTCCGACATTTATATTTAGATGAACATGTTGTTTTTCACTCATATTGAAGATTTGTTTTCCTCTGTACATTTTATTTACAAAACATATTTAAATCTGTAAAAGGATTTAGAAAGGCTGAAAATGCCATACAAATGTTCTTACGTATAAATAATGACAATAATAATTGATTGTCTTAACAGTAAGGCAAAGGGGGCGTGTCTTACCTGTGCCGTCCTGTGATGCGGGCCTCTGCTCCACCTCCTGAATGAAGAGGTCGAACATCTGTGTCTGTACGAACTTTTTTACAAATCGACGTGTGCTTTTAGACTCTATAGCTTTACAGAAATTCCTCTGCTGGAACTCGCCTCGCTTGTCCTTGTCGTTCCGCACAATGTGCTTTGCGAAGTGCCCGACGGTCTTGATAAAGAAAGGCAAAAAAGCTTCTGGGACGACTTTGTTCAACTCCTCAAGACCTGCAATGATAATAAATTAAAAACATTTTTTTTTTAAACATTGCTAGTTAAAAACTCTGAATACATCAGCTACGGTAGATTTAGTTTAAGTAGAAACATTGCTTACTTGATTTGTTGTTTTTGGCACCGAGGGCCTGTTTGATTTCCTCTTTGAGTTTGTGAGGTAATATTGTGTCCTCATCGCCCATCTGTTTGAAGAAACATTTCAACCTCAATCGACACATTTCAGAATAAACATTAAAAAAACTCTTCGTGATATGCACAAGATGGCCAAACTTACACACTTGATAAATGTCTCCTTTCTGTCTTCTGACAAGTCAACAATGAGCACCTGTAAGAGAGTCCATGAATTTAATCAAGATTGAGATTACAGTGTTTAAAACTGTAATGTGTCAATAAAGGCACTGACCTCCGTCTGGTCAGTGACCCCATCTGCCAGGCGTTTCTGGACACCCAGCAGGTATGGCGTGGGTGCCATGACAACATCGATGAGGATCTCCGGAACGATGGATATGAGCGTGTGCTGCCAGATGAATGGATACAAGAGAACAGCCACCGCGTGGATCACCTGAGATAATGTACTGCAGAGAGATAGAGATGAAAGTGAAGTAGTTTCAAAGCATTTTATCAGACAAATATGTTTGATTTAAATCCCGAGTATGTAGACTTGTTTCTGGACATTTTTGTTAGCGATTTTGCTGCATCCACTCACAAAATAGTTTTGATATATTTTTTGTAGGAAATGTACAAAATATCTTCACGAAACATGACCTTTACTTAATATCCTAATGATTTGTGGCATAAAAGAAAAATCGATAACTTTGACCCGTACAATGTATTTTTGGATATTTCTACGAATGTTCTTGTGCTATTTAAGATTGGTTTTGTTATCCAGGCAGGCTCACGTTTATATTCCTCAAGCTATGATTTCGAAGTGAACAAATGATTTGAAAGTGTTCTCACATGTGAGCACTTGATATCTGTAAAGAAGTATAGCATTTTAAATGTCAGCATTTTCCTAATGAAACACAACTGAATGATGTGTCTAATTTAGAGAACTATGTTTAACAACATTTGCAAAGTTTTTTATTTTAATGTGCTTGCACTTGAACAGACTTGAAGCAGTAAACTCTGTTATTTTATTTTCTGGCAACAAATGTAATGTAACACCTCTAGTTCGTGTGGCACTGAATAATAATAAAACATCTATATCATGGTTTTTATAAAGTTTTTGCTAATACACTATCAATAACAAGATAGTATAATCTATCAGATCTATGATTATAATACGATTACAAACCTACAGATAATTATTAGAATAAAAATAATCAGATAAGAATCAGAAAGAGCTTTATTCCCAGGTCTGCACATACGAGGAATTTGTTGTCACAATATTGTTGTCACATTATCACAGTTTGCGTAAGCAGTACTGTACTAGAAAAAAAAATATATAGTAATAAACTAATAACTGCGTGTGTGCGTGCGTGCGTGCTGTATTACCCAAGCTCCTCAGCGATGAAGATGATTCGCCTCTCTAATACAGTAGCAGCGAACACCAGGAGCACCTCCTCATCCGAAAGGCAACTGAACAACATGCGGAAATCCACGTGTTCCAGCCAGGAGTCTGTCGGACGAGTTAAACTGATGGTCTATAGAGAGAGACATATTTGATTAGAAATAACAGCAGTATGAACACATCACCTAAAGCTATAGGATATTATACCCACATGCCTCATGGTCCTTCAGCAAATTACATTTAATTATTTCATATATTTTAGTTTGTATAGTTAATTTATATATTTAATATATTTTGTTTTATTATTTTATTTTGAAGGAACGGGTGCCGTGGCTCCATCTTCAATATATATATGTATATCTTTTTTATATGGTTTTAATACCAATCAATTATTATTCAGCATTATCCTATTTGAAATAGATGATTTGAGTATGATTCAAATAAATCAATACTTTACCCTTTTATTTGTGATTATGATATTAACAATAAAACAGTAGAGAGTAGATGTTACTAAAATAATTCACTGTTTGAGTCTCTGAATGCTTAGGACTCTCTTCCTGCTAGGTCACCGTGGCTGTTAAAAGGGACCTCTTATCATCAGGTTTAAAAACATCTTCTGCTAGTACGCACTTTATCCTTGAGGGGTTGTGTGTGTGTGTGTGTGTGTGTGTGTGTGTGTGTGTGTGTGTGTGTGTGTGTGTGTGTGTGTGTGTGTGTGTGTGTGTGTGTATTGTTTCAGGAAAGTGAGGATAAGTGGAAAATCTCAAGATGGGCATGACGACCGGAGACCTAGTGGCCTTTTGACACAGTTCTATAGTATATGCCTGTCATCTTTGATAATCTATAGGACTACATATTTCATGACCCTAGAAGTGTTTGAGCTTTATATTCTTGTGTAAGTGATTATCTATTGTTTAACCAAGCACAAGGTTCTGATTTACCTAAGTAATGACGTAGGTTAGATGGTTTTAACTTCTATGACAAAACTACACACAATTGTTCTTCAGTAAATCTTCTTTGATTGATTGCATTCCTGATTCCTTTTCTTCATTATCATATCTGTAAATTCCCTGACAATTTAATCATTTAAATTATTGTTTAAATTGTATTTTTAGTTTTTCTAGTCAAACTGTTTTTCCCATTAAATGTTTAAATAGCTTTAATAATAGCTTAATATTGTGGGGAGGTTTGATCCCAAGGAAAACGTATTTTTGAGCAAATAAAATGCATAGCTTCCCTAATACTTCTTTCTTATGGACCTTTAACTTTCAGCAGAATAATGGGCAATACTATAATGTGAGGTATGTGGAGATCACTTGAATGGAACATTACATACAAAAATGTGCTCAAGGAGAAATTCAAGCAGAACTGAGTCAAGTCTATACACAGCATGAAGACATACCTGCAGAAACAGCTCATCTCTGACCTTCTACCCTGAGGTACTGTATGAGCTCAGCTCTTTCTCCTGTGTGTTTGTGAACGGCATGTCTATGCCTGCAGATGTGCTTGTTTGGATTAAGTGATAGATTATTTTACACCGCCTTGAATTTATTATAATTTCACTCCATGGTTTATAATTACTAGGTCACCAGCTTTTATTCTTTATGGTTTTACACCCATATTTTATTTCCTCCTCCTCTCTGTTGTTCTTGATGGGAAATGGTTGACTAATACCAGTTCCTACAAACTTGTGTTTGCCAATATTTTGCTGTTAACAGTTGACTCGGGCTGCTGTAAATGTCATGAAAATTTAAAATATAGCAGCTGTTGGATTGCCCAACTACTGCCTCTGTAATCCATTATGAAATTTAACCGTAAATTTACTGGAATAAAACGTTTACAAATTAAGCATATTGTACCATATATAATGACTGTTTGAGAAAGATTTTTAACAATGAGTATTGCAATACTATAGCATGTCTAGTTAATAAATACCCTTTTTGAATGGTATCTGGTGGGCATGTCTGTGTAGTTCCCTAATACCAGCTTCTTTAAAAATGTGTTGTTTTCTCGCAAGTCCTTACCTCAGTGCCTCTTTCTGGAATAAAGCTCTTGATGTTGACGGTGTGTCCAGGAGCAGGAAAGGCAGACTCTCTCAGGCTCTGCATAAATGGATAGATCATGGCCATGGAGATCTTTCTGCGCTTCTCCACCTCATCAAAGATCTGAAATGTCAAGCAGGAAAGTTGAACAATGCTGCAAACAGACAGCGACAAAAAGAAAGAACTCACTTTCACTAAACATAATGGGTTTTTCATCTACATGAGTAGTTTTAAACATAACCTCATTACTTACGCATGTAAGTTATTCTAAAAATATAAGCAATGCCTTCTTTTCAAAGACTCTAAGGTCATTGGCTTTGGTGTTTGACCTGAACAAACAAACTCATTTCAAACATCAAGAGACACGCTTACCGCAGCGGTACCTGTACAAAGTTCAGCCGAAACATTTACCAACAACTGTAGCATTTTAGCTCTTGTGTTGTGTGTTTGTCTGCAAGCATGTGTAAGGCAGACAGATGTCTCTTTTTTAAACAATAGACATGCATTTCTAGAGTGTTTTTCTATTTGTTTATGTATATTTATTTCAATTTGGTGTGCGTGGCAAAAACTGTGTGGAAATCCTACTTTCGCTAAACAACAGCACTATTTGGCTAATGTGGTCAGCGTGACTCTTTTGACCTATTTATATGCGGTGTGAAATGTTTGTGCAGGTAACAGTGCAAAATAAAAAAACGTTAAAGAGGACGTACCTTGGAAAAAAGTCCAAAGCAGGCTACATTACTGATGATACAGTACGCCTCAGGTGGACGAGCTCCCTTCCCATCAGGCTATGCATGAAAACAGAAACAACAAGTCAAAAAAGTATATATAAAATAGTCTGCATTGTTTCTTAGGAAATGTTTACAGCATCTATAAATATATTTTTCTGCGTTGCAAGATTTCTGAGGAAGTGAGTAATGCTTGACAATGCAGATCTCACTGCCATGATGCTAAAGTGATGTAATTGGTTGCCAGGGTGTTAATATGTGACGGTTAAGGTGTTCTGAGCTAAGTATTTGTTTTCTTTTGTTTGTCTTAACAAGTACTTCGGTAAAAAACCAGGTCCAAATTTACCAGCAGCCTCCTACAGTATCCGTTCTTTCTGGTTCCATCAACATCTGTAAGCACGAAAGAGAATGTTTCACTGTGAAGCAGACAAAAAGAGAGAGAGAGAAATGGAGAGAGTGAAATACAGTGCGTCCACAGTGCATGCTGGGAAAAATGATGTGGACTTGAAGTCACAGTACCTGCAATATTCTGTTAAAGGGGCCCAGTTAACACCCTCTGGAAAGCAAAAGAGTTTGAGAGCCTTTAAGATCTTCTCTTCCTCCTCCTTCTGAAATCGGACCATTCCGTCCTTCTGTGGTTATGATAGACAAAAATATAAAGACATTACCAACCAGCATTATTGCAAACCTGTATGATATTCTTTCTTTTCTTATTTTTACTTTTTAAACTGAAAAAAATTTTAATACTTTTATAATAGATGCAATGATTTTGAAATCCAACACCTGAATTTTTTCTAAATACTCTGTACATGCGCCTACACGCAAAGCACATGGTCTGTCTGTATCACCTTAGGGAACTGGTAGATGATCTGTGGTTCATATGTCTTCTCTTTTGTCAGCTTAGGAGTAACCACCACCAGATACTCGAAGAAAAACTGGCCACTGGCGTAGCGCTGCTCTTTGGACTTTTCTTCGACGGGAGAAAGCTCTGTGCTAACATGCAGGTCTTGTTCCTTGGAAGCTCCTATAAACACAAACATATTAGATTCAATGATACGTTTGCCTCTTTATAATTAAAGCAATAGTTCACTTCACTTATAAAATGATTTCCCATTTAGTTTCAACCTGTTTGACTTTCTGTGGAACACAAAGGGGGGCACTTTGAAGAACTGTACTGCTTGCTCTTTCCAATGAGAAAGAAAGGCATATGGCTTTGGAATGGCATGCGAATGAAGAAATGATGACATAACTTTTTATTTTGGGTGAACTATTGCTTTAAGAGATCCACACCGATGCTCCTTAACAACACTGTCGTTTCTGTTATATGTTAACGCAGACAATATATTTGTTATTAAACCAACTATTATATTCTGTAATGGTCAAAGATAAGGTTTTCTTAAAAAAAAGCCCAGTATCAAACCACATGTGTAGTGACCTCAGGATCAAACAAGGAACGCTGCACCACGAACAAGCACAAACAAAATCCCTGTGAAAAAAGTTTCCTTAACATTTCATTCAGATCCTGCTTAGACAGCCTCCCCCAACACAGAGCAAACAAAGCCGAAGGAATACCGTAGGAGTCCACTTAGTCTTGTTCTAGCTTGACTTGCCTCACCATGGCAACTCTCAATGTGCCTTTCTATAAAGGACAGAACAATAACTGCTGCTGACAAGCGAAAAGACCAAAAATGCACTAAAGAACATATGCAAATTGTGCAATTTGAGTAACTGTGAACCCTCTTGTAATTTATATGAATGAATTTTAAACACAACATACAAATTTACCTATAATGTTTATGCACAAAGTCTTAACTTTTGACTATAAAGAATACGCTGAATTAGTTTAGATTTATTAATATATATGATTAAATGTTTTGAAGTTGTCTACTAAACTATGACATTACAGCTAAACCTAACCATTTTAAACATATACAATTATTTGCATCCATTCAAGTGCTTATAAAAACACTTTTGGCACATAAAATATACAAAACATACATAGTCAAATCTATAATGCAAAAGGATTTTTGTGAATGTGAAAAGAATGGTCTGATGGGATATTTAAGCAGCTAGATGTGTGTTTGTACAGATTATGAAGAAATACTCAAATAACTGTTTTCTCACTGTCTTTGCTGATTTTCCCACGGAAGGACGAAAATATACTACTGAACCTCTTCATGGCTCCCATCTCTTGGTCTTGATCATCACCTGGAAGGAAGACACCTGAACGACAACAATACAAAAACAAACAAGTCATGGATTAAATGATCACCTGCAATGTTCACAGAGGTTGCATTTATTAACATTATTTATCAGCAAATTTGTCAGCATTTCTTACATTTTTGTTAATGCTGAAATGAACATGAACTAAGATTAATAAATGCTGTAGATGTGTATGAGTTTATGTTATGCATTAACTCCTGTTAACAAATATGACCTTATTGTACATGACCTACATGATATTAGGCTTTACATTTAGTTATTTGTTCATTATCTTTGGTCACGCTTCAGTATAGGGGGCAATTCTTGCTATTAACAAACCATTAACTACGACTTTTTCCCCAATAAACTCTTAATTTGTTGCTTATTAATAGTTAGTAAGGTAGTTGTTAGGTTTAGGTATAGGGTAGGATTAGGGATGTAGAGTATGGTCATTCAGAAAATGTGCTTTAGTAGTACTAATAAACAGCCAATAATAGGCATGCAACTAGTTAATAGTGAGATTTGCCCCCTATACTGAAGTGTTACCTTTTCTTTAAGATATATATTTACAATTTTATCATTTCTGCTTTCTAATATTTCAGCTGAAATCTGAAATTCGTTCTCTTACTGAAAGTTTACAAAAGTGTTTTTGATCACGTTAACGCTGTCAGGAAAACAGATCATTGCTCAACTTGCATTGGCATGTCATTGCATTACAACTGAATATCTGAAGAAAACATCACCGATACAATACTGTAACACAACCAGTCAAACCATAAACTGTCATCTTTTGTTTTTAGACAGATATTTACTATACAAAGTCTATCATCACGCATAATCGAAGTTGTTCAAACACCTTGCTCCATCTAACGTTATTTAGACTGTAAATATCTTATTTAAGTCTTTAAGGTGTTTTTCTACTCACACGCATGAAAGTCACAGAAACAGAAGTGGCTGTATTGGTACACAATATCTAATAATAATGTATTTTCAATAATTCGCACTCTCCACAGAAGTGCAACTTACTCCGGTGTTTGGACTTGGTGGATTTTGTCTTCGTTGCTCTTCTTTTGACACTAGATAGAGTAATTCCTTTCATATTCCAATCTCTTTGTGTAGGTTTCTCCATATTGTAAACTAGCGTGATATTGAACTAAAGATCTACCGACAGCTATTCTCACGAACGGCGCGAGATCACGATATTAACTACAACGGGTGCGCGCGGGGTGCGAGTGCACTGCAGGTTCGATTCGCGAGCCGCTGCTTTAAAGCGATTCTTTTGAACAATTCTTTTGCGCACACTTAAAGGAATAGTTCACCCAAAAGTGAAACTTCTGTCATCATTTACTCCCCCACTTGTCATTTCAAACCTGTATAAATGTCTTTGTTCTGCAAAACACAAAGGAAGATATTTGGAAGAATGTGAGTAATCAATCTCACCCCCCATTGACTCTCATAGTATTTAATTTCCCTACTATGGCAGTAAATGGGGGTTGAGATCTGTTTGGTTATACTGACATTCTTCCAATTATCTGTGTATTATAAGTGGGTGAGTAAATGATGACACAAGTTTCACTTTTGGGTGAACTCTTCCTTTAAGTGTGCGCAAAAGAATCGTTCAAAAGAATCTTTAAACTTTCTTTAAAAGTTGTGTTGCTCTTATTTTCTCTTTTAAAAGCGGAGAAAACTAAAATCTCTCTCCAGGGTAAAAGTGTGCTTTGGGTTTTCCATCCCCTCAGCATTGGCATAAGGGTCATAGACTAGAACTTTATCTCAGAATGAACAACAACCAGGTTGACAGACTAAATGCAAAGCGTATTCTGAACACAAGTTCGGAAAATTGCTTTTTAAATGTGTTTATAGGTTGTGTTTATCCTTTCACTACCTTTACCCGACCAACCCAAACACGTCTGCTGGTCTGTTTCACTTCAGTAAACTCCAAAGGTTAAAGTCCTACCTTTGCTGGTCTCAATTCCTCCATCCGAGAAAGCTCTTCTCATGTCTGTGGTGCCATCCTCTTCTGCACCTTTAGATCTTTCTGTAGACCAGGACAGAACTTTACCAGTGTGCTAAGTCATCGACATTATGTGCATCTGCCAGTTTATTTACAAAGCTTCTATGGCTAATGTAAAGAAAGGTGTGTAAACTGACTCACGGTCACGTCGTTCACCTCTAAAAGAGGAAAATAAACGCTTCCTGAAATTATTCTCCCCTTCATCCTGCGATGGTCTAGCTATAGTAGCCAAACGAAGTAGTTAGAAGTCTTTCTATTTATATTGTTTTAAGTGTAGTGATTCAAAATCATTCATGTAAAACTATTAATAATTTTATAATGCACATTTAAAGTACTTACTCTTAAAACGCATGGAAGAGAAACCCCAGGTTCCCCTGGGTGATGTCATGGTGTCCCCTGTTTACAAAACAAACTTTTGTTCAGTCGTCAAATTTTCTCCAAGCACGCGGTTGTTTACAATAGCTACAGTATTTTTTTTCTCCATCAGTGATTAAATTCCAAAAACACATTGATTTACAGTTTAACAAAGTGTTTCAGAGAGAGCTGTGGTTATGCTCCATATATGAAACTCATATATAAG
Organism: Oreonectes daqikongensis; assembly: GCA_026939265.1. Classification (NCBI taxonomy): domain Eukaryota; kingdom Metazoa; phylum Chordata; class Actinopteri; order Cypriniformes; family Nemacheilidae; genus Oreonectes; species Oreonectes daqikongensis. The sequence continues at coordinate 2,880,829 of JAOTQM010000117.1, forward strand.
AAACTTGCATAGATTATCCCAGAGGACAAGGTCATAGTCCTCTGGAACCTTAAGTAAATATTAACAAACTAAATCTCCGTCATTAATGGTCCCACGTCTTGTTTGAGTGCAAGACACACCTAATACTGCAGGTTTGCTGACATCACATAAATGAATAATCTGCTTTACCATTGCCATGTTGGTCAGTTGTGTCAGCTATATCTTGCTGTTAAGGATATTTCATTTTCTTTCATATTTTTAGAGCTCAGTAAACAAGTGCAATGTACAAAAATGACATAAACACCATGTTTTTCACACTGCAACCCTTCACATACACACTTTACATGCCACACAACCACAGGAAGTCGCAGAAATTCAGTTGCTTTGTAGCAGAAAGAGTTTGTCACATGCGATGCGAGCTTGCTGCTGTGCCATGTCAAAACTTTATGACATACTAAGGTATTGCACATTTTTAATAAAAATGTTCATTTTGCTTTATGTTATGTTTTGAACTCAGTTCATACAGTACTTCAAACAGGAATGTCCATCCTCTCCCATACGTTTATGACCATGTTTTTGTGAAAGACGTGGTCATTTAGTATACTCTGGGTCTTTTTATAGCGTACTGTATTTCCCACAGGACGGCTTCAGGTCAGCACTAGGTCTTCCTGTTGCCCCAATGACTCTATCTCAGTTATGTGGGAATATTTTGAGAATGCACTTCGTGACTTTTCATTCTAACCTGGTAAAGATTTGGAGTTGAACATGCAAATATTTTACACAACGATATCTCCAACGAATTAACATGAATACAAAATCTGCATTAAACTTAATTTGTATTATTATTTACGGTGAAAATGTCTCAGGCCTGTTTTTCACAGATTGAGAACAGCATGTCTCCATTACTACTTAGAACCAGACAGACAGACAGACAGACAGACAGACAGACAGACAGACAGACAGATATGTAAAGATGTGGGTTGTGGTGGCTGGTGGGAACCAGTGAACTCCCCCAAGCCAGACATCAATCAAACATTGACTCGTCCATTTACTCACCCACTTGTTCTCTTGTTCTCTCTTATTATTCCAAATTAAAAGTCACAAACGTTAACAAACAAAACATCATTCATTGTCATGAGGAATATGGTGGGACACGACCAGTACATGACACATGAAGTGTCTGAACTATACGGTTGTTTTACTCCACATCACTGTACTTACCCAAATACATATTATGTCATCATTTATTAACTCTCATTTATGACATTCCAAACCTGTATGACTTTCTTTTATCTGTGAAACACAAAAGAAGATATTTTGAGAAATGACAAGGGTTTGTGTCCATACAATGGAAGTCAATGAGGTCCAATCTTCTTTTGTGTTCCACAGAGGTAAGAAAGTCATACCGGTTTGGAATGATATAAAGGTGAGTAAAAGATTAAACAATTTTCATTTCTGGTTGAACTCTCTCTTAAACCTTTTATGTCAACAGTGGTTTACAACCCTTTTGTGTAATTGTTTGCCTTCTTTATGACAATAAAAGCCAGCTGTACTTTGTGAATGACAGAGAAAAAAAGGGACAAGATCTGGCCTAAAATCAGATTAAAAAATTGGGAAGGTGATGTTGAGTAGCTCAAAGGAATGTAGTTCCCTTTCAAATAGGTTTAAACAGATGTTCCTGCAGGTTTTTGACCCCAAACAGACTGAAATAACAGTGCTTGCCTTGAACCCCATTAACAAGGTCCTTTGTGAGAAACAATTTCAACTTAAAACATGTATTTACTTGTGCAGCAGACATAGATTATTGCAACCATAGTCACCCTTAAAAGAACACCTAACCAAAAATTGCAAGAACAGGTATATTGGAAGAAAAAATGTAAGATATATATATATATATATATTCTACTATAGAAATTGTACTCAGTTTTAGAATCAAAACTTTTTTAAGTGCTTTAAAAACTTGGATGAAGTAGTTTACTGTCGGTCAACAGAAAGACAAGTATCAACACGTGTACAGCACACACCCTTCTCTTCAAAGCATGTCATTATTTAATGACGGCTTCACCTTTTAATCTACAGAAGGTTTCTATTCGATACAATAGCGACTAAATCAAGTAAAAGCTAATGAGCGTGTGCAACAGGTTTGTTTATAATTGTGTTAAATAATGCTTAACAGGACGTGACTCTTGTATCACATCCATGTGCATTTTTTTCTGTGCCATGAAAGCTTGACTAGTAAGTTTGTTTACAATATGCTCTTCTTCTTTTTAGGACGGGTCTAGAACAGTTTTGAAAAGTCACTTCCCCAAACATTATGCCCAGGTGCTCTTTATCTGTCACAAACGTTGGCAAATCCTCTAGGGGGCGATAGCACCATATGACACAAAGATGTTTAAAAATCTTTCATTCATCAAGATGTAAATAATTTAGTGTGGATATACTTCATTGTATGTTCTTCTTTGAGGTGCAATGTTATTTGAATCATACTCTCTCTGTATACTATAAACTTACAGTAAAAACCAACCGACGCTAACACGTTTCATCTTATAAGGAAGTTTAGTGCTGAGTTTGAACTGTTTTCACTACAGGAAATGCAAACCAGTTATAAGTTACGTGTCACCAGCATCTAGAAGCCCTTAACGTGTTTTAAGACAGTTGCAACAGTAACTTTAACCCATTTAACTTAAATCATGTGTTTATGAAAATCAGGAAAATCAAGTCCTTTAAAGTACTGTTATACAAAATATTTGTCTTATTTGCAGTAACTTTCATTTTTTTAGACTTCAAAAAATTATATACTTAAAACTTTAAATGTAATGTTTTTTTTTTTTTTACAAATATTGGCAATAGATGTTTTAACATTAACCTGAAATAAAAAGTGTACATGCGTGTATACACAGTTTCACTCTCAACATTTCTGTTTATTATAAGAGCGTTTGACTCAAAAATACTGTGCACCTGTTCATCGTTTTATGATATTAAAGATCTTATTTTATCAAACACTTCCTTTAACGCTTACTATATTTTCTTATACTACTATATTTACCTGTCAACATCTTTAGCTACATTCTTATTTTAAACACAACTAACAAACCATTGCTTTCATGCAGACAGAACGCAATGTGCTTCTACAAAGTGAAAACACACTAAAACTTGTGAATGACGGTAAGATGTCATTGGCAGGTGCATGTGGTCTGTATGAAAATCTGTTCAAGGGCACTTACCACAAAGCCTCTCAGTCACTCCCGCTGGTAGATTAGGAGAGTCGGCAATCTTCGGATTGACTTGAGAAAATATTTACCTCGCTATAATAGTAAACTGGTCCACGAGTGCAAGAGCAAGTTGTCCCATTTCGGTTTACCTGATAAACCTGTTCGTTTTATTTATTATTCCCTGACGCGCATGGAACCAGTCCACACCTCACAGCCTATATCTTGTGTCTTTTCTCTCTCGCAGCTCTTCTGTGTGTGTTTACTTTCTTGTATGAGAATTTGATTGCTTTGTGGTTTGTGTGCTTTGAGGCTTCTGCTTTCCTATAGAGGAAGTGTTCATGTAACAGAAGAACTGAGCAGACTTTAAGCAGTCACAAAGGGGATTTCCTCATTTAATATTCTGATGTTTAACAGCCATTTCTGGTCAGCCTGTGCAGGTATATCACATTCGTTTATGTGGATGGCCTAAAAAATAGGTACACTTTTGATATTGTCTCCTAATTATAAATATTTCTTTCTTCTTTTGAGCGCCTATGAGGAACTATTTATGCTGGATTAATGGTCCATGGAGAAACCAGGTGATCCAGGTGGAATCTGTTTTTGAAAAAATGGTAGAAGATGGTGGGGGAGAAAGCATATGTGAAAAGTGAGTTCAGTGTGAAAGTATGGAGTAAAAATCGTATGTCTGACGTCGATTCTGTGTCTCATCTGCTCCTGGAGTTCTTGTCTGATTGTTGTATAAACAAAGCGTTGTAGAACAAAGCAGTCTATACATGCATTTGACATTGAAACCGGATTAACTGTCTTCCTGCACTTGCTAAGCCTGTTTTCCCACAAAAGGTTTTTGCTTCTGCTTATTAACATTATAAATGCAGAAATGAGAGTACATTTTAATAAAAGCTATTGTTCAATAGTAATAAAACTAACAGAACGTTTCCATTTTACCGTAAATAGATTACCTATAGATTACCTTAAATGGAAGTAATGAATCCCATTTCCTGGATTTGAGATGGGTGTGAATAATGATGTAATCGTCTTGCTTGAATAAGAGAATGAGAGGAGCTATCTTTAGGACACGGCATTGAGTGAAATTGGTTAAATGTATGTACAAATCATCATTTCAAAAGGTTTGATGTTATGCATGACTAAAAGTGGTCAGTGTGATACATGTAAACTGAGTCCTGACCTTTTGACTTTGTAAGTAGTTGGTAAGTCAGAACAGTGATGATGGAGTATGAAGATTTTCTACATCTTGTCTTCCGACTCATTCTCAGCAGCCCTAAGGCTGATTCATCTCAATGTACCACAAACAACCTTAAAGAATGTTTGTTTTTTGTCAATATTACACTCACCTGAAATGCATGAGCTGTGGTTCATCACATATTGGCCTTCATCACATTTTACAGTTCAAAATACAAAGACAGTGAGGTTGACTAATATCTTGCTTGCGTATCTGTGTTGCAGCGCTCTCTGCTGGTTGGGGATCGTAATAACGTTCCACCTGCATGCTTCACTATCTGTTGGAGATCCTCTCGTGTGTGACCACAACCCCTCATTTAACAATTGCATTACAACACAGACATCAAATGAAAGAAATGTGTTTTCAATAGAAAGAGGACAGTAATATTTAAGAAACATTAAGAAACATTTTACAGTGAATATAGATGTCGTAGAATATTACGACAGCAGTGTATTGTAACACCAATAACTGATAAGAAGAATAAGAAAAAGAAGGAGCTTTATTACCAAGTATGTTTACACACACAAGGAATTTGACTTTTGCGACAGGAGCATCCAGTGCAGAAGAAAGTAAACACGTAGTGCAAACATAGTGCAAAAGTACACAATAGCCTAGTGGTGAATAACACCAAGCAAAGGGGAGGGGAATAAAAACTGGAGTTAAATAATAATAATACACTATGTAAAGAAGTAAAAAATTTAAATAAATATATGTACAGACAAGAAACGACATATAATTGTTTAAATTAATGTGCAGATGTGTTATTTACAAATTTATCGTACCTGTTGTGGAATGTGCAGATGTGTTATTTACAAGTTTATCGTACCGGTTGTGGTCACAACTATAACAATGTTATATTTTATTTTTATATTAGTTTATATTAATTGACTCCAATAAGCGTTAAATAAAAATGTCTAATTGAATTGTAGTCCTTTGCCGCCATCATTTGGTCATTACAGTGTTTGCATTGTGAGTGCAATACATTAACTTGCCTGTAGTTGGCGCTTTTCTCCCATTCCCTTTTCCAGCCCCTTCTACTCTCGCGCAAGGAATGTGCTTGCGTTGTGCAGGAAACCGCTAGTTTCTGAAGACTATTAAATGTGGTGTACGCACAGTTAAGCGTATTAAATCCACATTTTAAGACAAAGTCACATTTTTAGAGAAACTGTTTTATTTTAGTTTGATATAACGCTTCCCAACAGCCACCTGGAATATTTTTTTGCGGAGAGTGGGTGTCGTTTATCTAAGGACTTGAGTTTTATGTTTCACTCAGCGACCGTTGACTTTTCGTCACACTGTTTTTGCCAGCATTAAATCTACTTCATAAAACTTTTTTTCGCCGAGAAAAGGGGAGTAAGCGTTGAAGATGTCCGTGGCGGGCTTAAAGAAGCAGTTTTACAAAGCCAGCCAGGTTTGCGAAATACTTTTTTTCCTGTTGTTTTCTTCCATTGAACCGCAGTGCTGTGCCAGTTAGCTTAGCTAAAAGTTAGCCTGCTAGCGCTGCGCCAAACTTCGCTCCGCTATTCGGCACTTTAAAAGTGTTTCGTGTGCTTTTGCATGCTGTGTGTAACAAGTTCTTGACGTGTTCGTTTGTGTATTTTGCTGTTGTGTAATGTCATGCACTTAAACAATATAAACTGCTTTCTTTGCGTTTTATTGTTGGATTGTGTCTCAATTCTGCTATAGTGTTACAATGCGTCGGCTTTCATATGCATTATAAATAGCCAGTGTCACTTTAATGCCACATTCACACCTAAGTAGAAGTGATAATGTGCAACACATTTGCGCAGTTTCCTTTTGAAATACAGCGCCCCCGTTTTAATATAGCTCCGTTTGCCACGTTTACTGCTGTAAATGTTTTGGCACGAATCATAAATTTGAGATTGAAACATGAAGACAAATAATAAAATTGTTTAGGAAAATGTATGCATGTGTATGTATGTGCACCATAGGCAGGGATTTACCGCAGCATCAAGTCTGCCCAAGATTACCGCAGTTTCCTTTTCAATGCACTTTGAATAGCATCTGTTCGCCAAGTACATTTTCAGTGGGTTTTTGTGTTTGCTTTTCGTGTTTCCATGGTTGTAGGTCACACTTTAAGCTGACGAATGTAGGTGGAAACTGTTAGTTTGCTGTGCTGGTTTTCATTACAATATTTTGCATAGACAGTCATGTAAATGTACAGTGTTTAACAATGTATTAGACCACCACGCATTTGTGCCACAGATGCTTTTAACTAACAGTATTGGTGATTGATGAAAAAAATCAAGTTATGTTTCTATCATGTTTAATACACCAGTATGTGTAAGCCATTTAGGCACAGTAGTATTTCTAATGCTAAAATATAAATATTGTTGTTATCCATACACTTTCAAATGTTTAACAAAAAAGTCAGATAAAACAGGAAATCAGATTATTCAGATGCCCTATTAACGTTACGGTTATTTACTTGCAGTCCTATAACCGAAAAAAATGTTTTTCATTTCTGACTTCTTAGAGAAGTTGAATGTGCCGGCTCAAATTTTGATATAAAAATGTGAATAAAGGCTATTTCATTGTTTCAGTTTATTTTTAACATAAAAAAAAAGTTTTTGACTGATTCCTAAAATATTTTCTCTGTATGATGACAGGTGGTCTAATAAAATTGTGAAGCACTGTATGTGTGGGTTTGTGTGTTAAAAAAAATCTCAATTTTATTTAACAACTACTGATTGTATTTGTAGGTTGTCATAGCATTCGTTCATATTTAGTTTGGATTATGTGTTTTTCTTATCAGTACCACCAGTCAAGAGTGAAAACTAGTGGTCGACCAATATGGCTTTTTTATACGATATTAAGAAAACACTGTGGCCGATAAGATGCCGATAACAAATGCAATTAAATGAGTAAATGGGAGACATACAGAAAATTGGTTAAATTAAATGAACAATTATTGTGTATTATGTGCCTAGTTAGTAACGGACTTGAACACATGAAGAGGTTCACACATGACGTTATATTAATAATGAGCAGCTAAACATGGCTTAATTTTAATAAAATATAGCAATTTAAACATATATTATACTTACTATTCAAGATTTTAAAAATCTTATACACCTTACACGACCCATTTTTTAATTTTTTTTTTAATTGAAATAAATTCAATAAACAACAAATTAAGTGAATCATTGCATTCCCCCTTTTTTTTTTACACGACCCATTTTACTGTGGTCACATTACACATGTCAAAAATGCCTGCTTTACATCTTTGTGCCATTTTACATTTATGCATTTGGCATATGCTTTTATCCAAAGCCGCTTACATTGCTTTATACTATACATTTATATGGGAGTATGTGCAATGCCTGGGGTCGAAACCCCCGACCTTGGCGTTGCTAGCGCCATGCTTTAACCAATAAGCTACAGTTTTGATGAGTAAAATGCTAATGTGCTGTTTGACGGCCAAACAGAAAAATATATATATCATTCGGTGCAGATAATTATAAACTTCCAAATCGATCTATCACTAGTGAAAACACATTTATCTGTCCATGTTCTAGGGCAGCCATTGAAGCAGCCATTCTGGAGGCATAAAAGTGTTGTTCAATTTAAAGGGAGTCAAATCTGTCAGGAAACCCCATCCTAATATAGATTTTATTTCATTCCTGCTGGTTTAAGCTTTTAAATTTACATTTATGCATTTGGCAGATGCAAATGCATTTTGTGTCTGCATTTTATTAGAAGCGACAGACAGTGCATTAAAGCTATACATGTTTTAGTTTGTTCTCTGGAAATCAAACCCATGACCATTTATGGGTCTTGCTGTTCAGACTTGTCAATAGCTGTCGTAGGTTGTTTATGGCATTATTAACTCAACACTTCAGTTAATGTGTTTTCGACCATTTGTTAGTTTCGTTGCCCGTGGTCTTTTTTCCTGAGGGCACATCACAGATGTATAGGAAGCAGTGCATCTCTCTCTCTCTGCTGCACTCAGCAGGAAGGGACTATTTCCTCTTCGGAGCAGACCCAGATCCCCTTTGGGGACATACAAAAAGTAAAGACTGAAAGTACAGTGGAGCAGAGCAAACTGGACAGCCGGTGGTGAGCGTTCGGGATTGAGAGGCGTAGTATGAATCATGCAGCACTGAGGGGGTGGGGGTGCTCTTCTTGGCTCTTTTTATTGGACTGCAGTGCTGCAGAAAACGCATGCCAGCGTTCCACAGCAATCAATACTTGACAGAGACTGGAGACCCTGCCAAAGACAAACTCTCATACCAGTCACTCCCTCGATCCAGCGGAGAAGTGTTTCAGCTTTGTTGTTGTTGCTTTGAATATACACATAAAGTTCTGTATTTGAAAATGATGAGTGCATGTCTGCTTTATGACATGTTTTTAACAAAAGTACTTTCTTTCTGTGGTGTAATGCCAGCCTTAAAGGCCAAGTGTGTAATTTCTGTCACTTAACAGAACTGCAAAAGTACAACCCAACACCTCAGGTTCTTCATTTGTTTCTGTGGCAGTTCAGTCATAAATTCTGCTCTTTATTAAACTCGCACAGCAAAACATTACCTGTGGATCTTAATCTCGGTTGCAGTCTTTTCCTGCCGGGTCTGTTGGCAGCTGTGTGTGTGTGTGTATTTGTGTCAGAACAGAACTTTGCCTTCATTATCAGCATTGTGTCACAGCCAAACCTTTTGCATTATCTCTTACGCTGCTGATAAGGCCTCTTTTTCATAAAAAAAAATGCATAATCATTGTGTTGCTCATGGTGTGAGCTGAGCGTTTGCATTGTGGGAGTGTCTGACAGATCATTATTCTTGAGCGGAGCAAGGGTTCTCTGTCTCTCTGGAATTTTTGAAAAAATCTTCTGGAATATGCATGAGTTAAATTGACGTCATGCTTGAAGCCCATTATTTTTGTGTCGGTGGCTGTTTTTTAAAATATTTTCTGGTAGTGAATTGGCAGTATAATTCAGCCTAAACTCTTTCAATATCTTTCTAATTGTTAATTGCATAATTGTAAAATTAAAACTTAAGTCTTTGATCAATGTGATCAGTTTTATCCTCACAAGAACTGAATTTTCTTCCAGTTCAAGATTTACTTTTATTTGGAGCTTGAACTGTAACTCAATTTCTTTACATTATTGACTTAAAGCTGCGATCCTTAACTTTTGCTTTCATATCACCATCTCCGTTTTAATCATACAGTTCAATTGCAGATTATTTTACATATATATCTTCACGTGTGTGGAAGTAAAATGACGTCGAACTGACATTTCCCACAAAATTGAACCTGATATCTAGGGATGCATAGTATATTATCAGCCATATTGCTATCGGCCCAATAATAAAAATTTGATATATTAATGACGATAAATTATTTCCTCTGGTTGAATGATTTCTGTCTTGAGACCTGTTAGACTTGTGGCTATTGAGAACACTTTTCTAGGTTGCCCTAGATCATCTATCATTTGTTTATTAAAAAACATTAAAGCAGAAAAGTGAAATAATTTTTAGCTAGTGTAAAGAAGGCTTGGTACATGATTTTCGGAACGAAAAGAAAACTCTGTAGTCAATGTTTTAAAATAAAGTTGTCCACTTTTTGCCATGCTCAGAAAAATGTATATTAATATTTAGGTAATGTATATCGGCCAATATATTGGTTATCGGCTTTCATTGTTAAACAATTATCAGTTATCATTATTGGACAAAGTGTACATATCAGTGGCTTAAATCAATTATAAGCCAATATAATATAAGTTACTATATCTGTTTTTTGCTTATTTTTAGCAAAAAAGTTACGATTTTGCGATGCCGTCTTCACCTTGATTTAAATGTTAAATTAGTGGGAACTTGAATACGTCAGTCCGGGAGCATCCTTATCTATGGCCTTAATCTAAGCAGTATCATGTTTCCCACCTAATTTATCGTGTTGACTCTATCCAGTATCTTTCCCCACACCAACATATTGTAGATGTTTGGACACGGCGGTTGACTGCTTGCCACAAAACTCCAGTTAATTATTAATCTGTTTCCTTTTGTGCCCTGATCTGCTAAACGAACAAAATTGAGCAAATGTGCAAACACACTCGGGGATGTCGAGGAGTAGGAGGTCACTGCAACAGACACCTCCATGCCGAAAACACATGTATGGTTGTAGTGAAGCGTTCTTGTTCCCTGTCTTTTGTCTTAAAATAGCGGTGTTTGAGGAGGAATTGACGCCTGTCCTCCTATTTCCAGTAATTCCACAGTTTCCCCGTTTCTAAGCTTTACAGCAGATGTTGCAATAGCCTTCCTGAGGGTTTAAGAAACTATTGTTTTGAGTTCTTTACAGGCCTTAAACACAGTTAAATGTGGAATAGATCACAATGTAGTCAATGTTATCCCTTTTGCTGCATTTTAAATTGCAACTATAAAATGACATGTGTTTGCGATTATCGAGTGATGTAATCTGAAAAACATCCAGAAATGTGGGTCAATAAACAAGGAAACTACCAACACATGTTAGTGTAGACGGTAACCTAACATTGGGTCTTGTTTAACAGTTGCACCGTCACTGTTTAGCTTGGTGCTCTGTTAGCTTGTGACAAAGACATGTTTCTCTTAGGAATAACAGCTGGTGACTGAAACAGGTTCAGGCAACCCTGTATAGTGTTTGATGTTAGAAAGCTATTAATGCATGATATATTGTATGATAAACACAATAACATGCTACAAGCCAATGTTGGTGAAGAAGATTGCTTATTGGATTTACATGTGCACAGTGCCAAAAATAATCGACTTGTGAAAGTTAATCACACAATTTTCAGAACTAGAAGAGATCGCAAAATGTGTATGAATACATACATGGGTGGGAAAGTGTAAAGTGACAGGTGGCTAATAACTTGGCCTATGAGTTTCTTGTATAAGGAAATTTAACATCACAACTTGTTGGACTCTACTTTCTGACACCGCAAACCTCTTTTCTTGTATAACATTATTACTGTTTTCTCTGCCTGATGTTCAGGGGCATTGACTTACATAAGCAGTGCCAGATCTAGAATCAAGCTGGCTGAATCAGATTCTATTTTAAAGTCGTAACTTTAGTGCAAGATCTGTTAGCCTAAATGCAATCTAATAACACTGTACTATCTTTTATTTTACCAGTTGCATTTTGTGTTTATACTGGTTAAAGAGACCAGCGTGTTAAACTATGTGTGGCTCACTGCGCTGTTAAAATGATTTCTCTCTGTTGTGTCAGATGGTGAGTGAGAAGGTTGGCGGTGCGGAGGGAACAAAACTGGACGAGGAGTTCAAGGACCTGGAGAGAGTGAGTAGAAAGTGTGTTGGATGTATTTGGGGGAAAGTGCTCTCTGGAGACTTCCATTTAAACACATTAAATAATTGAGAGACTTGACCACTGTCTTATACATCCCCACAAGTGGCTGCGGTAACATGTTTGAGAATGTATCAAAAATGAGCTCATTAAAACCTTGAAAAAATCACACTTGCATGGGATCTCTCTGCTTTTTGTGTTAAAATGCACATAAAGAAAACTCCCACAAAAAGCTTGTAAAGATGTTTACTCCAGAGAAAAAAACGGGATAATGGCAAAAGCCTGTGCTGCAATCAATTTTATTAAACCTTTATTGAATGTTAAAATAGTTTAGGGTATTTACAACTTAACGCATTGACTTCTTGTCCTGTGTTTTTCAGTTTATTGTTTACTGTGTTTAATTTTAAGGGTATTTATAGCAAATTAAGGTTACATAATTCAAAGCAAAACTAAACAACATCCATCTGTTTTTATACAACAATCAAAATTAAATTGTTTTAAAATCAAAGAGTGGCTTTATAAATTTGATACATATCAATTACCTTATTTCTCATGTATATACTGTGATGAATACACATATGTGACCCCAGACAACAAAAGGGTCAGTTTTTCAAAATTTATATTTTACATAATCTAAAAGCTGAATAAATAAGCTTTCTATTGATACATGGTTTGGCTGAGATATAATTATTTAAAATGTTGGAATCTGAGGGTGCAGAAAATCTAAATATTGAGAAAATCACCTTTAAAGTTTTAAATCAGAGGCGCTGTAGCAGGCCGCTGCTAAGAAGAATCAGGTTTGTTTTAACGCTCTCTTTTGGCTTACCGCTGTAATGAGGTTGTGGAGAATAGATGAAATTCTAATCTTTACATCGATACCAAACTTGAGTGAGTAATTCCCAAAGAGCAGCAGCAGCGAGTGAAGTTTGTAGATGTGTTTCCGGCCATTTTTGTTAGCGATTTTGCTGCATCCACTCACAAAAATAAAATTTTGATATACTTACGGTAGGAAATGTACAAAATATCTTCATGGAACATGATCTTTACTTAATATCCTAAATATTTGGCAGAAAAAACAAAAATGTTGACCCATAAAATGTATTTTTGGCTATTACTACAAATGTTCTCGTTCTATTTAAGATGTATTGTGGTATCTTAATTGAGTAGCATCAAATAAATATTACTTTGATATGTAAATAAGTGTTCTGATGTCACAATAAATGATGCCAGTTGGGATTTTCAATCGAGAATCGTCTGTATTAATCTCAGTAACAGATAAAATAGTCGTTACATTATACTTCTTTAATTTACATGTATTCATGTAATTAAAAAGTCATTTTATCATCATGGAGAAAGACATGTGTTGGATGTTGTGTCTGTCCTGTAGTGATGTAATGTGTGTGGTGACCTCCCCTCTGTGTTTTTGTAGAAAGTAGATGTGACAAATAAAGCTGTGATGGAAGTCATCTCTAAAACGTCAGAGTACCTGCAACCCAATCCAGGTAAGAGCTTAAAACCCAGATTGTTGCATGGTTCTCTGGTATTTATTTGTATATACCGAAATATATACAACGTATCCCAATATATATAAGACTTGTATTGCCACAATTCCTTTGTTAATGTTGTGTGACACAGTATCCAAATGATTGACACCACCATAGTAAGTCTTTAGTGAGCTTTTCCTTTTTTTGTTTCTCACAGCATCTCGTGCAAAGCTGTCTATGTTGAACACTATGTCTAAAATCAGAGGGCAGGTGAAGAGTCCAGGTTATCCACAGGCAGAGGGGCTGCTGGGAGAATGCATGGGAAAGTACGGCAGAGATCTCGGAGAGGACACAAACTTTGGTGGGTTTTGCTTGAGGTTCACCTGTCATGTGAAAACAACCACACAGACACGGTACATATGCAAAACTGAGAACGTGTAATATTTGTGTGCAGGTGGTGCTCTGATTGATGTTGGTGAAAATATGAAGAGGTTAGCAGAAGTGAAAGATTCATTAGACATTGATGTCAAACAGAACTTTATAGACCCTTTGCAAGGCCTATGTGACAAGGACCTGAGAGAGATACAGGTATGCTTTCTTATTCTGTCTGTTTCTTACATATATAGACGTCCTAGAATACTAAAGAAGTAAAGAACTGTAGGGGTAACATAAGTATTTGTACGTTTTTTTCTTTTTTTAAAGAATAAATGTTATTCATATAATTTATTGTTTTTGCTCTGTCTGAGTGTACTTGATTGAAATGAAGTTTACTTCTTTGTCAGCACCACCTGAAAAAGCTTGAAGGACGCAGGCTGGATTATGACTATAAGAAGAAGCGTCAGGGGAAGATTCCAGATGAGGAGGTCAGGCAGGCCCTGGAGAAGTTTCACGAATCTAAGGAGGTGGCCGAGATCAGCATGTACAACCTTCTAGAAACCGATGTAAGAATTAAGCATCTGACAGCTTGAAACTTAATTCTGTGTATTTTAAAGCTTTCATGCGGGGGGTTGCTCTAATCCTATTAGCAGCACTGTATAATTTGATGTTTGTAATGTCTTGTCTCGCTGAGCATGTACTATTAGAAAGTTTTGGAAATTAATTTGTACGTTATTAAAATGAATAGTAACTCTTGACAAATTTTTGGCAAAGGCTGATGCTATTAGTTGTATTAAACCGACTCTTTTTTATTTGTTTACATCAGCCCATCAATGGGTCAGGGCAGGTAATCCAATAAATCTGTACTGCAGCTAAAAAACAATTATCCACTGATCATTGGCTGAAGCGTTGGTATCTGTTTTTTATTGGTGCCTGAGCTCCATCTGTTGGTTTACAATGGGAATAGCTTTCTACAGCTTTTTACATTTACATTAAGGCATTTAGCAGATGCTTTTCTTCAAAGCGACTTACAAAAGTGAGGAAACAATGAAGAGATTCATCACTGTAGGACATCATTTTTAGTCATCAGTAATAGATAAAAGTAATTCATTAAATATAAAGTATGCCAGTATTTTAATGCATAGTGAAAGTTTCCAGGTCTATATTCAGCAGTCTAGTAAGACTCCCATTCACAAACTGATGAATTAATTATTATCTAGCCTGGATGTTTATGAAAGCTATTGTGGTTGGAAACATTTTTACCATAAGATCTTTCTATGTGCCTGTGTAGGTTTGGCTATACTGAAGTGACAAATTATTTGAAAATGTCCTTACACATAAGTCAAACAAGTATAAAAAATTGAAGGTTTTGCTTTGTGATATTATAGCTATTTGCTATAATGATGGTTTACTTTTTAAGGAGATAAACATTCTCAGGGTCTTTATCTGTTTTTTGTGTGTGTGTTTCTGGTTGTGCAGATCGAGCAGGTGAGTCAGCTGTCGTCACTTGTTGAGTCACAGCTGCAGTACCACAAACAAGCTGTTCAGATCCTGGAGGAACTCTCTGATAAACTTGGAGACAGGTGTGTGTACGTGTGTTAGAGGTTGGGTTCTTATGAAATGTTAGCTAGCAGTTTGAAGACCTGAATGACTGTTTTAACTCAACAGGATGAAAGACGCTCAGTCTCGTCCTCGTAAAGAATACATCCCCAAACCCAAGCCTGTCATTGATTTTGGAGATACCACTGAACAGTCGAACGGTGGTTTCACCCAGACATCTGCCCCACCTGCACGCAATGCAGGTAAGACAAACCACTACATGCATAACGTGGTCATACGTTTAAAAAACACATTTCAACTCTTTCGCCGTTCTATTGTCAGTCAAGTGAGATATTGTGTCGCTTCAGGGTCAGTATAGATTGTAAACATCTCTGTTACGCTGAGAAAACCACACTAGTAAGAGAGAGAGGAGACACATTGTGCTTTGTTTGCCCGCGGCCTGGTGGCAGGGTGTGATGAGACCGCCTGTCCACGTGTTTGCTATTGTGAGTGTGAGCGTGTGTGTCGGGCAGACCAGATGGGCAGCTGTCAGCTGCTCACTTCGTCATCCAGTGACCCTGTTCTGTGTTCCTTCCCATTACATCATCAGCCCCATACCACCAGTTTGGCAGAATGACATCGAGGAAACCCAGATTGCGTGAGTCTGAGGCCATATGCATCTGTATGTGTGCGCACGGGGAAGCGTATGTGTTTGCGTGTGTCGTGGGTGGGAAGAAAATGAGGAAACAGGATGTGATTTATTGATAAAGTTATTATCGTTGGTTTCAACTATATTTAAATCTTTATACACCTGCGGTGGGATTCACAAACTAAACATTCTCATTATTTAATACACTTCCTATAAGGGGTGAAAATGTGATTCATAAAGTATGTTTGTGTAAAACGTCTATCTGTTATAAAGAAGTCATGTAGTAAAGCAAACAGGTTGCAGTGGATGTTGGGGAGGGCGCTTGATGTGAAAGTGTCTGCCTGTGTATGTATGTAAGAGCAAGAAAGATTGTTTGCGCGTGTGTGGTTATAAATGTGCACACGTGTGTTGCCGCCAAAAAGCGCAGCTCCAGCTAACCGAGTGAACACCTGCTACAGACTGAAACTTGGGGTCTTCTGTCACATGACCTTAGACCCAGGCTTTGGCCCCTGACCCCTCACTAACACATCTTAATCCAGATGGTTGCAGTGGGATTAAAACTATGTTTAACACTAACACACATTGAAGGTGTGACTTTGGGTTAACAGACTGACCTCTGTTTGGTTTTCAGGAAACTGTATTAACACACCCACTTCTTGCGTCCTTTTCTTAAAAAGGTGTGATAAAAACAAAGAACTTTAAAATAATGGAAAACAGTTTTTATATTTTAAGTATTAAAAGAATTAATTTGCAATGTTTACATCATTGGAAAATTATTTATTTGTGTAGAATGCCAGATTTGGTTTGGTTTGGTTAAGTAAGTATAAAGTATAAAATTATTGAATTATTCAATTTGTAATGCATCAACCACTGCCCCTACGTGTCGTTGTGCCAATGTTCCCCAAACCCCTCCTTATTACCACATTCTCATTACTTCTCTCTCCATCTCTCCCCTCAGCGGCGGAGCAGGCGTGCTGTAAAGCACTTTACGACTTCGATCCGGAGAACGAGGGCGAGCTGGGCTTCCACGAGGGTGACATCATCACTTTGACCAATCAGATCGATGAAAATTGGTATGAAGGCATGCTGCGTGGCCAATCCGGATTCTTCCCTCTTAACTACGTGGAGGTCGTCGTCCCTCTGCCACACTAAGAGGCCCCACGCGGAGGAAAGAGAAAGTAAGGGGGAGAGCAAGAGAGAGAGAGGAAAAATGAAAGAAAGTAAGCTGGAGGAAAGTGAGGTAGGGAGAAAGGTGTCAGTTGAAGTCATCTTGGTCTTCATCCTCGCCTGTTTTCACATTGTTGCCGTTGATCCAAATGAACCTGTACTTGGGCACTTTTTCACATCGGTTTCTTATTAAAAAGGGGGATTTTGGGAATTGACAACTTTTCACATTCCAGGACTGAGATGCATTAAGAGACTGACCGACCGACAACATAACTTGGTCCAAATTTCAGACATTAACTCATTTGTCTAATGTGTTTTCATAATGTCTCATACTGTTTTGTACAACACTCGCTGAAAAGAGATGAATTCGGATTAAGATACCCAGATTAAGATAAGATTTTAAAGGGTAGAAAGAAAATTCAAAGTCTACTCCATTGTTGAATTGTGAATGGTTGTATTAACTCGACCGGTCCCTTTACTGCCCCCTGCTGGTCAGGCTGCGACACGGACCTGCTTCAGATCTGTGACAAACACATTAACTCAGCAATCCTGAGCCACAGACCATAGAGAGGATTTAGTGCTTTTATACGCTCCATTATTGTAATGTTTTTCTACAGCTTTTCCTCATCTAATGTATTCATGTATATTTTTACAAGGTATAAACTGTAAAAAAACAAATGACATGCTGAATTGCACCTTGGTCCTTATGTTGTAAAGGTGAACTAAACGCTTATAAGGGATGTGTTTTCTAAAACTCTCGCTGCACTACAACCGTTTCTAAAATACAAAACACTCGTTTTTTTTATTCCATTAGGGAGACGGATATACCGTTCAAACACTACATGTCAGCTTTGTTTTCAGGAGAAAATAGCCAAATTGTTAATGTAATAAGGGTTTGAAATGTCTTTCTCTCTCTGTCCCTTCCTCTGAGTTTACTTTCCATCTGATGCTGCTGGCAGTGTCCTATAATTTCAGGTGTGTATATAGGCGCGTAGAGTGAGGATTTTGGCTCATAAGCCCCTTAATTGAAAGAAATGACATTTGCACCTATTTAGATGAGAAAAATCAAAAGATGGTGTCACGTCGCTTACATTTACATGTATGCATTTGGCAGACAAACACTCTCTTGCTCTCCCCATCACATGTAATATTTAGAGCTTTCGAAATGTTTAGTTAAATGAAGATCAAGTGTCTGATAATATGGTGTGCACTGCTACACTCCACAAAACATGGTCCCACACAACATCTTTTGGCGGTTCTTTCCCTTCACCCCCCCTCCATTAAAAGTCCTGTCTGCACAGACCGGCTCTCGGTTTTCCTCCCAGTGTGTGTTTACATGTTTTGTGCACAGTTCTTTTTGCTTGACAGCACAGACCACTGTGGATGTGCTGGTGCGGACAGGCCACCTCAATGTGATGAAAATGTGAACGAAACAGAAGGCGATTACAGTTTTAGTGCCTTTTTGATGGCATGAATGGATCTAGAACACCAAACAAAAGTCAGTTTGATTTACACGATAGTTTCTGTCTGTCTGTTTTTCTTTTTTGTACGAAGGGCTTGTCGGTTTCGGTATTTGGCATGAGCTGTAACCAGATGTACAAGCATGTGTACAGATGTGCCTTTGCAACACTACAAGTTAAAAAAAATGGGTTGTTTCCGTCTAATCCAACCAGAGTACCAGAATAATCTTATGAAAACAGATCATTCAGGTTTGACTCTTTTAGTATTATATTATTTTTTTATATGTATACAAAACTATTCAACCTTTTTTATTAATATGTTTTGCATGTTAGCTTAATAGCATAGCAGGCTGATTTATGTTGTAGTTTTAAAGTCTCCTCTTGTATGTCTTGAAGATTTAACTGCATTATGTTGTTATTCTTAAATATCCCAAACCTTAAACATTTGTATCTTATTGTGTCCTGTTGTCTTTAAGTAAATAAATTTAAGAAAGTAAGAGTATGAACTATGTTTTTCTTTATAGGAACACGTCATGTTGTTTTAAATCAAAACCAAATCGACTCGATGGCTTTCATGTGTTCCAGTGTATATTTCAGGTATTCAGCAGGTAAAAGGCATTGAACCCATATCAGTAAATCAACATAGCACAAATCTAACCACACACAAACAGATAAATACCAGCATAAAGAGTAGAGAGAGAACTTATTACCTGTCTATCCTAACTACCCACCCACCAGACTTTTCTACCACAGAGGAAGACAAGTTCACAGCACAGATATTGCAGAACCTCAGTAACCACAACCAGTGATACAGACCTAACAGTCCTAAAGGCAACAGTTTGGACGGAAGCATATATGATATATCCTCCACAAAGGCATTTCATATACAGTAATAACAGTGCACAGACGGTAATGCACAGGGCGGGAGGTCCAAAGTCATCACTGACTGATAAACAACAGTTTTAACAGTATGACACACAAACTAACAGCAACTGTCACTGAGTGTTGCGCAGTTGGTTGTACACGTGCTCCAGTATCTGAGCGTACGCCTGGTCTTTGGGTGCATGGCCGCTCAGAGAAGCCTGAAGATGAGAAACATTTCAGGTACGAATTTGATAAAACATCAAGTCATGTAAATCATTTTTAATCATGACAGGCTGTAATTTGTGTGTGTGTATACAGGGAAGAAACGACATCTGACCTTAATTTTGTCCAGTATTAAGGTGTTGGGACTCCACATCTGACTGAAGTGCACCAGGTCTGGAGCTGACCTATAAAACTCCACCAATAGCATCTACACACAGAAAAGTAAGACGCAATTTAGCTCGAGTCGAGACATTTATTTAATAATGTAATGTAGGCTGATGTGTTATCTATGACGGAGGGAAACCAAAAAATGACCAGTTCTTCTCATACCATCTCATTGAGGACGTCTGTAGTGAGGAAGTTGTCTTGCACGTACGTGACCTCTACAGCCACTGGGATTCCGTAATCGTTGGGTCGTTGCTAAACAGAAGGCGACAATAAAGAGTAAGTTACACGTTTCTCATGTAGATACAATAATACTTTCAGCAAATCCGTCATAATTTTCTCACTATCTGGTTATTCTAAACAAGATGTTCATTTTTTATTAAATAAAAGGAAACATCATGTCAAAAACATGTTTAAAACCACATGAGGGTGAGCAAATGACAGAATTTGTATTTAGGGTGAACTATTCCCGGCTCTTACCTCTGGAGGCGGTACCACCCAGAATGGCGTGATGGTGGAGGCTACACCCTGGTTGCCATGGTAATATGGTCCTATAGGGAAGATGAGCACATTTCTAACTAACACACATTGATCAATAAAAAAGAGCCCGTCCAGTGATCTCCTCCATGACGTACCACAGATAATCCCCAAACAGGGCTGAAAGCCATTACTGCTCCCTTGTAGGCGTAGCTGGTGATCCATCTGCGAATCAATGTCCTGTAGCGACGGCAGGGCGGGGCCTCGCGGGTGACTGTGATACCATCCCACCAATGACAGGCCCCTCATGAAGAGATTTTGACAAATCTGTGATAAAAGTCGTTTTTCAGTATTAAAAGCAACACAAAAACAATGCACAAGGCTTTATGTCCGAGTACCTTTATGGTATTGTTTTAACAGTAACCAAGATCGTAAGTAATAAGGATTTTGCAGACTAACCTCTTCTTCGACAGCAGGGGCAGCTACTTTATCAGCTAACCGCGTGCGGCAAGGGAACGCCCGTAACACAGTCAGCACTGTATAACAGAATTATGGATATTCAATGTTTACAATCTCTAATTTGACAGTTACAGAAAATATCACACTTACGCTGTGTGTTAGTGTCCCATCGGCCTCCTAAATACCCCACCACCTCACTTGTGGTCAGGTGACAATGGAAATCCTGAGTGGAGGTAAGGAACAGTTATATTGGCACGCTCATGTCATTCTAAACCTGTGTATGACTCAAAAAAAGATATTTTGAGAAATGTGGTTTTGTGTCCATACAATGGAGGTCAATTGGGGTGTTGTTTGGTTATCAATGTTCTTCAAAATGTCTTGTTTTTTTGTTTTGCAGAAGAAAGTCATACAGGTTTGCAATGACATGAAGGTGAGTAAATAATTTTGAATTTTTAAATTTTGGGTGAATTTTATTTTCATACCATTAGCAGCAAGACGTTGCTGGAAACAGCTACATTAAACGGCTGGAAGCGGTTGATCGCAGAAAAAGCAGAAAGCTCTACGAGAGTGTGAGGATCTCTAAGAAGACATGATGGTAAAAAAAATCTGTATAAGCACAGGAACACTCAAATCGACATTATTTTTGGATTACTGCACAGTCTGAAAATGCTTTGGTTGTTTTGACCCATGGTTGGATCAAATTTTCAAGTTAATTTAAACCAGCAGTTCGGCTTGTCCATATTTTACCAAACCATGGGTTAAAACGAGTGTACAGTGCTTTGCAAAACTTGCACAGAATACATTTTTATCGGACCTAAACGGGAAGATTTAGAGCATCGGGCAGGTAAATTGAGTTGCAGTAAATGTCATCATAACTGCTGTGTTAAACTGTCAGACAGCTAAAATACACAACTATAACATTTTACACAACCAGTTCTTTAAATATGCTGTATTTATTATCATGGGAATTACCTTGCAGCATCTCTGGTGCCAAGAGTGCAATACCTGACTGGAATTTTTTCTCGGTCTCTCCTCTGCATCAGACCAATGTCTGGAAACAACATTCATTACTAAGACTAAGGGCCATAAAAAGGTTAAAACATGCATTATGACAAAAATATTAAAAGGAAAATATAGTTGTACAATAATGTACAATTTAGGATAACATGTCCAGTTCTGGCATCAGGAATAAATATAGTTGTGAATGCAGGTTGATCAAGTCTTGTGCTCTGCTGTCGTGTTAATGTCATACCATGAAGCTCAAGTTTGGACTTTTTAATCCTGTCCTCCATCGGCATGGCTGTTTTCCCCTCTTCCTCATCTTCATCACCCATCTCATCATCCTCTCCTTCACTTATCAGACTCTGTAGTAAACAAAACAAATCTTAAACAAATTAGTGGCTATACCTTGTAACAATGCATCCTTTTTCGAAAATATCCTTTTAAATTATTGTTCAGTATTCAGTTATCTGTCATCTGTTGCTTACCATGTCGGCACTGGGCTGGTATTTGTGGAGCCAGGTGGTTTTGTACTGGACCAGTTTCTGTCCACGGTACCGCACCGAGGCCCATCCGCATCCAGACTTCTTAGCTGGGTTGACCAGCCGCTTACAGTGTGTGGCCCAGGCACTTGGAGAGTTAAAAATCTGCCCCGTCTCCACCCAACGGATCTTCCCATCGTTCAAAAGATCTCCAACAAACTTCTTACCCTGCATTATAATACATTGTGCTAATACCCGTCTCAAAAATCAGTAATGCATATATTAATATATTGGAAATTGCAGTACCAGGTAGTGTATGGACAGAATGCCATCTCCGGGCTCCACGAGACCATCCTTTAAAAGAACCCTGAGTGTGATGCCTCTCCGGGTCAAGAGGGAACCCCTTCCAGATGATGTCCTCAGATCTGCATCTTCAGCCCCACTCAACTCCTCATCGTCTTCATCGGCTCCTTCCTCGACCACCGGAGGAGATGACGGTGGCTCTGAGCCTGAAGACAAAATAGAATTAATGAATACGGTGCGGGCCAGAATACATTAACATGCGTTTTTCAGGCAGATTGCATTGCTTGATGCATGCAAATGAGGTGGAGTGATTTCTGCCACGGACACAAAGGACCGCAGAGATCAATTATTTGTATCCACGGATTTCAAAAAACGACTGAATGAATATAGCTCAAGAGTCCCTCGAGTCCCGTACTACATGAAGTTAAAACAGTGTTTTCCCACAAACTTCTGCAGTCTATTGTTAAAAAAATATGTTATTTGGAAAAAGTCTTTACTCAGGACAGTGAACTCTGATCATGTGGGAAAAACAGCTTTTATTGTGGGACAACGCAACGAAAGCGCACAGATGGGAAGCAGTGTCTGTGCCATCTGCGTCTGATAACGTTTTTCCTCAAACGTAAGCCAGACCGCTGTCATACGTGTATCGAAACGCTTCATCGCTCCAGTGTTTTGTTCTCGCTCATCTCCGCGGCCTAGCAATTATTAATTTCCACCGCTTATTAAAAATATCATTAATTTTTTTATTCTCACCCATTTCGCGGCAATCGTCGGCAAACGCTTTGATGCTTTTCTTTCGGTCACTTCAGCTGTGCGGTGTTACAATGTAACACTTTTGTGCGCGCACTCGCCACCAGGCTGTTATTCAAAAACATAAAATGAAGGCGTGTGCGTGTCTGCGGTGTAGTTTCCTTGTGTAGTGTTGCTTTAATGTCAATTCCCCTCCCCTTTTCTCCCTCCTACCCGTCCTTGTCATTTACTCCCCTTTAGAAATTAGCGGTGTTTGTGGCGATAGTCTTTCCAGCACGGGGATGTATTTGTTGTGCGTTGTTACGTCGGACGACACGTAGCCTACTCGCGAAATGCTGCCAGCAAAATGGCTCCGATTGTTTGCGATCTGCTATATTTATGACAGTTTTAGATGCAGTTTCTGGTGGTCCTGGACCGCGGTCAAATGAACATTCAGCTGGGACTCGTACAGATGCTTTGCGAATAGGCGCGTGCAATATGAGAATTACGGTAATGAATGATGCGCGCTGACCCCTAGGTGGCGTCTAAGACTAAAGTATTTGTCCTGTGCCTGGAATTACAACCCCGTCTCCCCAAACCTTTGAACATGTATCCCAAACTGCATCAGATGACCCATCAAATACACAGAAATGTATATGAAAATATCATCATTAGCAATTTCTGCACAAAGCAATAAACTCATTTGATTTCTTTATGCTTCTATACACAACTAAGCATTTAAGTCAAAAAGATCTACTGACCTAAAGGCTTAAAGTGTACACAACAAAATTCACTATTTAAAGCCTCTTCTCACTTAAAAGCTAGAAAGATATTCATTCATTAAACTATCCGAACACTTAGCTAATTATAATGCTACTTTAATGCTTTTTTCCCCGCTCAACAGAGTCTTGTGCAAAAATGTAAGTGTATTTTAAAATAGTTGTGATTTATAATATGTGTTAAAAAAAATAAAGAAAAGGATTAAAAAAGTGTTTAAAATCATAGCAAACTGAAGTGCAAACTTGTGACCGCTTGTTGTAGCCTATGTACAGACAGATGAGCGAGGTAAATATAGAAAGACTTGGGAAATCCCATATTGCTCCATAGAATTTGTTTGCTTAGTGACTAAACCCGCTGATTTGCTTCAACAGTTAACATTTAAAAGCCATTATTCATTTTTTTAAAAGATGACATCCCGGAAGTCTTTTGAAACTATTGCTGTTTTTAAACCTCGTATTTCCCCATATGTGGTTGCGTGTAAGGATGGGCGATACTGCAAAATTTGAAAGCATTAGAAAAGTTTTTTTTTTTAAATTTCGATCTCGTCAGACTAGTATCGATCCTCTACCAATACCAACGTGAGTATAAAAACGATCGATATTAGGATGATCGATACGCACATAGTTCCTTGTAGTTTCTGAGTTTGCTTGTCTTCAGGATGGGCGGGTCTCCTGTAGTGCACACGACTCACCTGTATACAGGTGTGAGGGGTGAAAGCCAGCAGAAGAGGACGTGGACTGCCTGAAGCACACATTTAACGCAGTTTTGTTACAGTTGGTCTAGCTTTCATATTTACGCATTAGCACCGCATGAGTTCTACCATGTAAGATATTGCAAAGCGGAGTTTTGAGAGTAGGCTAAACTGGCATCAAAGTCGTTGGATAATTTTGTTTGCTTGACGCGTTTTTGGAGTACAATTTGTACTGATGGCAATGCCAAAGCGCCCTGGACGCGCTAGATCTCAACTGCCAACATGTTACCACGAAGGCTTTCTGGAAAAGAAGTCTATAAAGGATAAGGTGAGTGAACATGAGTGCGTGCGCTTTTGCGTAAAGGTAAGAGCGTGCGCGCGCGTTTTATTCAATCGGTTCTTATATTTACGTTGCGGAGTCTTCACTAATGTATTGGCATTTTGTATTCATCTTTATAAAGTATAGGGAACACTCTTTATTAACAGTAAATCTCTTAAGAAAATTAACCACGGTTTACTATAGTGATGTATTTTACTTAAAACATCAAAGAACTTTAAAGTTCTAAAGTAGTTTGCATGAAATGAATTATTTGAGCTCATATTTATTTCAGCTGCTGAATTCATAAAAGCGTATAGTGTGAGTCAGCTTCCTATAATCGTTGGTTATCATTCACCTTACTGATTTACTGTAAGCTGTAATCAGTTCATCAAGGGTCATTCCAATATAAACGGCACAAGGTACACAATCGTTTATAGGAATATAGGGCTAATATTTAATCTAAACTCTGCTGTGAAATGGTCCTCAGGAAAGATGAAAATGTAGTTTTCTTTGGGTGCCAAATGAGTGTTACACAAGTGTTGTAATGTCAACAAAAACTGGTTTGGTGGGAATGCCCCTCTATTGTGTGCATGTAAACACTGGGGGGGATTTGCATTAAAAATGCTGTTTTGATTATATTAAGTTAGAATTAATTTTGTTTGTTAGGTTCAGTTCTGATTTACACTACCATTCCCAGTAGTTTTGGATTATAATTGACAAGTTAAAAACTATAAAAAAGTTAAAAAAGAACTGAGTTTAGTAAAGTTTAGGAGAATAATCAGGTAAATGGTTCAATTCATATTTCCATGCTGCACGCATGCTGTAAACTCTGTTGACAGCATACAGCATATTTTCTGAGGCGATCTTTGTGATGGAAAGAATGTTACATTGTTTCCTTCATTCCTTTTAAACTGGTTCAGTTTTTTCAACATAACGAGTTAAAACAACATGTCAGCAATGTCAGACATACTCATTTTGTGGTGTATATGGTTTATTTTTTATGATTTTAGTTTTTACATGTTAATCTTTCTCTTTGTTCGGCACAGATGGGTCGCAAACTCTGGACCAGTTTATGTGGCAATTCACTGTTTTTCTACAATAGCACCAAAGACAATGTTGTAAGTGTTTTTCCAAAAAAAGCATTTCAAGTTTTTCTTTATTTGCATACAGTGTGATTAAATACATAGGTCTACATGCGAGCTCATACACTGTATACTACCATTGTAAATCTAAATGTTTGTATTTATATTATTACGTGTAGGAAAATGATACCAGATAATTCAAGATAAAACAGTCAGTACAAACTCAGCATAGATGAACCAGAAGTCCTTCAATATTGTTTAAAAAGCATTTTAGGAGAGATTCTAAGGTGGCTAAACGTTTAAACTCTAAACTTTTGAAAGATAGTGTACATACAATCCCAAAATAAAATGATAACTGTGTATATATCAAATAACATGATATGTGTATGTGTGTGTGTGAATACAGTATATAGACAAGCTTGATCTCTCCGATCTCATCTCTGTGTCTGATGACTGCTGTCGGGACCGTAAGCTGGATTCAGCTCGATTCAATCTGCACATGAAAAATGAAGATATTAAAATTGTTGTAAGGCATCTACTGACCTCTTTTACAGCTATAGTTAATCTACAGTCATTTACACGAAATGATTTATCTTATCCTTTATTGTCTGTTATTCAGGCCCCTACTCTTGAAGCTCGAGAGCTGTGGAAAGGCTTCATACTATCAGTTTCTAAGGTCAGTTGTGAAATGTCATACAGAATGTTTAATATAAATGTAAAATAACTCTTTATTTTGCCAGATACTCCCAGTTAGTTATGATATTAAAACCCTTCTGCACTGATATTCTGAGTGTGATTTATTGGCCATAAAAAGAAAGAATGTTTTAGACCAAATGAAAAATGAATTTGACTGATAACATTATTTATAAATGTATTTTTAAAAAGATGTCAATAGATCAATGATATTGTTACCGTGAATTCTTGTGATATTGCAATTGTTTCCTATTGCATAACCAGTGTAATCTGCTCTATTGACATTTATCAATGTTTGTGTGAGCATATTGGCGTTTTAACCTTCACACTATGGTTTTATTGCGTGCTATAATAAAAGCAATATTTGGGAAGAGATCTTGGAATATGGTTTACTGTAACTTAAAGGTTTATTTAAGCCTAAGTGTCTTATGTCGCTAAAGCACATCTCATGACTCTACAGAGAGTAATAGTATCTATTGTTTAAAGGCGATTTTTTTCCTCTTATAACAACCTGAGCTCACATGAAACAAAAGTAAATTGTACTATTTCTGTCCTTTCAGCTGTCGGTCCCTGCATCTCTGAACCTTCTTCCTGGTCAGATTCACATGATGAAAGAAGTCATTGAGAAAGAGAAAATAAGGCAGCAGTCTTCTTCATCGCCCGATTCTCACCTCTATGTACCTGTCATCTCAGACATGCCTGCGTAAGTGTTTATCACTTGCTCTACAACAAAACATCTCTCATTTATTGTTCAATGAATGAAAGTTCATGTTTGTTTTAGGTGTTTTTATAATGTTTCTCGGACGGAAGCTGAACTCAGACTGGAAAGGCACCCTAAACTGGGGAATCTTCTGCTGAGACCCCGCAAAGAGGGGGCATCTTATGCCATAACCACTCGAGAAGATGTCAACAGGTAAAACACATTCATACCTGCTCCATGTTGTGAGTCTATATCCATAAAACAGTCGTGAAGATTGGACCGGTGAACCTTGAACCAGTGAACCTTGAACTTTGCTGAAGAAAACATCTTCTTTTGTAGTCGGTGTTTTCTTGGAAATGTATTGTTGTCCTTTGTGACACCTTCTGTTTTGGCCAACAGATCAGTGTTTAAACATTATCGTGTGTCTCGGAGGCATGAAGGAGGATTCTCAATAGATATTGAGACTCCTGTAAGTATCTGAGTAAATTTTTTTCTTTTTACTAAAAATGTTTTTGAAATGATGATGTTAAGCCCATCTGAAAATTCATTTCACCATCTGCAATGATAGCTGTATATATCAAATATATTTTGTCTTGTGCTTGTTGTGAAGCAAACAGGACGTACAGATAAGAAAAAAATGAACTGGGTCACAGTTGAAAGTCAGATAGAAACAGCTGATCAGAAGAGTTACACATGAAATCTTTCTCAGAATTCACTTCAGAGCTTTAGATGATCTGGAACAAATCTGAGCAGCACTTTTATCTGCCATTTTTATCATTTTTGACCTGAAGGCATTAGGCTCATCCCAAAAAAGAAAGTGTTTTGATGCTCCCTCAGTGGAAGATCCCTTAACCTTCGTCGAGTGACAATGGCAATATAACTTCTTGTTTTTTGTAAGCTATTGTCATCACAATCAAACATTTTCCTGTAACCGGTGTGCGCTTATGTTTAAAAAAAAAAAGCTATATTTACACGCGATGTTTGTAAACACACAGATCCCCTGTAACACTTTACATGACGTTATTAACTGCATGGTGGAGAAGACCAACGGTGTTTTGAAACCCTTCTTGATGGAGGATCACTATGAAGAGACTATCAGTAAGAGCATTTTGTGTTAAAATGGTACTTGACTCTTATTTGACTAAAAATGTCAGTCGTGCAGATTTATGAGACTATAACTTATGTTATGAAAAAGGAATTGTTACTGTTATTGTTTCAGTCACGTGTTTTTAGAAGCTGTACTAATGGAAAATATAGACAGGGGTTTACAGTAAAATTCAGTCAACTGAAAATCTATACATGAGATCTCTGCTTGAACATAAAAATAAAAAACACGTTGTTTGGTTCTTTAGAAAATTATTTTTTGGGTTAAATTTATTTGGTAAATCTTTGCTTAAGTTAATCATAGAAGTCGTTTCAACTTTAACACACATTTCATGAAGTATGTGTCTGGCCTTTGTTAGAACCATAAGATCTGAATCATGTGCTACATCATAGCTTTGATGGTCTTCAATGTGTTTTTTATCAGCATATGTTAAAACCAATGAAGAGAACGGTGAGTTCACTGTCCATTATGCCACCAACAGCCCTCTGTCTTCTCCACCAGCACCACCACCCAAACCAGGTAAAATATCTTCAGAATTACCTTTAAGAACACAAACACACACACACACACAATATGTCATTTTTGATGTATTGTTGCTGAATCGCTACAACACGTATAATATTTACTGATGTACGAACATCATGAACAATTATACAGTTTTACTTGCTTTTTTGTGAGTGAATTTAAACAACAACAACAAAGCGTACTGGCAGAGGATTAACATCTGAATGAAAGTAAAAATGGCACCTGATACTGAATAGACTAAAAAATGCAGACATACCGGTAACACGTTTACAAGACTGACGAAAAGGTTAAGAAAAAGCTTTTCCATAGTTTTAGTCATGTTTTTAGAACTGTGCTAATGGAAAATAGACATTTGTTTATTGTATTCTTTGCTTATTTGAATAACTCAAATAGGTAAATAGGTTTATATTTTCAACAGATTTTATGAGTGATGTTTTTGTTTTATAAGATTTGGAGCTTTACTGTGTGTGCTACCACATGACTTTAAACCAAGCATTCTGGACTGTAGCTTATCCATATCGATGTCTAATGTGTTTCTTTTTTCACATATGATAAAGCCAATGAGGATATTTTTGAGACGAGTGTCTGTAAGGCCACCAACAGCCCTCTGACTTCTCCACCGGCACCACCACCCAAACCAGGTAACATATCTTCAGAGTCGACACTTGAGTGGCTGTGTAGTCTCAATAAATAAAAGTGAACAAGACACGTTAACTGTAACAATACTATTGCATATTTAGTCCAAAGGGATCACAGAGCCGATTCAGACACACCGGAAAGCATCTACCTCAATGAACCAGGTCAATACATCTCGAATTCTTCAAGCATCTCAGGGTTAGCGGTTCTCATCTCATATGACTTTATTTGATTCATGGATTTGTTTTTCAGGTTTGGAGTTTAGTGAGGATGAAGATGAAGTAGATTTTATGTGTACTGGACCTCCTGTAGTGCCACGTCCTGCAGGTAAACATTTCAGCCCGTCCGGATCCGAATTTATCATTAGACTTTGTAAAAGAGACATTAAGTATTTACATATGCTGTTAAAAGCATAATAGAAATATTGTGTTTTCACAGCGCGATTGCCTCATCAGAATTCAATGCCTTCACTTCTGAACACAGGTGAGTTCCCTTGAACATTTTCTGGCAGTGTTTTATAATGAAATTTTTCAAATGTATTTATTTATTTCAAATAAAACAAATAATTGTTTAAATGTTTGGGTCGGTTGTTTGCATTCATTAGGGCTTCACGCTATTTTGTTTGAACTGTAATCGTTTTCATTTGTAAGTCACTTTGAAAAAAAGCATTTGAAAAAGTACATTTCGATTTTCCACTTTGCAGCTAGTTCACATACTCATTGCAGCACCGTGACCACTTCCCCTGCTTTCAACACAATGTACGCAATAACAGATTCGTTTGATTACTACAAATTGTTCTCTGCTTTGATGTAGGTGGTGAAAAAATAGCTTTGAAACCTCCCGGATACCCAAAAAATGTTCCCCGAAGCCAAAGCGTCTCAGACATGTTTGAGAACAAATCTCAGCAAGGACCTCAACCTCCAGGCAAGCGTACATGTTTATGGTGCTACTGCAATTGTCTGTTGCATTTGTAACATTTCCTCTTTTTGGAATCAGGAATCCAAAAACTCACTTTGGGTTTTCCCCTTTCAGCCTTTACAGCAGAACTCAAGCTGGTTATTAAGAACCGACGAGCCATTCCGGAATGAGCTCATCTCGTATATTAACAATGACACTCGGGAATCTTGTTGTGAATCTATACCGGGAGACGTGGATCTACAGACACATCAGCAGGCCGGTGTGGAATCCGCATTGGCAGCAACTCTGAACTGTTTTGTAGACGCTGACCGTAAATCACTGCTCTGTGTGCATGTGGTCATAAAATGTTTTTTCATTGTACTGTAGTCACTTATTAACATACCGATAAGGGATTGATCAGGAATCGGACAGTAAAGAGTACAGTAACCTCCTTCATGTCAAATAGCTGGCCTATATCGATCTCTCTGATAACTTCCTATAAAGATCAAAGCATTTGTTGAGCTAATGTCAATCTTTCATGTCTGATGTTCAAGAGAAATGATGCAGGTTTTCTTTCTCTAGATATAAAATTGTAAATGTTTTTCTGTTAAATCGATTACTTATTTTACAATACATGATCGTGTTACACAAATATGGTTGGCATTTGTTTTATTGATATAACAGTTGGTGTAATATTATGATCTTACAGGTTGACTTGACAGGAATATATTTAAAATGTCTAACAGCATTGCAGGTTATATTAACAAGAGGACAGCAATGCAAAAAACAAACAACAAAATCAAAAAGACAAAAACAAAATCGCTTCTGGAATATGTACAAGTATTGCAGCAGGCATACAAAAAAAAATCATTAAAGTGATAGTTCACCCCAAAATGAACGTTCTGTTATCATTACTCACCTCCTTGTCATATTCAACCTGAATGACTTTCTTTCTTTCTTAACACAAAAGAAAATCATTTGAAAGATGTTGGTAAACAAAAAACCGTTACTCCCCATTGACACAAAACCAATGCGAGTCAGTGGAGACCCACAGTTTTCTGTCACCAACATTCTTCAAAATATCTTCTTTTGTGTTCTGCAGCACAAACAAGTCCATACAGATTTGAAATGACACGACGGTGAGTAAATTATGAATTTTAATTTTGGGGTAAACTATCGCTTTAAAAACACTGAAATGCAAGTGTACCGTTCTGGGTGATCGAGAACACACACGTGCACACACACACCACACACCACACATCATTGCCCGTGCACAAACAAACTCCTGAATTAATAGTCTATAAAAGGCATTTGACTTCCTCTATGATTTATCTTCAGATTATTTGTGCTACTGTGTGTTAAAAAGCCTAGCAGAACTGGAGGCATATACTGTAGTTGAAGACATAATGTGTAAATACAGTTACAGCTCAGATTTCATTAACACCAACATGCTCTCTGCTATGTGAGACAGCTGTTAAAATATGGCCTTAATGGACAAATACTGTCAATGCTAATCATAAAATGCAACTTTTGGCTCTATGGACACATCATTTCAAGCTAATAAAAAAAATACCCCTTCATGTCTTAATTCAGGACATTGAAAGGCACACAATCAGGATCAGGGAGCTAACAGTAGGATGAAGATGAGCCGGAACACATCAACCATTGAGCTGGCGTGAAACGGCGGACGGCTGTTGCGCCAATGTTCTCCAAGCTTGTGCAAACCGTAAAACAGTTCTGAAGTGTGTTTATTTGTCCGTGAAGGGCCGATGGGTGAGATTTAGGTAAGGCTGGCGTTGGAGCTGCTTGTGTTACTGTTTCTCTTCTGTCCACTCAGAACAATACTGGGCACCTGGAGTCCCGTCTGCACCGAGAAACTCCCATTCCACACCTGTGGGGGGCAACAGAGAGCATGTTTTCGTGAAACGTTCGATCCTGCGATTCGTGCACGGGGCTAAATGGCATCTTACCATGAACGCTGGTATAACAGGCTGCTGGAACTTAGTTCTGAAGGTATGAAGAAGAGTTTTGTTTCTAGCGTTGTAGAAAGACAATGCGCCTGTATGAGGGTGAAGAAACGAAAGCAAACCTTCAAGTCCGCTCGTGCAAACACCACACCAATCTATTTCCTCGCATATTTTTTATGAACTCACCGTCTTCGTAGTTGCAGTAAATGCCGATGCGATCTGGAATGGAGCAGTCTAGCGCTCTGGCTTTGTTGTTGTGCTTGGCTGTGAAGTTCTGCTGAAGCCAGTTGTTCAGGTGAATGCACCAGGAGGCGTTGCTCTTTCCCAGCTGGTCGAATCGACCCAGAGACCGCAAGGCGATCCCTGCTGCGAATGCTTTACTCTCTTTATCGAAGCGCACCTCCCAGTAATGTTGCCCGGCATCAATCATAGTATCTCCTGGATATAACAGAGAAACATTAGAAATGTGACTTTTCATCAATTGACTTCAACTTATGGAACTCAGGTAACCTGCAATTTTATGTCTCAACTAGAGATGGTGATACAGAGGCAAACGTTTTTGTAGTTCTTCAATGAATGACTTTAATTACGTAACATGTCGACTCACCCAGGACGGTGTAGGACTCTGCTGTGAAGCGGTCTCGACCCACTCTAGCAGAAGGAGCTCTTTTGGGTGACATCCCAGCTGGCCTGAGGGACAAAACAGGTTATGAGTCAGTGTGAGCAGGACAGTATATGACATATGATCACATGACTGGGTGAATAAGCTAGCAAAGGCTGCCTTGAAATACAAATATTAGTGAATGCAGATTCAACACATGCATTCAGCGATTTATAATATATATATAAAATATGTAGCAATGGCGACTCATCAGAGCTGCGAAAATAACCTGACCTGGCAGGAGAATGCATGGGAGAGTTGGTTCTGTTTTTATCTTTCCGGATGTCTTGAACTGCAACCTTCCCTCCACTGCTGTCCCATTCCACACTGAGATCCTCCACCTTCAGGTTCTGATGGGCCGAACCTGCATCCAGTTTAAAGACGAATGCTGGAAGGGAAGAAGACAAATAAAATAATTTTCCTAAATTATGAAGCTGATACACTTTTCAACAGAAAAACACTGTACATATACAGCCGTGAAAAGGAATTAAGAGACCATTCGCAATTTTCATTTAATAGGCATTTTTAGATGTTTAGTGGCCATTCCAATCCAGTGATTGTTGAATTTCAACAAAATCAAACCTCAGGAGTGACAAAGTCATCCAATGTATAAGACTGACAGCATGACAAGACACGTGACAATTTTTTTTTTTTTACTTTTCCTGAATACATGTTTTGATTAAAAGTGAATATGAAGTCTGAAGAAATACAGAGCATCTTTTCTGTTATTTTGACCTGTTTCTCCAGTTATATGCAAATAAATGCAAATAGAAACAAGATTTTTGTTTAAAATTTGGGAGAAATATTGTTCACAGAATGAAACAAAAAGAATCATTTAACCTAAACACATACCTAGAAACAGTAAATTCAGAAAAATGATCTCTCCACGGCTGTATATACTGTAAGCAGATTGTGGCAGAAATGATGGTCATTTTGTGTCTGTTTAGTTCATTTAAGTCTTTATTACATCACAATCATTTGTCTTACAACATCTGTTTAAACTGAGCGAGTTGTCTGTAAGTAGGTCTTTAACTGTCAGTTTAGCAAAGATAGTGCTGAAGTGACCTTTGTTAGACAGTAAGGGAAAGAAACTTCATGCCTCATTACCTTTTGTAAGTGTGTGTGTGTGCATGCGTATGTGCAAGCGTCTCTTACCATGTGTTTCCAGAGAAACCGGCTCTGAGAATTCACCCGCCACAGCCTTATTACATGCCTTCACCCGAAACGTCACGTACCGTGTATCAAAACGAAGGCCTGCAAAACAAGCCATGACATCACGGTTACCATTTCACCTAAATCTCCCATAAAGAGAATTCTTCAAAACTAACATTAGCACTCACCTGTGAGCATGTACTCGGTTTCTTTTATCCCTTCCACCACCATCCAGGGGTAGTCTTCTCGAGCGCGAGGAGGCCCTTCGTGGTTGGTTCTTCTATGTTCCAGGATATAGTGGTCGATTTTGGAGTCGGGTTCAGGTAAGGTCCACAATATCGTGATCGTGTTGTCGAAGACTTGGCATTCGGCCACCTGTATTTCCGGCGTGGCAGGCACTGAAGATGAGAGATGGAGATATTGCTTACTGAACAATACATTTGTAGCTAAAGCTGTTTGTCCTACAGTTGCCTTTGAAATAAATGGAAATGTCTGTTTACATAAATCCTTTATTCTAAAAGCAATTTACAAGATTTTAAAATGAGCCTTTTTTTTCTCTCGTCTTGACGTCAAAACTGTTATGCAATGCATTATGCACGCCGCATAATCTGGCCCAACACTAATAAAGCCATTTCCATGTAAAGTTGGTTAAGTTATGGTCATGTTTAGCTTGAAGCGTTTCCTCATCGGTGGCACTGACCTGGAAGGAATGTGATGGCCCGGAGCATGTTTCGTTCCTGAGTAAAGTCCACCATCATGTGATTCATACTGTCACTGGCCTTCGCTCTTAAGGACAGACGAAATGCTGGAGCCATAGTGACGCTACAAACACACAGATCCATCATAAACACCCAATGACAATAAAACACCTCTCACAGACTGAGAATGGGAACATGGGAAATAAAAAACTTTAATGAGGGCGCAAGACTTCCCATCATGCACACACTGACACACACCCGGGAAATGACATTAAATGAAGAAAACCGAAATTTTGCTACAGGAGTGAAAGAAATCAAAATAAGCAAATGATCTAATGAGCACACTTTCCGGGAGGAGGAGGGGAGGATGAGAGTATAAAGAGTCTAGAAGCTCTAGATCGGTGCTGAATTAAACAAATCTAAGTATGAACATCTGTACAGTACCTATCCTTTATGCCTTTGGCCGCCTGCAGCAGAGAAAACAGACAAAAACAGAAGAAGGGACACAGAGAGAGAGAGAGAGGGAGAGAGAGATGGGGAGCGAAAGAGTCTCATTGAGTCTCAACAATAAAACAATACATTGGTCATACCAGCACGTGTTAGCAGGAAAAGACAGCTGCATCTGCCACAATTTCTTACTTTGTTAGAGAAAGCAACAGCGGTGACACAGAATGTTAAACACACAATGAAATAAACATCACAAGTGCTTTAACACACCAAACGTAATCACTTATTAAATACATAAATACACTCACAAATGTATCACCAAAGGTAATGTTTTGTTACATAATGTTGTCATTGAGTTTAAAGAGATGAGTTATTTAGTTGTAAGAGTATAAACAGGTCAAATGGGCGGTACCTGAATGAAGCTGTCATTCTCAGATGAGCAGAGCGTCTGATTGGCTAATTCCAGGAGCTCTTCTGAGCTCTCCAGGGCTTTGGTGCATGCGCTCAGCTGGTTCTGAAAAGAAGGTGGGAAAAATCGTAGTATCACGACTTATTTTGCTTTTAGGATTTTTAAATCACAAGAATGATATAAAAATGACAAGATTTACATACATAATACATACTGGACATAGTGTCGATTTGAAATCTTAACAGCCTTATCAAGTTGACTCGTAACAAGCAGCATGCAAAACCGGCGGTCTTGTATTTGCACTGAAAGTAAAAGCTTATTTGCATTTCATTTTACTACTAGTTTACTTCTGCCTGTCACTTTGTTAAGGAAGCATTCAGGAAGAACATAAATGTAAATAATCAGGAAATAAAAATGGTTGGTATAACAACCTACAGTAAAAATTAGCAAAATAAAACGCAATAAATAAAGCAATGTATTAAAATCTCTATGACGTGAATCACAAAATTGTCTGCTCACTGAGAAAAATAACTTATAAATTCTTATAGCTATCCTTAATACCTAAAAAAAGTTATTTAAAATGAATGAAACATAAGATTATGTAAATACATTTATAAACACAGGCTGAAAACAGAATAAAGTGGTTTAAAAATACACTGTAATACGCAGGCGCTTTAATGGTAAAGGTATAAAGGTTGTTTTTAGTGGTGAAGCACATGTGCTGGTAAATGCTTTGCCTCAGACATACAGGTATACAAGAATCCTGTCTGGATTACACACACACACACACACACACACACTGTAATCCTTAGGGATTGCATTTTATCCTTCTCTAAACAAGACACATAAGATGGTCCGTGTACTGATTTTACCTTTACGCTCAGCTCAGCACACACCACTTTTGTAGTTCACTTCATTATTACATAGATCTGTATTATGGCTTTTGATGCCCCAGTCATCAGAAGTGTGATCTGAGCAATGGTTCATGCTGGGATTAAACAGTCGTGACAATCTTTCTGCCAGTGCAGCTTCCAAACTGTAACTGCTGTATATGGGAAACACAAAGAAGCACCAGACCCAACCCATCTGAATTCGACACCAAGTTCTCTGTTACAACCCCTCTGGGAATCCTGCATGACTTAATGCATAAAGCTAGTTTAAACAACATTCTATTGGAGCTCTCACCTGTAGCTCATAGGTGCGACTGGCTCTTTCTTGCTTGATGCGCGTGACCATACCCTCCTTCAGTTCATCCAAGGCGGCATGCAGCGAACTAAACTCTGAATCCAGATCCTCCTGTACTCGATTTGAATTTGCCTTCAGACACCAGGAAAAAACACAGACGTACACTTAAAGTTGCACTACCTTGTTTCTTATTACGTAAAACTGAATTGTTATGTGGAGGGCCCAGCCACATACTGTATTTAGAACTGACAAACTCAATTTCTTGTTAAAAATGGCTGAAAGAAAAGATGAAAATGTCTACCTCTAAGTTTTGTAGACTTTGCTTTAGACAGCAGATGAAATTCTGAATCTCCTCATTCTTCAAGGCCAACGTAGTGATGATCTTTCTCAGTGACTCCTGAAACAGGTACGTGACATTAAAAACGCATCGCATTTATGCACTATTACACAATATAATATCGTAAGTTGCCCAACAGGCACATTGTATATTTGTTAGATGCTATTCGATAATACTTTCCCAATGACGTCAACATTATTTTTGAGCACGAGCGTGAACTGACACGCACATACCTGCGTGATGCGCGAATGAGATATTACTGTAAGTTAACTCATACATTCCTGATGGTAAACATACCGAATTTCATTCAAATGCATTGAATTAAGTAATTGATAGTGAGCAGCACAGAAGCGGCTTTATGTCCGGGGCGCCTCCCTGAAGCCGGAGGCTTCTAACAATACAGGCCGGTTTAGGGTTACTCTGCAGCAACATTTGTCCTCGCTGGTGTCGGACTTTCAGCTTTCACGATTCCACAAATGTCATTTCCTTTCTTAAGAAAGATGTCTGTGATGCATACTTGAAAACAAGTATGCATTTTGCGTTTAGGAGCTGTGATAACCGGGGCGGTTTCTCATTTGGACTTGCCGTTGTTCATTACTTGAGGAAATATTCACGCATGCGTTTGAAACATCGTAACCCATAACTATGCTAAGTTATCACTTCTCCACATTTTTCTTTTATAATGCACTTATTTCCTTATAGCACACCGAGCGGAGGACATTTGGAAGTGAAGCTACGAGCTAACCGTATTTCGTATTTAAGGTCTCGTTCTTGAATCCCCGATTAAACGCGACGTCCTCCTCAGAGGCGTTTTAATAATAATATCGCTATAAAAACTTACCCTCTGGTCGTCCATGCTGTCGACATGCAGCACCTGTTTCGGATCTCAAGATATTTATTGGTTGTCTGTGAAAGACCCTTCGTCCTGGTACTGATGTTGCTATGGAGTGTTGCATCTCACTTCACCGACTCGTTAGAGCGGAGGTCGTGCGCATGCGCAGAGCAAGGAACGACGGGTAATGCAGTTTTCTTAGTGGCCTTTCTCGCTCCACCGCAAATGTGCTAGCGTCAAGTTTACTACGACGGCTATTTTTAGATCTATCAGATAAAACTTCGTGAGAGTTAATGATGAAATCTATTTAATAATGAATTCACTTTTTATATATGCAAATATTAATACGTATAAATGTTTACTTACCTTACCAGTAAACCAGTTTATTATAGGGTATGCTCTTATATTTTGTTGTGGTGAAATCATAATAAGTGCAAAACTTCATTTTAGTT
This sequence comes from Oreonectes daqikongensis, assembly GCA_026939265.1. NCBI lineage: Eukaryota > Metazoa > Chordata > Actinopteri > Cypriniformes > Nemacheilidae > Oreonectes > Oreonectes daqikongensis. Next base: position 2,919,495 of record JAOTQM010000117.1, read on the forward strand.
ACACAGGTTGAGTTCTGTAAATATGTTAAACATTTTCATAAGCACAGAATCAAAAAGCCTCTGCATGCACCCTGTTGCACATCAGACCAGGATCAACCATTAAAAATGCCCGTGGCACACATGGACCTCTTGACTGAAACCCGAGGGATGGAGATGATTGAATTACTTCTAATTTGTGGCCTTGGGTCTGAACTGCTGCATTTCTATTGTTCCTACATTAGATAGTGTAAATGAGAATATCTAATATAACTTCATTAAATCATCAGGGTTTAGCAATTATTTCAAGTGCCATAAGCTCTTCAAAACAGGGACATCCACTAAAGCACCTGTTTCATCTTTGTATATTGAAAAAGGATGAATAGAAGATTAGAGGTCTTTGTTTGCGTTCAGAGCTGCATGTTCTTTCATCCTCGGGGTGATGTTATATAAAAAAGAAACCAAAGATACTGATGAATGGTCAACTCATTTAGCAGAAACCACAATGATGGTTTGAAGTTTATAGGGTGTGTTCAGTAGTGATATCAATAGGGCTCACTAAACCGGAAAGGTTTGATCTCATTGACAGTGCAGAGGAGGTCATGCATGCGTCTGGCTCTCCGTTCTTCCAACACCAGCCTGCGGGAACGTTCTCGAGCTGCCTGCTGCTCTGCCCGTTTCTCTGCATGCTTTCGTCTTAACCAGCTAGAGAAGAATGCAAGAATGAGAGAGACTTATGCACTGGTTTTCCCATGCTATCCACCTCTCTCTATATATATAATATATGAGAGCTAAATATTCAGCAGTCTAAACTCACTGTCTGAAGGCCTTCTCGCTCTCCTCTCGGCTGTGCAGGCAAAAGCCGCTCTCCTTTTCCAGTCTCTTCATATCTTCCAGCTGTTTGTCTTTTAGCTGCTGTTCCTGTTTTTTCTGAAGCCAGATTTTAAAAGCCTCCTCTGGGTCACCACAGTCCCTCTGTCATACCAACAACACCATGAAATCAAAATGGACTTTTTTAAAAGAAATATTGCAGTGTTTATTATAAACGATTTATCAGTGCACACTATTATTTATTTTTTTATTCATGTTCCCTCAAAATCTTTTATTAAAAATATTAACGTCCCCTCACATCTCTTATGATGTATGTCTTAGTGTCAAAGGTGGAACTACATTGACTGTACAATAGCCACATTTACGTCACAATGGGGAAGGAAACATTGCAACTTCCATTTCATGCCTACTTTAAATCCACAGCCAGCTTAATCTTATCTTCAGACCTCAAACCTACAAACTACAGTCAGCTTAATGCCATATGATAAACGTGCTACAGAAGGTTCTTCACAGCAATGCCATAGAGCCATTTTTGCTTCACCAAAGAACCATTCATTTCCATTTCCATTTATGCATTTGGCGGACGCTTTTATCCAAGGCGACTTACATTGCATTACATTTACATTTATGCATTTGGCAAACGCTTTTGACTTACATTGCATAACATTATACATTTGTTTCTAAGTATGTGCAATCCCTGGGATTGAACCAATAACCCTTCTAGCCACTGAGCTACAGGAAAGCTATGTCAAAGGTTTTTAAAAGAACCATATCGCTCTTACCTTTTATAGTCTAAATAACTTTTTTTTTACTACAAAGAACCTTTTGTTAAACAGTAATGTTCTGAAGATGGCTGTTTTTGGAACAATGCCGCCAAAAATAGTTCTTCTATGGAATTACATTTTTAATTTTAAAAGTTCTAATTTACGTGATAAAAGTAATAATTACAAAAAAAACTGAATACTAAATAATTGGGTGTTTTTTTGATGAAACAAAAGGAAAGGCCAACTACACTCTTACTAAAAAACTAAAAAGATTTTCATAGTGATACCATAGAAGTCCCATTTCTCGTTTCCAAAAGAACCATTTACTCAAAGGTTCTTATAGGAATAAAATTTTGGCAAAATGCAGAAATACAGGTGAAGTTATGCAGTCATGTACAGTTGTTTAATAGCGCCATCTACTGGACACACCTTGCAGCTCATCCTCTCCATCTCTTGTGCTTTCTGGACCCTACTCTCTTCATGTATTTGCTCTCTCTTCCTCATAAGCCAGGATTGGAAGGCCAGCTCGTTCTCTTGACGCTTCTGCTCTTCTTCCTCTTTTCTCTTCTGCTCTTCCTGAGAAAGAAAGCATGTCAGTTAAAAAAGGTGTAGTGACCTTAAATCATTTATCACACCCAACCTTATCACAATGCTGTAAAGCATAACAAAAACAGATATAACCCACCTCTTTTTCTTGTCTCTCTCTCCGCTCCTGAATTTTGGCCAATAACTCCTTCTGCTGTGGTGAGAGAGTAAAGGTGGAATATGAGGATGCTCCATTTGCTGACTGGACCCTGCGCTTGGTGCCCTGGACCCATGTTCCCCTTTGGGACAGTCTGGCAGAGCTCGGCCTGTCCCTGCGCTTCGTTGGAGGTTTGGGCACGTACAAGGACTCAACGCCAGGCGGAAAAGGTGAGGTAGATTTTTGTCTCGGCGAAGATACAGGACTCCTACTAAGTTCACTCTGCTGTGTGGACCTTTGCTGATTTTCAACGTGAGACATTGCCAAAGGAGGAAGCAATCCTTGACTTTCCACCTCCTTTAGACTTACCAGGTCAAACTTTCCATCTTTTTCCACTAAAACCCGTCCCTCCTTTGTACCCTCATTCTGTTCAACCTCAGGGTCTCCAGACTCAGTCATCTCGCTGAGAGAGATATTCAATTTCTGCATTTGTTCCGCTACATCTCCATCTTCCTCTAAGTCCCTACAGAGGGAGCTGTTGCTCTCCTGAGGGTCTAACTCCTGAGCAGGCACCACTAGGTCCACCAATGTGTCTTTAAACTGCAGTCGTCTGCGCCGGCTCTGATCTGGAGCTTCTTGGTCCTTTAGCTGTCTGTTAGCCTCTTGGATCTTCTCTAAAATGTATTTCTTTTCTTCATCAAGGTCTTCATCAAGGTCTTCATCATTCTTTAACGGTGGAGAGGTTATAAGGTTGTCCCTGTCAGGGTCTAACACACCTTCGAACGGCTCCATGGGCGTTGGCCATCTTTCCTCTCCATCTTCATCCAAATCCCCATTTTTGTGCACTTCCTTTTTTCGGTCTCCTTTAAACTCCTCTTCTTCAAGTTCCTTGTCGATCCGAGCTTCAATATCATAATCATCAGGATCCTGATGGAAAAATACGGAATCGAGGAATAAGAGCTAGAATAACTAGAGGACCGTGTGCTCTCAAGGGTAAATCAGATACATAGAGCGTATGTGTTGAATAATGCATTGCCATCAGACATAGTTCTCTGGCTAAGTGAAAGTGTGTATGGGTGTCAGTGGGGTGGATTTCACACACAGCTACAGCGTCTGTGTAACAAAATACCACACACACACTAAAACATTATTCCAGAAAACTGTCTCTCACTCATTGTTATCAATTTAGAGTCATGCGCATAGACACACCACTCACCTGTTCACTCTTGCTCTCTTCACTGATAAGCCAGTCCAGGTCTTTCTCAAAATCATCCTCGTACTCATCGTGTGTGTTTATCACAGCAGAAACACTCATTCTGTGTTCATCACCATAGAAAGATCCTCACTAAAGCACAGCAAGTAAAAAATGGAGCAGACTTCAAATGAAAAACCTGTGTCCCATACACAAACAATAAAAATGTGAAAATTATTTTGAGTGCTTTGAGATGATTTCAAGAGCAGAGATTTAGTTTGTTTCTAGTTTGGCTCAGTAAAATAACATTTTGGTACACCGTAGCATACAGTTTATTATGAAGACCTAAAATTACTATGACTTGAAGAAACACTTAACATAAACGTATAAACAAGTTCGTAACCATGGATGTAGATTCTGGTTCAGATTCAAACAGCCTGGAGATGTATGACTATAGAGTTTCAGGAAGACAAACACAACTGTAGATGTATCTAAATATGGAATTTGCAGAATTGTATCATTATTACTTTATTAGTCCTTTTTAGGTGATATTTGTTTTGGGCAATACAGGTAAAGCTGCACAAACACAGTACCAACATCAATACCATCCATAAACAATAACACTAACACAACTTTTATATTCCTACTTATTTGTTTCTGAAAAACTCTATCCAAACAGCACTTGAAATAAATTAACATGGGTTCATTTCAGGCTAATACTGTATTGTTTTACATTTGATTCATAAAATCAGATAAACAGGCACTTGGCCTAATATTATATAACACACCTTATTTATGTGATCTTTGTTTTTGATAGATTTGACTTTTAGAATCCACTTCTTTAGAGTTTTATCATTCACCCACGCCTAAAAATAATCAAATAGCTTACCTCCACAACTTCTGTATGTTGGTGCCTTGTGTTATCCTTAAAATAATTATCAACAACTCATTGGTCGGCCTATATATTGCAGACTATGTCTTTATGCGCACCTGTACTTTGGAGAGCAGGTAGCGCTAATCCTCTGCTGGCCTCGCTTTCAAAGTGGCTTGTAACGTGTTGCCATAGAAACGCACAACACGCCTGCCGTGGGTGCGCGCGCATGCGCGGACTGTCGGTAAACGTAGAAGGGAGATCAATGGGAGATCCAGACAGATGTTATCTATGATACAGTTAGTGGACAAATAAATAAGGTAGAGCAAAGGATACTTTGGTTGGACTAGAATTAAGTTTGAATAAAAAAATTGACGTATAATAACACGATCATTGTGACGCTTCTTTTCAGTAATCTCTCAATTTAATTTCAATAACATTCTTGATAAAGTGTATCATGTATTTGTATTTTGTGTATTAATTTGGTTCTACCCAAAATATTCCCGCATATCAAGTTTAACAATGTACTGTTTTGTACTTTCCACGTTTGTGGGATATGTAGTCAATATTACAGTACACAAAACAGTTCGCGAAAGACACAAAAACTCAATTACCCATGATGCACTTCAACGCGCCTTCCAAGCGTCAGGAGTCAGAATACGCCTCCGCGCTCAGAATTGTGACAAGCTACGTGCAGAACAGCACATAGTTACAATACTCGCATTTATGACCCTGTGTGCCATTGACAGGTCGTGTATAGACACAGTTGTTTGCGTTTAGTAGACAAAATGACTTCCTTAGCTTTATACACAGTTAACAGCAAAGTAAGATCAGCGGCAACGCTGTGCAAAGTGTACCGCTCTGCGCATGGTACCGCTGGTCTTCACTCTTTTGTATACTCTAACTCTAAACTTGCCTTTCTTCCGGGAGGAAAATGGTCATTCATAAGAACAGGAACGAGACCGATGTCGCACACATCGCAGGGCTGGATCTCATTCACACGTTACGGCAAAGTTTTGCTGGCAGCTGGAGCGGCAGCGGTCACCGGTGTACTGGCGGCAGGTGCGAGTCACTTTCAGCGGGCAGAGATGGCAACTAAGATATCCAAAGTTGAAGAAGACGAGGGAGACCTACGGGAGAGATGCAAATCGTTCATGTCCCCACCTGTCACTGACATCAAGGTCTTAGAAGATAGGAAAGATGCGATGTCCACGAGAATGGAGATGCTGATCATGGAAACGCAGGCTGCCTTCTGTAAAGCCCTTGAGGAGGTGGATGGAGGCCCGTTTAAAGTTGACAGATGGAGTCGAAAGGAAGGTTGGATCATTTTCTTCTAATACAACATTGTAATATTTTTAGATTTAGTTTTATTATGGATCTTCCTTGCTTACTTTGAGTGAAAATTATTACGTATAAAACACATTTGTGTTAAGTATACCAAAAGTAGTGGTAAGGTTAGATAATCTAGATCAGCTGATCTCAACTGGAGCTTAGAATAACTAGAAAGATGTATTTGTTATTAAGATGTATCTTGATTTTTAACTGTTCTAGTTTAGTTTAATGCTTGTTTTGTCTTATTTATAGGACAAGACAATATTCTTGAGACGCCCAGTTAAGAAACTAAACCAGAGCAAACATTACAGTCCCAAAAAGTGCAACAAGCACACATGGGTGTCCACATAAGTTTGGCGTAGTATTGTGTTTATGTTAAAGTGATAGTTCACCCAAAAATGACAATTCTGTCATCATTTACTCACTCTCTTATCATTTCAAACCTGTATACATGTCTTTGTTCTGCTGAACACAAAGGAAGATATTTGTAAGAATGTCAGTAACCAAACAGCTGTCACTGACTCTCATAGCATTTATTTTCCCTACTGTGGCAATAAATGGGGTTTGAGATCTGTTTGGTTACTGACATTCTTACAAATATCTTCCTTTGTGTTCATCAGGAAGTGTTCATTGTGTAAATGGTGACAGAATTTTCTTTTTTGGGTATACTATCCCTTTAAGTCACATTATGTCTTTCGTACAATTTAACCATTTGATAACATGTTTCTGTTTGATAGGTGGTGGAGGCATCAGTTGCGTGATGCAGGACGGGAACATTTTTGAGAAGGCAGGCGTAAACGTGTCGGTGGTGTCTGGGTATCTCACCGAAGAGGCCGCCAAGCAAATGCGCAGCCGTGGAAAAGTTCTGAAAGGAAAAGATGGTGAGATGCTGACTTCCCGTTTTAATATGAATACAGTTCCTTAAATCATTCGTTCTACTTCTAGTTTTTAGTTTTGAACCGTTGTGTTCTGTGGGGGACTGTGATATCTAACCGTCTTGCATTATCAATGTGTTCCAGGGAAGCTGCCGTTCTGTGCCATGGGTGTGAGCTCAGTCATACACCCAAAAAACCCCCACATTCCCACAGTGCACTTCAACTACAGATACTTTGAGATTGAGGAAGCAGATGGTGGGTGTTTTTGCCTGGTCGTTGAACATCTTGAGCCCTGCCAAAGCTGTGTGAGGGAGATGTTGTTATCTCGATCTCTCAGTAGTTCTCATTTTTTTTACTTTTGCTCCATAGGCTCAAAGCAGTGGTGGTTTGGTGGAGGAACAGATCTCACTCCTGTTTACATTGACTTGGAAGATGCCGCCCATTTCCACAATACTTTGAAGGAAGCATGTGACAAGCACAATCCTAAACATTACCCAGACTTCAAAAAGTGGTAAGAGTCATTACCGCTGTATAGATAGTTTGATTTGGGTGTGTTGCAACTCGTACGGGTGTGTCAGTGGGTGTGAGTGGGGTTACGTGCTATGCGTGTGGTGTACGGGGGTTCTATCTATTGGGTGGTTTTATAACTGTTTAGCAATGATAAGGCTTAATGGAGTTCTAAACAAAAGTTTGGGAGGAGCATGGTTATTTAATCTGACCAATCACAACACTAAAGAAAGATACTGTAAACACAGATCATTCTTTCAGCATCCACCATTTTATATTTAAAATAGATGCTCATACAAATAAATCCAATCTGCAAATAATTGGGAGGTTGAGACAAACTATTTTTTTGTTTTCTTTACATAACAAAAAAGAGCTTTGCATTGACTTCTTTTCCTCAAGGTGTGACAACTACTTCTACGTCCGTCACCGAGGGGAGACGAGAGGCATCGGCGGGATCTTTTTTGATGATCTGGATTCCCCCAACCAGGAGGAGGTCTTCAACTTTGTGAAGAGCTGCGCTAAAACTGTTGTGCCCTGTTACCTGCCCATTGTGTACAAACATTTGAATGACTCCTTTACCCCTGAGGAGAAGGACTGGCAGCAGGTCAGACGGGGCAGGTTAGTTAAAGATGAATTTCATTGTTTATGCACATTTAAAGAGTATTTTTTACACATATATATATTTAGTCTATAAAAATGAATAATCTTATCGATCACTAGCGTAAATGTTTTGTTATTATTAAAAAATGTGCAAAACAGTAATACATTTAAAACTACAGTATGAATAACTAATATCTATTGTTATTGTGTAAATACCCTGTGGGTGGCTTTTCAATTGAATCTGATGTTATTTGTCATTTAGACAGAAATACATAGCTGCTAACCCAACTCTCTGTCTCTTAGATATGTTGAATTTAATTTAGTGTATGACAGAGGGGTGAAATTCGGCTTAGCAACACCTGGGTCTCGCATTGAGAGTATTCTGATGTCTCTACCACTTACTGCAAGGTAAGAGATCGTGTCAGCCGATGTCTTTCATATCAGCAACTTTCTCTTTCTTTACATGACCCTCCTGTGAACCTTTGGGCTTCCCAATTGTTTAAATTGTCAGTTGTTTATTAGTTTAATTTGGTTATATCAGGTTAGCTTTAAATGAGTTAAGTTTATGGTTCATTATGTTTTCATAGAACTTCTTTATAATATACACTCCAAAAAAATGATTTGTTGGATTTACATTAAAAATTATAGAGTCAAGTGGTTCCACTCAAATATGTTGAGTAGTTTCTACAAATAACAATTTAGTTTTATGAACAAATAAAAAATGTAGGTAAAGTTGACTAAACCTTTTTGAGTAAATCCAAACCGTTCAGATTGTACCAGTAATTTTAAGTTAATGAAACTCAATATTTTTTCTTCAATTTTTTGCTGTTATACATAAATTAAGTATAGACATATTGCACGTATGTCAATACACATCATGGGTGCGCTTTAACCTCTCACAGCCTAAGCACATGTATCACTCTTCTAAACAATGATAACCCTTAAACTCAAAAATACAGCAAACTCTTCTAAATCTCAAATATAAATGAACATTAAATATAAACAAGCATTTATATTTATCTAAATGCAGTCTTGCGCAAAGCATGCTGGGAACAGGAACCAGTCGTGTTAAATTAACTTGTTTATATTAAGTAAACTGAACAATAGGTCTAATATTATATAATATTATATTACAATCAAGCACTTGTTAAGTAAAGCCGACAGTACTACATTTTTAGTATAAATACCAGTTAACTTACGTTAGTGTAGTTACTTGCATTCTTTATGTACTGTGAACAAGGATGGGTTTAGTAAAACTAACAACAACGATGGTTCTTTTTTTTTATTTCACAGATGTTTGGCTTTGCAGTAGTTACTGTATATATGGACTATATTATTACAAAAATGTATAATATAACGTATTATGTTTTCACGTATAAAGCTGAATCTCTCTCGTGCGGTTTGATATTTTAAAAATGAATATAAAGTAATATATTATCACCATGTGTTCAACATTTTTGCTATGTCACACCATGGGAAACATGTACAGTATATTTGTCAACTACCCATGTATTAATATGTTTATTGTAAAGCTGCAAATCATCACAAAAGTGCTATAGAATTAAATTTGTATTGACTTATGTCTTATTTCAGGTGGGAGTACATGCATGAACCCGTCAAAGGCACTAAGGAAGCAAAAATGCTGGAGGTCTTACGGAACCCTAAAGAATGGATCTGATTCATCAAGTCATTTATAATTCCTTCATTGGGTGAGAACTGTGGAACGGGGAGGGGGGGTTCTGAAAAAGTCTAGTGAAATCAAAATACATTGGCAACTCTTACAATATTGAAACCGAAGAACAGCATTGATTCAAATAGAAAATGACTCATTACCTCTTCTGACAGGACATATGTCACCGTTTTGACTAATTGATTCTGTTTGCTGACTGACTGCAACGCTGCTCAATTATTGGCTTGGCTGTAATGAATTCTCTTACACTGCCATTGGCTGTATGGATTCACCGGAGAGGCAGTGTTTGCTCTTGAGGTAGCGTTACTTAGCTACAGCTTTGTTTCTGCTTGCACTGCTTTAAACATGACGATGTCGGTGTATTCAGAAACCGCAGCGGCGTTTGTCGGCTGTTTTTGCCACGTATGTCTAAGCGGCCGTGTTTAATGTGTGCTGATGCTAGCGCCAAAGCATTGCTTTCCTAACACTGGTAATTTAGCTGTTGCACTGTTTTATGTCTCACTTTGAAGACATGTTACCCTGTCATGAGGTCTCCTGTAGTACTGGTTCTATCTTTATGTAGATAAGATGTATTCTCAGGACATCGCAATTTTGTTTATTATACAAACAATAAAGTGACTTTTATACGTGGTATACTTTGTAAGCAAAGCAGTCTGGTAAATCACGAAAAAGGCTATTTCCATTTCAGCTACAATTCATCTGTATCAGCGCTGATGAGAAAGCGGTCGGAAACATGTTCAAGTTCACATAAATCACGTCTCCAAGGTAACGTTCTCAAGGCTTGGTGTCACAATGCACATTACTTGAGCCAAGCCTAGCAGAAATCCTCATAAAGTTAATGTGTTACTGCAAATGACTACATCTGTGAGCTTGTTTGCAGGGTAATTCAGGTTGTAAATGTGGTACAGAAACACATTTGAACTTAACTCATTTGAATATACAAAACTGAAATAAGTAAAGCTATAAAAATATATCATAGTAATAGATTCTGGAATGAAAACAAAATCAGAAGAGTAAGGGCTGAAAAACTTTTATTTCAAATAAAAGTCAGGCTTGGTCATTACAAAACATTAATTTGTTAATACACATATATACAATTTCTTTATCTATCTCTTGAGTAAGGCTTAAGCAATAAACACCACAACACTCTTAACAAGCAAAGTATCAGCCTGCAACTACACAGCAACAAATGCCATCCATCAAACCCAGCCAAACATCAGACTGCATTTCAAATGGTGTTCTTATTTCACATTATCTTTAAAAACACAAACAATATTATGCAAAGTGAGGCTGCTTTGATTTTCACGAAGCTTATCCGAGTTAGTGCTGGTGATGGATTTTATTGCATATTTATATTGGCTGAGCATGACATCATAGAACCGCATATATCTGTAAAAAGCCGACAGGTGAAACCAAACAGCATTTGCAATATTTTTCCGTATACATTAATAATTATTCCTTTACAAAGAGCAATTTGTGCCCTAAAAAGTGCATTCACTCATATTTACTAAACAAGTACAAATGCATTGACAATTTCCATTGCAATGTTCTGTTTTCACACAACCACAATCACACTTTCCTGACATTTAATACTGAGAGTTTCCTCCTTGAGATTTTACCTCTTTTATATAATGGGGGAGTAGGAGGGTTTGTTCCCATAATTTGATCCTAATCTGAGATTTTCTTGGTTGTTGTGTTTAGTGTAGTTTGAGCAGACTCTGCGTAATAAAACAAGAATAAAAGGTAAGAGGTAAAAGGTGTCAGTTTTCTTTTAAACACCCCAAAAGCAATTGTCAAATATCCAAATATTTCCAACATAATAAAGGGAAAGGAAATATATATTTCTGAAAGACATACCAGAATGTACAGAGAATCAGATCAGTCAAATAAAATCAGCATGGGCAAAATAGTCATTGTTTTTTTAACATTCTCTGTGGTTGTTAGTGAAACAAAACAAACGTTAACAACACTCTAATCTAAAAATGAAGCAGCTCAAAACAAGCAAAAAGCATGCTTCCTCCTCCTGAGTCAGTAGAGAATTAATCTTACTTATCCTGTTTTAATACTTGGGATGCGTAATATCCCTGCTAAATCCTTGGCCACAATAAAGATACATTTCACAAGGCTGTGACCATGAAAAATGCCCCAACATTATGGTAAATATTCTCTATAAAAAAAGGTCCACTGGTGCATAGCCCATTTACTTATCCACCACATATTGACATTTAACTCAAAGCGGTTTAATGCAAATGTGACCCTGCCTGTGAAAACCCAGCTAACGTCATTTTTTGTGATTTACCTTTTTCTACATAAAATAATGCTACATAATGTAAAGAGCATTCTGTAAAAATATAAACTATCTTTAATATCGACTGAGTAAGGCCATGTTACAGACTGAAATCATAGTAAAAAATGAATGACTATGATGACTGGATTTTACAGACAGAGTTGCAAATGTTATGCATTTGACGCAATAGTTGAGTCAACAAATCCTCACATACGTTGACTTGATGCCCACTAGACAAAACAGCTTGGACCTGTGCTGATTCAGTATTAACAACCACAATGGTCATTTTGCAGCATTTGATAACTGTATGAAACTCTCAAGCATAACTAGTTTACCATTTAACAAAGTAACAAAATCTAACACACAGTGTTTAAAACCTCAACTAAAGAAACAACAACCCAACATCAATGTTTCATTGAGGTTCTGAGCCCAGTGCATACAGATGCCTATGCAAATACAAATGTTGTATAGAGGTTACAGAGACCTGAAAATGTTTTTTTTCCCATGAGAGACCAGCCACCACTGAAAAATGATTTAGTTTGTTTCTCAAATGTTCAGCTCTTAGTAACTAGGAAGATATCATTTTTCGAAAAGAGCTGAATTCTGCTTCTGAAAACAATCTGATGGAAGCCAAACCAACTAAATGTAGTTGAATGTAGTTGATGGCTTGCTCATTGTATAACAACGTCAATGTAACAGTACTGAAAACATGTTGCATTAGCTGTGGTTCCCCTGTGGTTTATATTAAATAAAGAGGTTTTCTAGTACTGGAATTGTGCATCAAAGCTGTCATCGAGTTAGTGAAGTTGTAAAAAATATTGATAGTATTAAAAATAAACGATTTCACGCTGATAAATGAAACACGATGACATACGGTAAATAAGGAATAACAGGCTTTGCAATATTGGCCTTACAAACAGATATGGCTGAATAATTTACTTGGAAGACCGTCACTTTCCCTGGGCGATGATAATTGTAGCACCATGGTTACTGATGATGTCTTCATATTGTGGAGGAGGCTCTGCTTCAATGTGTACATCCGTGTGCCCCACAGCTTCCTCGTATGATGGAGGCGGGTCACCACGACTGCCTCGCCCAGGTGTGAGGTCAGCACCAGGGTAGGCAGGGCTACTGTGAGCACTGATCTCTGAGTGAGGACTGACGTCAGGATGAAAGTCCCGTCCCCACTGGTCCATTGACACTACAGATAGGGTTGTGTCTCTTTGTGGGCGCCCAATGGCAGGGCTTTGCTGGGATCTTTTGCGCGAGTGACATCTCCAAACGGTGATGGAAACTGCAGCAATAAGCAGCACAACGAGCAGCAGGGGTAAGATCAAGTACAGGGAATTAACTCCGCCAGCAATAGACTCCAGTCCTCCAGGTTTGGGGCTGCTTTCCCGCTGGTACTCCTCCCAGAATCGCCTCTGTGAACGTCGCGATACGGGAGAACAAAATTAGCTAAAGGCGTAACTGTATTGACTTGTATTCAAAACAAACCACACTCTGCACAATGTCATGACCAACAACACAGACCATGACTTTTTATATTTACATAAACATACCCATGCACATAATATATTATGCCATTATCATCACATGGGTCTGTTACTGTGTATATAAACTCCTCACAACCCTAGCACAAATGATTCATACAGTAATTAACTCTCCCCAGATTCTTAGCCAGTGAACTTTTCCTGTCGATAAATCTGACTTCCTGCTTGGCGGACATTCCACAGACCAGAATGCGAAAGAGGAAGTTGCGTTCAAGTACACAGAAAAACACGTAAACTCCGAGGGGCAATCTTCCGGTCTCACTCGTGAAACCAACACGGAAGTGACTTAAACTGGAATTTATCATCTGGCCGCTAGAGGCTGTCTCCAAAACAGAGCAGAATCTCATTGAGCCCCATGTTAAAACGGCCATCTTTACAGCACAAAAAAACATGTTTACAGCCTGGTACAAAAAATTATTTTGATCTATATCGCTAATTTTGCCCTTCATGACAACTGTGAGGGGGGTGAATTTTTTTTATACCTCATCCGTTTAAATAATATTAAGCCTTAAAATTCCACTTGAGTGACAGGTGGTTTCACCAACCATGCATCTCAGCAAAACCCACGTTCCGCCTTTTCGCCCATTTTCGTGTGACGTGCGGGGACGCAAAGCCAAGATGGCGCCGACCGGCTCCGCCCACTTAAGGCTTCATAAATTGCTCTTCACAAACCTATGGGTGACGTCACGAACACTACGTCCATGTTTTATACAGTCTATGGTAAACTCCCCAAACTCACCGTTTTCTCGTCATTCTCAAACGCCTCTCGGGCTTCTTCATAATTGCAAATTTCCTCCCTGCATTCTCGCTGGATGTTCCCTTGTTTCATCTCCTCCAAGAAAAAGTTTGCTCTCGGGAGCCTTCGCAGCACAGAGTGCGCGGCATCTGCTGGCAGGAACACTATGGGAGAAACAAACAATAAGCAAAAAGAAATACAAAAGAGAGAGGATGATGTGAGGGGACTGATTTCTTTGAAATGGTTGTTTTTCAGGCTTATGAAAGAGAAGCCTACTGTTTCTCAGCACCTACAGTGAGAACTGAAACAGATGCCTTTTTGTGGAGGAACATCTGATTAGTTTCGGATAACATATGTAGACTAAGAAGCTTTGTCGACAATCCAAAATAACATTGCTTGAAATTATAGACAGATATAAGGTTTGGCATTATCTTTATGTGAGATCCATTAGGTTCACAAGTAAGGTTCATGAAACACACCCACTATATCTTGGCAATAAAACAAAACAGCATCCTTGAGAATATAATAGTTGGAATACACTGTAGTATAAATGGACTCACCAGCTCCCATGATTCCTGCAGCTTTTCAAGGAGGGAAACGACCTTGGAATTGACAGAATAAACTATTTTAAATCCACAGTCATGCACTGATATCACCTAAACGTGACATAATGTGAGATCATACAGTTTCTGTTTCTCCACCCCAAATTTCGCAAAAAATGTAAGATCGGTGTTCATTTGTTAAATCACAACAACCAATATTCACCAAACATAAATCATTCTGTATGGCTCTGGAGTGTTAGCTTCCTAGCACGCATAGGGCAACCGTTGCCAGGACACACACAGAAACGATTAGATTTTTGACAAACGACAGCTTTTTTAACTTTGATAAAACGCAAATCTGCCCTTTCGGTTTATCAAAATGATAATACATAAAGTATACAATAAAGTGTGTATTTATAATGGTGTTACACATTCAGTTCCTATTCGTCATGAGTATCGACTCCGTGACTGAAGCATGTTGACACGGTTTTCTGGCAAGGCACAAATTAATATAACGTTAATCGTCGACGTGCTCGAAACTCTGCTTTGTATATGATAAACAAGAACAGCGAATTTAATTAGATCAACAAAATAAGACAAAACTGTATTCACCAGTTACACCCAAATGTGTACAGCGCTCGCCCAGATTCCCGAGGTTCCGCTTTAGCGCATGCGCGGTCAGCAGCAGCCAGAATTAACTGGATAGTGATGAATACTGAAAGCTGCTGATGAGGGCGACATTTCGAGGTGATTGAACAATATGTTAACACACATACATTATATATTGTATAAAATAATATATATAGTATAAGTATTACTAACATATAATTAGCCTAATGAATACGTTAAATTTAGTCTTTATCAAACAGAATATGAAGACAATATAGGCCAGTCAGTTGCTCAGTGCATTTACATCTTTATTGCCAAAATGTATGTTTTTACCTGTTATTGAATAATTGTTGTTCTGACTCAAAATATAAAAGAAAAGAATTTGGGGGAAATTAATAAAACCCACATAAAAACAAGCCCATAAAAATGAGAAGAATGTGTTGTTTTCCTGCATTTGTATGCCCTGTGAGCTAAACAAAGAATGTATTAAAGTTATTATCCTGCAAGGTCAAGGTTTTTTACAAAATTGCATGTCTTTGTTGTCAGATTTTCCTATTATGAACATTTAATTTTTTTTCAGGTTTCCTGCAAATATTGCACTCACTTACTGAAATTGATAAAACAATACATTAATGCACTGTATTATTTTCCACTGGATGAAACATTTATCTTTTGACTATATCTGTTAAAAAAATCATTCTGTGTAATGCTTCATGCTACATGCAATCTATATTGTAAAAGAAAATAATTTTTTTAATCAATATTAAATCTGGGCGTCATTTCAGTTACATAAAAAATATTTACATAATAAATATTTAATAGTTTTTCTTTAAAAAATGGATTGCATTCATAAATTTTCCGTCCCCATTTCATCATTTAGCAAATGCTTTTATCAATTTATCAATTCATCAAACAGGAACCAGCAATACCAGAGCCACTAAAAAAAGCGTCTCATGCTCTAATTAGTCTGATAAATGGCTCATTATCATTGTTTTGAAATAGGGCCAGTTGCTTTATCTATGAGTTTATAAAACTAAGAGTGATAAGGAGGAAAAGTGCAAATTAGAGAAAAAGAAACAGGACACATACATGAAGGCAGATGGGAGGCTCATGGGAGTGCTGGCTAGGCACTAGGACCCTGCAGGTGCAGCAGAGATGTTTCAGTAATGTGCAGTGCATTCGCGTTGAGGGGAGCGCGAGGGCAGCTGCTCCACAATTCTTGAAGCACTGATCGCATATTAGGATCGTCAGGAAAGATATCCCGACTCTTGGGATCCTCGTCCCCGGCGACGTGACGCAGCCTCGGTTATCCTCGCGGGCGCATCCAGGCGACATGGCATCATCCGTGAGCGGCGCGGAGGAAGTACGCGTGTCGACGTTGACGCCCCTGAAGTTGGTGGGTCTGGTGTGCATTTTCCTTGCGCTGTGTTTGGATGTCGGGGCCGTGGTGAGTCCGGCGTGGGTCACCGCGGATGAACAGTACTACCTATCCCTGTGGAAGTCGTGCTGGAAGCTCTCAGCATCTCCGACCTGGCGGTGCAGCAGCACCCTGGGGACCGGTGAGGGATTTGTTACTCTTGTAACTTTGCGATGAACAAGGTTTAAAGAGCCAGTTTTTGTTGCACATTTTAATAGGTGTGAAAATAAAACAGGTGCAGTGTTGAAAGAGAATACGCACTGCAAATGTTTGATTGTAGTCATCTAAACTTAATTTAGTAAATTAATCCAATTGTTTTGTCCAATCTAGTTGGTTAGACATAATTATGTAAGTTATCTCAACTTTTGGCAGTCAGTAAAACTCAAAAAATCCAATGCGAAAAAGAAACTCAAAAAGATGAGTTGAGATTTTTTAGTGTGTGATGCCCGAGATAACACAAAGAGCTCTTCTCTCTGTAGTGCATCATTGTTCTAACCAGCTCTCAAAAGTTTATTCACTATTGTACAGTTTTTGTAAAATATGTACTTTTTGAGACCAAAAAAATAACAGATAAGTATAAGTGGTTTGAACTAATGCTTTGTGAAAAAAGCATTCATTCTGGTTAAGAAAAAAGTTCTCCAGCCTTCAGCAAGACAAGATGAATCTCTTCACAGATACTGTGTCGGCGTAGAAAGCTTCATTAATTGTTTCATATTGATCCCTCACAGTTAATCGAGTGCAGTGTTTTATTTACAGCTTGTTTGGCAGAAGGGCTTTAGGATGATGTGGGAATGTGGAATGGAATCGGTGGTCCAGCTGGAGTTTCATTCTGCTTTTGTTGTCTACTAAATGAGCCTTTGTTAAAGTCCCCTCACCGGCCAAGGAGTAAGGTTAACTTTGAGAGGAGAGCTCCCCAGAGGCCCTAACATGGACAGATTAGTTACCAAGGAAACAAGTGGCGCATTCTAGAAATGTCATTTTGCTTTGAAAAAGAAACTTCCTTATTGGCATGCATGAAGGTTCGGAGAGATCCCTTCTGCATCTACTGTATGTTTAGAGCTATTAGCTGGTCCGTTATTTTTGTGTGCTGTACTCTCAGACGGCTAAAAGCAGTTACGATTTAGGATGTTTTTTAAGCTCTGTGTTGCGATGACAGCTTGGCTCTGGACCTTGTCCTGTCATTTTTAAAAAGCACACTTTGACTCCATATAAAGCCATGAAGCGCCAGTCTGGGTGATTGGCTGTTTCCCTGCAGCACATTATTGATTTGGGGCTTTCTGTAATCAGTCACTCCATTTCCTCTGTGTTTTGCACTGTGCATTAAACTAAATCTCATTAGCTTTACAATTACCGGCCGATTCTGCTGCCTAGACCAGAATATTATCTTGCTCCAGTCGTGATTTGCATCATAAACATTACTCTCGAAAGTTTAAAACTGTTAACACGCTCCCTTTCTCATGCACATTAAGCAGGACTCTCAAGTTGGGAACGCTTTTGGGAAGAATCGCAAACAACAGGAATATGGAAGGAGTGTGCGAGACACCCGTAGTGCTGATGTTATGCTCCACTGGAGAGGGGGCAGCGGATGAATACGGAGGGGGTGCGTGACCGTCCGTTCAGTGCGCTGTGCACCCTTTTCCCTCCCCGTCTGAGGAATGTGGAGACATTGTGTCTTCTTGATGGAATTCACTCACTTGTTTGTGACATTGGCATTCTTTTTCTCCTTATTGTGATATCAGATTGAAAGAACTAGCCAAGAGGCACTTGCTGAGAAACAGATTATAGTAATGAATGTTTGATTTTTATCTCCTATCCTCATTTCCATCTGTAGCCCTCTAGGTTTTTTTTGTGTGGATAAGCTTCGTTCTGCTAAAGACCCCTCAGACGTAGCTACACATCAAGGTTATGTTAAAGTCATGTGAAATTCTTAGGGAAAGTGACTTTTGTTGATGTTTTACAGACTTCTGGTGGCTATACAGGGAGGTCAAGGGTCCAGTTGTCAGAATTCGTTTTTTAATTGAATAAAACATTAGCTTCAATCCGCAGCTTTGTTTTCATGTCTCTCTCAGATATATTTATACTCAGAATTTTCAACCTTATTTGGTCAAAAGTCTTTGTTTTTATTTGAAACAATAATACAGTGCAAAAAAAGATAAAGTGTCCCAAGAACAGTTCTCAAACCTTCCCAGAAATGATGCTTTGATACTTAAAGATTATTATTTTCCCCAAAAAATCTATTTACAGTTTACTGTCACAGGATTCAAAACTTTTTTTCTCACAGTTTTTATTATCATATTTAATACTTCTGTCATTTCTTTAGTAATTTAATCATTTATCAAATGAAGACAAAGATGCAACAATGCAATCTCAAATCTAAGCAAACGTTTTTAAATTACTTGAAAACATGGTACTGTAATACAGAGTTGCATAAGAAACTATTGTTTGCTTTTTTTGGACTCTTTTTTACTTAAAACAATAAATCCACAAACCACTGTTGTTTAATAACTTATTTATGCTTTCTGTGGTGTTATTGTTTGTGGAAAAGTATGCCATTGCCAAACACTCACAGTCTATGATTTATTTTATCATGAGTCATGTTGCAATAGATTGTTTGCTTGTTCCTATTTACTAGGAATCACCCCATTGAGATTATTAGAGATGTAAAACAGGCTTTAAACACGTTAATATAGGCTGTCATTTGTTTTCATTTTTACAATCTCTGACATGCAATAATTGACAATTGTAAATCTGCTTTGCTTTCATTTAACAGGTGTTTCCGTTATATTATGTTTTATTTATTCCAGATTGGTAATATAAACCAATTTATCAAATTCAATTGAAAAAAACGACTTGCTTCCTCAGTCTAGCTGAAGGGATTGTATACACATACTGCTCTTCCCCTGTGCCGTCTTGAGACCTAATGAGATTTTTCAGGAGTCCTGATGTACATGCGAGATTCCACACATTTACTCTCATGTCATCAGATATGGAAACAGCATACTGTTTCAGGCACCCCCACTTCCCCTCCCGCACTTCCAGCCCGCGTTCCATAGAGGATTCAGTGCTATTTCAAGTCTATACTCTAACTGAGTGTTTGAATGAAAGGCAAGAGGGACAGGAGGAGGTAGAAAGGGGAGGGGGGAATATATTACGGGATGCCCCATTTAGCCCACCAGAGAAGCCGATAAGCTTAATGCAGCCCACAGAGGTTCACTGTTGCGAAACCGGAGATGTGAGCATTTGTGTTACTGTTGGCCAGTATGTAGGTATGAGACTACAAGCCTTTCTATGGTATGTGTTTGAAAAATGTAAGATCTTTACGGTTCTTTTAGGAGGTTTGGATGAGCTTTGTGTCTTGTTAAAGTTTACTGGCTCATCAAATAGAGTTGCAGTATGAAAAACGGATTCAACAATAAATGGTCTTTACTTTTTACATGGTGAACAAAATATGAACCCATAGGTTGATGTAAGGTGAAACACAAAGGTTTTCGGGCACAAGAAGCGTAAAACCGCAACGTAAAACTGCTGCCTCTAACAAAAGAGATCTCAGAACACCTAAGATTAAGAATTGATGAACTACATGAAGCTCAGACGAGTTATAAAAATATCTCTAAAAGCCTTGATGTGTATCAGTCCATATTGAGGCAAATGATCTATAAAAGCAGAAGGTTCTGCACTGTTACTTCTCTTTTAAGAGTGTACAGTATTGTTTTACGGTTCTGAAATGTTTGATGAAGGTTATTAATATATACTTTTCCAGCCGTGCACTGTCAATGTTTACTGTACATGTTTGCTTGTGTTGTGATGTAAATCATATTAAATTTCAAGATGAGTGAATGCCAAAATAAACGTGTATGCACATCATAATGTATATTCTGCATTTTAAAATGAATCACTTATAATGCATGCAATGTAAAACTGATGTTTTGTTTTTATGTATTTACATAACACAGACTGGCAGATTGCCACATTGGCGTTGTTGTTGGGTGGAGCATTCCTTATCCTCCTTTCCTTCCTGGTGGCCCTGGTGTCTGTCTGCATTCGCTCCAGGAGACATTTCTACCGACCGGTCGCAGTTATGCTGTTTGCTGCAGGTGACATAGATGCACCTCTCCTTTTCAGTTTGGCAGACACATTAAATTAGGGTTCATGTATTATGAATTTCAAATGCGCTGTTGGCTGTACCGCACAACTGCTGTAGGTAATGGAGCAGGAAATAGCAAATGCATTATTTTGCATCCACCCCTCACAAAGCGCACAGCTGCTTTAGTAATCACTCATGCCGGTCGTGAATGACAAACAGGGGAACGATTTTAGGTGTGCCTGAAAGAGACAGTTTCCCATGTCATTTCTTTGAAGTTTGAGACTGCGGATTACGGTTTTTAATTCGTGTTCTTAACCTACTTTCGTCTCTTTGATGATTGGAAATTTCACAGCCAACGCTCTTCTCTGTTTCTCACAGTGGTTCTGCAGGCCTGCTGTCTGGTGCTTTATCCCATCAAGTTCATCGAGACCATCAGTTTGAGAATATATCACGAGTTCAACTGGGGTTACGGTCTGGCCTGGGGCGCCACCATCTTCTCATTCGGAGGAGGGATTCTCTGCTGCCTGAACCCAAAGAACTATGAAGAATACTACTAAACCTGCTACAATACCCACAATGCACTTCAATGTCCACTTCACTGATGTTATAGCAGCTCATGCACTGAAGATTTATTCTCTTTGTGGACCTGATATGGACTTGGAAATGGCTGTTAGAAACAGACACTTTTTATTTTGATGCTTTTCCCCTTCCTCATATCCCACCATTCTCCTATTTTTCCTCATCCCAGAAATCTACAGTATAATGCAATTAAACCCTGTCATTAAAATCCCATTCTCTTCCAGTCTGTCATTATAATCGATACATTTTCCTCGTCATTCTAACACATCACTGTTAGATGAGCATCTCCAGATGTCCGTTTTGTGTTCACGGGAATACTGCCAGTCTGTGATATGATCAGTAGGGAAACCTCCATTTGTTATGGGATAACAAATACTGATAGACACATATTGACAGTCATCACTCGACAGTTATGAGACAAAATCTCACATCAAAATGGAAACTATAAAGGCCTTTAAGATTAGGAATTGCCTATAATGATATGAAACAATGTTATAGTAAATGCACACCGCTGTGGAAAGCAAGACTTCCTTTGGGCACTCAGATGACAGATGTTACATTTGCATGTGCCAGCAGTCAAACATAAACTATCAGTGTAATGAGAAACTATGTGAAATAGTAGGATTTTGTGCATATAAGCTTTCTGAGGTCTGCAGCTCTCATTTTCCATTTAAAAGGGATTTGATAGAAGATACTGTGCATTGTAGAAAAATGTAGGTCCTGTGGTGTAACCAAGCCTTGCATATAGACTAGTTTATAATAGTCTTAATTTTGCATAAGCATCCATACAGGTAGATAAAGACCGATTGTAAGATGTTTTTCTTTCTTTTTTAAGGTTGCACGGTCTGTTGCGTGCATGTTGGTGTGTATGAATGCATTTATAATTTTGGAGCGGATGTTTGAGCTATTGTGGGATTTTTTTGTATCCCAGTCGTGACGTTCTGTACTAATTTATATACTAACCAAATAAACAGCTAAAACGAATGCTGTGGTATATTTATCATCAAAATGACCTTGGTAAAAATGTAGATAAAAACGCTAACAATATCAACACCCCACAGCGCACAGTGATGTCACATAGAATTTGATCCTTTATTAAGTACAGCAACTTGACGCATTTGCACAGGAAATGGACATCTTAAACACAGAATACAGTGTGGCATAATATGCATAAAAGTACCAGGTATAAGTTCATATGCAGGTCTTAAAAGTGTTCTTCATTCAACGAGAGGAGCTCTCAGCGAGCACATACAGTGTAAAGTCTACATTAAAATGATTCAGACCTCAGCTAGTCTAAATACATTGGACGTGCTGGGAGAGAAGCCCTGTGCACGGGATTGTTGGGCCTTTATTCCTGTAAACATGGCAGTCTTATTCTGCTTGGAATGGTAGCTCTGTAAACCACACCTCCTTCACATCTGGAAGCTCCTCCCTTTCCTAAATCCACACCTTGTCAGTCCACTCCAGTGCCAATCATTCAATCCCTTTTGCTTGATTCTGTAAAGTCAAAAACACCCTCCCATCCTCTTTTGAAGCATCTTCTTTCAGTAGAAAAATACAAGTGCAGGACGCTCCTCAAGAGGCAAGAGAAAGTGGGCTGTGATTGGATGACAATTAAACAGGGTCAGCGTCTCTTTTTGTGGGGTACGGCTCAGTTATTGCTGGGTGAAGCTGAGGGTACAAAGAAAAGGCGTTGTTGGATAGTAGGCGGGCTGAAAGAAGATTAGCTGAAAGAATGAGGTCCATGGCCCACCGGGAAGGGTTGCGGTGAAGACGGCCGGCAAGCTCAAGTGTTGCGCGGCATTTCGCACTGTTCGCAGCGGTGCAGGGCGGGGTGGTTGAGGAAAGTGCAGCTTTCACAGTTCCATTGAGCGCCCTCAAAATCTTCGTCTCTTTGCACGGGTGCTGGCTGCACTAAATAAGGGAGACGAGACGTTATGAGACATCTGCAACATTTCAGTCTGTCGTGGATAACATTTGATTTGCTGAGAAATACCAGTATTTTACCACACCCATGACATCGCACAAATTGGGCCACTGGCCCCACATAGCAACAAAAGAGTGATGAAAATAGAACAAGGGTGCAAGAAACGCTATATCATAACAAGTGATTTAATACCCTCTGCCGCACTGGTGTAATGGGAGGTCAGGAGGAGTTTGACAGGATATACAGAGAGCAAAGTGCTAATTTTAACTTTAAGAGAATAAAATCTATAAATCCCATTTGAATCTAAAACCACATCTAGGATGTATTTCAGTACAGCAAAAGAACAAAGTTTAAGAATAATGATGGTTGATTGAAAATTCTGAATTTACCTATTGGTGGTACAACAGGGCCAGGCTGGATGTTATCATAAAAGTTGTTCATGGCTATCACATCAAACTTGCCTAAATAAAAAGAAACAACAATAACATGAGTAAATGTTCATATTATATGTCAAAGAATGACTATATCTGTGGTATTGTTACCTCTGGACTGCAGCAGATCAATCTCCTTCAATGAGCAGTCAATGTCGATCTGGAGCTGTCTGTTTTGCGACCTAATTCTAGTCATGTCCTCCGGCTGGCAAAACACAAAATTTCCTTATTTTTTTGAATTAGAATGAATTCCATGCATTCTTTCACACTCAGACTCACACAACTGCACACAGATTTCAGGTTTATATGCTTATATGCAAGACTTAAGACTTAAAGTGATAGTTCACTCAAAAATGAAAATTCTGTCATCATTTACTCACCATCTTGTCATTTTAAAACTGTATGACTTTCTTTCTTCAGCAGAACACAACAAAAGATATTTTAAAGAATGTTGTTAACTGGCACCCATTCACTTGCATTGATTTTGTGTCCATACAATAAAAGTTAATGGGTGCCGCTGCTGTTCGGTTACCAAGAAGGAAAGTCATACATGTTTAAGATGACAAGAGGGTGAGTAAATTTTTGGTTGAACTTTCACTTTAAGCTCTTTGTTAGTAATGTAAACAAATAGGTGGCTGGATGTCCAGCACCCTTCTTAAGAATTTATGTTAGGGCTATAAATGAGGGGGAAAAAAGATATACAGTACACAATACAATGTTTTAAATTTCAATTTAAACTAAATGTCATATAGCCAACATGGTTCTTTACTGTTGTTGTAAATAAAAAGAAATCCAACAAACCATTGCAATTTGCATAATGCAATATTTCAAAACATTGTGCAGCCGTAATTTACGTGCAGATAAAAAGGCATGTTTCATGTCTCTCTCCGTTACCCGAGGGATGAGGCTCGTGCTGTTCACTCGTCTGAATCTTCTCTGCAGGGCGTCGTATTCCATTTCATTGACTTCCGCCTTGAGCCGATCCAGTTTCTGCCGTTCCTGCATGAGCTCTTTCAGGAGACGCTCCATCCGCGCACGCTGGTGCAGGAGCAGAGCTGCAGAGGAGACGTGCAGTGTTAAGACACAAGACTGTGAACAACACTTTCTATACATTCTCTTGTACCCTTCGCTGCCAAACAAACAAAATAAATGGATGCAAAGGATATGGATTACCCAAACCAACTTACAGTTAGGGTTGGGTACCGTTCACATTTTAACTGGTACCGGTACGGTACCTGGAATTCGGTGCCGGTACCAAACGGTACCTTTTTTCGGTACTTTACTCTGTGTAATAAAAACATTTATTTCAGTGAAAATAATAAGTCCAAACCTCTCAATTTCAACATTTTGTTGAAATTTTAGACACTGGACAAAAAAAAATTACTATAGAAATAACTACAGCATTATCATTTCTACCAGTTTATTCTATTTCCTCATTACACACATAATCACTCATTTATGCAATGTGATAATTTACCTCCACCATTTTTAACAACAAGCCTGCTTTATTAGCGTTTTTGTCCCGCTTTGCGTGAGGTTAAAAGCTCTTTCTCTCTAACACAATATTTGGCACCGATTGATTTGAAGTAATTCGGTCGGTGCCCTTAAAAGTACAGAGTCCGGTAACCAACCCCACTTACAGTGCATTTAAGGTATAGCCTACATTGTATTCTCAAGCTACACATTTATTCTCTGGGAACCAAATGCAAATCATAGTGGATTTACAAATGATGTTCCTGTAGGTAGACAATGGCACTTGCAATGCACAGATCATCCATGTTTGTTTAAACACACAAAATGATAAAACACATACTTTGAATGCACTAAAGTACTTTGGGCAATTGCATCCGCCAAATGCAAAACCGTCTTTCAGTACAATCGGAGTACACTGGCATCACAGTGCAAGATTACTGACTTTGATTAACTTCGCAGTATTTTCTGCACAAAAACTACCCACACAGGCAAGAAGGGCTGTCTGACCAACAAGAGCTCATGTAAAGGTGAACTGTTTGTGGGCATGATGAATTTATATATTACATAATAATCTTATAAGCGTACACAGATTCATACCTTGGGTATATGCATAGTCATCCGAGCCTGAGCTAGAACGTCTAGGCATGTGGTTGATCTGGCTGCAGACGCTCCCAGGCAGCGCAGAAATGGGCAGGATCGGTGGAGGGGCACCATGGCGCTCACCCTGGTCCACTATGTTGAGGAGGGATTCCGTCTCAACCGTCGGAGAGCCTGACGAACGCTGTCCAGGAGACACTTTGATCTTGATGATGGCTGAGGTGGCAGACTGTGGAGAGGATGCGGGCCGGGGCCTCGCCACACCCTGATGGATGTACATTCCTTGATGAATGGAGACTCCTGGGGGCCCGGTCATAGTAATGCCCCTAGATGGGGAACTGGGGGAAGGGCTGGTGGCCATATAGATTGATCCTTGCTGTGCATGTACGGGGGAGTTACTGCGTGGTCGTTGTCCCTCTAGCGTGATCTCAATCTGGTTCTTCATTGGGACTTTGGAGGGTAAGAAGGGCCTGTGGGACACAGGTGGGGGCTGCTGGTAGGACAGGCCAGGGAGGGTGGGGGGACTAATGGGCAAGAACCCATGGGGTGGCTGCTGGACTTGATGCTGGGGAGAACTGTACGGGGACTGGTACGTCGGAGTAGCGTAAGGTGACTGCTGGTACACGGATGTCCCAGATGTGGACCAGGGAGCGGGCTGAGGACTTTGAGAGGGCGAGGGTCGCATGTACACGGTGTTGCCGCTGTTACAATAGACACCGGGAGGAATCTGCAGCGCTTGGGGAACAGAAGGGAGGTTTTGGGAGAGGGTTACCGTTATGGGAGTCATATATCGTGGGACTGGGGTGTACGTGGGCGACACGCCCTGGATGGTGGGCGGAGGAGTGGGGATGTTCGAGCGTCCTTGATCGTTCATGAAAAAGGGATTGAATCCTGTTGAAGGCGCCATGGTGGCGGGGGCAGAGAGAGGCTCAGGGTAGCCGCTTCGAGGATGCTCGATGTGGCTGTCGCTAGAACTGTGCACTAAAACCCGGCCACCGGCATTACTTTTGGCTCCTTCTGGAGCAGGATAACCCACGCTAATGCGCAGCATGTGGTTGCGGTTCATCTGGAGCTCATCCGGGCTGTGGTATTCTCCATACAGGTATTTATTACTCTCCTGAGCCAGCAGACGGCAGCAGAGGTCCAGGTTGTTGTTGTTCTGAAAAAGAAGTGGAAGACAATGAGGTGAATATGTTGTTGTCCAACCCTCTACTTTACACTCTACTATATAACCCAGCATGACACAGCAAAATATATGAATGACATAACCTAACAGACAGTTTAAATCTTGTACATAAGAAATATTGTCTCCAAATCCTACTTTCTTCATTCGCAGTTACCAACTCATACCTGGAGAAGGCACTGAGAGACAACTTTTTCAGGAATCTCCGGAAAGCGCTGCTTGAGGTCCTGCAGTATGTGATAGTCCAACTGAGGCCCTCCCTGCGCCATCCTGAGCCCAAACAGCAAGTCACTGAGTCTGCAGCCAGGAGCGCAGCACCTGCTCTCCTCTCACCCCCTGGCAACACATCAGAGACACACATCAAGTCTGAGCACCCATTTACACTGGCTACAAACTGTGGATGAATGTGTGTCCTGACTCCTGTGCAATGCCAAAGGGAAAGAGAAAACAAAGGGAGACCATTATGCGTATGCACCAGACAGCATCAGACACGCGGCTGCGCAGTGGGAACATATGGCGCACTACGAGAAATGCCTGCAGCTGGAAAACTGCCATTTGTCGGTAAAAAAGATGGATGGAAATGCAAGGATAAAATCTACAATCTTTGTCGGCTTTAGGTGTGTGTGGGGGGTAAGAAGTGCCCGTGTTGTGTTTAGCGATCTCACCGCACCAGGCAACGACCTGAAATACGAGACATCATCCGCGTTTCACGTGCACAATTCCCTGCAGCTCAACGCAGTTCCGTATACATTTGACAGGTGAAGCAAATCGCCATGGTCAAAATGACAGCGATCTTTACACTTTGTTGCGCTGAAACAAAATACTGACAGCCAGGTGATAAATTCATTCGACCTAACAACACCCACAAGTGCCACGGACATGTCATATAATCATATAAGTTATGGATCCAGCAATAAACAAGTCCTTAGGCAGGCAAAAATGCTGAGGGTGCAAAGTAGTAAATGATAAAAAAATACGTTGCGTTTTATTAACAGCTAATTGTAAACATGAAATAAGTGTAGAGAGAGAAGGAAATTAAACTGGTAAGTAAACATCAAGTTGACAGCCGCCTCCTGCTAACTCAGCCAGCTAACGTTAGCTAAACATTCACTAAATCAAACAACACAATAAAAAAACAAAGACTCCAAAGTAAATCAGTAGGAATTCAGCCAGTTACCTTTGTCTGCCGTCTCCGATCGCAGTGAAACCACCGCCAAATCCGTTTAAGAGCTACAACTTGATGCTATTTTTACATAATGACAAAGATAGAGCCCACAGGATCAACGCGGAGAACGACGTCTCGTTACTAAACTACAAAGTTTTGGCATCATTCCTCAACTTACAGCGTAATTTACAGTATTGTTACATCATATTTTACTGGTGTCGTTATTGTACTGACTTGTTTCCAGGATAAGAAAAAACACACTGGGTGCTCTGTTAGCTTTAGCATAGCCGTCCGGTTAGTGGCTGCAGGTACAAACGGAAACGCGCGGGCCGCTCCCCTGTCAGACAGAAACTGCTGCGGGCGAGAGCGCGATTGTAAATGACGAGCGACACCTGACTAAAGTGTCAGTTTCGGTGCAGTGCAGACGGTTATCGCCGTGCAGGTAGCAGTACAAAAGACACATACCGTGTGCTGAAGCTTTACGGCCATTGACATCCGAGCAAGGCTAGTTTTCACAGGTGGCGACTCAGCGCATTCTGGGGTAAACGGAAATGGTAGCAATATCTGGCGGCAACGACTCCCCGGGCTTCTCCCGGGATCACGGCGACTGGTTTGGTCACAAAACTGTCGTATTCACGTACGCCTAGATCCCCGTCGTTCCGGTTGTGAGGTTCTCATTTTACGATATGATGTACATTTCTGCCATCTGTCGGACTGGGGTTAAACTCAAATTAAACTTGTTCATCACTTAATCATATAACAATTTTACGCTAAAAATCTACTCATAATTTTACTGTAATCAAATTTACTATTACAATTTTTTACTGAAATGTTACTAAAGCAGTTAGCCACAGGAAGCCGTGGCTTACAATTCAACAAGTGGTTGCTACGCAACACACATACTCATTGGCGCTGATGTAATGGGCTGCTTAACCAATCATAATTAAGGACCGGAACGTTTAAGCCATTTTTTAAAACAAACACGTTTTGTAATAAAAAATAGTAATAGTTTTTGCAGAGATATTATTTATTCTCGTTTTAGATTGGTTTCCAATAGAACTGTTGAAAACTGCAAAAGTTCGCAACAAATCGAGAGCTCCACCACAATTAAAATGTTCAACAAGACACCAGTAATAGCTGGAGTTGTTTTTAAGTGTTTTTTCGCCAATAAACAATAAAATTAAAATAAAATGCATAAAAATAGTTTATTTATTAAAAGTCAGAAAATGTCGCAATATTTGGGGTCAAAAAATGTGCACTAGGTCACATACATTTCCTAGAGTTCGCCAGATGAGGGAGTATTATTACTGAAGCTCAGCCATAGATGGTGTCATAAGAGAACTATAGAGAACTCTGAAATGTATGCATTGATATTAAACATTTAATAACAATACAATTCCACTGTTTCGGGTAAAATTAGGAATACTTAATTACGGTACATAATTTCAACAGCTGGTTGCTATTTTATAGTTACAAAAGCATACAGAAAATTCAGATATATCAGATATATAATCAAAAGGAACAATTCAAAGGATACAAAGAATGTTCTGTATGTTTCAGACCCAAACCAATCATGTTTAATGTTAATAAAATCTATGACCACGCAGGATCAATTTGTATGTTGCTTCATATATACATATAGTGCAAAATCCACACGTCATATTTCTATTTGGGATCTCTGACACAGATCAGGATTTATGTGGCACAGTTATTTGAAATTGATAAGTCAACGTCTTCTCTGAGCTCCTGGGCAGTCAGCCAGGTTTGTCACAAGCCTTAATTTAGCTCAGCTCTGGTACCTGATAGCGAAGACTTTAGCTATCTGTAAGCAGATATGCAGAGGAAATACAATCCTCAAAAGTAGGAGTTGATACTCTCAATGTTCAGTGAACAATAGTTGGATGCATGTCTTAATAACAAAATCTTTGCACAAATTTGATAAATGTTACAACTATATATCTGATTGCAGTATATGGGTAAATGTTAGGGCCTGGAACAAAAGGACAAAAGGCTTTGAGCATGAATTGTTTTGTTGCATATTTCAGCAACTGTTAAAGAAATATCTGTAAGTTTACAAAGTGTTACAAGTTTCTCTTTCACACCGACTACACATTTGCCTTCCTGCCCAGTGCTTTGCTGCACCTGTTATTTAGCCAAGTACATTTCTAGACAGACCAACAGCTGATTCGCAGAGAGTGAGATAAACAGACAAAAACAGGAATGCCAAGAAAGAAAGATTGAAAATAAAACAGGTGTCTTCAAATCACAACTGAGACATTGTGTGACATCACTCTACCTTTGGATAGGCTATAGTTTTTCTATCAGTAAGGATTTTGTATCAGCTGTCTTTAGGATTTACAGGACAAAGTTTTAGACATTTTAGACTGGCATTAGTCTTTCTAACACAATGTTTGTAAATATGAATGTGTTTAAATATGTTGAGAATAAATAGACAGACAGGACTCAGAAGCGTTAAAGAGCCGTGAGGGAAGCAGCAGTATTAGCAGGACTTCAGGAGGTTAACTGTCTATATACCTCTGATATCTGCCCACAGGTGGGACACTATTTTGGGCTCTACCCTCGTCCCATTTGGTGTCCTGGAGTAGTGCTTTGGGCATAATATTTTAGCCTCAGAATGAAGGAAAATACTATTTTAGTGGGACTCTAAAAGTGTTAACTGTGTACAAAAAAGAAATGTCAGCTATTTTATATAGCCTACCGTTTCTATATTAAAGCTGAAGTTTGTAACATATTTGCAGTAAAATATTCCAAAACCACTAGGTCAGTGTTATATATTTTGTTCAGCTGAATACTTACAATATCTCAAATGTTTTCAACTACTTGTAAATCGTGAGAAAATCTCCGTTTTAAACAGTGACACGGGTCCATGGCCCGTGCAGTCGCCTGTCAATGGCGTCATATCCGCGTTATTATCCTTTGTTACCGCCTTTACTGACGTAGAAACCGCATGACAACCATTTGTCATTTTTAATCGTTTTATTTCTTTACAGAATTAGACAACAATTTCTCGTTCCCGTCTGATTAATGGCCATCAGCGGTGGAGTTAAAGACAACAGATCCCATAATTCCACGTTCCTTCAGAGTGTCATCAAGCTACGGCATTGTTGTTGTTTTGATCGTGCGCTCTCTAGCGGCGGATTTCCGCAAACTGCGCCTTTAAATGCAGTGATAACTGTAACTATGACCTGCTTGTATTTATTTTCGCTTTCATGGTTGGAGAAAATTAACGTAATATTTGCATGACGGCAAACATCTCAACAAGCTGAAGGCTAATCCTCCTTAACCCCTCAGTACAAGACTTCCACAGTAAGTGCCAATGGTTCCCCCAGTCTAAAGAGAGAGAGAGAGATGTATGCTGGGTAATAAGTTCAAGTTACAGAGCTGCCCTTCAGGCTGAGGGGGTTTCCAAAAGTCTCCAACTGTACATTTGTACATCATATGATAACATTAAAGTACTTAATATACTGTATATTCTATTTTACATGTATTTGCCGACTGGAGCACGAGATAGATCAACAACCCATGTGGCCAATTTGTGTACATAATATATTAATAGTCAATAGTAATATAAATACAAGTCATAAAGGATCTGGAAAATAACATGAGAGCTGGTCATCCTGAAAGAATGCTGTCAGATTGCTCATCACTGGTGACAAGATGTGTTTAAATGTTTTTGCATTAATACTGGGTTTAAATTATATTCTAGCATTAATAATAAAAAATAATAATTTTATAACAATAATAAAATTATTAAATAAAATGAACTTCACCAAGAAAACATTTTTGTGTAGATATTTGTAAGTTTGAATCAAAATTTTATCTACTTACATTTTATGTTGAGTTATTGAATTATATATCATGTTGTTCTGTAGTGATGAAGGTATCTGGGTTATCATACAACTCCATGTGGCTGTGATATGGGTCAGAACTGAATGGACAAGCAACAGACCCTTAAGATAAAGCCCACTGGCTCACACAGCCAACAATAGCTCTCCATGTAAACAATTGCGTTTATGGGAAAAATATGAAAAAAGCAAACAAACCCGAACAGTGTTTATGCAAAACATCTATTTATATACAAAGCCCATATCCACATAGACAATTCAAGAATGTAAAAAATATTAAACAACTAAATGCATGTAGCTAATAACAATAACAAAATAAATACTACTTTATATTACATTTTCCGCATTAAAAATCGAACAATTGTCAATAGCGATTATACTGTCAAGACGGTTGTAAACTGGTGTAAAAAGCTCTTACACTCAGAGATAAAGGGACATATGTGGTGTGACAGCTGAGGCTGTTGGTCGGCGGCGTGTGTGGAATGCGGTAGATGGAGAGGGGTAAAGTTATTTTTGTGGATAGCGCCCACCGTTACTGAACTGCACTCATTTGACTCTGAGACGCACAGGGAGAGAAGACTATACCTGTGCCTTGGGAGTTTAGGTTTGAACCTATCATTGTGAATTAGGATAACAAACCTTATGAAAGACATTGGGAGAGTATCACTCTAAAGAAGGTAAGATTTTGGCATGCTTTGAAGTTACGTTTTATTAACCAGGACGATTGTGAGGAACACAAGATGTCCAAAGGGCCACAGGCAGATGAGGGCCCCTTTTGACCTTTTAGAGACGAGTTCTTTATTATCGGGTGTTGTTCAGTTACAAAGGTATAAAAATGCACTCAGAGATAAATAAATGTTTGACTTTGTATAATGAATGTAGGCAACATATTATCTGAGAATGTTTCAATTTCTGTTTCAAAATCAATTTTTATTTCTGGTTTCTTCTGGTAGAGTGATGTCTTTTTCAAGGGTGTCACATAGTTTGAAGCATTTAAAGCAACCTTAGATTGAAAGATTGAGTCTAACTACTAAGCAAGCAGTTTATCTATCAGTGTATTGTTTGATTATGTATATATGTTTATTTATGTTTAGGCATATAATGTCAAAATATCCTAATTTTTCGCCAAACAGATGTGAATTCTGGTATTGTGTTCTGTATTGGTAGAGAAATAATGCTTCTAAAAACATATGAGGGGTCTCTGTCTTCATGTAAAAGTGAGGTGTGGTCAGATGTAAGTTTTAGTCACCACTTGTTTTTGATGTATGTCAACATGAATAGCAGAGAAGAGTGACTATGATTACCTGTAATATACTTTAATGCATTTGAGGTTTACATGTGATTCCACATATGCCAGATACCAAAAATTGTGATTATGATATCAGATTTAATATCATTTTGACTCAAGGATATCAAATGTTTAATGTATTAAAATGTCACATCTAATGAGACTTTATTGCCAATTTAACCAAACTTTGTAATATTCATTGTAGTAGACAAAACACCAGCATCATCTAGAATTTTCTGAGCATGCTGTTATTGGTTTTTTAGTCAGAGGCCTCATGTGTGCCATCTGGGTGCTGACCCCTTCTTAGTCTCAACTCATATCTCCTGGTAAAAATAGCCAATCACATGGCCCGACTGAGACTGGGGTTAAAATTAGGGACTTCGTGTGTCATTTGGATGGTGGTGGAGGACTCCCCACATGCAATCAACTCCCATCTGTTCCCTAAGACCACCTTGAAATCACTTTAAAATTCTTAACTGGAATAAGAACAAATGAATCAGTATTTATTTTGCAATGTAGACCTGTAAACATTTTTGCATTGAGAAAGAAGAATGATTCATTACCAGGTCACCAAATAATGTTATAATAATCTAGATTTGTATCAGCTGTGCATTAGATGTATATCCCTTGACCTTTTTTATTTATTTGAACACTTTCATCGAAAGTAACGCTGTTAAAAAAATCTGTAGAAATTACAGTATTACTGGCAAAAAACACTATAAAATACAGCCTCATGCAAAGCATTTTCTGTTTTTTCATATTATTGGTTCCCAGAAATGTTTGCACGAGACTTTTATTTTATAGTTTTATTTCTGTAAAGATAAAGACTTGTTAATGTTTAATGTTCATTTATCTTTAAAAACTGTTGCCAATAAATAGATAAATATAAATCTACAGTAAGTTACTGGCAAACTGCTACATAACTACAGCAAAACGTTTTACAGTGAAAGTCCAATACATTCAAGATTAACATCTTATATTATGCATGTGCCCTGGGATTTGAACCCATGAATGCCATTGCTAGCATCATCCTTTACCTGTTGAGCAACTGGAATGTGTTCGAGGAAAAAACTATTTGTTTGCGATGCAATCCTGGTGATAACATCTTTCTTTCAATGTCAGCTTCATCTGACATATCTTGCAACAGGCCCCATCACTGCGTCTGAGAGAAACGACATCATGACTGAAGTGATGAGCGTAGCAGATGTGTCAACAGACCTGATTCATATAAACGACACAGAAAACACGAGCGACATCGATGAGGCCAATGAAACAGAAAACATGACTGATGACAAAAACCATAAAGAAGAACTCACATCAGACTCAGCTGAATGTGTGACTGAAGAGGTGGAGATGAAGGATGTTGCAGATAAACCAAAGACGACAACGTCAGCGGAGAAGGAGGAGGCCACGCAGGAGAAAAAGACCGCTGGCAGAGCGAGGAAGCGAGAGAGGGTTCATAAAACAAATGATGCAGACATCACTCAGGTGGACAATATGAATGATGTGGCTGATGAATCACATGAGACAGATTTGGCAAATATGTCAGAGGTGGCACTTAAACAAGAGGTACGAGACATGTTAGGTTTATATACATAGTATTTATTTAACATGGAAATATTAAAAACTGGAATGCAATGGTGACGTTGAACAAGTATTAGCGGTAGGCTACTTCATTCCTGTTTTACTAACAGTCTCTATTATTTCCTTTTCCTTCTCTCTTCTGAAGAAACTGCTTAAAAAATCTAAGCCTATACAAAGGAGTTATGTACCCAAGCTGGGTAAAGGAGATGTAAAGAATAAGTTTGAGGCCATGCAGAAAGCTAGAGAGGAGAGAAACCAAAGCAGAAGTCAGGAAGAGCAAAAGAAACGCAGGGATCAGTGTGTTAAAGAGAGAGAGTACATTCGCAGGAAGCAAATGGTCAGTACCGAAACCTTCCCATCAGCACCTTGTTTTGATTGCTTCAGCTTGGCTTTTTTTCACTTGCTGTACAACACGTCACTTACAAAAATTAACCATGGTTTTACTGCACCAAAAACCATAGTTAAATCATGTTTACATGTTACTGTTTGAAACGTTGCTAATTTTAAATGAAATAAAAGAAAAGTAACAGTGTGCGGATCTCTTCTGTATTTCTTTATTGACTGTAGTAAAACCATGGTTTTGCCAATAGTAATTAAAACACAAAATAACATGGTTAGTTTTCGTAAGGGGTAGAAAATTCCAGGGGTGTAGGAACTATCTAAAAAGTGTGTATCTATCTAAAAACGTAAAAAACATTTACAACTATACGAACACTGTAAAAACGTTTCTGCTGCCTTTAATGTAATTATGAAGTACATTCAAATTGTCCAAATCATTGAACAAAATTTAAAATAGTAAATTGAAAGGACTTATACAGCCAATGTGTACTTAAAGCAGCAACACATAAAAAAGTTTGTCCCTCTCAGTTATAATGGTTGCTACACCCTTGGTCATTTTTGTTTTGGTAAATGTGTGGCTCAATAGCTTAGTATTTGTTAGTATTTTACAACGTGACTCATTCGTATAAAGTGGTACAAATTGTACGCTTAATAAAAGAGCAATAATGAAACCCAGCATAATTGTACGTAACCCTTTTTTAATATTATGTAATATTATCCTATTATTATGAATTTCTGTGAGATTGTGTTGGTTTTGAGGTTAATGACGTTTGTGCTTGTTAATGTTTAACCAGCCTGATTCCAAGCATTTAAAAGAATGTACACAAACCTTACAAAAAAGCCTTTAATCATATAAAACACCCATGAACGAATATCCGTAATGCCTGTCTGCTGCATGCACAGTCTACTGATCCTCAGCCTATGTCACATTGGATGGTCCAATCAGCATCCTCCCTGTAGGTCATATGTGCCTGTCTTACAGAGATTAAGATCTGCTTGGCTTGCTACGACCAGCATGGCTTCTGATCCAGGATAAAACGCCTAACCTCACAACCACTCTGTCTGATCTTTCACAGATAAAGGAACTTCTCGCCTCCAGTGATGAAGAGGAGGAGGTGAAGCCGACCAAGATAGAGAAATCATACGTCCCCAAGATTACAGGTGGGGCACAACGATACATACTGTAGATGGGATGTACATACTTTCGGAGAGGTCGATTGAGAAGTAATCATCGTGACAATGCTTTAATCCTGTCCTTGACGCCAGCTGTCGGTTTTCTGTCCCTAGGCAGCGTAAAGGGCAAGTTTGCAGAGATGGAGAAACAGAGGCAGGAGGAGGAGAGGAAAAAAACAGATGAGGAGAGAAAGAAGCGGGCCACACAGGAGGCTTTTGAGAAGGCCAAGATTCAGAAAGAGCTGGCCAAGAAGGCAGAGGAGGTTAGTCTGTGGAAGATTGTTTTAATGTGACTTGGAATCTGCACCAAAAGTATCTATAATCACTCAAGTAATCCTCTGCTGTCATATTGTAAATCCTAGCAGTATTAGATTTACATGACATGTTTACATTATGTATTTGGCACACACTTCTATCCAAAGCGACTTACAGTGCATTCAAGATATATGTTTTATTAGTATGTGTCTTTCCTGGGCATTAAACCCACAACCTTTTACACTGCACAAATAATGTTTAGCTATAGAAAGTAAAAAAAGTCAAATCAAAATCACGAATGAAAGTGCAGTGCAATGCATAAAAAGAAGAGGGGTCTGAATGTGATAGGAAGACTAACACATTCATTTACTTTGTGAATTTATAACTATGATTTTTAAGCACATAATTGACAGATTTTTTTGTGTCTTGTGTGTCTAGGATATTTCTTTTAAAAAAAGATCCTTCAAAATTTTCAGACCAACAATGCAGAAATCTCACAGATGTCTCTATTAAGAGTTTTAGAAGAGATCTCAAAAATGTCACAAACTGAACACAGAATAACCAAATCTGCAATGAAAAGTCAATATAATTGAAGATTTTAATATGATCTCAAACATTTATCATCATATTTATCAAAAATCGAATCAAATATCTATTCAATATAATTTTAGATCATTTTTCATAATTTTATTTACAATACAGTCTATTCAATATAATTTTAGATAATTTTTCATAATTGTATTTACAATACAGTCTATTCAATATAATTTTAGATAATTTTTCATAATTTTATTTACAATACAGTCTACTTCATTTTACAGCTCCATACTCTTTATGTGGTTGGGTCAAATATATATTTTTGGGGGGTTAATTTAACCCAATATTTTGTCCCTTTTTGACCCAACCGTGTATTGAAAATAACCCAGCATTTCTAAGAAATGATATCCTGTGCTATAAAAGCGCATCCTCTGAGCAGTAAAATGGTAGAATAAAGAATAAATAAAGAGTTACATTTGGTTGTCATAGAATGATTATTTGATCTCCAAATGGTCATGCATTCTGGAGCCAGAGTTAACAAGCACAGACAACATGTGACTGGCAACTGTTCCCACACCACTCTGCTCATGGACTGAATTAGCCATCTCATATCTCAGTCTAGTATGACACAAATGGAAGCAACTGCGCCAAAAGAATGTCCTCTGCTGTTGGGCCTTATCTGAAACCTGTCTGAATGTTTGTGTGTGACTGCAGAAATGTAAAACATCTCACATGTTTTATTTATTCACATTAAACCTCACAGACGATTGTGATTTTTAAACATATTTATGTAATTGTTTAATGGCAATAAATAATATTTTGTTCATATCACAGGAAGGTGATGACAGTATTTTGGTAAGAGTGGTGCCTTCGAAAGCACAGAGGCAACCAGGAAAGATAAAGGTCAACTTTGAGGACATAGAGAAAAACCGTGAGGAAGAATTAAAGAAGCGTGCAGAAGAGGAGAAGAAGAAAAGATATGATGAGAACAAACGGTCTTTCCGTGAGGCCAAAAGATGCTCCATGGTTGAACAGGTGAAAAAAATGGATTGCAAATGAAAACTGAACAAAGAACATTATAATGCTTATAGCTAGATTTCCTTTTTTTTAGTTGGATGAAACAGAGGCTCAACCTAAAGGAAAGGAGCAGGTGACCCCTGGCAAACTACGTCTGACCTTTGAAGAACAGGAGAAAGAGAGACAGGAGCAACAGAGAAAACAGGGAGAGGAGGAGGCCAGACGCAGACTGAAGGAGGAGAAAAAAGCTTTTGAGGAGGCCAAGCTGGGCATGGTGGGTCGATTTTTCACAGTATAAGTGCGCTGGGGCTAGTTGTCACACAATTTTAATAAAAATAGTGATTATTGAATTCATACATTTTGTATGCAAATTTGTGTCATTGGACCTGTAACGTGAGTCATGACATGTCTGAACAATTGTGCGAATATACAATAAATAATTGTATATGAAAAATAACATACTCTTGATCACAGGTCGAGGATGATGAGGACAGTAAGATCATCCAAGGAGAAAAGGAAGAGTTCAGGCCTGGTAAACTGCGACTCAGCTTTGAAGAGCTAGAAAGACAGAGACTGGAAGAGGAACATAAACGTGTGGAGGAAGAAAGAAAAAGACGCATTGAAGAAGAGAGGAAGGCATTTGCAGAGGCCAGAAAGAGCATGGTCAGTTTATGCTTCTTCACACAAAACTACTGATAAAGCAACATGGTAAAAAATATCATAGTATATAGGACCCTACCACAATATTTATTATTTAAACTGCTCACTATTACAGGACATAGAAAATATGTATGTAAAATGCAACTACAATCAAAAGATGGAATTCAGATCAAAACTCACTTTCCCAAACCTAATGTGTTTACTGTCAGATTGTAAGTGATGACGATGACATCTTGCTGGCCATGATCAACTCAGACGGGGCCAAACCTGGGAAGCTGGCCATCAGTTTTGAGGATCTGGAAAGACAGAGACAAGAAGAGGAGCAAAAAAGGAAAGAGGAAGAGGCCAAGAGACGTCTGGAAGAGGAGAAAAGAGTTTTTGCAGAAGCTCGCAAAAGCATGGTATGAGATGTTCACTATGGCTGTTTGCATGTATGTGTTAATGTTCTGCGCTAATTCATATGGCCAATAAAACTACAACTTCACCATTAATAGGCTCATATTTAGTATATTATATTCAGGAAATTATAATATTGCTTTTCCAAACATTTGTCATGCTTTGTGCTGCATGTTGTGTAATGCAATCTGCCTATATATTTATATCATATGAGCACATGTTGTTGGTGAGCTAACAACTGCTTACCAGTTACAGGTCTTTTATTCTCTTATCTAAACCAATTAATTGCAATTGTGAACACAACACATGTTTGAAACTTCAGTGTGCTCAAATGGTATACATGCATTGCTTGTCTGTTATGCTTTACAAATTGTGTCTTTAAGAGCCCAGGACTGGATCAGGATAATATGACTGCATATGGAGATAAAGAAGTAAGAACGTTTTAAGTTAATGATATTGGAATAAATAGTACAAAAATATCAAAAATAAAGTTATGTTCAAGACACTGCTGCTCTTATGCATGGTACTGTATGCAGTTTTTTTATTGGCTTCAATATAGTTCTCACATGCTTCTCACATTTTTCAATGCCAGAGTTTTAGAGGACTATGAGTGAACCAGATAAACACAACTACTTGTACAAGATCTATAGATATGGGTACCTGTGTCCCATATGTCCCATGGTGTTACAAATGGTTAATAATATATAATTTCATATGATTAATATTTATAATATAAATTGCAGAGATTTATCTTTTTTTTGCTGTTTTTTTTTGTTGCTGTCACACCATAGGACACATGTAGTTTATTTGTCAACTACTCATATACAGTAAATATGACGTATGGCATGGTATGATGTCGATATGCAATTGAAGGCAATTGAACTAAAACTGAACAGCTCTGATAAGGTGTGTATGTCTCATTTTGGGCACAGATAGAAGATGATGATGATACTCTGGTACGGACAGAGTCACAGGAAGCAATGCATCCTGGAAAACTCGAAATCAACTTTGAAGAGATGCTAAAGATGAAAGAAGAAGCAGAGCGGAAGCGCAAGGAGGAGGCCAGACGCATGAAGATGGAGATGGAGAAGAAGGAGTTTGAACAGTTGCGGCAAGAGATGGGCGAGGTGAGCTTCATCTGACAAAAACATGATCATTCAAATGTAAAATGTAACATTAAGTGTTCAAAATATCAGGCTGTAAAGGCAACCTTTAAAGTCATGTTTCCATAAACAACATGACACAGATCTTTAGTCAGTATAACACATTCACTTTAAAGACTTTTTAAACTGAATGAATTTGTTTTTGTGTTTTTTATAGGATGAGGTCAATGAAAGCTCTGAGGTGGTGAGCGCCGAGTACGAAGAGCTGACAAAGCTGAAGCGGGCCGGCTCCATCCATGCCAAATCCCTGAAGTCCAAGTTTGAGAAGATCAAGCAGCTCACGGAGGAGGAGATCCAGAAGAAGATTGAAGAGGAAAGAGCACGGAGGAAAGAAATAGATGAGAAAATCAAGGAGAGAGAGGCAGAGAGATGTCAGGAGGTAAAGTCACACTTCTCACTAAACACACTTCACA
Source organism: Oreonectes daqikongensis (assembly GCA_026939265.1). Taxonomy (NCBI): domain Eukaryota; kingdom Metazoa; phylum Chordata; class Actinopteri; order Cypriniformes; family Nemacheilidae; genus Oreonectes; species Oreonectes daqikongensis. The sequence goes on from JAOTQM010000117.1 coordinate 2,960,089, forward strand.
ACTTTAAAGTCATATTTGAATTTTATTCCATAAGAAGCTGCATGCTAACATATGAACTGAATACTTTATTCCACAGGATGACGATGAGGACAAAACAACGGCAGCTAAACTGGAGGACGTCCCGTTCAGACAAAAAGTGGACATGCGCGCGCGGTTCGAACAAATGGCAAAAGCCAGAGAAGAGGAGCAGAAGAAAAAGATCGAAGAGCAGAAGTTACAGAGGATGCAGTTTGAACAGCAAGAGATTGACGCTGCGCTTCAAAAAGTAAACCTCTCCTGGGCTGCTTTGTTTAAAAGCTAACTGCCAGGACATGATGGCAGCACTAATGCATGACAGAACCGCATGTGTGCGTCCGCGTGATATTTCTATTGTTTTGCTGTTTTACCCAACTGAGAAACACTGTGTCATGTGTCTTCAGAAAAGGGAAGAAGATGAGGAAGATGAAGGTAGCATCATCAACGGTTCTGCCGCCTACGAGGACGAAGAAGATCATGCCAGGTCGGGAGCACCGTGGTTTAAAAAACCCCTGAAGAACCAGTCGGTGGTTGACGCAGAGCCCGTACGGTTCACGGTGAAGATCACAGGAGAACCCAAACCAGAGGTCACCTGGTGGTTTGAGGGTGAGCTGCTGCCAGACTCAGAAGACTATCAGTACATTGAGAGAGGAGAGACCTACTGCCTGTATCTACCAGAAACCTTTCCTGAAGATGAAGGAGAGTACATGTGTAAAGCCGTCAACAGCCGAGGCACAGCCGCCAGCACCTGCATCCTCACCATTGAAAGTAAGCTGCTCCACGTCTCCACTAACCACCTGCATGCCGATTCCTCCTATGCCGTCACTAACCTGGAACTGAGTGCGCGCACCTCTTCCGCTTGGTTTCTCTTTATCTTGTTAATGAAACTGTATCCTTCTTCCTGTCTTTCTTTTTCCAGCTGAGGACTACTGATGATCTCCTTCTCTGGAACTTTCCCAGACTTTATGTTTTCCTTTTGTAAAAGTTCATTTCTCACGGTAGGGCCAAAAACCGAGGAGGACGGAGCGGTATTTCTTTTTTTTTGCCATTCCTCTGAAAGATACGCTCAACGATGAAGTGCAATCTGTTGTTTACATAAGATGTTGCACTCACGGTTAACAGAGAAACTGGGATGAAGTTGTGCCAAAACACAGATACTGTCCCATGATCTTTCGCTGTTGCATTACTGAAAACTGCATATAGCATAACTGGAAAAAAATAGCGTACAGTAGTATGTATGACGTATACCCACTAAACCCAGAGGAAGGATTTCATACCTATTTAAAGAATGAATGAGACATGTGGCTTAAGAGTTTGATTCTGTATTTGTTATAGTCTTCCCGGCTGTGGTGGCATCTCTTTTTGTTAAATTCCTAAAAGCACCTCTGTTCATGCTCGGATTTTTCCACTTTGTGATTTGAGTATTTTAAGTTTTTAATATAATGTACACATGGAGCTTTAACATCCCCAGATGTAGTGAGTAAATTAAATGTATGAGCAATAGGCTATTTAGGTGATTTTAAGTAAGCAAAATATCCGTGTATTGTACAAAATTATAATAAAATCAATAAAACCTCAGTAGTTGTCAAATTTTTAATGACTTCACTGTACATGATTTATGAGTTTTACAGCTTGACCGAACACTGCATGATACTGTCTCTTCTCCTTATCATTTTCTCGCTCATATTCCCCATCTATAAATAAAAAAGCAATATCAGACAACAATCAAACTAAAAATAAACAAAAAAAACTATGGGCCTACCTGACACGCACGTGCATACAAACTCGGTCCAATATATAACAAGATATTTTTCATCTTTGCAAAACGTAACGAAATAAACTAAACATTTATATAGTTGAAACACTAATAATTAAACACGTTCTTTTAAAAGAATGACACCATAGAAACCCTTACAAAAATAACCTACAGGAATTTTAGTTAACATGCTTTCTAAGACTTCTTCAGAGCACTGTACCTGAATATAAACAAACAAATATATATTTATTTACCTTTTCACTGGGACTTTTTTTTTGGCTGGAATTCTCTTGAGGTGTTTGATTAATACGACGGTCCTGGTTTATGGATTCGAGCATTGAAAGAATTTTTTAAATAATTACTAGCAGAAGACCACCCTGACAGATTTGTATGGACAAATTGCAATATAGACGAATAGACAGAAATGCATACTTTGCTGTAGAGATATATTCAGTGCTCCTAGATTCTTATTTTCATTTTGTAATTGGAGAATTTCTTGTGCAAGCTGATTTTCTCTGCTTGACTCCTCAGCTTTACTGTCCATGCTGTTTACCTCTTGCATTAATATATTATTCTTAACCTAGGATGAATAACACAAATTTGGTATCTTAGTGTCCATTTTGATTAAAAGAGCATAATGAAAAGTAGCAAATCAAATTTAGGGCTGTCAAAAGATTAATCGCGATTAATCGCATTCAGAATAAAAGTTTGTGTTTACATAATAGATGTCTGTTTATTGTGCATATTAATTTTGTATTTATAAACACAAAGTTAAATGTGTATTTATTTTTATAGTTTCTATTTTTCTTAAATATATACATGTATGGGTTTGTTTTTATAAATACAAAATTAATATGCACAGTACATAGACATATATTATGTAAACATAAACTTTTATTCTGGATGTGATTAATCGCGATTAATCTTTTGACAGCCCTAAATTAAATATATCTATTACTTAATGTTTCAATGGAGGCTCTGCATCAGATGATGGGGACTGAGTTGGATTGTACATTTTGTTTCTTTGCCACTCTTGTATCAACATTTGGTACACCTGACTGAAGAGAGGAAAGAGAGCAGTGGAGTGCCTGTAAGGAAAAAATATATCAAAATGCCAAGATCACCAAGAATCCCTACTGTGTATTCTTGCCTACAGCCTCAGACATACAACATCCAAAGTAGCTTTGAGTGACTTGTTAGCTCTTATCAAGCTCCACTGTCCTGATTCAACCAATGGCGTTCCAGATAGCTTATACAAGTTCATGAAATCCTTTGACTGTGGCACTTTTGAAGTCCAGTATATATGCCCGTCCTGCAAATATTTCTTTGGTAATGAAATTCCTACCCATTGTGCTTCATGTGATGGGGGACATGGAAGACTTACATTTTAAGATGCAGATTTCTTTGGATTACCAATGATTAAGGTCAAAGTGCAATTCACAAAATGTTAAAGACATATTTGATGGTGCCATGTACCTTAAGTGCGCTCAATGACCCACAATTGGCGGATATTTCAGTATCATGGAATGTTGATGGCGTTTCAATTTTTAAATCTTATCCTTTTCATATCTGGCCACTTCAAGTCACAATTAATGAGCTCCCTCCTAATCTAAGGGCAAAGCATGTCATTCTTGGTGGTTTGTGGTTTGGGCCTACAAAACCAGAAATAAACTCATTTCTACAATCATTTGTTAATGAATTGCGAAGTCTTGAAAACCAAGGGTTGCCTTATCAGCAGAGGGGAAAACCATCAGTAGTCCGTGTTTACAGTTTGCTTTGCATTTGTGGCTCAGTGGCTCGTTGTGCTGTACAAAATGTTAATTTAATGGAGAGCATGGTTGTAAATGGTGTTATCAAATGGGTGAGATTGTAGAAAAGGGTAATAGGTTTACAAGGATGTATCCTTTGCAGTCAACAGAGCCAGAGCTGAGGACACACAAAAAAGATGCTAAGCAGGCTGTTGATTCTGGAAAATACATAAATGGAGTAAAAGGTCCATCTCCTCTAATGCTGCTGACGGTTTTTAACATGGTTGCTGATTTTGCATATGATTACATTTTAATTATATGAAAGTTAAAAGTGTACAGTATACAAACTCCTATCTCCTGAATACTGAAATGCATCATTTAATGTGTCATTTTAAAATGGCTTAGAGTAATGGCTATTCTTTATAATTGCCTATAGATATTAGTATTATTTATTTATAGCTTGTTTGTTTGTTAGGACTGATTGTTTTTTGCTGCCAACAGCCAGTAATGTTTGGCAGTTGGCATATAAAATAATTGAAATAATTGAATCTTTTCAAATTAAAATGGCTAAAACTTCAGCAATTGTTATATTTTGCAGACTTTCCTATAGACTTTTCTATACTGTAGAATCCAAATCTTGTAGGTTTTTACCTGTTTGTTTATTTCTTTTTGAGTTACATGAAATAAATCCTGCAAAAAAAAACCTATATCCTGTAGTTATATCCAGTCCTACAGGAACAATAAAAGCCTGCAGGACTTTTCACTTGAGCTTGCTGGATACTCCTGCATGTTTCTGTTTTACTGAGGGATCCGTTATAAAACCTGAAGGAATATCCTGCACATATTATAAATGTGTCCTGTGGGATTTTATCATTCCTACAGGATACCAGCAATAATCCTGCAGGATTCCTGTAGATCCACAAGGAGGCGCAAATGTTTCACTCATAGGTTTATACCAAATATAAACAGTCTGCTGGTTACTATAACAACAAGCCTAAAAGCTAGACCGCTAACGCTAGTTAGCAAATGTCTCAGGCTAACCTCCCCAAAAGCACAACACATTTAAATGTCCACCCTGAAAACGCTGTAACTCGTTAGGCTTTAAAATATGAAAACTGTATTCGCTACGCGTGAAGTTTGTTGTCATTTACATCGTATATAGGCTACTTGTTAGCGTGCTATCACATACTGCGTTGTGATCTACGATGGGCAAATATGTGGAAGAGGTGTCTGCGTCTCTCGTAAGGGAGTATCTCAGTAGAAAGGTGAGCATCTGGCTCGGACAATGGCTAAATATCCCGTTTCAACATGTTTATCAGTTGTGATGTAAATGGTTTAAGATGGTGTTAAATTTATCCCTAATCTGCATGTTTACTTGTAGGGCCTGAAGAAAACCATCGCTTGCATGGATGAAGAGCTTCCACGAACTAATTCAAGCATCAATAACAGATCAGATCTGTGCAGAATACTTCACCTTGAAGGCCTTTACAAGAAGAATAAGGTACCAAACATTTTGCTTTGGAAAGTGTAGAATGGCAGAGTGATGTGGAGTCATGCAATCCATGCAAATGCATATGTGTTTCAGGCTGAAGAACGTCCCTTGAAGTCAATGTTGGAGATTATTGTGAATGACAGGTTAAGTGAGGGAGACAAAACCAGACACCATCACCATAGTGACAGTCAAGCACATCCATCGGAGCAAACCAGGTCCAGATCTGCCGCAGACATGACAGAAAGTCTTAAAAAAGATGACATTTTTAAGGAAACTCCGCAGTGCGACTTATCAAGGTAGCTTTCTATTTTTACACCTAATGTGTCAGTCAAGTCAGTTGTCTTCAATAATGAAAGATTTTTATTTTTACAGGTCATCCAAAACCACTAGTCTTTCCCAGGTTATTGGTCCTTCTCGAACAACTTCTGAAAAGACAAGCAAGTCCCTCCCCAGCTTTACTGTTTCCCCTGAGAGGGGTGAGAGCCGTCTGTGTTCTTTGTCTTCAGGCCAAGATAGTCTGAAAACAGTGATAAAAGAGGGATTTCACTCAGAGAAAAAGGTTCCAGATCCTGACAGCCAGAAGAACAGAGGCAGCAGAATGAGACGAGGCATTATGGCAGGTCCCATAGCCAGCTCCTCACAGGTGATGATGAATCCTACACCCATTTTACATTTACCTGATAATGCGTCTCTGATATCGTACGATTTGATCATGTTAAGTAATTATGAATTCAGAAGTGCTGTACTATGAATATTTCAAACAGTGTGAAATATAAAAAGCACTGATGAGGATTTTATTTTTCCAAAGGAAAGTAACAGAAGACGCCCATCTCGAAAGTCATCTGGGTCTTCGTCTTTTGCAGCAACTGATGATTGTAAAGACACAATAACCTGGGCTAATGGTCTCAATACTACACATATGAAGTCTAATTCATCAGGCTTTCTCAAAGAGGAGGGTGACATGTTTTCTAATTTGCATAGTGGAGTTATGGATAGTAATGGACTTGACAGGATCCCAGGAGTCAAGTCTCAGCATCGCTTGTGAGTTCCTGTGTTGCATTTTTGAATTTTTGATTCATGTGGTTGTCCACAAAATACTAGGGGATGTTTAAAGTATTAAATATTTTATTCAGAGCGCTGTTCTGTTATGATTTGTTCACCCTTATTTTCTTTTTTATGAAATTTGTCTGTAAAGCGTCAAGTATTCATTTTTGTTACAAACTATTCGCTTGTATTTATGAAAAAGAACAGCGTTGAGCAATTTCTGCAACACAAAAACTATGCGTAAACTATGCTTTTATCACAAATAAAGATGATAAAGGTGAAAATCACAATAAAATATCAAGTTAATACAAAATTATCCAGTCTAAGAGCTCAAGCATGTTTGGGAAGTCTTTTCTTATCAGGCATTGATTTTAAAATGTTAAAGTCAAACATTTATTTTAGGCAGTTATATCGAAAACAACGCTTTGGTTTTAAGCCATTATATGCAACTGTGTACATCCTGTTGCTATTCATGCTTAGCTGTAATATGTCAAGCTTGTGATTATTGACTTTTATTTTTTCCTCTCCAGAAATAATTCAGCACCCAAGCCAAAAGTGGAGGAACTCCATGTGTTGGAAATGGTTTTGGGTAATGTACCTAAATTTCCTACTGATTACATTTTGTACGTTGGATGATAGCCAACTCAACTACAGAATGCTTTAGTGAGTGTTATGTAACCTTAATAGAACATAGTGGTTTTCTAAAACACTATTAAATGTTTGCTGTTGGACACCTGCTTTAAATGCATTTATAATATCATTACATCTTGTAAAATCACTTTCAAATCTTTCAGATGACATTGAGAATGAGGGGAGCGTATGTGATGTTTGTGAATCATCTGCACCAGAAATTAGTTTGGACAGGACTCCGATGGATCAGAGAACTGCTACTGTGAGCATATTCGCTTTTTGCAAGCATAATCTCTTATATCAACCTGAGACTGATATGACATCTCTTCTGATTCAGGCTCTGAAGGAAATCCTCTTTGGTTCACCTATGACTTGTTTCACCGAGGAGTGGAAACAACAGAATTTTACCTTTTCAGATATTCCTGATTTGAAATACGGGATTATGCAAAAGAAGGTACTGTGTTGCAGTTATCTTCAAAATGTATCGTTTCTTTAACAGTAGTGATAGACTTGATCAATATATATAGCATTACATATTAAATAGCAGTCAGTGTATTTGTGTGCGTGATCTCTAGGGAGGACCCTGTGGAATACTCGCAGCCGTCCAGGCCTGTGCTCTGCAGAAGCTCCTGTTTGAAGAATCCAACAATGACTCGCCGTACGAGTATGTGCCAACCATCAATCACGTTTCTGCTCATTCTGTTGTTTGTAGAGATCAGATATTAGTTTCACCCTTATTATTTGAATCATTTGAACCTTATTATTTGAATCATAATCAAGCTGAAATATTTACATTCTTATGATTAGTTTTGAATAGCTTGTCATTCAACAGCCAGTTGAGGTTTAGGTCCATTTTTCATTGATTGAAAAATATCTCGGTGAGTTCTTTTTATTTGTTACAAATCACCAGGAGATTGCAGGTATCAAAGATTGCAAGGACAAAATGTTTATCTTGGGCTTTGGCTGACATACTGTGGAGAGCCGGAGACATGAAGAGAGCCACTGTAGCAATGTAAGTGTGTCTTGAATTATCATCTATATTCATACGATTTAAAAAATATATTTACAACATTTTTGAGCAATAAAGTATGTGCCCACAGAAACACAGGAAGAAATCTTTTCACCCCAGCCGGACGCTACAAATCAGATGGTATTTTAGAAATGGTATGAGGATTCTTGATTTTTAAGTAATGTTTTTATGACTGCGTGTTTTTTTATTATTGATTTGCGTTTTCTACACTAGATAACACGTGTCACTGTTGAGACCTTCGATGCTCTCACACTGGTCCTTGAACAGCATGTCCGACAAGTACGTTGAAGTCTTTGTGTAACTCGCTTACACACTTCCTGTTTGCCTATTGTCCCTGGTTTCTATTTTTGGTCAAATATTATTTGTATGAATAAAAATTACATTTATAAGGATGGTTTATATCTGAGCAAATTTATTTTTAGCATCACGCTGTAACCTAAGGCATGTTTCCTGTATTTATATTTATGTATTTATTATACACTTATGTATTAGGTGTTCTGTTTTGCTTACAGTTTGAGACGGGTCCCTTTGGCTGCATCCTGCTTACCATCTCCGTCATTCTCTCCAGAACTATTGCAGAGTGAGTTTCTAGCTCTATTACTCTATATTGACTGTTGTGCATGTTGATTTAAATGATTTATGCTTTGGATAAAAGCGCCTAAATGTAACTAATGTTTTTTGTGTTCTAGTGTACAAAGTGACATGGATGTGCCAACCTCTACTCTTATTGGGGCTCATGGCTACTGCACACAGGTTTTCACATGTTAACACTATGCTTAAACATTTTTATTGATACGCATTTTGTTATTTCAGTAATATCACACAAGCAAGAACAAATATATGCCAAAGGTTACACATTTTTGTTTTACACGATGCTACTGTTATGATGTTTCCTAAGGAACTGGTCAATCTTCTGCTTTGTGGACGGGCAGTTTCAAACGTCTTTGATGATGAAATGAAGCTTGATTCTGGAAATGGAAATTTTACGCTCCTGAAGGGAATTAAAACACGCTGTAACGTCGGGCTGCTGTCTTTATTTGAACACTATAATATATGCAAGGTAACAATGCTTTAAATGCCTTACACTACACTTGGATTATACTTTACTCTTGCACGTGCTGACTTCTCACTGTCTTTATGAAGGTTGGATCTCACCTGAAATCTCCCAAGTTTCCGGTTTGGGTTGTGTGCAGTGAGAGCCATTTCAGTGTCTTCTTCTCTCTCTCTAAAGAACTGGCAGGGGATCAATGGAAAAAGGAAGAGTTTGATTTGTACTATTACGACGGGCTGGCCAACCAGCAGGAACCCATTAGATTGACAGTCTGTGAGTCACTGGTTTTAGTACACACACACACACACACACACACACACACACACACACACACACACACACACACACACACTAAAAACATCTTTTACACACTTGCACATTTGGAGTTCGTGATAAGTCTGTAATAAAAGGCTTCTGTGTCTCTGCGCAGATCCAGATGCTCCTGTTTCTGTGACTGCTCAGAATGACAGTACAGACAATGATCTTATTCCTCCACTGGAGCTCTGCATCAGGACCAAGTAAGTTCATTTATTAGTGCTTGAAATCACAGTCTGTTTGTTATTGAAATTGTTGATATTGTGAAATAGCAACAACATGTAGATATTAATCTTTTAAATATGTTTTACAGATGGCAAAATGCAGTAATCAGCTGGAATGATAGCGATCCCATTCTTTGATAATGTTCTTGTTACAATATTATGATTTTATCTGATCAACTGTGCATTACAATTTTTATTTATTTAAATGAGTTTAAAGAGTTTGGAATTTGTTGTTTTATGGGGCCTCCATTATGCATTATATCTATTCATAATATTGAAGTTTTTTTTCAGCTGCCTTGTATTGTTTTTATTATTTTATTTTGTTACTTGTTATATTTGCATACTGAATTCAATATTCTTTTCAAACCTGCCCTTATCCAGCTAAGTATAGTATACCAACCTTTGGAAAACATAAAATTGTAAATCAGTCTTTTGACATCTTGAACTGAAATGAGATCTACTATTTGCATACTACTCATGCTAATTTTTCTAAACAGAATTTTGTCCCAAATCATAATATGTTGAAATGAGGGTCTCGGATTACCCGGATGGTCTGCGAGAGGGTGCAGTTGTGATGCTCCATCGTATTAATAGAATTGATGCAACACTGAATTAATACATGTAAATATACATTAAACAGTATTTAAGACATAATGAATGAAGAAATACTTGAAAACAGATCTTTTCAGCTCTGTCATATGGAGTCATGCAGTTGTGCACTGAATGTTTTCTGGTGTATGATAAATACAGATCCTGATAGATCATGTATATTTAAGCATTTATTTTCATGAACACTAATTGTTTCTCTAAGATTAGCGCAACTGTTGCATGTAAGATGTTTACGTGATGGAAAAACATCTAATTTGCCACTTGTCTGGCTGTATACAACACATTAAAAACTTCCACCTTGCCTTGAAAATGATGGCCGAGGGTTTTTTCAGCTGTCTTGATAAATGTTAAGCATGTGGAATTCAGGCTGGAGAATGTACCTGAACCAAGAACTGATTATGCAAATTGAGATGTATTTCTCAGGCATTCTACATGTGCTTAGAATATACTGGAATGACACAATAGGACAGACCCAATTTAAACACAAAACATTGCTTTTGCCCCTTTAAAATAATTTGTATATATAATTAAATATATAATAAGATTTGTGTGTTTTGATGTGTGTGAGCCTTGGCTTTAACCCAAGACAAATTTCTATCAGGATAAGCAATAAAGTTTTCTTGAATCGTCCGTTTTTGCGAACATGTTTTCCTGCTCATCAAGTATAACTTGCAACGCCCGCAGATTACAAACACACATGCATCTGAAATATTTCCTGCCAAAATTACAGAAAACATCTGACTTTTATCATTAAATGATTTACTTTAATCTGTCTTTGCTTTCCTCATAGCTTACTTGCATCAGTCCAAGCCAAGAAATAACTGGGCGAAGTGTGTATTAGGAAAATCGTGTTTAAACTAGAAACCATATTTTAAGTGCATATGTGTAGTAAACACAGTTCGGATCTAGTTTTATTTCACTTCGCATGTCGTGTTCAGAACAAAAGTGGAGTGTCAGTACTTCAACTGTCCTCACGGTGTCTCTGTTGTGTTGAAAACACGATCTACTTTGCGGAACATAACAGGAAAGAAGTTTTCTGGTGCCATGGTTTGTTTTTGTTTACATGCTTTCATTCAGATTTTTGATTTGTGCAACATAGTGCAGAACGTTTGAGTTCGGTGAGTGACATCAGTGGTCAGATCATTTCTCCTATCATTTTATAAGAGGCCATCTGGCGTTTTATTTTTAGGGTCCTGATAACGGGACACTTTCCACCCACGCATGATGATGCCATGAATACAAAGAGTATATCGTCCGTTAACCCACCATGGGGATCATAACTTCTTAAATAAAAATTTTGTGATAAGGAATGCAGTTAGCTGCGTGTTGCTCTGACGTCACTGTTTGCTGAGGTGGACTCACGTCTACGTTCAACAATATCTAAGAATATAGTACATATTTTATTAAAATGATCATAGAAAGTACAAAAGCTTCTAAATGTGTTAATTTGTGTAAATAATTTTTTTGATTACACACATGATAAAAAATTGTATATAGCTTACAGTAGGCTATAAAATGAAATAATACTGTATTTACTTTAGTATTTAATATAGTAAATTGAACTGCAGTATATTAAGAATGATTACACTTTGTTAATGTATACTATAGATTTAGCTAGTGAATTGATAAACTGTGGTAAATACTGCAGTATACTTTAATATTTACTAGGTTCAGTATTTAAAGACACTATAGTGTTTAGTACTTTTGACTAGATACTATATTTACTATAGTAAATAAAGTATACTATTTTCATGTAGGGTTTAATTTAATATATTTTAATTACGGGTTCTGTTATTGTCAGTCAAAATTGTCCCGAGGCAAGTTAGTAGCCTAATACAGGTGAATTGTAGGGTACAGCCCAAAATAGGTATCTGAACAAAATCTGATATGATCGGATGTATATGATGTTTGTAGTCAACAACAAAATAAAAAAAACATGGTCTTAATTTATGAGTTTTTTCCCCCCTGAATCTATCAGAACGTGTTTTGGGTCAAGACGGTTAAGAACAATGTGGTGTAGCCTACTGTATACCTTTACCCAAACCTGCCTCCCCATGATGTCTTCATTAATGAAGAACACTGACATCACCCATCTCATTTTAATACCGCTCCAGTAAGAGCCAACTCGTGGCTGTTAACTCTTATTTTCTCTGCATCAAAACTGTGATAGACAGGCGCAAAATGCGTGGAGGTGGGGAAACATTCGCATGCTTACGTGTCAGGAAGAAGGAAAGAAGATCTGGCAGCCTGACATCGTGATGATATCCTGAGGAGAAATGCAACTTTTGAAAGTACAAAACATTTGAACAAACAATAGCCAAACAATCTAAGAATATTAAACATTAAAAATATCTGACCATCCAACGGCAACATTAAGAACTGAATGAAGCTTAACACGTCAAAGGATTCGTTTGAATGAAATTGACAAACTAATTCATATTCATGTTTTGTCATTTTTCCTAAATTGGTATTAGTCATAAATTGGCAAGCACAAAGCTCGGCCCTGCCCCCCTCCATGATGTATAAACCCCGAGACCGCAAAATAGATCAAGGGTCTTTCAGAAGGAGATGTGTGGGTTTAAAAGAATATGGAATCAGCTATAAATAACATCACTTTTTTACACAAGGGCCTCTAGGATCATCTAATGGGATTAAAATGTTTACTTTGCAGTGTGTTGCCTCAGAGGCGAAATTATGGCGTATGTCATGTTCAAACATATTTCAGTTAAACCATCTTTTCCTGTTCTTTCATCCTATCCCTGAAAAATCAGCTCGCCTGAATGGTTTCTATGATCTTCAATGAGAGAACTATGCCGCCATAACAGCTCACAAACAGAAACCATTGTAGTTTAAATCTTTTTGTATGTCAAAAAAGACATACTTTTTGGATAAAAGTGTTGCATTAATGTAGATCATATAGCAGCTCTATTTAGGGTGGGTGGTTCTAAACATTTTGTTTTTGCATACTGGTCAAAAACGTCACTCATAACCAATGTTAATTCTAGACATTTTTGGCAGATTTGGACGACAAAAACCCACATCATGCATGCAGACATATCATTTTTTGTTCCTCATTACCTACTGTCGTGTACGTTTTGCACGTAAGCGTGCTTTGACAGAATGACGTATTAATACAATTAATACAAGCACGAGTGATTAAAAAGTATAGACTCGCTCGCACAAGAAAGAATCTGTTAAGTCGTTAGGTCCGTCTCTTGCTTTAAATAGACACATCCGCATCACTCTCTGGTGAGTCATTAAGGATGCAGTCATGACCAGGGCGAACTATTGGACAGTCTGTTCAATTCATCACTTCATGAAAGAAGCCGGGGCTCCTCGGTTCAGTGATGAACAACTCCGAATAAGAGAATGACTTGCCATTGTCAGACTTATCTCTTGGCAGCCTGGAGGTAACCGGAGGATTGGAGTGTTTGGGTGTAATTGTGTTATCGCCCTCCCACGTATTCTCCCCTGTGCATCTTCTGTCTTGTCTCCTAATCTTTGCAGTTTGTCTCCATGATAAGTGATATCCCGCTCCGGTCGGGATAGACTGTTTATGCCCACCTGGCGAGAGGAGGGACCCGGTGGGCCCCACTTTATTTATAGCGTCGGAATCAGATTAGACTGTTTGTGAAAGCCTAGGACACCTGCCATTTGACTCCTCAATTATGACAGTCAGAAGTGATATATATTGAAGCTTTCATACAGGGTCTTAATTGAAGGGATAGTTCACCCAAAAATACAATTCTGTCATCGTTTATTTACCCTGTCGTTCAACTCGTATGACTCTTCTGTGGAACCCAAAAGAAGATATTTCGAGAAATGTCTCAGTGGTTTTGTGTAAGTCAATAAGAGATCAGTGTTATTTGGTTACCAACATTCTTCAAAATATCTTCTTTTGTGTTCTGCAGAAGAAGGGCTTTCTTTTGACGGCCTTTAAAATAGTATTTAAATTGTTTGTTGACAATATAGAGACGTAAACCAAAGAGCTATTCTATAAAACACTTCGCTCGGGCCGTGTCACACAAGATAACAAAAAAAGGTTCCTGATGGTATTAGACTTCACCAAATCTTTCTTTTGAAGCGGCGACACGAGAATCCCCTCTTGACAGAGAGACAGTGACGTCAGTGATGGAGTATTGTTTATGTAAGTGAAATATGCATGTCTGACCAAAAGTGATGTCCAACTTTGGAAAATTAACGTCTTAACTTTCTTTCAAATGTATTATTAAAGATTAAAGAATTAAAAACTTTGTATTCATGTTGCATAGTTGTACTTGGAGTAAGTTTTGGGAAGAAAATAAAGGAGAAGGCTTGGCAAAAAGTGACACGTGTACAAAATATTACTACACAAGAGGATCAACAATTATGAATAACTGATACAGTTGTAGTCAATGTCCTGAGCTTTTTATTTTTGTGTGCATTTATTTGTATGAATGAAGTCCTATGGCGTCGAAGAACCTTTTGAAGCACCTTTTTTTGTAGTTTGCATTGCATTATTGCCAAATAATATTGTCCAAACAAATTACTTAAAAGTTGTGTTTTGGCGATTTTGTCCTATACACCACATATAGGTTATGCGGTAGATGGTTTAATCCAACCAGACGGGTCAATACAGTAAAAAGCAAATATCCCCATGCAGGATATCACTTATGGCCACTAAAGTATATACTTTTATTCAATGAAATGCAGGCTTTGATAATAAACATAAACAAACTATTGCTCAGAGTTTTAAAAGCATCGCTTTGATTCTAAAAGCCAGATAAATTATTGAAAATAGTCGTAATAAACAACACTATGCAAAAACACTTTTCTAATCTGACGCCAGGGAGCAAAAATAAATGAGAAATATTTGGTGACGCCTTTAAACGGGCCAGAGACAACATGAAAGTGTCTGATAATGATATTTTATGAAGCATTTGCTGTTATCATTTTGAGGAGATTTCAGAGACATTCTGTCGTGAGAACATGTGAGCTCTGGCACAGGTTTTCAGTGGTGGACTTAAAACGTTTACATCACACTCAAAGCAACAATTAAACACAGTTATAGGCCATGTTTTATGTTTGTTTTGATGAACATTCAGATCAGAGCAGGAAATAAAAGCAGTTTTTGCTGAGTTCTATCACCGTGTTTTAGCTTTGGCAGAAGTCCCAGAAGGGGAGACCTAAATATTTGTCTTTCTGATACAAGAGCACAATCTCAATCAATGTACATAATCTACTGTTGTTTATGTGCTTATATTTGTGTTGCTACCTTAAAGGTGTGAAGATGTGCATTCAAAATTGTTATTTAAATATAATGTTTTTATTCAAGCAAACACGTCAAAGCAATGTAGCTATACATCTGTGATTCGCCTGGTGCTCACTGCTGCAAAATCTTACATATTTAAGTTAACTTTGTCCAGTAATTTAGTTTTTTTTTCTGAATTCAATTTCATTCCAGCACCAATTGTCATGTAAATACAATGATTTTAGTAGAAAAAACACAATGGTTGTGCTTGAATGTTTTTATTCTTTCAAAGCATCAGTGCAATATATCCATTGTTGTCAAACAATGTGTTTTTATAATTTGAAGTAATTCTTTAAATGTTAAGTGCCAACATTAAACGTAATGGAAAGCATAGTAAGCAATCTTTTTTGCCAGATTTGACATACAGTAAGTTTAAAATGTTTAAGGGATAAATAATAGATTAAAATGTTTCATTTGGAACAACATATTTAAGCATACTGATGACTGAATGAGATGTTGAAATAATATCCTCGCTTGAAATTAGGACAGAATATTTACATATCATTTAAATAAATAATAGGCTGCAATGTTAAATAATATTTCCTTTAAAACTCATAATATCAAAAAGCAAAGCCAAATAAGCATTTAACACGACACACGAATCATAATAAGACATAATAGTGTATTATTGTGATTGAACCATAAAGATAATGACAGTAATTGACAAAAAAGAACTGCAGTATTTTGAAGGCACTTTCCTCCAACGTCTTTTAAGATTTTTCTTCCATATCCGAGGGGACCTGTGAAAACATACAGAATCTCGAATTACTTAACATGCTGATAAAAGCAATAAGGATAACTGTTTAAATATTGCAATATCTTAAATTCAGTCCCTTTGAATCAATACTGTTAGATACAAACACAGTTGGAAAAGTGTGTGAGGGGTACGACGTACTTAGTGAAGCTTTGAAGATTATGAAATTACACTTGCAAAACAGTTTTAAATGACTCAACCTGTCACATACAGAAACAATGAACTTCAGACATCTTAATCCACTTCAGTGGAAATCACTTATACATATTATCAAAACCATTTCTAAATGATTCTGAGGCTGTAAGAGTAATCATAACCTATAACAAAATCACCATAATGCACCACCATTCAGATTGGTAATGGATTCTTTCACCTTTCACTAACAAATTCTTTGAATGTCCAATAGCTGTCATGCTCATGATGTCACAGGCTAGACTGAACACATCCTTTAGGGTCACAGATGAGCTATTCTGACCTCTAAAACACTCAGAATATATTTCTAGGAATTCGATATTGTTTGAGTGTGATGTCATTTGCTTCGAGTGACTCAAAGCAAATCTTTTTATACAATAAAACGCACAACTGCGTCTCTGATTTTTATCAACTACGAAACAGAGAAAACTGACCACAGACATAAAGATCAAAATCAATTTCTTCAAAGCATTATACATCTAACTGGCATTTCAATTGATGAACATCTAATCTTCTTTGTGTTTCTTGTGGTGGATGTGAAATTTAAACGCGACTGCACTGATGTCATTTTCATGCATTAACTGCATGTTTCAAAAAGTACCAGATGGCCACGATTAAATTGACATTATATCTTACTTAACATTAAAAAGTTTCGATGAAAGAAACATGCAAAGCTTGCACAACAGTAACCGTTGGCTTAAATGTCATATTACAAGTTTTCATTAAACAAATAAGGACTAATAGATATCTCCACCAAAAGTATTATGATTTCCTATACATAGATATTTGCATGCATTCAAAATAATATATTTAAAATAATAAATGTAACATGTTTCATTGCATAAAACAATCTATTTCATATAAGAAGTATAAAAAAAGCTATGAATCTTTGTACTTACATGCGGTTTCTATGACTGTGTGCAAAGGGGACTCATAGCTAGCCTTGTTAGCAATCGTGCGCACCTTTTATAATCTGTCAGAGACAAAAAATAAAGAAATTAACCGCAAAAGTACGTATTTTTACTTTTAACGTTAACACATGACACAGTCACACTTGAGTTTATGTTGTAACATGGCGCAAACATCACCGCCTTAAACGCACTGATAAAATTCACGTTTTAAGTGGAGCTCTTATGCCATCATGGCTTGACGTATACAGTGTGAACTGGGGCTGAGATGGATCCCTGTAAATAGCTTTATCTCCCTGCCCCATAATGCACTTGATGGACTAAAATGACTATGTGGGTTCAAGCACCACATGGTTCCACCCTTAATGGTGTTTGTGAAGTCTGAACATCCCAATTGCTGTCCTGTTCCAAGCACTGCTGGTACAGCATCATCCTCTCCCAAGGTATTGATATATTATCGTCATCTCTATGTCAAAAGGGCCAATCTCACACTAAACTACTCTCTCTTACATTGTACCTTGTGTTTCGTGTTTACGTCAATTTAGGGAGCATTTTAGTTAGAGAAAGAAAGGCTCAGGAGAGCAAATAGCTCAGGCTGCTATGACATAAACGTTTCTACTTGAGCCAAAAAGAAACGCTTAAACAGTCTCTTGGAAAAGAAAAAGAAACAACAGTGACCCAAATATGCATCTGGTTATCAGTCTGGGCAACTAGTTTTGCTCTTATGTAATTTGACATTTTAATACGTTTTGACATGTTTTATATGACCAGAAAATGTGTAACACTTAGATTTGTATTATTTTATGGACTGTCCAATTCACTCCTGAACGCTTAAAAAGCTCATGAGGACTATGGGTGGAGGAACATCATAAATATGGTGTAACACGAGCCAAAACTTTTATTTTACCACACACAAAAAAAAGTATATAAGCATTAGCAACAATTGTCTTAATAACACAACATAACCAATTAAAACCCTGAAATCATTGAACGTGTGGGTTACTCAATTTTTAAAATTGAACCTATGGAAAACATTTCACATCACAAGCAAAGCATTAAAAAAACATATCTACATACGTGTTGGTCTGGAGCAATCCCTTGTGTTGTGATAAATTCTATGGAAATGTGTCCTGCATTCAGATGGAAACTTTATTGGTCCTGCTTGAAGAAAAATGATGCAATCATGATAAAGATTTTACAGGTTATTTACAAAGTGTCATCTTTTGGGGTTTTTTTGTGTCAAAATGACTATTCAGGCTAGTGGTATACATTTCAACAACCTCTCACAAAGATTCTTTCTTTGGATGTGCATCTGAATAACAGATTTTCACACAAATGATTGTATTCGGCCCTGATCTTAGACGGACATTCTGCAATGAATAATCATCTTAAACGTTTTTCCTAACAACACATGTCTAAAGAACGCAATGTGTTACCAGAGTCTATACAAACATGTTACCTCAGTTGACCCCAATGCTGGTTTAATCCAATTGACTTTATGTTTATCAGGACAAAAATGTATTTCTAATGAGAAAAACTAAAATTTTAAATTACAGTCAGGGCTGTATAGGGTCACATAAGACAGTGCTTACATTTTTTATTATGAACATATTTACTGAAAAGAAAGCAAAAAGATATAAAATATTGTTTTGTTTTTACCTGTAAAATGTTCTATAAATTTGTCTTTCATGTTTGTGTCTCTTTGGGCAATATCTAAAAAACAATTATAAAAAGACAGTGTTAATGTTGGCAAAACAACACAAAGCATTTGCAAACTTTATATTATGATCATTTTCATAACAACAAAGAATGTAAAGAATTAACAACTATGATAAATGATAAATAACTATGATAAATTAACAACTATATTTAAACACAAATGCAATACTTAGCTACATATATATAGGGGCAATTGATATTAAATTATTACTTATTATTAATGAAACTTAACCCCAAAATGTCAAATCAGTTTGTTGTATTGAAATTAAGTGTATTAAGTCTTGAAATAAGTCTGTTGGAACATGTTCAGCTTTTAGCCTGTCCCCATCTCAAATCTTGTAAACGGTTGTAAAAAAATATCTCCTATCAAGGTTATGAAATAACCGATTCCAATCACATATGCCATATGTTTTGACTGTGATTACTACACGTCTGACGCAAAAAGGATAGACCGCCCATGTTAAAATGCAATCCCAGATTTATAATCCAGCACCCAGTAAATCTGATACAGGCTTTGGGGTCCCTGCTTATTATGTACAATCTGTGGCTTGCCCGACCCTAAAACACTGCCCCCGCATGTAGACCATATGAGTTCCAGCCTGTTGGAGTAAGAAGATTAATGCAGTAAAGTTGTAATGCCTATCAATGTCAGTTCTACAAATCCATCCGGGAGCTAATTTTAACTGGCCTCAGAATAAAACGCAAGCATAATTCTTATGGATAAATATACGTTTCCTCTTCTTTCAAGATACAGCTTTCTACATGTATGAAATGTACACAAACAACTGTTTAGATCCTCAATTTCTAATAGGATAATTGTTGGGACTCATCACCTGTTAATATAATCTGTGGGTCTAAAGGCATGTTTATGCACCTGAGTCTTACATAAGATGGCTGTACAGATGGGCTGTTCTGTGCAACACGTTGTATTGACTGTTTGGATTATCTAATGGTCCATGATCATACGATTTATTCATAGACTTTAAATTTAGAGAAATAAACTCTATCAAAGGCCATCCAAATAGCAGATGTTTTTGGGTGTATGTCAACCTGTTTCTATTGTTTTGCTAGGACTGAGACTTTTAAATAGTGAAATCCGAATGAACCAAACCAGAAATCTGTCAAAAATAACAATCACACTTTATAATCAAACTAAGTATGTCATGACAATAAATAAAACACGTGTCACAAAACGTGTCACTGACATAAACATGTCAGTGTGTCTTTGGCTCTGTGTAATAATCCCAACAGCAATTATGCATTTCTAAACACATCAAACTGTTCATATTCTGAACACAGGCTGTATCATTTAGCAATTGATGTAACTATAGTAATGATCTGTTTATCAGATGAATCAGTGAAACACTTCTCCATGTTTGCTAGTTCTGTTAATGTTTTAAAAGCTCAATATTGACACTATTAATGCATTTTACACCAATGAGTATTGAAATATTACCAACATGGCAGCATCTGAGCAGGTAGCAACCTCTATTTTTCAAAATCTAATCAGCTGTCCCATTTTTTCATAATCCTGCTGTACGTATTTTGGAAGACACTTTATCCAAAGGAACTTAAAGCACCCTCAGACAACACAAAGTTATTGACCAAATAATTATTTTGTTTAGAAAGGTTTACAAAATCACCAGCAAAATCTACTAATGAGTTAGTTTGTTGGTGACAACAGCAGTTCAATTTTACCTGCTGGAATACAAGGTGATACACACAAAGCAGATCTTCAGTGTAGAAGTTGAATTTTCACACACAAATGAATGACAAATTAAGCTTGAGGACTTCTTGAGCTTATAAATATGCCTTGACCAGTCCTTAGATCTACACAGATGATTTCAACAAAATGTGACCCTCAGTTGACTGTATCCTCTGATCAAAGCAGTGTCTAAACAGATCTTTTATACATTTCACAATGACCCATAATAATCTGCAAGTTATTTCTTGTACATGTCCACTCAAAAACTGTCCAGAGTCGGGAACGCAATGTATAAACAGCTCTCTCCTGTTCGTGCAAGGTGGCCATTAAAAGTGCTTTTTACAGCAGTCGATATCAACAACACTTGTACTGACAGGAAGGAGTTAATGCCAAGGATTACTTTTGTGTTATCACCTGATCTTAAATCAGCTTACCTATTGGTCTAATGTTGGAGAAATATGCAGTCTTTTCACGCGAAGAAAACTTGACATCTTGAGATACAGAGAAGAGGCCACTGGTGATGCGCCGGCTGGATGCGGGCTTGTCTCGCTGGTTGTCCGCGACTTGCAAGATTAGGTTAAGTAGAGTTTGCCGTTCCTGCTGATGTACCTCCTTGCTGTCTATGCACTGGCTGGAGGTGATGAGCAAAAGAATCACACTCAATAATATGTGCCATCTCTTCTCAGCCCGCATGGCTTTCCAGCCTGATAAACGAATGAAACAAGCAAAAACAGTCGTTACATCTTCGTAGGTTCTCCCGTGCGCGCAAAATACGCACCAAAGATGTCCAAAGTGCATAGACCTAAATCTATATTACTATTTTTAATGCATGTGCGACAATTTTATTAATGCATAATTTAGGATGTTTGAAAGATCAGAAAATAGTCAACATAAAATGAATTATTAGTATTTCCCACTACCTTCAGAAAATAGCAAGTAGCCTAACAACTTACGCGATTATGTATGGTGGGTACTTCTACCTTCAAATATGTTGACGCAAAGTTGTCAGAGAAAAATATATCTTCCGACGGTTCCTGACGTGACGCGTAAAAACGATCCCGTTGTCTTGTCTCTTTCTTAAGAACATGCGTCTTGTTTTATACGTCAAGTGCGAAGCTTCTTGGATGTAATGCAATCGATTTCTGGTGGGTGGCAAGCGATGTAGACATCTTTCTCTCGTTTTTTCAACTCGTGGTCAGTTCCTTTGACATTCGCCCCTCCTTTCGTTTCAAATTCATTACAGAAGTTTGGATAACTATAAAAAGTGTGCCTCAAAAGTCGTGTCTCGTTTGTTTTTAAAGAATAAGGGCTGGTAAAGTGTTGGGTGCGTAAAGGTTCCTGGAGATGTCCATTGCGCAATGTCCCCAAGGAAAATGGAAATCCTTAAATATCCAAATACCACACAAGAACGATTTTAACACTTGCTTAATGTATAGCTGGGCAATGAAAATAACGTCTAGACGTTTTTCTTCACGGATGATCGAGTCTTGTGACTGCCCTAAGCGCCATCCTAAGCCCTGTTTCCACCTCCCAACTCAAGTGTGCACATGGCTCTGTGCTTCTTACATAAAGATTAAATTCCAGGGTTACAGCATTACTTGTCTCGTAAATACAGACCGGATAAGCCATTGTAATACTAATATTTTATATTTTCACATTTTAATAGGTTTTTATTGTCATGTGCGCTGTAGGCTACAACAACTTTCTTAAATGTTTCTTCAAAAACGGGCAAGCCCTAATAGGATAAACATGTAGGCCTACATAAATATTAAAAAAGTTGAAAAATGAACTTGAAAAATGAAAAAAGCACATAATTATCGTAAAATTATTGTTTATGAGCATCCAGACATGACTTTTAATGCTCCCTAATAATTAACTAATACAATGAGCCTTTTGTAGGCTACAGCGCTGTTGCTCCTATAAAGACGTCACTGAACCTGCTTTTCACATGAGAAATTTGTGGGAATTGTTTCTCTCCTGACATCCAGAAACTGCGTATTAAACAAAATGTGCGAAGATAAAAACCGTATATTGTAGCCTAACATTTGCAAAAGTAACAGTTATGGTCCTACTTGCATTGGGTAATAGTACATACATTTGTTTACATTAATTGTTAACATAATAGCCTATATTTGAGTGTGATGTGTGCATTTAAAGTTTTTAATGCAAGACATTAAATGTCTACATTAGCATTAACAATATAGCCTATGCTCAAAACTTTTGAAAGTGGAATGTGCACATTTGTAAATGATATATGCCCTGATACACAAAATCTGAAATAATGGTATAAACCTTATTTTTGTGGTTCACTTAACGTTACCACCACCATATGTAGCCTATAGCCTATTTAATGCCCAAAAAGTTGCTCTAGTAGCCTAATTACATGCTGCAACATTATTGTTTTTTGGTGACATCGTGTGGTGTGTTCTAAAATTACATGTAATTTAAGGTACAACCCTACTGCTTTATCAGCTTCTGTAGAACTAATAATATATAGCCTACTAATAATAAATCTCTTAATTGCAAAATCCTTCCACTGCAGCGCATCGGCGCTCACCTTACCGGAAACACGTCACATTTGCGTCCAATGCGCCAGGTAAAAAAGTTCAAATTTTTGTTTATTAAAACCTTTCAATGTAGTTTTTAAATATACAGATTCTGTGTCTTCTGATGAGTTTTTTGCCGTCTTGGCAAAGTGATTTATTTGATACTTGAGCGTTTCCGTCCTGCGTAAGCGTTACCATAGAAACAAAGTTGACAACAAGTTTCAGGCTAGTTAGTCAGTGATGTAACGTATGACTGCTGCCGTGCCGTAGCATTTAGCAAAAGGTTACCGTCGTTGTTTTTATATCTTTTGTTTATTGTTTTGTATAACTAGAAACACACTTTAGGTGTTAGTAACAGAACATCGAAATGCGGACTGTTTAAATCCAGATCCTTTTCTTTGAATAAAAAAAACGTCGTTAATAATTTCTTGCGAAACAGGAGGACAACTATGTCTCATGGGTTTGTAGGACAACATTTTACGTATTATTATTATTTTTATAATATGAAAAATAATCATTTTAAATAACTTCTTTCTTCCGCAAAACAACAAAAGAAGCAATTTTTAAGAAAGTTGGTAACCTAACAGCAGTGGCACCAATCCACTTCTTTTGTATGGACACAAAACCGATGCAAGTGAATGGGTGCCAGTTAACAACATTCTTCAATAAATAAATATAGCCTATTTTTTGTGTTCTGTTGAAGAAAGCAAGTCATGCAGGTTTAAAATGTCAAGAGAGTGAGTAAATGATGACAGAATTTTCCTTTTTGGGTGAACTATCACTTTAACTTAATGCATTGTAAATACTGAAGCTTGTTTGCATTTGCGCAATTAGCAAAACAATGTTTTCTCAAACAGCACGAATAATACAATGTGGTCTGAAGCTCACGAGGAGCTCAGCTGTTTACTGGCTCAAGAGATTCCAGAGGAACCTCTACATCCTGAGAGAGACAGAGTGGTGTTCTTTCAAAGGCTTGCCACCCTCTACGTCCGTTACGTTCAGATCTTCAGGCAGCTAGAAGAGGTCTATGACCAAAGCGTTCACCCTCAAAAGAGACGTGTGATCAGACAGGTGCTGGAGGGTGTGATGGGGCGTATTCTGGAGCTCAAAAATGAAATGGTGGAAAAGGAATTTTCAGAGTACCACTATATGGATGACATCATTCAAGACCTGAAGTTAACCCCTGTGAGTTTGAAGCCTTTCTTATGCCCTAGTAGAATTTGTGTGCTTATAGTATACATTTTGTTTTCTTAAGGTTAAATCATGATGTGCCTAATAACTTTTCCTGATCATAAACTTTAAGAAGTTATTAATATTTTGTTTACAGTTTGTGGGACTTCAAACGCTATCAATATGCCAGAATATTGCTGATAGTCTTTGTTCTTCATTGAAGGAGGACCTTGAAATTCCAATCCCCAGTTATTTCATTCGAGAGCGGAACCAAGTATTAGAGGAAAGAGAAAAAATGTTTGCTACTGTTTTAAACCAAATGGAGCCCATAGACAAACCAGAAGTGGGTTCAGTTTAATTGTGTTTTTTAATGAAACTCATCATAAACAACAGTCACTGTTAGTTTGAAATATTATCTCTCTCTTGCCAGTCCAAGCTGCCTGTAGTGCATATGCTGACTCTGGAGAGGTCAGTTAAAATCATCCAGGTTTCTGAAAGAGCGCGGCAAGGTCGACTGAGGGCGAAGTTCATGAGAGAGATCTACAAGGATTCTCAGAGGAAAGCTAAAGAAAATGAAGAAATTACCCCTGACCAGGCCGCAGTTACTATACAGAAGGTACCATACGCTATTATGTCTTGGGAATGGATATCCTGGTTAATAGTTCTTGGATATTACATTTCCTAGTTTTCAATAACGTCTCAGAAAATCTTTGTTTAGGTGTGGAGAGGCTTTGCACAAAGGAAAAAGACTAAAAGGCTGCGTGAGGAGGAAATGATATTTCTTGGAATGGTAACACGAATTATACACTTACTGATTTAATATTCTTTATAAATGCATCACAGTATTGATACAGTAGCTATAAGTAAATATAAAAAAGTATTAGTGTTCTGCCACCAGTAGATGGAGCTCTAATACTATTTCTTGAGAGTTTGTATTTTCTGTTCTATTTCTATTCTTAGGCCATGGATCCAAAACTGCCTGATCCATCCCCATTGAAACTAGCTGTCCAGAACAATGAAGCTAACAGACTGATCAGACAAGAAGAACATGAAGATGACTATCAGAAGTCCATTAGCTCTGTTATTTATCAGCTCAAGGAGGTGGAAGGTCCAGAAATGAAGGAGACCATGAAAGATCAGATCAGACAGTGGTTCATTGAGTGCCGGTGAGTAAACTTTCACAACTATGGATCATCATAAAATTTCTTTCAGACTATGTTACTGGTCTTGGATACTGTACAGTGTTTGTGTTACCATTCATTTATACTTTTTGGAAAGGCAACTTACAAAGCTATATGTTTTAACAATACATATCTTTAAAATCGAATCCATTACATTGGAATTGCTAGCACAATTCTATATGAGATGTATTTTTACAGTAAGATATCTTTTTAAATAGTGATGCAACAGGTTCATTTCCTGACTACCCAGAAGAGGAGGATGGAGGTTCAGCGCTTATATTTGCTGATAAAACACCTGAGCGGGTAAACATGGCTCAGTAGAATTACTTTAGTTTGATACTGTTTTGTCTAGTATGCTAGTCTGTTCCTCTTTTTGAAGCTGGCAGCAGAGCTGGCAGCCAAGGAGGAGGACGATGCCAACAAAAGGCCGAAGGGAAAGGATGAAATAAAGGAAAAAGAACAAAAGAACAAAGGGAGGGTTGAAGAAGAGGTAGGATTTAAACTTAGTGTTTTGATGCTGGTTTTTAATTTCAATTCGGTTGCACTATAGTGTTTCATAATGTAAGCTATTATAATATCACAGGAAGAAGAACCTGGACTGAGGATGCTACCGTCTGCTTTTTTGGAAGATCTTGAGAAAGGACACAAAACGTTTTCTGGCAAGAAAGAATTGAAGAATTAAACATTTATGTGGTACAATACCAACACATCAGTGTCAAGGGAGGGAATGTGACTGACTTATCTGATCTGCAGAGGTCTGGCAAAACAGAAACGAGTCTAAGAATTTCAGTCAAAGACATGAGGCGGAGCTGATAAAAGAGGAGAAGAGAAAAGAGATCGAGGTGGAAATAAGAAAACAGGTGATTCCTCAAATGTGTTTTTGGACACAATGATTTTTAATGGCAGTGTTTTTTAAGCTTTCTGTCTAACAAATATTTTTATGTCAGGTGGATGAACTGATGAGACAGGAGCTGGCCAATTGGAAGCTGGCTGTGGATAAAGAAAAAAGCGGGAAGTCCAAGGGGGCCGCAAAAGTACAGTATAGATAATGATTCCCATTGACAATAACAGTGTTATGTGAGAAATCTCTATAGAATTTTCACCAGAATTGGACACACTTCTTTCCAAAACCTTACGCTTCAAGCTTACAGCCTTACAGCACTGTTAATTTAAATAATATTCAAGATATTGATTGTAGCTCAAACTAGTTCGCCTTTGCTTGTTTATTACACAGAAAAAGAAGGCAGCAAAAAATGGAAAAAGGAAGAAAAAAGACAAAGACCTCACAGCGGATAGGTTTGTAAATAATTAATCGTTGGTGGTTCTGGATCTTCTTTACAGTTAAATGTCATGTATAATACATTCACAAATGCATAAACTGTTTTTAGGACTTTGGAGTCACTGTTTGAAGAGCTGGTTGAACAGGAATTGTTGAAAAAAGCAGAGGATGTTAAACTAAAAGATTATCTAGGTATTTAAATACAGTTTTAAGAATATACAATTCCCGTTTATTTATTGTCTTTCTCCTTCATAAGTTTTACATAAATGTATGTTTTTTAAACAGGGGACTATAGTTACCTTGGAACAACTCTACGACAGTCTGACATCGAGCCTATGCCATCTTTATCTGATGTTCGGCAGGTTCTAGCCCTGTATGCTGTCCTGCCTTTAGGTGAGTACAGATGAAAATATTTATTTTTTAGAAATAGGAGTGAAGTAAAGACACTGAGCAGACTGTTGCAATAAATTACATAAATGACATGCCTTCATGATGTTTTAAACATGTACGACTTTACTCTGTTGAAACATTAAATTTCACCATTTACTTTCAATGCAACTTTTTCACAGTAAAAGTAAATGGTGACTGAGAGTGAAAAGTCATTGAAAGTCATTTTTGCCTATACCCTGTAGGTTCTCAAGCAGTTCATGAGAAAGCTCCCCCAGTGAAGGCTATGCTGCTAGTGGGGCCATCAGGAGTAGGTAAGAAAATGTTGGTCCATGCCATCTGCCAGGAGACTGGAGCCAACCTGTTTGATCTTTCACCTTTAAATGTGGCTGGGAAATACCCTGGTAAAAGTGGACTGCAGATGATGTTACATATGGTGTTTAAGGTAAAAAAAAGCTCTGTGATAATGACAGGGATAGAAATATTATAGACGTTTTATAATATTGTATATTCTATGTAGGTAGCCAGACTGATGCAACCCTCTGTTGTATGGATTGGAGATGCTGAAAAGATGTTTTACAAAAAAGTACCAAAGGATGAAAAGGAGGTAAAGAGTGTATACAGTGCAGTGTGACCCATTTGTGACTGTTCTTGTGGTACTGTTTTAACTGTTGTTATGCTTTTATATACAAGATAGATCCAAAGCGTCTAAAGAAAGATTTGCCCAAGATTCTCAAGTCCATCAGAGGAGAAGATTGTGTTCTGATAGTGGGAACGACGACCGATCCACACAGTGCAGAGCTAAAGTCCTTGTGCAAATTCTACAATAAAATCATCCTCATACCTCGACCAGACTATGCATCCAGATATGGTAAACAGCAATATTTTGCAAAATAGTTTTAAAGCAGATTATATTGTCATCACAATGTTTCCAGTCAAACTATGCTTTTACAGTAATATGGAAAGAATTGATAACAAAGAATGGAGGAGAAGTGACCAGCGATTTGGATCTCAGCTCTCTGGCGAAGATCTCTGATGGTTACACGCAGGGTCACATGGTGCAGGTTGTGCGTAGTGTCTTGACGGAACGACGCATTCAGCAACTCCCTAAAAGACCGCTAACGGCTTCAGAGTTTGTGTCTCCGCTTGCCAGAATCGACCCTGTGTTTCAGGAAGAAGAAGAAGCACTGAAAGTAAACAAATATCTTTTAAATGTTTGTAATAGCACGAGTTCTCATTACACAATGCTGAAAGTTCGAATGTGATAATGCAATATTACATTTTCGGTTGTTAAACCTTAAATTTCCAGACTTGATTTTTTTTTTTGTTCACAGAACTGGTATGCTAAGACTCCACTTGGCAAGAAGAGAATTAAAGCCTCCTCAGGAAAAGAGGGCGATGAAGAGACCTCTGAAAAAGGAGGCAAAGGTGGCAAGAAGAAAGGAAAAAAGTAAACTTTCCCTGCGTCCGAAATAAGTACGTACTGTTTTAAAGGTTGATAGGTAGGTACTTCATTTAAATCAGTACGTACTGTCATAGTATGTGATTTCGGACGCAGCGAGTATCACATTATCACAGTATCACATGTCCCTGCCATCAGCAATAAGTGTTTTTGCCTGCTTATGTCTCATTACCTTGTCATTTGTATTTTTGTTAAGTAACTTTGAGAAGTTAAATAAATCAATAAATAATATATTATTAATAATATATTGTAGTTTTGCTGAGGGCAACAGTGTTGTAAATTGTTCTATAAATACACTAATACCATAATCTCCCATCTATCAGGAGATGCCTATCCCATATCTGCATTTAAATTGATGTTATTTATCACATTTTTGCAATTGATGTATAAAAAAGTTAACATGTAATTCACAGAACAAAAATACATGATTTTCAAAAGCTAAGAATGCCAATGATCTGCTTTTTAGAATCAAGGCTAAGTGTGGATATCATGTTGAATTTAATCGAATTGTGATGGGAAAATGTAACCACAAACAATTACATCGGTGGTCCACCATCATAAAAAATGTAAACCAGAATTTAAGACACACAAAGCTGTCCATATCTATATCTTACTATACTCTGTAAGCTTCACTTTGCTGACACCTAAATCTCCATACTTAAACGATATTTTCTAAAAAGACTCCTTAAGATGTTTTTGTATGTGAAGTAAGAAGCCTCCATGCTCAAGAATTTGAGTTGGGCTGCTGTGGTCCATACATAGAGGTGCAAGGTACATGCCTCAGATGTGTCAAGGACAGCTAATGGGAGAAGGGGATTTTGTAGCCCCAGTTAGACATGTGGAGCTGTGATTGGTCTGGCCTGAAACTGAGACAGCCCCAGTCTAGGGTTTAAGAGATTATCTCAGATCAACAAATGTACAGCCACTCTATCAAAGCAAGGCAACCCAGAGCTGGTAAACGTGCATATTTCATTAATGTAAATCTTTTGTGAGGTGCGCTCGGATTCCTCAAAAGTATCAATTGAGATTGTGGTGCCACATTTAACTTGTGATTCTGATGCAAAGCAGAATTTGCACCTTTTGTTGAGTTGATGTCCTGAAGGTCACAGTGTTTTCTGTCCCTCTAGTTATACTCAAGTGTCAACGGTGTCTATGCATTGATTTATTGATTGAATACTCAAAATCATAACAGTTTGCAATGATTCCTGAGCAACAACATAACTTGTAGATTTATGTCTTGGGATTCATCGATGAATCTGTTGTCAACAGGGTTGAGAGAGGCAGAACCAAAGGAAACGTGAAACTCAGAGAGATGGGCTCCAAACAAGGACCTGTGGGCTTAGGTGCAGTGTTCAGCTGTTTGGTCAAGTTCTAATTTCACCTAACGTGTGGCTCTGGTTCTGTAGCAAATTGCTATTTATACGGTGTCTTTGGACCATCCGTGTTGCATCCCTTTGACTTAAACTGCAACCACTTAATGCATCAGACCATTAGGTCTTATCAATAATAAACAAAGGAAACAAGTGTTAACTGTGAGCATCACAGCACAAAGTGGACGAGGTATAGACTTCTCTTAATCATTCAAAGCAGAAATGTGTCATTCTGGATATGCATGCACAGGTTACAACAACATCACTGTGATGTTATTGGTTCAGTTTTTAACAAGGATTTTGTTTTGTCATGTGACACATCTCCCACAGTCCTATGAGCATTCAGAATGATCTAACAAGTGATTTCACATCTGAAAATCCTTTAATCTCCAGTGACCTTTCAGACTAGTTTGCCTTGGCAAATTCTCAGAGAAATATGATTCATGAACGAAGGGTCTGTAGATAACGTCTGGTCAGCACAAAATGAATCAAGAAAATAAATAATGATTCATTGGGAATCAACGTTGGAAAAGTGAGTAATTGTATGATTAAGTAACTTGAGCACATTTCTTTGCGGAAGTACTCAATTTAGAGACAAATATGCAAATTGTTTTAAGCAAAACTATGAATTAAGCAATAGAAAGGTGGACCCTCAGCCACCCATGGGTGAAGAAACAATGCAGTAGGCAGAACTTGTACCATGTAGACAAGATGTTACTATCTTTATTTATAATGACACACAGCTATTTTGGAAAAGAGTTGGGTGAGATATGTCAGCTGTTCGGAATTAGCCTTTGGGAAAGCTGGAAAAAAAGAAAAACACTTTCAGCTGCCCGTCTGCCAGGGTAAACGGGTATAGCACACTGACCCGGGCATGCTAGACTTTGGTCAAAGTTTGTTGGCTAATCCTGGAGGAATTTATATGAAAAAAGAAAAGCAAACTTTGATGTCTTCTGGTATTTTTGTCACTAGCTTCAAAAAGACTGGTGATGATAAAAAGTGCCTTTCGTGGACTTTAATTTGAGGAAAATGTCACTAATGGTGGAGAGAACAGAAGATAATCTGGATATTTTTTTAAAGTCTGGTCAGTAACAACAATTTCTCACGATTGATTATTATTTACTTAAATGTATACATGTATTGTGAACATTTACAATTTTCAATCTGCTAGTATAACAATATTTCTAGTTAAAATTGTATAGAAATATATTTATTCTGGTACGTGATCCGTAAATATTATAGAGAAATATTTCATATTTTAATCAATATTGTTGTAAATCTATAGTGGCCTTCAGTATTAATGCAGTATTGTCCCAAAACAACTTCTCCGGTTTTGAGTGTACTTTGAAAATGCAATACAAGCAAAAGATCAAATTCATTATTTATTCTTTTGTCTCTCACATGCAGCAAGGATGGATTTTATGTTTCAAAGTCTAACATACACTTGAAACAACTTATAATATAGCACTGCTGATGTGTCAATGGGTCACCTGGGGGAGGTGTTTGTTTGTGTGTGTAATGTGAGAAAGGAGCATGTAGTGGGTTTTTTCTGTTGGGCTTAAATATCGATTGTATATGCACATGTTAACAAGATTTTTAAAACCAGCCATAACATAAGCCAGCTATAAATGAAGCGGCATAAATATTTGTGCATGTTATTGTATCTACATCAACTACAGAATGTTTCAAAGAAGCTTTAATAGTCTGCTACAGGTCTCCTGTCTTTCACAAATATGTTTTAAAACTGAATGATATGCATTTAGTGCATTTAATGATGCAATAAAAAAAAATGTAAATGTAAAATGAACAAACAATGCAGTATTTCTTCTTTATCAAAATGTGTCTGACACGCTTTGTAGAATATTTGCAGTTGTTGACCATTCCTAAAGGATTCTGAGTGTACAGCATCCTAAACATGGCATGTAAGAATTATTTCTCATGTTTAAGTTATACAAAATGATTAACTCTAAACTATCTTATTCTATAACTGATTAGATTGCCATGATTATAACAAACCAATTCTTCTCATTCTTAGTGAACAGAATTCAACTGGTCAAGGGTATAGAGGATGTGACACTGTGTGAGAAAGAAGCATGTACATTTGAAGTGGTCCTGAGTCATGCATACATCCAGGGTCAGTGGACCAGTGATGGCGTCCCACTTAAGTCGAAACCTGTGTGTCGAATTGCAACACGGGGCAAAACACACACTCTCACGCTGACAAGGGTCACGACCGCTGACACGGGCGTCATCGGTTTCAAAGCTGAGGGGATCGAAACTTCTGCTTTGCTTACGGTCACAGGTACAAGTGGGATTGAAGATCAGTTCTTGGTCTTGAATAGGAAGAATAAAATGTGTCACCAAACATGTTAGATAGGGCTTTTGTCTATTGATACTAGATATGCACCGATGTATCGGCCGATATTGGATTAATTTAACACCATCGGCTTATTAGCAATAGCATGAAAAAGGCTGATACAGATGGTTTATTAATTAACTGCATGGAGGCTTAGGAGTTGTATGTCTTTTAAATAATCCAATGTTTTGCTATGAGCAAAATAAGTAAATACTTGATAAAACAAGATACAATCTGTACAAAATACAGTTTGTGCATTGGAAAGTATTGTATTGTACTGTATGCAATCGACCAATATCGGTAGCCTATCGACTGATAGTTGTTTGGTAAAATCGGTATCGGCCCAAAAATCATATCGGTGCATCCCTAATTGATACATATCATACACTGCTTCTTGCTTGCATTAGCTGTTTTTCTCTGCCACTTTCTAATCTCAGCGAGAGATATAAAGATTTTGAAAGATCTTGAAAATGCCAGCGTGACTGAGAAGGAGAGTGTGACGTTTGTCTGTGACGTCAACTGGGAGGATGTGGATGGAAAGTGGTACAAAGATGACAGCCGACTGAGAGCTGGGGACAATATTAAAATAAAGTGTGAGGGTATGTAAGAGACTTAAGTGTGAAAATAACACATTCGGATGGCTATTGTTGACTGATTATATTGTTGTTACTGTAATATGTTGTTACAAAAAAATGTATGGATACTTAGCTGGTGAAGCTTGTTGACCTAGCCTGCATTGCCTTTGGTGGATACACCAGTATTCAATGGCGTCAACGTTAACGCACCTGAAATATAACGATTAATTTACTTTTATTAACAAATGAAAAAACGAACACGAACAAAAAAGTTGGCATATTTCTCCACCCGCGCGCATGGACGCTTCTTATAACTTGCCAAAGAAAGGTTGCGGTAAGACAAGGCATTTAAGTTTTAAATTTATAGCGCTTGGTTTGTTATCGTCACGTGATATATTGAAAGTCGTCATCTGAGCCATACCTACTGCGTAGTTGTGTTCGAGTTCACGCGGTGCTGCGAAGACCGATCAGCTTTTGACATCTAAGTACCGCGAGAGTTTTTCTAAAGCGATGCTCTCGCGGGACTTGAATGTCATATTCGATCGGTCTGCGCAACGCCGGATGAACTCGAACATACCTTATGTTTTGGGGGGATTATCGACACAAACATAAATTGTATTTATATTTTTAGATGTTTTGCCTCTCTTAATTCTTTTTGTTCACCTCATAAACGCAGGCAAAACACATTCTCTAATCTTTAAATCAGTAAAGGCAGAAGATGCTAGTGAGATCACATTCACTGCAGAGAGGGTCTCCTCAACAGCCACCCTACGAGTGAAAGGTAATATTTAAAAACAACGTATACATGAACATTTTTTTCATATGGTTCAATTGTGCTCAAATTTACCAAAGACGACATTGCAGAACTTCCAGTTCATTTCGCGAGGCCTCTGAGGGTGAAGATCGCCATGTACAAACACCGTGCCTTGCTGGAGTGTCAGGTCTCACGTGCCAACGCTGTGGTCAAATGGTACAAACGGAATCTTGAGATTGTGCAGAATAGAAAGTACCAAACAGTCAATGATGGTGTGTACAGACAGCTCATTATAGAGGATGTGGGATCATCAGATGAAGACACTTTTATTTGTGATGCTGTGGATGAGATCACATCTTGTCAACTGTTTGTAGAAGGTAAGACACCCCATGCTGTAAATAAAGGCTACCATGTAATGCTGTGCTTGTTTACTGTAATTTTAAGTGATCAGAATATCAATTAAATTCAACAGTTTATGTTTACACAGCTTTAAAATACAAGATCAGATCCGTATTTGCTAAAAGTGGACTTTCAGTATAGAATATTGCAGCGTACACAATTGACATTGACTTCTTCTTGATAGACTACAAATGTTTTCTAAAATAATGGAAACATTCAAAAAGCAAAAATAACCATATCTATCTGGAATGTTAGCAATGAAGAGGTTTTTTATTCTTACAGAGCAGGCCATCAGCATTTTGAAAGGACTGAGTTCTGTGGAGGTTGTGGAACCTAAAGAGGCTCGTTTTAAAGTGGAAACCAGTATCAAATTAGTGAGGGCACCAAAATGGACCCTAAATGGAAGGCTACTAACTCCCTGTAGGGAAATCAGAATTGAGAGGGAAGGAATGTCAAATAGACTTATTTTCACCCAAACCGACAGCAGTATGTGTGGCATTGTGCAGTTCATCACAGGAAAGAGCAAGTCAGAAGCTCAACTCACAGTTACAGGTAATTAAATCAGTGTTGTTTTCATATGTTATATTAGCTTGTGTATCATGGACCTTTTATTAACTTTTCTATCAGAGCGCCCCTTGGTAGTCACACAGCCAATTTCAGACGTGGAGGTGAAAGAAAATGGGCAAGTTACGCTCAGCTGTGAATTCTGTCCATCTCCCAGAGTGGTACGTTGGTTCAAGAGTAGAACCCTCTTGTTTGCTTCAAATAAGTACACGATGAAGCGGGAGAAGAACTGGGTTAAGATGACCATCATGGGTGTGAAGGCAACCGATTCAGGAGAGTATCGTTGTGTGGCTGGTGGTTCAGAGACAAGAGGAAGAATCAATGTGGAAGGTATGGTTCATTTTATTCTCCTCTTCTTGTTTTTAGCTGGTAAGTGTAAAATAATTGAATGCACATGTTAAAATGAAATGATAGCTCGCAGAGAACTACAGTAAAAGGGTACTTTAACATTCATGAAAGGATTCTGTGGAATCTGAGGAATCCCAAATAATGTTTTGAGAGTTCATTTTAATAGATTAAATGAAATTGACATCATCGTTTGAGCAGAGAGACGGTAAAGAGAAATAACTACTTTTCCTTCAGTTAAAAGGTTGAAAATCATAAGACACTTAGACCAAGCAGAAGTTGAGGAGGATGGAACTGCAATGTTCACCTGTGAACTAAATCACGAGTCTCCCAGTGTCCAATGGCTTCTCAATGACAGAGTGCTACACACCAATTACATCAACAAGATCCAGAGTTCTGGAAAGGTTTACAGTCTGATTCTAAAACGACTCGCCCCTCAGGAAAGCCGTGTAACATTCAAAGCCTTTGATGTCAGTGAGACTGCGTTTCTTAGGGTGAAAGGTGAGGCTTTCAGTGGTTACCCTTATAAAATACAAGTTTATTCCAGTGTGTAATTATGAAACTTCTTTTAAACTAAAAATAAAAAAGCTTTCAGTCTATATTTTCTGTGTTTCTGTAATTACACTCACTAAAGGAAGTATACTTGCAGTATAAAAACTGCTAAAGATTCCTGACCTTTAAAGGGTACTTTGATGAAGTATTGAACTAAGTTCACTTGTAGTATACTTGCTGTACAAACAAAAAACCTAGTTGTGTACTCAAAATTGACTTAAAACACTTACATAAACAAAGTAAAAGTTAAAAATACTTTAAGTATACTTAAAAGTCCAATTGTACTGCTTGTACTTCGATATTAGTATACTTACATGTAGTGCTGTACATAAAGTATACTTAAAATATACATGAACTTTACTTAACGTACATGCATACATACATTATTAACTTTACTTTGAAAAGAATATGAAGTATACTTATTTGTTAGGGTTCCATGCTTTAAAGGACAAAGCTGCTGTTTAACTTCTGTACACTCAAAGCTGAGGTACATTTTCAGCATCTACATTTATGTGCCCAACTTTATACAGTATATCATACGCTGTTTGTGTTTCTTAGAGAGACCTGCAGTGTTCCTCAGATCTTTGGAAGATGTAACAGGTGAGGAGTGTGGTGAAATTCATCTGCAGTGTGAGGTCTCCAAACAGTCTGTTACCCCTATATGGAGGAAAGATGGTGAAGTTATAAATGCCAGTGAAAAGTATGAGATTCTCCATGTGGGCACGTCGTTGACTCTTATTGTCCACAAGCTAAGGAAGGATGATGGAGGGGAGTACACTTGTGATATTGGTTCCAGTCAAACCAAAGCTAAAGTTATAGTTCGTGGTAGGTTTTATATTTTTGCAGGGGTCACCCAAAAAATCTAATTTAGGTAGAGTAAATCATAGCAGATTTTTTTGGGGTGAACTATCCCTTTGAAATAATTTAATGAAATGCATTCAATAGAATGTAATTTGAACTAATTTGAACTTTCCAGATTTGCATATTAGCATTGTTAAGCGGATAAGGACGACTACTGTTCTGGAAGGGGAAAACTGCAGTTTTGAGTGTATCCTGTCCCATGATATCATTGATGAAGCATCGTGGGTTATGAATGGCCAACAGATTGTCACTAATGCACGAATCATAGTCACAAGCAATGGCCGTAAATATACAATGAGCATACAGGAAGTGATGATATCTGATGCAGGGGAGGTGGTCTTTATCATCAAGGATCTCAGTTGCAGAACTATGCTGTTTGTCAAAGGTAAGACCATTTTTTCTTAAATATTACTAACTATAGTTTAAATCAAGTTGGCAAGGTTACCATGTCTCTCTGTTTTGCTTGTTCTCAGAGAAGCCAGTGAGGGTGTTTAGAGATATGCTAAATGTGAAAGCAACACCTGGTGAAGATGCAGAGCTTAGCTGTGAGATCACCAAACCGGACGCAGCGGTTAAATGGTTGAAAAATGGCAGATCGATCAGAGCTAGCCCTAAATACGAAATTACCCAAAAGGATTACCTGGTAAAGCTGATCGTTCGTAATGCAGCCATAATGGACTCAGGAGAGTACTGTTGTGAGGCTGATGGGATTGCAACAAGAGCGAGATTAGATGTCAGAGGTACATGCTTCCTTATTTTTATATGAAAAGGTTTTCTATGCTAATTTATGGCTTTTATGTAACTGAATGTAAATGATCAAGGTATTGATTTTTTGCCTTAAGGTTACATTGTGTTCGAGATATGTTGGAGCACTATTTTTGAACTTTTCCAATTTGCCCTGTATGACATTTAAGTTTTGCAGATGCTTTTATGCAAAATGACTTTTAGCTGTAAATTCCCTTGAAATCAAACCTAGTGTTGCTGCTAGAGCCATACATTACAGTTACTAACTACTAAAACATAGCGGAAAGTGCTCTGGCACTGATCAACATCAAAAATGGATTAGATTTTAGTGATTTATCAATTAGTCTTTTCTCTGTGTCTATTAAGACATGCAACACACATTTGCAAAGGAACTGAATGATGTACGTGCAGAGGAAAAGGGCATGGTGACCATGGAGTGTGAAACCAGGAAGCCCCCCAAAACCATCACCTGGTTTAAAGGCCTGATGGTGCTCAGCTCTGGACAGAAGTACCTGATAAAAAAGAAAGATGTTGTTCTCTCTCTCACCATCTATAATCTGGAGAAGAGTGACAGTGCTGTGTATACCTGTGATGTTGGGACAATGCAGAGCAGAGCTTTACTCACAATTCAAGGTAGAGCCAAATTTATAGATATTTACTGTGAAATGTTATTTTCGTGTTTGCTGTAATAATCTCATAGAAATACAATGTATATATTAACACAATGGTTGTTGTGGTTTATTAATTTTATTATATTTCATGTATTCTCCAAAAATAAAAATTCTGTCATCATCTATTCACTCTCATATCATTTGAAACGTGTATATGAGTTTTTCTTTCCTAAAACACAAAAGAAGATATTTTGAGAAATGTGGTTTTGTGTCTATACATTGAAAGACAATAGAGACCAATATTTTTTGGTTCTTCAAAATATCTTTGTTTTTGGCTACATGTTTAACTACCTCTTTAAAAGTCAATATGAAAAGTTTAAACAGTGTTTATAAGCCAGTTTTGAATCATCTTCTGTAAATCCGGTCCTCAGGGCAAAAAGTAATCATTGTTGATGAACTGGAAGATAAAGAGTGTCTAGAAGGAGATACCATCGTCTTCAAGTGTCGTATCTGCCCGAGTGACTACACTGATGTTAAGTGGTACCTGGATGAGACTATGCTTTACACTAATGATCTCAATGAGATCAAGATGATGCACGGTGGCTACCACACCCTCACCTTCAAGCAGCTTGCACGTAAAGACACTGGCACCATCTCTTTTGCGGCTGGGGAAAAAAGATCATATGCATCACTGTTAGTCAGAGGTATCTACTGTAAATCTTTGACATTTAAAAGATGACAATAAACTTAAAAAAATTGTAGATTACTGAACAAAACTTGTTTGAATTGCAGAGAGACGCCCCACAATAACTAAAGCATTGGAGGACACAGAAGCGATTGAAGGAGGAAGTGTGGTGCTGGTGTGCAAGACCTCGAAGCCGTGCCACATTGTATGGTACAAGCACGGGTGTTTAATCTGGAATTCTTCAAAGTACGTAGTGACTCGATCTGGAAATGAGACCAGGCTGACCATTCACGATGTGACGGACAGAGACGCCGGGGTGTACGAGTGTGACGCGAGATCTGTCAGCACTAAAGCCACTGTGACTGTTAAAAGTACTTTAATTTATTACCATATAGAAATTATTCGTTAAATCTTTAAGAATTTGCATGAATAGAATAGAGTTTTAAATTCGTGCTTTTTAAAATTCACAGTATATTATCTAAATGTTTGTTTATTGTTTTTGACATCAGCTGTGCCGGCTGAGTTTATAAAACCTCTTCAGAATCAGGAGGTCAAGGAAGAAGAGAGCGTCACGTTGACTTGTGAATACTCTATACCCGGTGTTCATTTTGTGTGGAGAAAAGGAGCAGAGACACTAAAACCAAGTGAGAAGTATCACATGAAGCAGAGGAAATCCTACATATCACTTACAATACACAATCTAAAGCCAGAAGACTCTGGGAGTTACACATGCATTTGTAGAAACCAAAGAACTATGGCTGCTGTTACAGTCAATGGTAATGTCAAATAAATTGTTCTCATCAATACTGTTTTTAAATAACCAGTTTCTAAAGAATCCCGTCCTTTAGAGTGCATTTAAGCTATCCATTTTATCTGTAAATGCATGTCCTAGGATTCAAACCAATGCTCTTGGTGTTGTGTCCCAACATTTACAATTCTTCTCTTTTAATCAGCGGTTCCCATCTCGTTCATCAAAGAGCTAAAGAACCAAGTGATGGAGGAGGGTAAACTTGTAACACTACGATGTGAGCTTTCTAAAGGTGGGATCCCAGTGGAGTGGTTGAAAGAGGAGCAAATCCTCTGGCCTGGAGAAAAATATCAAATGAGACATATAGTTACCATACTGGAGCTGGTCATCAGAAATCCAGTGCCGGAGGACAGCGGGACTTACTGCTGTGCTTGTCAGGATCAGAGAACCAAAGCTGTCGTCACAATACGAGGTGCTAATTTTGATGTGCTTTTTGAAAAAAAAAGAAAAAAAACTCTGAAAACGGAGCTAAAATATTTATATTTTTGCAGCTCAACCTATCACATTCAAACAGAAGTTAAGAAATCTAATGACTGAGGAGGGAAACAGTATCATTTTACATTGTGAAATATCAAAACCAGCCACCTTTGTTGAATGGAGAAAAGGGAGTAATTTGCTTAAGTCTGGAGAGAAATACCAGATCAGACAGCGGGGCTCTGTGTTAGAGCTAAAAATCTTTCATTTGACGAAAGAGGATAGTGGAGTCTACAGCTGCACCTGTGGAGGTGCCCAGACATCTGCCAACATCACTGTCAGTGGTAAGCAGAATAAATCGGCTAGGTTGAAAGTCTATGTTTTTGGATTGGATCTTGTCTCCTTACTCTTTCATTTTATTATTACATGTCTGTTGTTGTATTTGGATGTTTGCACTGAAAGCTTTGGTGCAAGCATGCAAACTTGTCAATAAAGTTCTTTCTGATTCTGTACATTGAACAAAATCAGCGACTTAATGTTCGATGTGTTTCTTAATGTTCTGTTTTGCAGCTCAACATGTCACCTTCAAAGAGAAGCTCAAAAATGTGGTAGCAGAGGAAGGTAAGACAGTAACACTGCATTGTGAGCTTTCAAAAGCTGGTGTTCCCATAGAATGGTGGAATGGAGATGAACTGCTCCAACCTGGAGAAAAGTATCAGATGAAAGAAAGGGACGCATCCGTTGAGCTTATCATCCGTGAGGCCACACCTGAAAACAGTGGAGTCTACCGATGCGTCTGTGGAGAGCAGAAGACCAAAGCTACCATTAAAATAGTTGGTAGGGATTATGCAGTTGAGATTCATCTTTGCTGGCATTGTGTACTTGTTGCAAAGAAATTTCACATAATTAAGTAATTCCTCATTGAGTTCACTTCAAATTGGTTGCTCAGGTGCTCCTGCGACATTTAAGCAAAACCTCAAGAACCAAGAAGCTTCAGAAGGGGAATCTCTAATTCTGCGATGTGAGCTCTCCAAAGCTGATGTACCTGTTGAATGGTGGAAAGGAGATAAACAGCTACTTCCCGGGCCACGCTATGAGATGAGACTGGATGGAAAGAATGCTGAGTTGGAAATATCCAATGTTTTCCCTGAAGATGCTGGGATATACAGCTGTGCTACTGGAGACCAGAAGACCAAAGCTGAAGTGAAAATCAAAGGTTAGACCAACAGTTCTCTAAACCACTGTGACTATCAGATGATTTGTGTACATTTTCATGAATTGTCAATAATTTCTCAGCTCGTCCGATTACCTTTAAACGAGAGCTTCAGAACCAGGTGTCTACAGAAGGGAAGAGTGCAGTATTTACTTGTGAGCTTTCAAAACCTGGTGCTCCGG
Organism: Oreonectes daqikongensis; assembly: GCA_026939265.1. Taxonomy (NCBI): domain Eukaryota; kingdom Metazoa; phylum Chordata; class Actinopteri; order Cypriniformes; family Nemacheilidae; genus Oreonectes; species Oreonectes daqikongensis. The sequence goes on from JAOTQM010000117.1 coordinate 3,001,029, forward strand.
TCGAATGGAGGAAAGGTAGAGTGATTCTGAAACCTGAAGACAAATATCAGATGAAGCTGGAGGGACGACTAACCAAACTGGTGATTAATAACCTTGTGGAGACTGATGCAGGAAGTTACACCTGCAAAAGCAAAGATTCACAGTCGACAGCCGAGCTGACGGTTCAAGGTAAGATCCGGTCCAGTTTTGTGACGTAATGTGTTTTACGTACATTTCATTGTCATGTGACATTTCTTCTAGCGTATCCAATTCGTCCATATCATTTGAAATGTCCACTTCCTCCCCAGCCCCAATAACATGCTGACGTGTTATATCACAAGCCCTGCTATTTGACATCAGGCAAGATTTCTGTTTGATGTCAAACGATAAAGGGAGATTTTAACTTGGCTACACTCTTCATCTCATTACAGCAAGGACTAGATATAGAGAACTGTTGTGATCGATAGAAGGCTTTTCAATAACGTATTATGTTTTTATCGTTTTAAAGGGATACTTCATCATTTACTCACCTTTTAGTTGTTTCAAATCTGTATACATTTCTTTGTTCTGATGAACACAGAGAAAGATATTTGGAAAAATGCTTGTAACCAAACAGTTATTGGACCCCATGGACTACCATAGTAGGAAAAATTACTTAATAATTTTTTTGTTCTGTTGAACACAAAATAAGACATTTTAAAGGAAAAAGTTGTGGTGTACTTTTGACTACCATTGTAATTTTTCTTACTATGGTAGTCTATGGGATCCAAGAACTGGTTGGTTACAAGCATTTGTCCAAATATCGTTCTCTGTGTTCAACCAAACAAAGAAATGTATACTGATTTGGATCAATTAGAGAGCGAGTAATTTTTGGGTGAACTATCCCTTTAAGATCGTTGATAACCAAACAACATTGGTCTCCATTAACTTTCATTGTATGAACACAAAACCGCACAGGATTTCTCAAAATAGCTTAATTTGTGTTCTACAAATTCATATTCAGACTTTGAATGACAAGAGGGTGAATCAGTGCTAACAGCTGATTTTTGGAAGAACTATCACTTTAACTAACGTACAGCAATTATTAAATGATATTTAGGTGATTGTCCATTCAGTATGTTAAGTGATGGGCAAAAACAACACTTCACACCAAACCTAAACTTGCCAAAATACTTGTCAGAAACACATGCTTAACTCCTCGTGGCTTTCTGAAGGACTCCCTACTACATTCAAACAAACTCTGAAGGACCAGGAAGCTCAGGAGGGGAATAGCATCACTTTGCTCTGTGAGCTTTCAAAGACTGGTGTTCGAGTAGAATGGTGGAAAGTAGAAGAAATGCTCAAGACTGGAGAAAAATATCAGCTGAGGCACAAAGAAACAACAGTGGAGTTGTTAATAAGAAAGGCACAAGCAGAAGATAGTGGAGTTTATCGCTGTGTATGTGGAGATCAAAAGACAGAAGCCACCATCAAAGTTAAGGGTATGAATGACTTACAGCAGGTTTCCATAAGCTCAGTTTTTAGTTGGATAGCAATGATCATCATCTACTGCTTTGTCTAGCTCTCCCAGTCATGTTCAAACAAGAACTTAAAAATCAAGAGGGGGAAGAAGGGAACAACCTCACGTTGCGTTGCGAGCTCTCAAAAGCCGGTGCTGATGTGAAGTGGTTTAAAGAAGATGAACTTCTAAATCCTGGAGATAAGTATCAGATGAGACAACTTGCAACGAAAGTGGAGCTTGTCATCCGAAAAGCGGCCCCTGAAGACAGTGGGGTCTACTTTTGCAAATGTCCCAGTCAGACATCCGAAGCTATGGTTAAAATTAATGGTATGAAACACACTGTTAAATGATTGCAAGATGTTTAGGTCAGATTTCTGTTTAGGTGATCCAAATATAATTTTTTTGCGATTTCTTAGCTCTCCCAATCACGTTCAAACAAAACCTCAGAAACCAGGAAGTGGTGGAGGGTAACACTGTTGCGTTGCGATGTGAGCTTTCCAAACCGGGTGCTACGGTTAAATGGTGGATGGGTAAAGAGGAGCTGATACCTGGAGAGAGGTACCAGATGAGGGCGGAGGGTAGAATCGCAGAATTGCTCATCAAGAATGTAAATACTGAAGATGCTGGGATATACAGTTGCACCACTGGATGTGAAAAGACTACAGCTGAGGTCAAAGTCAAGGGTACGCAATACAACTTAGCTTATTTTACTTTGTCTTTGCATAGCCTTCACCTCATGGCTTAATCTCAACGTTAACATGAACATGTTTCTCATGGTTTTATACTGTAGCTTTACCTGTGACCTTTAAACGAGAACTTCAAAACGAAGTAACAAAGGAAGGTGGTCAAGCTGTGTTTAGCTGTGAGCTTTCTAAACCTAACGCCCAAGTCGATTGGAGGAAAGGAAGAGTTATTCTCAAGCCCGATGAGAAGTATGACATAAAGCAAGAGGGAAAAATCGTCAAACTTCTCATACATAATGTGGATGCAAGCGACGCTGGGAACTATTCATGTAAAACCAAGGATTCAGAGTCGACTGCTGAGCTAACTGTTAAGGGTAAGGCATGCAGGCTTTTGCTGGGACGGCTTGGCACAAAGTCTTTTTTTAGCTTGCTTCTATGAAGTCGCATTGCTTCTTGCACTGCTCTGTAGGCTTCTGCTTCGCTGTGCTTTGAGGGTCTGCATGGTTTGGTTAATTGTAAAATAATCCAACGTTTCTCTGCCGCTCCCAGTTCCCCCCATCACTTTTAAAGTGAAGTTGAAAAACCATGAAGTTGAAGAAGAGAACGTGCTCGTGTTGCGCTGTGAGCTCTCAAAAGCCGGCTGTCACGTTGAATGGAGAAAAGGAGAAGAGCTTCTTAGGTCCGGGTGTAAGTATCAGATTAGAGAATATGATGTTACGAGGGAACTGATCATCATGAAAGCCATGCCCGAAGACAGTGGAGTCTACAGTTGCACCTGTGGAGAGCAGAAGACGAAAGCAACAATCAAAGTCTTTGGTATGGATCAAATCTTGAGAGTTTTTTGGTCACTTGAGCTCGCATGAACTAATGTGGTTATGTGCTCCTCTTCAGCCACTCCGGTAACGTTCAAACAAAACCTGAAGAACCAAGAAGCTCCAGAAGGAGGTGTTGTTGTCATGCATTGTGAGCTGTCGAAAGCTGGAGTGCCGGTAACATGGTGGAGAGGAGATGAGGAGATTAGCAATGGGACTAAATATCAGATCAAGCAGGAGGGATTGGTTGCAGAGTTACACATCAAGAATGTCCTTCCGATGGATGTCGGAGAATACAGCTGCGTTATTGGAGATCAGAGGACCACAGCTGAAGTTAATGTTAGGGGTAGGTCCATTGCAACTGTAAAAATCAACCTAATGAAAAGATCATTTAAGTAATAATGCTCAAATCAGCTATTAAACGAAGAGAATATAAGCTAGATATGTTTACATGCACCAATTGTTGACAATCCAATTGCATTTTACACATGTACAGTTTATGTACCATAAACATTACAATCTGATTTAAATATTATTTTACATGTGCATTATATATACTTCAAACAAAAGTACTGTGCAAGCACACATTGTCTGTTGTTGAGTTCACACCTCATCTCTGGATGAAGGTACAAAGTCAAGGTTCATGGTAAAGCAATACACACATACGTACATACGCACCATTTCACAGCACATGGTATTTATAGTCATATTCACGTGTTTACATTATTAATATTCTCCTACTGTAGTTATCAGGTTATTTCGGGTCCACACACCCCTTTCTATTTTTACATTTCATTTGGATCAATTTGATTACAAACAGATTATTTGGTTGCATGTAAACAGTTGTTTTGTCCTTGCACTCTAACTTACATTAACTACATTTAATGACACACCTGTGTCTATACCCAAATACATCACAGTTATACAGTGCAACGTACTGTATGATGCCCTCATGATCCCTTTAGGAACCTTGTATGATACCCTTCATGAATCACATGGTCATACACGCACACAATCTCATTTCATGTCATGGACTATGTCATAGACAAACCTATTAACACACCTACACAATTTCTAAATTGCACTTTTAATTGTTGGGCTGTTGTTGTTGAAACTGTATTTGTGGTTGAAACTCCTCACAGCTGCTGCCTCTGTGTTCTTTGAGAGAGAACTTGAAAGTCAAGAAGTTGTTGAGGGGGATTCTGTCCTCTTTAGCTGTTTGCTCTCTAGCTCAAATGCCCCAGTGACCTGGAAGAAAGATGCAAAACAGATCACGCAGGGTGGCCGATATACCCTGCACCATAAAGGTTCCACTCAGGAGCTTGAAATCAGGAAGCTAAGAGTGGAAGATGCTGGCTTGTACTCGTGCAGCGTCAGAGGCAAAAAGACCTCTGCAACCCTTAAGGTGATAGGTAAGCGTCTGTATAGAATTCAATTACCAATGTTTATAAAGTTTATGGGTTTAAAATAGGTTTATAAAAGCTATACAATTTATAGCTTGAATGCACTATAGATAAGTGTCTGCCAAACTGGTTATTTCCCCAGAGCGTGTAAGGATTGTACAAAGTCTTCGGGACTTGACTGTTACTGCTGGCGAAAACGCTCACTTCGTATGTGAGCTGTCACATGAGAACATCCTGGATGGGGTTTGGTGGCTCGGCTCCACTGTGCTGCAGGAGAACGAGATGAATCAGATGAGTATCTGTGGCAGAGAACACCACCTGGTGCTCACTATGACCACACCTGAGGAGACGGGGGTTGTGTCCTTTGTGGTGGGAAATGAACAGACGTCGGCTCGTCTGCGGGTGAACAGCAAACCGAAAGGTGAGTGTAAGGATGTCAAATATTTGTACTAAAGTTAAGTAATGAGTTGTGAAAAGGTGATGTGAAAAATGGTTAAATGCGTACTGTACTTTTTATTTTTATAGTGTTTATAGAGGAAAAACTGAAAGACATGATTATTTTTGAGGGCGATTCTGCCACTTTGACCTGTGTGACGTCTGACTCCTGCACACCTGTCACCTGGAAACGGAATAATGTGACCCTTCTACCTGGGGAAAAGTATGAAAGTATAAAAGAAGGAAAATGCAATCATCTTCTGATTCATGAAGTCAGAAAAGAGGATGCTGGGGTTTACATGTGTGACACAGGAGACGTGCAGAGCAGTGCTACGCTGACAGTCAATGGTAAGAAATGTGTCCGCCCTCCCAGAAATAGATTTAAATGAACAAAAATAAAATAATGCTATGAGACAAATTCATCTCTAATTTAGTTTATTTTGCATTTACATTGATAATGAATCACATTCACACTCAAAATATGGTGAAATACTACCACCTACTATGTTGAAATGTGAACCAGATTCTGGTGCTGAATTTTATGATATTATCGTAGTGTTAAAACAATATCAGCATCAATTAAAGTTATTAATATCACAGTTATTGTCAATACAGATATATCGTGGCACCTTTACCCCATCATATGGGTTTTCTTTTTAAAATATCCATAACATACAAGTGTTGTTTAAGAGGAGGAAATTAAATTAAATCAGCTGTATGTATAAATTGTTAAAAACCAAACATATACTTTAAAGTTCTGTTTATTGTTTCGCAGAACGGCCTTTGTTTTTCAGCGGGGAGCTTCAAAACCAAGAAGCAGAAGAGGGTGAGACTGCATTCTTAAGATGTGAGCTGTCTCAACCTGGAGTCCCGGTTGAGTGGAAGAAAGGAGCCGTTCTGCTTCAGCCAGGGAACAAATATGAAACGAAGCAGGATGGCTGTGAGCTACAGCTACAGATCAATGATGTCACAAGTCAGGACAGCGGGGCCTACCGGTGTTGTGCTGATGGAATTGAGACCAGAGCCAGTGTCACTGTTAAAGGTATGAATCGGACAGTCATTGTGGCTTATTGTGAACTTTTATACCAACGTGTTCTCTTTATACTGCAGAGCGTCCTTTGTTTTTCCGTGAGGAACTCCAAAATCAAGAAGTGGAAGAAGGTGAAACAACGTTCTTGTGCTGTGAGCTGTCTAAACCTGGAGTGGCAGTGCAGTGGAAGAAAGGGGCAATGGTGCTGAGGCATGGGAGGAAGTATAAGATGATGCAAGAGGGTAATGAGCTACAGCTTCAGATCCATGACCTCACGAATGAAGACAGTGGCATCTACAGGTGCTGTGCTAGCAGCCTGGAAACACGCGCTAATGTTTTAGTGAAAGGTCTGTAACACAGAGTAGTCAACTAAAGAAATAGGAATTTATTCCAAATAGGAAATTCCTATTTCTGCTATTTTGAAATATCTTATGTGTTGCATAGGAAAAAAAAGGCATATAGGCTTGAAACTCTATGAGCATGAGTCAATGTTTCATTTTTGGGTGAAGTATCCCTTTAACATACATTTCCAGAGCAACCTCTTTTCTTCTGTGAGGACCTCCATAACCAGGAGGCAGAAGAAGGTGAAACAGCCTTTCTGTGCTGTGAGCTGTCTAAACCTGGAGTTGAGGTGCAGTGGAAGAGGGGAGCGATAAGACTGAGACCAGGAAGCAAATATGTCATGAAACAAGATGGCTGCAAAGTACAGCTCCAGATCCATGACCTGACAAGTCAAGATAGCGGCACATACAAGTGCTGCTGTGGAAGCCTGGTTACCACCGCATTCGTTGTTGTTAAAGGTGGGGTGCATGGAAATAAAGGGTCATACATTCATTGATGAAGAGTAAATGGTTTAAGTAAAATTATCATTATCATGTGGAGAAGTCATTGTGTGGTCCCATATTGTTTTTCAGAGCAACCTTTATACTTCTGCAAGAAACTTGAATGTCAAGAAGCAGAAGAAGGGGAAACTGTCGTGTTTTGCTGTGAGCTTTCCAAACCAGCATCAGCTGTACAGTGGAAGAAAGGAGCAGTGCTGCTAAAGTCTGGAAGGAAATATGAAATAAAGCAGAATGGTGGAGAACTGCAGTTTCACATACATGAGCTCACAAGTCAGGACAATGGGGTTTACACCTGCTGTGTTGGTGCTCTGGTGACTTCGGCGTCTCTGGAAGTGAAAGGTGCAGTTCATTTGTTGCTTATTTAATATTTTTTCCCCCATATTTTATAATCTCATCAAAACTATATATGACCAATTGGAAAGTAGGAATTATGTTGTGACCAATTATAATGTATACAATATTTTTATTTCCCATCTATTCTGGGATTTTATTGCCTGCATTTTCTTTATTTTTCAGTTCAAGTTTTGTTATGTTGGAATCATAAAATAATATTTCGTGTTTTTTCAAAAATCATTATTACAGAGAACTTGTACAGTACAAGTATACACAGTTTCTGCCAAACAGTAATGATATTAAAGAAAAATATTTTAAATATATTGTGTTTAAGTAACAAAAATATGCAAAATAACAGTATAATACTTATGTGCTGTATTCAGAACAAGCTCTATATTTCTCTGAGGAGCTTCAAAGTCAAGAAGTTAAAGAAGAGGAGACTGCCATCCTGAGATGTGAGCTCTCCAAAACTGGTATTGCCGTGCTGTGGAGGAAAGGAACATTGTTGCTTAGACCAGGAAACAAATATGAGATGAAGCAAGATGGCTGTAAGTTATCACTTCTAATACACAATGCAAACCGTCAAGACAGCGACTCCTACAAATGTTGTGCTGGTTCCTTGGTGACCACGGCATCTCTTGAGATAAAGGGTATGTACCTTTAGATTAAATCATCCCCTTTATTATTTTTTTTACTTTAAATAAGACTTAATCAGGTGTAAATTTAGGTTGGTACAAGAATTTGGTCATATTAATGTGTGACTTCTCTAGAACCGCCCATTGTCTTCAGAGAGGAGCTTCAAAGTCAGGAGGCAAAGGAAGGTGAGACGGCTACCTTGTCTTGTGAGCTCTCAAAACATGCCGTTGCTGTTCAGTGGAAGAAAGGAACAGTGCTTCTCAAACAAGGAAGAAAGTATGAGATGATACAGAAGGGCTGTCTACTACAACTTCTCATACGTGACCTGAAGAGTGAAGATACTGGCTCCTATAAATGTTTTGCGGGTAGTTTGGTTACGACTGCCTCTCTTGTAGTAAAAGGTACGTCAATTACAAATGTGAAATATGATAAATTAAAGAAATTAAGAATAAATGTACTTTTATTCCCCCATGTCCAGAGCAACCTTTATTCTTCTGCAAGAACCTTCAAAGTTTTGAAGCCGAAGAAGGTGACACGGCCTTCTTTAGTTGTGAGCTCTCAAAACCTGAAGTTCCTGTGCAGTGGAGGAAAGGAACAGAGCTACTATTTCCAGGACAAAAGTATGAGATGAAACAGGATGGCTGTCTACAACAACTCCAGATACATGACCTGAAAGGTATAGATTCTGGCTCATACAAGTGCTGCGCAGGTAGCCTGGTCTCAACAGCTTCTCTTCTGGTAAAGGGTAAGTGAATTATTTCATTAAATAATTCATATGTTTTTGTTTGATTGTGTTCCTCTGATATATTTATCTATCATCCAGAGGAGCCCTTGTTCTTCTCAAAGGAGCTCCAAAATCAAGACGCAGAAGAGGGTAAGACAGCCGTATTGTGTTGTGATCTCTCTAAACCTGAAACATCTGTGCAGTGGAAGAAAGGAACATTGCTGTTAAAACCAGGAAACAAGTACGAGATGAAACAGGATGGCTGTCTGCTACAACTCCAAATACATGATCTAAAAAGTCAAGATAGCGGCTCTTATAAATGTTGTGCAGGAAGCCTTGTGACAACCGCTTCTCTTGCGGTCAAGGGTAAGTGAAAAATTGACTTTTTGACTTAAGAATCCATTTATTATGTAAAATATTTTTGTACTCCCACTCCAGAACAACCCTTGGTCTTCTCTGTTGAGCTCCAAAACCAAGAAGCTAAAGAGGGTAAGACAGCAGAATTATGTTGCGAGCTCTCTAAACCCGTAACGTCAGTGCAGTGGAAGAAAGGAGCCGTGCTTTTAAAGCCTGGTAAAAAGTATGAGATGAAACAAAACGGCTGTCAACTACATCTTCACATTCATGAGCTGACAACACAAGACAGTGGGGTTTACACATGTTGTGCTGGGAGCCTGGTGACTACCGGCTCTGTTATTGTGAAAGGTACGGGGCTTTGTTTTGGTAAATGTTTGTCAATATTTTGTCAATTTTCACTGAACATTTCTATCCCACTTTATACAGAGCAACCTTTATTCTTCTGCAAGAATCTTCAAAGTCTTGAAGGAAAAGAAGGTGAGACGGCCTTCTTAAGCTGTGAGCTCTCAAAACCTGGAGTCGCTGTGCATTGGAGAAAAGGAACGGTGTTGATAAACACAGGAAACAAGTACAAGATTAAACAAGACGGCTATATACAACATCTCCAGATACATGACCTGAAAAGTCAAGATTCTGGCTCATATAGGTGCTGTGTGGGTAGCCTGGTGACAACTGCTTCTCTTATAGTAAAAGGTTAGATTAATCTATTCATTTATTAATCTGTTTATTATCATCTTTTGTCTTTTGGTTGAGAAAATACTGTAAGTACACATTTTGGTTTGTCCTATACAGAACAGCCTTTGTTTTTCTCTGAGGAGCTTCAAAACCAAGAAGCAGAGGAGGGTAAGACAGCTGTATTGTGTTGTGATCTCTCTAAACCCGTAACGTCAGTGCAGTGGAAGAAAGGAGCCGTGCTTTTAAAGCCTGGTAAAAAGTATGAGATGAAACAAAACGGCTGTCAACTACAGCTTCACATTTATGAGCTGACAACACAAGACAGTGGGGTTTACAAATGTTATGCTGGAAGTCTGGTGACTACTGGGTCTGTTAAAGTGAAAGGTATGGCACCTTCCAATTTTTATCAGATTTTTGGAAATATGTCCATTCAAGGAAGAAATATAAAAACTTACATTTTTTCAATTTCCAGAGCAACCATTATTATTTTCCAAGAACCTTCACAACCTTGAAGCAGAGGAAGGGGAGATGGCGTTCCTGTGCTGTGAGCTCTCAAAACCTGGAGTTGCCGTGCAGTGGAAGAAGGGAATGATGTTGTTAAAGTCTGGAAGCAAGTATGAGATGACACAGAATGGCTCGGAAATGCACCTTAAAATTCATGATCTGAAATGTCAGGATAGTGGTGTCTATAAATGCTGTGTTGGCAGGATGGAAACATCAGCTTCTGTTGTTATAAAAGGTAAGCTTATAGTCAATTTTATTTTTATTATTAAAGTAAATGTCTAAAATAATTAAATATGAAATGGTAATATATTAATTTTCTGTTATGGCATCAGAAGCTCCAACTAGAACAAAAGACATCCCTCAAGTCCCACCAAGATCAAAAGTAAAAAATGCTCAGCTGAGTATTATTGAAGAAGAACCACATGGTCTTGATCAAAACAAACAAGCTGTGGTCGTTGAAGCATCAGACAACCATACTGTAGAGCCATCAGAAGTTAAATTCCAAGATCTCTTTGAGAACAAAGCAGATGAACAGGAGGCCAAGAGAAAATCATTGGTCAGACAAAAAGGAAAAGAAGAGGGTCCCAACATTAACCAGGTTATAAATGAGTTTAGCCATACCAAAGAAGAAAAATCCAAAATTCCTTTACTTACAACCTTCAAAACCGAAGAACCAAGAAAACAAGAGCAGGACGTGGATTCAAAAGAGTTTGAGATTGCCCTGGACTGGAAAAATAAAGAATTCTCATGGCAGGTTCAGAAGACTCCAAGCATAGATTCAAATGAACACAAAAGCGATGAACAATCCAAAGATTTTCCTCAGCCACCACCGCGTTTAAGGGGTAAACCCACACACCCGAATGTTTCACATGAAGACTATCATAAAGTTTTAGAAGACAAGAACCAGAATGTTATCAGGCAGTCTAGTTTGGATATTAAACCGGATGTGATCAAGAAACCAACTGTGGAGACCACAAAGGCATCGGAGAATGTTGTCCCGATTCCATCGCTTTTCAAAGTGAAGGTCTCCAAACCTTCTGTTGAATCCAAAGGACCCTTTGTCCTAGAAGCAAAGAACCAGGGTATAAAACTAAAGCAAATTGCAGATACTGCTTTAAAGATATCAGAAAATAATAATCAAGTTCCACCTCTATCCAAAGAGAAAGTTACTCAACAAAACAATACATTTGAAGGACAGCCTTTTGTATCCGAGGCAAAGAATCAGCATATTGTTTTAGAATCAACTGTAAAGGATTTAAGGAAAGAAAGTGTGTCCACGGAGCACATTTCTAACATATTAAAGGATGACGAAATTCACCTCCATGATAATAAAGAGAAGAAACAATTCTTGGATGAAAATGTCACACGTGAGAAACTATATGTCCATTCTGAAACGGCTCCCGAATTCATTAAGGCTCAACACATAGATGAACATCAAGGAAAAGTGACAAAACACAGAAAAGAAAAAACACCAAATGTTGTTCCTCCCAGCCAGAAACAAATATTTCCTATAGAGAAAGCTAAAACAATGCCGTTTTGGGAAGCGCATAGAGAGCCACAGGATGTTAAAATCACCATAGACGAGAAAAACATTAAGCAGATCTTACCCGAAAAAGATGTTTCTGTGCGATCTATAACTCGGCCACAGGGGAAAGCACAGAATATCACAAAAGATGTTCAAAGTGTGGAAGCAAACAAGCAAAACAAATCCCAGGTAGAACAAGATAGTTTGGAAAGTCCTGCTAAAGACATTGAGTTTGATGATGAGCCTGAGATGCTTGAAGCTGCCATAAAGATACAAGCTGCTTTTAAAGGCTTCAAAACCAGAAAAGACATGCGTCCTGCCTTCAAGGAAGTCTTCAAAAACCAGAATATTGAACCTAGTGGCACTGCGTTGCTTGAGTGTGTTGTGGATGGTAAAATTAATGCTGTGAGCTGGTTAAAAGATGGAGTAGATCTCAAACCGGGGAAAAGGATTAAAGTCAGTCATAATGAGGAGGGCAGGTGTCTTCTAACAGTTTCCAGTGTGACACCCAAAGATGCTGGAATCTATACGTGCATAGTTGCAAACAAGTTTGGAAAGATTAGTTACAATGGGAATGTGACTGTGAAGCCACCTGAGATCATTCAGACCACACAGAAGGCAGGTACAGAAATTGTCGCTGGGAAAGAGGCTCAGCAGACCCTAAACCAAGAGGAAAAGACATTGAGACTCGCCTATGATCTGCCGGCGGATGACACCTACAGTAAGATCCAAGAGAAAAGGAGAAGTCTCATTTCAGTCAGCTCTGGTAAGATTTTGTATGCTTCAAATATCAGCTATAATTGAAATGCCATTAATATTAAAAAAAGTTGTGCTTGGTTCTTGTAATTCTCTCACTTTTCTAGTGTCATGTCACTCGGATTATGACACGGCCCCTGATGCTGAGACAGAATATATCTCTTGGTAAGTTTAACAGATGAATCTCTTAGGAATTTCATGTAAAATTGTTTTGGATAACATTTTCTAAAATATGTATGACTCATGTGTTGATAAACAGGGGAAAAGAGGCAGAGAAGGCCAAATCAGAGGCTCCAACTACTCAAAGTCCTGATGTGCAAAAAAGTGTACCACTGCCAAAAACTCCAGGTCAACTCAAAGTTAAAGGTCAGTTTTCTTGTTATTGCAAGTTTTGGTTTAGTTTTTGTTTATAAATTAGAATATATACTATTATAATACATGGAATTATTGAAGTTTTTTTCAATATGATATACATTGATGAAACCATTTTGGATGGTCAACCCCTTGTTGACATGTCTATCTTTTGCATTTGTATATCTCGCAGGTTCCAGCTCTCAAACACCTTCTCCCAAACGCATCCATTCATACAAGTCCTCGGCTAATATAGAGTCATTCTCTGAATCAGATGAAGATGAAGAGAGAGGAGAGGTACAGCATCTTATTACCTTCATAAGAAACAACAGCCGTAGTAAACATTTTTATTTAAACTTTTTACGCAAGTTTTTACGTAACAAACTAATGAGAAGTTAATCATGGATAAAATAATTGTGTGTCATTCTGCAGGCATTTGATGTGTATGTGACTAAAACGGATTGCTATCCCGTGGGAGGAAACAAGGAGCCGTTTGTGCTAAAGGAAGGTCAGTTTGTGGAGGTCCTGGATTCTGCTCATCCTGTGAGGTGGCTCGTACGTACAAAGCCAACCAAGATGACACCATCCCGTCAGGGTTGGGTATCTCCGGCATACCTGGAGAAAAAGACAAAGGTGAGTGGATATATGTATGGGTGTATACATCAAAGTACCTGTTACATCATTTTAATAAACATCTAAATGGTCTTTTTAAAGGACATTTTTTCACTGGCTCATGAGGAAGACACAAGAGATTCTTCTGAAAAAAGCAGAAAGATATGCACAAAAGATGAACACAGTTTAATTCAAGGGTAAATCAAAACCTTTTTTTAAGCCTTTTTGACCTTGTCTAATGCAAATAACATTTTCCACACATATTTTGTCAGCAGCTAAACCGCTTGTGCTTGTTTGTTTTGCTTGCACTTTGTAGTCAGCTGATCAGGGGACTTCTTAACGGTGAGAGGGATTTTGTACGAGAGATTAACTTCTTTGCGGAGCACCATTTGGAGTACTTAGAGACGAGCTCTCAAGTTCCTCTTACCATCCTCAGTCAAAAAGAGTACATTTTCCGCAATATCAGGGAAATTGCAAGCTTCCATGAATGGTAAATACACTTAAAATACTAAATGGCTTTGATCATGTGAGAAATGTTAATGTAAAAATGTTTACATGAAATATCCACTAAACTTAACTAAATTAATGCCACAGAGGTAGCCGGTGGGATTAAACGGGTTAATATTATAATAATAATCATGGGTTATAATAAAATCTAAATTATATTCTGTATTGTTTTAATCAAATTCAGTGGATGTTTTATTTGTTTGATCTGTATGTTTTAAAATGTTGTTTAAACTAGCCCTCCTCTGTCTTCATCTCACAGCTGTATCCTTCCCAAGCTGGAGTTGTGCTTTACCGACGATGATGTAGCCCACTGTTTCGTAAGCTACGCTCCAGACTTTGAGATGTACCTCCACTACATCACAGGCCTGTCCCAAGCTGAGGCCTGTGTCTCTGACAAAAACACACAATATTTCTTCAAGGCAAGAGAACTTATTATTTTCAAAATGGCAGACATTATAAATACACATTTACATTTGGTGTGAAATAACTCATAATAAACCATAGCTCTTCTTCTTCTGTGTTACAGCAATATGCAAACACAGAGTTGGCACATCTGGATACCCAGGTCCTCAATGTTAATACCTATCTGCAGAGACCCCTAGAGAGAATTCAAACATACAAGACTCTACTTAAGGTACGATTGTGTGTTAATATTTATTTTTAGATTTATTTAAAAGATCCATCATAATAAGCCTGTTAAATATAATTTACTCTGTAGGAGCTGATCAGAAACAAAGCGAAGAATGGACAGAGCTGTTGTCTTTTGGAAGACGCCTTTGCCATCGTTTCCAGCTTGTCCTGGCGTGCGGAGAACTTGCATCACCTGTCTATGATTGAGAATTACCCAGCACCTCTCAAGGGGCTTGGAGAACCCATTAGACAGGTATATTATAAGCTCCTTGTATGAGTCTTTTGACTTCTTTATGACAACACATCTTACAGTAAGTGAATATAGAGCTATGAGAAAATTGATGATTTGTGATTTTTTTCAGGGGCATTTTACAGTATGGGAGGAGCTTCCCAAAGTCAAAAGCTCTCAGAGAGGACATCACCGCCACGTCTTTCTCTTTAAAGACTGCATTGTCTTCTGTAAGCCGAAGAGAGAACTTGGCACATACACAGAGGCCTACGTATTCAAGAATAAAATGAAGGTATAATCACACAATGCAATTGTTTTTATATTTCTATGTGTTTTAGGGTTGCATATTATCCTAAAACAAGAAAATGTACTTTTTAAAGACATTTTCTTTACTGTATGAATATCAGGACATGTCTTTATTGTTTGTAAACAGGTTGTTTACAAATGCATTACTGGCTAATAAAAGTTTCTAGCACATGTTTAGCGGTGAACTAATATCAGACTCCAAATCCATCTGGTTTCTTCACAGTTATGTGACATTGATGTAAAGGATACAGTAGAAGGTGATGACAGGGCGTTTGGTATGTGGCATGAGCATCGAGGAATGGTGAGGAAGATTGTTCTGCAGGCCCGATCCGTTCTCCTCTGCCTCTCCTGGCTCAAAGATCTGCGGGACCTGCAGCTGCGCAGCAAAAAGCCTGCTTGGAGTAAGTCAGAATGTGTGAAAGTTGGGCAAAAGTATGAATTAATATTTGTGGTTCATTTTGGTGCTTATTGTTTAAAGGTGCTGTGTGTAATATTAAGAAAGATCTATTGACAGAAATGCAATATAATATACATAACTATACCGTACATAATAAACCGCTATGTTTTTATTACCTTAGAATGAGCTATTTCTATCTATGGAATTCGTCATAGATAGTATACAGTATCCCTAAACTGACAAACTGCTCTACAGAGCGTTTCGTAAATATGTTATCTCCTTCGGCAAAGGGGCGAAAAACATGACGACATCTTTGATCGGTGTAAGCCGAGTCAAAAGGGAGGGGGGGAGCAGTGGAGTGAGCCATTGGTTGTAATTTGCAACCTCACCGCTAGATGCCGCTAAAATCTCCACATTACTCCTTTAATGATGAAAGTTTATGTTTACAGGTGCTCCTTACTTTGAGCAACATCTTACTGACTTCTCAGCAAGGCTTGGACAAACTGTAAAACTTGCCTGCAAGATCACTGGTACACCAAAACCAGGAATAAAGTGGTTTAAAGGTAAGTTGTATATGTGGTACTGTACTGTACCACATGATGCTCTTTTAACCTTCTCATATGCTGAAATAACAATGATCATTAGATTTTAGTGCATGTTGCCATTCAAAAACCTTTTTGGTAAATAAACAAAAGTGACATTAAAAATACATAAAATAAAGTACACTACTGTCTCCTTAATGACAATATTAGTAATGAAAAATGGTTTTTGGTGCTCAGTCTAAATGTGTTTTCTCAGATGGTCGTGCTGTGAAGGATGACCAGCATCACATGACATCAGAAGGACAGTTGGGTGCCTGTTATCTTGTACTGACTGGGGTCACAGTTGACGACTCAGGCCAATACATGTGTTACGCAACCAGTCCCGCAGGCAACGCCAGCAGCCTGGCTAATGTCATGATTGATGGTCTGTTTGTGTACATTGAATTGTCCATGCTTTTATAAAATCTAAAGAAAGTGTAATCCCATCCGAATGTCTTCTATTTAACCTTCAGAGGAGTCTTATGTTTCTATTCAAACTTGACAAAACACTTGAGAGCGTTTTTGTGTCTTACAGTTCCTCCAAGTTTCACAACTCGACTACAAAACGTAGTGCTTGTGCAAGGCCAAGACGTACAGTTCAAGTGCTCCACAAAATCTGCTCCTTTCCCTTCAGTGAGGTAAGATGGCTACATTCACTTATCGTCCAAGCTGTCTTATTATTAGACATGCATTCAGTGTCTAATCCATATGCACAGGTGGTTTAAGGACGGTGTTGAGCTTAAGAATATCAGGAAGTATCAGATTCAATCCGACATGCAAACAGGAAGTCTTACACTCACCATAAAGACAGCTGATGAGTTGGATATCGGTCAATACCAGTGTGAGGTACTAGAAAAGGATCAAATGCATCACATGCATGTCCATTTTGACCTTCTTATCACGTATGCTTCTCATTTCAATCTGTGCGCTGTGTTTATGATGTAGCTACTGAATGAAGTGGGCAGTGCCAAGTGTAAAGCTGAGCTCTGCTCTCCAGCACCTTCAGCTTTACCAGTCAGCACCCAAAACCAATCGCAAACTTCCCCATCTCCAGGTAGGACGAAGAACAAGGTGAACAGCTGTTACCCTTTAAGACGGAGCAAGTGTTGATTTGCCCAATAAAGAATTACCATTGATAGCAGATGTCAGTAAGCTTGAAGGAGCACATACCACAGTTACCAGCAACTCAGACCACCTCTGTGCCCACTTTCCACACCCATCCTTCATGTTCCATCACAAAACCAGATCTTAAACATTTTCATTTCACACGTCTAACTGTTAGACATGATCTTTTAACGAGACCATAAAAATTAGATTAGATTAGATTTAACTTTATTGTCATTACACATGTACAAGTACAAGGCAACGAAATGCAGTTTAGGTCTAACCAGAAGTGCAATAGCAGCAAGTATATACAGGATATACAGCGGTTGCATAAGTTACATAAATAAATATTACAGAAGTAATTTACAGATGGATATGTACCATGACCATGATTTACAGATGTCTCTTACTATAAACAGAAATTAACAGATTGATATATACTATATACAGATGTCTATTACTAAAAACAGAGATTTACAGATGGATATGTACTATGAACATAATATACAGATGGCTATTACTATAAACAGAAATTTACAGGTGGATGTATACAGTGTTAAGTTAGGCTATGGTGAGCAGAAGTGCAATGGATATAGAAAAATACATCTCAGTTCATTATTTTCAGGAACTACTTGGTCTGAAAGAATTCATTTTGATGGATTCACTAAATCAAACATCAATCATCATTTGTTATGTTCATAGCAGCATTTACATTACATTATATCATTAGAAACAACTACACTACTCACTATACAAATGTCATACAGAGACTTAGATTCTAAACCGCATGCTACTTCATATATCATACATATCAATGCAAAACATTCTCTACCTCTTCATACCTATGTGGTCATGCTACATGTATTTCTTATGCCACATGTTGTAAATGGTTCACTAGTGGCCTTTGAACACCTGTCAATCATCTTGATTAACATCATACTTTCCATCCCACTTCCTTTTTTAGTCCCAGAGCAGGAGACTAAAGATCCAATCCAAACCATCATCATGTAAGTGTCCTCACAAAGCCGGAAATGCCCCGACATTATGCATGCATGTTTCTATCCGTTTCTATCCATTTTCTGTTTATGTACATAATTTATCTCACTGTTTTCTGGTCAGCGCATGCTCAGCTAACCAGCCATGTTCATCATCTTCAAAGCTGGTTATGTGCTTAGACTCAAGCATTGCTGCAGATGTGGCCCAGTGGCCTCTTGTGCTGCTTGTGAATCTACAGTATGTGATCATTTTGTGTATGTGATTTAAACCGCTGGTCAGGAGTGGCTAAGGCTCATCTTGCTTTGTTTTTATACCTGCCATTGTGAAGGTAAGTGATTTTTTTTTCTTCAAAGTTGAGTTTAGATGAGCAGCACAGACAAAAGTCAGTAATATATTCCTATATTTAAGGTTATGGTATTACAGTTTACATTATAGAATTGGTTTGAAGTAATATGAAGTAATACAGAATAAGTATGTGATAGTGTCTTCTTCAGTCTGTACCACACATACAGTCCAAAAGTGACATCCAGAGGACTATTATTTGCACAATATTTGCTTTTAATGACCCCTTAGGTTTGATCAAAATTTGAGTTGCATGGAGAAACTAAACTTAAGGTAAAATTGGTATTTATTTGAAGTTGTTTAATGTATTTTTTGACTTATTTATTAGGCAAAGGGAAATAAAGCCATACGTTGACTACAGTTTTATCAGTTAACTACGCAACATGCATACAAAATCTTTAATACATCAATAATGCTGAATAAAGGGCAAAGATGACAACTTTTCCAATGCTGGACATCACTTTTGGCCTCTACTGTATAAAGTATTAAGTTGTCAAAGGGTATTACATTTCAACTGACCGTAAATTGGTATACAAAATGTATACCACAGAATTTTTTGAGACCATTTCAAATTTTCATTTAATTAGCATTTCTAGATGTTTTGTGGCCATTCCAGTCCAGTGTCTGTTAAATTTCAACAAAATCAAACCTCAGGAGTGACAGTGACATAAACTGTGATAAAATCACATACAAAAAAATCATTTTTAACTTTTCCTAAACACATGTATAAATATTACTGATGTATTGTTCAAAAGTGAATATGAACTTGTTTTCTTTGCAGTATTTGAAGTCTGAAAAAAAACAGAGCATCTTTTCTGTTATTTTGACCCGCTTCTCCAGTTTTGATTTTCTTCAGTTTTGAAACAATCTTTCATTTAAAATTTTGGAGGAATATTGTTAATAGTTCACAGAATAAAACAAAACCTAAGCACATACCTATAAATAGTAAATTCAGAAAAAAACGTAGAAAAAACAGCTGTATATTACTGCTCATATAAGAAATATGCTTGGGAAAAAGCAATGCACGGTAAGGCAATCTGAGTTTTTATCACTATGACATGCTGTCATTGTTTTTCAATAGAGCCCCAATCAGAAGGTTGGTCAAGTTCCTTTGTGAAGAACCTGTTCAGTATATTCTTTCAGCCTGAATCGTGAGTGGACCTATATATACTCATTCAAGAAAAAAATTTGATTTGTGTGCTGTAAGCATTGTCTTGTTATATACTGTATAGATGAGGTATACTGCATACTTGGGGAAAAGGTTTTTGGTATTAAGAAGGTAAAGTAAGTTTTACCATTTTTATTTCTTGTGGTAAAATTGTGTGCTCTGAAGACCTGCCGCTGACACTGGAGAAACACACAGCGTTAAACAACAGAATGTTGCAGAGGGGCAGATACAGACTGCACAGGAAGAGAGATCCATGGGCTCCGAGGAAATGCTTGTCTATTTAGAAACAGAGGAAGAGATGCTCGAGATGACAGGTGACATTTCTAAGACGATGAGTTTGAAATCAGTTTATAAAGGGAAATTGAGTTTGTGAATCCAATGTTTGTTCCACAGAAGCTCCTGCTGTACAAGTTCCCATTGAAGACTTAACAGTCCGGCCCAGTCAGGCAGCCACGTTCTCTGCCATTATTACAGGCCAACCCATCCCAGAGGTTCAATGGTTTAAGGTATCAAAGCAAAATGGTGACAGTGCATATTGATATTCTCATGAGGGAAACACAACCCTGAATTCGGCTGATTTCTTGTATTTATAGGATGGCCTGGAAATTTTAGCCAATGAGCAAACAGACATAGTGCAAAGTGGTGCACGTTTCTCTCTCACATTGCTGGACGCTTGCGCAGAGGATTGTGGGACGTACACCTGCATAGCCAGCAACAGTCTTGGTCAGACCTCTTGCCACGCCAAACTCACTGTTGACGCAGGTGAGAGTCAAATACTTGTATTCTTTACATTTTGAAAAAGACATGTTGATAACTTTATAAATAGATAAGTGGAAGTAACAGTGTGTTTCTCAGGTCCTGAGGACATCGAGGAGGAGAGAGAGGTGGAGTTTACAAAAAGACGAAAACTGCACTCAGTATATGATGTCTATGAGGAAATAGGAAGGTAATTTCAACAACATAGAATCAGGAAATATAAAGAAAATTTATTGACATTCTTGCCCTCATTTATCTTTGACAATCCAGGGGCACCTTTGGGGTGGTTAAAAAAGTCATACACAGGGCGAGTGGCGAGTGTTTTGCTGCGAAGTTCCTTCCGCTCAGAAGCAACACCAGGACCAGGGCGTTCCAGGAGAGAGATCTACTGTCTCGTTTGGCTCACCGCAGACTCGCATGTCTCCTGGACTTCTTCTCCACACGACGCACCCTGGTGTTGGTTATAGAATTGTATGACTACTTTCTTTTTTATAATTATTTGCTTTTTATAAATCAGATGTTGAATTGAACAGTTACCTCTCTGTAATTTCCACAGATGTTCTTCGCAAGGGTTATTAGACCATTTGTATTTAAAAGGAATGGTTACAGAGAGGGAGGTAATTCTGAAAACTGCATCATTTGCATTGAATTTATCCATTTCATCAACGAATAAGGTATTCATCATTTCTTTGTAGGTCCAGTTATATATTCAGCAGATTCTGGAGGGCACTGGATACATACACAGTATGAACATCTTGCATCTGGATATCAAAGTAAGTGATTATAATAATAAATGGTATTCATTTACACATTAGGATATGGCACCAAGTAATATTTTTAGAAAGGCTAAAGCCCTTCGCAGCCAATGACAGTCAGTATCTGTAATGATGTCATCATCTTACCCACGGCCGTCCGACTGACATCCTGTTTATCTATTTTTAAATCTCTTCTCTACAGACAGACAATATTCTAATGGTCTCCCCAGATAGAGAAGACATCAAAATCTGTGACTTTGGCTTCTGTCAAGAGATCGACAGTTCCAGACACCAGTACAGAAGGTTTGCAACACCTGAATTTGTTGCTCCAGAAATTGTCCACCAGGAACCTGTTACAGTAGCCACTGATATCTGGTGAGTAACCTTGTGTGGTTTGTTTCAAACTGTAGTGAACAACAAAAGTGACCAAAGATTACTCTGTTCAGAATGGTATTATAGTATTGCATTAATGTGCTGTTCTGTCCTGATTGTGTATATGACATATATGTGACATATTTATTCCAGGTCTGTTGGTGTTGTTGCTTACTTATGGTAAGTGCCTTGGTGAAGATTGGTGAAAACAGATCTTGTCATTTAAAAATGCTGCAAATGTGTGTGTGCATAAATGCAAATGTTTCTTAAGCTGTGTATAAAAAATGGTGTGTTTTTAATAACTGCTTTTCCTGACAGCTTAACATGCCACTGCCCTTTCTTTGGAGAGAATGACCGTGACACGCTGATGAAGGTGGCCGAGTGCGTGTTGTTCTGGGATGCACCTGAGATCACCAGCAGAAGTGTGGAGGCACAGGGTTTTCTACACAGAGTTCTACAGCCAGACCCAGAGTAACAAATGTTTATATTATAAAGAAGTATGGAGTATTTGTGTTTGGCCAACAGATGATAAAGTGCTGTTGTTTTTATGTTTATAGAATGAGGCCCACTGCATCTGAGTGTCTGGCTCATGAGTGGTTTCAGGTCAGTCGTGATCATTGTTTTTTAATTCTATAGGCAAATGTGAACCTGTCTGTGAAACCTAGACTTAAAGTTGCATAATCGAATGATGATATTAGAAACAAGTAGTCATAGTCATAATGATGACATGATAAAAATAGGTAATGTGTGTTCATTGCTGTAAATGATAGATTACATGAAAGATTTTAAGATGGAGTACTCATACTTATAAAAATAATTGACTTTGACTGAATTATTCACTAGGTCACGAAAATAATATGTTTAAAAAGTTGATTGATATTTGAAATTGATAAATTGATATTATCAGAAATGTTATTGCTGTTTTAGGGTCATTATGAAGATGAGGAGCCAGAGGACATTATTATGAAACATTTAAAATCTTATATTTCAAGAAGAAAATGGCAGGTGAGATTTTAAATATTTTTTATCTGGAATATAAGTGATGGAATGAAATATCATGTTTTCAATTATTACAAATCATTCCCACACATTTTTGTGCATTTTGTCTTATTTTTATTGTCTCCCTTTCTCTCAGCGTTCTTTAATGTGTCTCGGCTCAGTGCTGACGTTGAGACCGATCCCAGAGCTGATGGAAGCCCCTATGCGTGAGGTTTCCATCACGGCCACGAGAGAGACCCAGGAGCCCAGCAGCACTTCCCTAAGTAGCGGATCCTCCTCAGAGTATGATGAAGCAGATGCCTGGGACTTTTTCCAGCAGGCCAGCCAAGAAGATGAAGACGATTTGGATGAAGAGGATGAATACGACCCATACACCCATGTGTCAAAGAGGTCCACTTCTCAAGAACAAGATGAGGAAGAGTTGCTAATCGGTGAGAAGAACATTCAAAGAGGCCCACTGTTGATTCCCATGAGCTCCCAGACAAAAGTGCCAGCTGTGCTCACGCCAGAGCCAATCGGTTTGGAGCGGAGGAACAGCAGTCCCCCTCTTTACATTTCCGAGGGAGAAGAGGGGTTGGCTGGAGGGACTCCCATACCTCGCCGTAGCCTCATCAAGAGCAACTTCTACTGCAGCACCGAGCAGCTCTCCCCCATGTCTGCTCGCCACATGATGCTTCGGGATAAAATCCAAGCCAAAAAGCAGGAGCGTGGCCGCAAGCCTCTCCGTGCCAGCCTATCCGGCAGGCTAAATGAGCCGCTTATAGAGTATGTGGAAGATTCCCCAGATTTGGAAGCTAAGAGAAAAGGATCATTACATTCATCTATGCTTAAGTCAAGCTCATTTGATAGCAGCGTGAGCGTTGCCCATCCAAACATCCACATGCAGAGAAGAAGCAGGTCATTAGACGCATACACACAACGCTCTTCAGCTCTGACCGAGCTAAGGTCGCAAGAAGAGGATGAGCAAGATTTCGAAGTTAGCCATAAACCAGACCTCACAGATGAAGAAGAAAAAACTCAAGATGTGCAAGTCAGAAGGAAGCTACGCCGGCGTTCACCGGTTTCTCCAAGAAGGCGCCCAGTGATAAAAACGAGAACACAAATCCACGAGCCTGTTGAAGGGTCGTGTGTGGTTGACAGTCAATCACAGATTATGCAAAAAGAAGCAAAACATTTGGATGATGAGGAGAGCACGGCCAGCTCGCAGCTCTCGCTGGCACAGTCACGCTCACCTGAACGTGGCTCACAGGCCTCTAGCCGGCTAGGCTCGTATGAAGAACTCTTATCCAGTTTCCACCCTGTCACCCACCATGATGAGATCGTGATGGCTGGATCTTCTGGAAAGACCTCACAATGTTCCCTCCTACAGGACTCTGAGGACGAAGACATGGAAAAGGTTCTGAGATCTCTCCGTCAGGACCTCCCTCAAGCCCCACCACGACACCGCACTCAAAGTTCAAGCTCTGGAATAAATGAGACACAAACTAATAAAAGCAACGTCCCTCTGAGAAGAAGCTCCTCTGCGGTTCCTGTCCAGGGTGCAACAGCGGACAGAGGGAACAAAGAGGTGCTTCAAAGACATGCCTCTGCTCCTGCTCTACAAGCCAAACCACCTAGCACTAAATCCAAGACTGGATTCATGAAGATCTTTCGCAAGCACTCGTGGACTAGCCATTCTTCTCCTCAGCTGGAGGGATCTGAGAAGAAACAAGAAGATGGAGCATCCTCAAAGCCCAAGACCCCTCTACTGACTTTGAGAAAGAAGATGGGAGCGTCAGCGTCCAGCCTTACAAAACTGTTCACTCGACAGTCCAGCAAAGAGGACGCAGAGAGGAAGAAAGGTGGTTGTCTACTGTTGTAGAGTTAAGTAGTATTGGTTGTGCATAATAATTCAGCATTAACTATTTTTATACAGCACCGATTGTGAAGAACACTTCTGCTGGAAAGCAAGACAAATCAACACCAGCCGCCACATCACCTGGAAGTCCTCAGAAAAAGTCGAAATTGTTCGGTCTAAAAGTGCCGCTGTTTAAGAAATCCAAAGGTAAATTTGCGGCATTAGATTGAATGTGTGTTAAATAAATGAAGGTTGTAACGATATATTCAGCTCACAATTCACTATACACTGGGTTCATGGTTATGATAGAATTGAAGAAAATTTGCTAAATGAAGCTGAAATTAACTGGTTTATTTCCAGTAACATTAGTTGTTATGTTATAGAATTGGGAACATTTGAGAATAGTAAAAGCACAAATAAAAAAAAGCATTAAAACAAAATATGTTGATGCAGGTCATGTGTTGGCAGCTCAATAGAATTAAACAAATTGCACATAAATAATATTAATTCTAATGTCCACAAGTAAACAAAAGAAAAAACATTTTTATTTTTTGACCAATATTTTACGTATTGTAACTATATGCTAGTCATCAATAATGTTTTACCAGAAAGTCCAGTCAAACCGTCTAGGCCAGATGTGATTCAGCTAGTAGGAGGCGGAGCTCTTGTGTTCTGGAAACCAGTGCCATCCAATGAGCTCATCACATACTGTATTCAGTATAGCACAAATGGTAAGAATGCAATTTAGATCATTTTTTTGTTGTGGCATGCTTTTCTTCATAATGTCTCAGAGAACATCATCTGCTTTATATTACTGTAGATGTGGAGTGGAGGAACATGTCAGAAAATGTTACAGACAGCTGTTATACAGCTAATGCCCTTCCGAGAGGACCGGGATATATGTTCAGAGTGTCCTATAACACAAAGACAGGGTTGGCGCCTTTCAGTGATCCTTCACCCCCTGCGTTCATGGCCACTCCTTATGAAGGTATACAGGGGAAAAAAGTCGGCTCTCTGGAATACTTGATTCTGATTGGTCAGTTGAGGCATGTTTTGTTTTTTTGCAGACTCTCACATTCCTCTCATTCAGGTGGGATCTATTGGGTCAAAGATCACTGTACCCGGAGGTCTCGGCACTGAAAAGTCTTACAGCTTCTTGTCTGAATTCAACAGGTTTTCTACTAAATAGTTTATTACTGTATGCATTTTAACTTTGACCCTTTTAGTTTTATTGAGTCTAATGAAAAATAATTTCATTGTTTAAAATTAATTGTTTGAAAGTAACAAAACAGCTTTGAATGTGAAACACACAAGGTTTAGGAGAATGTCCAGACTTTTTTTTCCCAGACTTCATGGTTTTTTACCATGCGATACACAGTGGCTAGTATTGTGTTTCATTTGACAGAGGCCGTTTTAGCGTGGTAACTCAGTGTGAGGATAGCCGCAGCTCCCAGGTGTTTGCGGCCAAAATGACGCCCTACAGACTCGAGCAGAGGCAACTGGTTTTGAGAGAATATCAGCTGCTTCGCCGGCTGAGCCACCCTCACCTCGTTCAGCTGCAGTCAGCCATTCTTACCCCGACCTGCCTGGTACTTATAGAGGAACTGTGTCCAGGACGAGAGCTTCTTTATAATCTTGCTGAAAGGTCACCGCATTAATACTATTGATACTATAAGAGTGACTTTAATTATTATTTAAAATATGATATAACGTATTAATATAACCATGTTCATAGATGCAAGTGAAAAGCAACTGTTATTTCTTCCTTTATTTCTTTCTGTAGAGATCTATATGCAGAAATGCATGTGACTGACCTGCTAGAGCAGATTCTGAGTGCTGTGGATTATCTGCACAGCCGTCATATTGTACACCTTGATCTAAAGTCAGACAACATGCTGGTGACTGGCCGAAAAGTGAAGATTGTGGATTTGGGCTCAGCTCAGACTTTTACTCCAGGACAAGTGCTGAATATTGAGCACATAAAGGAAATGTCAGATAACAAAGGTGGATATTCATAGTATTCAGTGTATTGTGTGTAAAAAAAAGTGTACAGCGCAAAATGCAAAAAAGGTTTATGCAAAATGGTTTCTTTTAGGGTATATTGTTCTTCCTAAAGCTCCTGAGATCTTGGAAGGACAAGGAGTTGGACCGGAGACTGATATTTGGGCTGTTGGTGTTTTGGCTTTTATCATGTAAGTAAAACTTTAATCATTATAAACAGATATGTTCAGGAAATAGTGCACACATATCCACATATGAACTGTATTTTAATTATTCCGATGCAATACCATTTTTCTTTATTTGGACATATAATAGACATGAGCTTTAACTTATTAAAATAAAAAAGTGAATGACAACCTAAATATATAAAGATTAATATACAAGTCCTATCTTGTTATAAATAAAACAAATTTTATTTTCCCAGTGTTCATTTACTAGCCAACGTTTATCTCCTGCAGGTTAAGTGCAGACAGTCCCTTCCATGCTGATTTAAATTGGGAGAGGGATCGGAACATTAAAAAAGGCAAGATCCAGTTTGGCCACTGTTATCCAGGCCTCTCGGAGGGAGCCATCAACTTTATGAAGAACACAATGAGCAACAAAGCCTGGTAAAACTCACACTATATGTAGATTCATGATGCTTTTTTAATAACATCTAACAGCACAAAAATTCCAAATATCAACATATTTTAATACAAAAAAAAGTTTTATTTAATTTGAATATATGTATTTGTGAAACATAATAGTTAAATATAACCTGGTTCCAAAATTCAGACAAATAGAAGTCTGATGAAAAACTGATCTGATTCTGATTTCATATGCAATTGTTGTATAAATATGTAAATTACAAATATTTGGAAATAGGCAGTATTTGATGTGGCTCCATGTTTCATCAGGGCAAGACCAACAGCAGCAGAGTGCCTTCAAAACCCCTGGATACACGGAGAGCGTCTGTCCTCCAAACATGGCACATCTGTGGTGTGTTTTTCAACAGACAAGCTGCAGGCCTATCTCGGGGAAAGAGAGGTCAAGCGAGATCACGTCCGCACAAAGTTTAAACCAGCCATGTCATAATGAAGATCAATGTTAAGAACATACTTAACAGTTAGGTGTGCAATTGTGAAAATGCTTTTTGTAGTTTTTTAAAAGCACAGTACCTGTTTTTTTTGTGCTGCTACCCTTAACATTGTTTTATTGTAGTAATTTTTTGGGGTTAATTACCATTTGTATTACCATAGTTTTACTACAAATATCATGGTTAAACTATGGTTACTTTAAATACTATAGTTTACTATGGTTACTGTAGTAAAACCATGGTTAATTATCGTAAGGGTCCCCTACATGGGAAAATGTTACAGGTATGATGAACATTGCTTTGCTTTAAAAATATTTATTAATGATAATAATTATAATTGTTTTCTTTAAATATCACATATTGCAATTTTCATGATGTAGTTGGCATGACTGTGATATTTATTTGTAAAGATTTTATAGTAGTTGGTATTGTGGCTCTTTGTAGTGATGTGAATTTGACAAATATTGATAATCACATTTATTTCTGTTCTGTTTGATGAATGTGTTGAACTGAAATTACTCAAGAGACTAGAGAGAAATTGTTTGATCATAAAAGCAGTCCATCTTCTCTCAAATCTATAGTGTCTGGTACGTTTGTAATGAGACGAAACATATATCTAAGCCAGCATGTAGAATCACTGTAGGACTGTAAAAAAAAACTTCCTGTGTTAATAAAATCCACTGCTGAAGGTACTTTCCTGTATTATTTGCATATTTCTATGTTTATAATATAACTACGTAAAATTTTTCAGTGTTTCTTTTTTAAGTAGCTGGGATTGTTTGACGCTTGTTGTTAGATATGCAATATTTCTCTTCGACAGTTAGGTGGCGATCATACCTACGAGAATCTCTGGAGTGGTAGTGCAGCGTACCAAGAAAGAAGAAACCGGCGCTCTAAATGTTAGCATTTCAGCTAACGTACCGTATTATAGACTAGCGCGTATATCTTAGATAAACTGACTGCGTGTGTTTTTATCAGGTAAGAAGAAGTTTCATTTAAAATCGTTATAGTTTGTCAATACGGTTCTGGAATTATAATCTGAACTCAAGGAGATTCCAGTTTGTTTAGCCTCATTGATTTCTAGTTCATTAGCGCTCAAGCTAACTAATATTACCACAGTTCATACTCGCGTTAGTATTAATTTCTTAATCTCTTATTGCTATAATTTATAATCGTGTCCATATAATTTTACATCTATTCTATTCGGAAAGACCCAGCAAACCTCTTACAATAATGTGTTTAAATTAATGCAATACACTTGACAACAAAGACGATAGTGATTTGCCTTTTTACGAAGCAAACCAACCAGATTATATATATTTTACTTATGTGTGGTATTTTAGTATTAATTTATTTTTGCTAATCACAGTGTTTGATCAGTTAACGTTAGTTAAAGCGCTCACCATGACGACGGGTGCTGATGTGAGGGATATTCTGGAGCTGGCAGGAGGTGACAATGATTCAGGACCCATCAGTAAGAAAGACATCATCAACTCAGACAAGGTAACTTTTCTAAATGATATTCAATGTCATTAAACTATTGAATTCAGTCACTGCATGTTTAGATCGATTCTTTATGGTTAGATGGAGATGTTTCATGTACTCTGTCAAATGTAAAACTATATGAAAGTGAATAAATTTTCAATTTTCGTTTGTTGCAGAAAAAAGTAAAGAAAGTAACAGAGACTTTGACATTCAAGCGACCAGAGGGAATGCACAGAGAAGTTTACGCCTTACTGTATTCAGACAAAAAGTATGACAGCTTTTTACCATTTTTTATGGTTATTTGAAAGTTTTTTTTAACAGTTAACTACTAACGTCAGGTGATTTTGATATTATGATGTGATTGGGTGCCTTATATGCTATGTGTTACATTGAGATGACCAAGTGTAATTATGTTTTATATATTTGTCTAATTTTTTTTAGTCGAGATGCCCCGCCGCTATTGCCAAGTGATACCACTCAGGGCTACCGGACAGTCAAGGCTAAACTGGGCTGTAAGAAGGTGCGGCCCTGGAAGTGGATGCCATTTACTAATCCAGCCAGAAAAGATGGAGCTATTTTCCATCACTGGAGACGTGCGGCAGAGGAGGGAAAGGACTACCCATTTGCTCGGTTTAACAAGGTAGAAAACAGAGAAGACATTGATCAATAGAGGGACATTGTGTTACAATGAAAATGGAAATAGTTGTAGAATTTATTGGGACAGAATTATATTTTAAATGCATAAAATTACCTGTGTTATTTTCTAAATCATAATTGGAGATCTCATAGGCATAATATTGAAAATGTCACTTCTGTTTCAAGACTGTTCAGGTGCCTGTGTACTCGGAGCAGGAGTATCAGCTGTATCTCCATGATGACGGATGGACAAAAGCTGAAACGGATCATCTGTTTGACTTGTGCAAACGGTTTGACCTGCGATTCGTTGTTATTCATGACCGCTACGATCACCAGCAATACAGAGTAAATATCTTTTCATAATTTCGCATTATACATGCAGTATGTATTAAGCTGATCTGGACTATAACTTTTTATTTC
The DNA here is from genome assembly GCA_026939265.1 of Oreonectes daqikongensis. Taxonomy (NCBI): domain Eukaryota; kingdom Metazoa; phylum Chordata; class Actinopteri; order Cypriniformes; family Nemacheilidae; genus Oreonectes; species Oreonectes daqikongensis. The sequence goes on from JAOTQM010000117.1 coordinate 3,030,783, forward strand.
TTTGTTATTTTTGTAGAAACGATCCGTTGAGGATCTCAAGGAACGTTATTACAACATTTGTGGCAAGTTAACAAAGGTTCGGGCAGGAACAGGGACAGAGCCAAAGATCTACATATTTGACGCTGGCCATGAGAGACGTAGGAAAGAGCAGCTAGACAGGTTATTCAACCGCACTCCTGAGCAGGTCAGACATTATTTGAGAGCAGATGAATGTTATAATGTTTGGAAAGTGAATGTGAAATATATGCTTAACAATTATCACAAGTGTGAACAACCTTAGTGTGCTTTCTTCACCTTCCTGTAGGTGGCAGAAGAGGAATACCTGATCCAGGAGCTGAGGAAGATTGAGAACCGCAAAAAGGAACGTGAGAAGAAGGCCCAGGACCTGCAGAAGCTTATTACAGCTGCTGACACAACCACAGAGATGCGAAGAGCTGAACGCAAAGCCACCAAGAAGAAGTTACCACAAAAACGAGAGACAGAGAAAACGGTAATTATTTCCTTGTAAAAAACACTTTAAAACTTGTTATCCAACATAAAAATCATAGTGCTTCCTCTTCTAATTCCCATTTCGTCTTCTCAATGGCAGACTGTTCCTGAAACCGCAGGCATCAAATTCCCCGACTTCAAAGCTGCTGGTGTTTCACTACGTAGCCAGAGAGTAAGACCAACTTACACGCTTCAACCACACTGGCCCCTGATCCATTTCTTAATATATTACCTATGCAGAATATTATGATACATTCCTCTACGCTACAGGAGCTTGTGGCGTTTAGCTTCTCTCTCATTAGCCAGAGGTGATTGATTTACACAGTCATAGGTAGACTAATCTACTCACAGGAAGGCATTCCTCTTCAAGAGTAATGAAGGGAGGTCGCTCTATGTAAAACGCATTAAGGCCCGTACTGGGGTAGTGTATGACTCAGATGTAACCGGTCATCTGTTAGTCAGACTTGGGTGCATAAACATGTTTTGATCTGCCCTCTCTGAAGTGCATTTCAGAGGTATTATGGATGAAAGATGACCACATTTTTATTCCATTGCTTCCACTTTTTTCGACCATGTAGCCATCTGAGATTAAAGGTGTTAATGTTCCATCTATGATTCAGGCACCTCATGGAATTCAGAGTGGCCGATTTGTACCAAAGATGTACTGAGGACACAAGCACAACTTAAGTTTACTACAAGTTTATTTCTAGTTGTTGATTTTGCTGATTTGTGTGTGCATAGATGAAGCTGCCCAGTTCTGTTGGACAAAAGAAAATTAAAGCAATTGAACAGATCCTGACAGAGCAAGGAGTGGGTGAGTACTATTTTAATTAAAGTAAACAAAGAAAGAGAGAGAGAGCCTTAACAATTGATATTTGTTTTAACAAAATATAAATAATGGTTTAGTACTATGCACAGATTTTTTATTCAACCATTTCATAACCTATCTCTGTTCCTCTTAAACAACAGATCTTAACCCCATGCCTACAGAGGAGATTGTGCATATGTTTAATGAACTTCGGAGTGATCTTGTCCTGGTTTATGAGCTAAAGCAAGCATACAGCAACTGTGAGTACGAGCAGCAGATGTTGCGGCACCGCTATGATGCTCTGCTAAAAGCAGGGGGCGCCGTCACACCACAGAGCGAGAGCAGTGGCGCTCTTGACACTCAGTCTTGGCTTGGCACTGATGACATTAAAACCGAAGCCAAAGAGCAGATTATCGATGTGGTTGGAGCTCCGCTCACTCCAAATTCGGTGAGTTTGCTAAAAAAAAAAAAAAGAAAAATCGCTATAAACATCTCGTATGCCCTGAATGATCTGTTAAGCATTATGAAATATTTAGTGACTTATTAACAAAAGTTTTACAAAAGTTTCCTGTTAATGAGATAAATCTTTAAGTACCGTTTTCTCAATGTTCCACAGCGCAAACGCAGAGAATCTGCCTCCAGCTCCTCATCTATCAAGAAGATGAAGAAACCATGACATGAATGACTTTTTAAACTCCGCTGGACATTTTGGAAAAGGGAGAGACATTTGGAAGTGTGTTTTGGATCTCTCTTAAGTGGTTGGCTTCTTTGGTCAGAGGATACTTGTGGTTGTAGGTCACAGCTTGCTTTTTCTCTTTTTTTCCCCTCCTATTACAAGACCAGACCAACACCATGACACAGACCTCCTTTGACATCTTATTTCATTATTCCGCCACCTCTGACCTATCAGGCAGCCCAAACCCACATGAACAGTAAAATGAGGGAGCTAACTGTCACATAAAAGTAAAGAGAGGAAGAGAAGACAATTGTATGTCTGTCTGACTTGATCGTATGCTAGACAGATGTATGACACTGAATCTGAATGCTGAAAATTTATTGAATTGGTGTTTGCTTTTTCCCTGGATACCTCTTGAAACAACAGGCTCTGGAAGATTTTTACCTACAGTCCTGCCCTTAAACAAACCGGATCACTTTAAGCTCATATAAAATCAATCTTGCGCATTCAGCTTATCATCTGTAAACTGTCTATGTTCAAAGGTTTAATAAATGTTGTGTTTTTCAAGTATGTTTTATTTTGAGGAAACGCTCAACATAGGCTTCCAGATAAATGTATTGTATCAAATGTGACATTAAAGTTTGAGGAGTAATAATTTAATAAAAACAGTTATTAGTTTACCCATGGTTTTTGTAGTTAAACCATGGTGACCACAAAATAACTCTGGTTACTACTGAGTTAAACTGATGATCACACAAATTGAAACCATGATTATTAAAGGTTTATTTTAATAAAACTATAACTCATTTTCATAAGGGTATTCTGCACTGCAAATGTGGCAAAACGTACACCCAACAGCTCAGTAGATTGGTTGTAGAGTTAAATATGATAATTGAAAGACAGTTTGAGATCAAGAAAAATGGCAGTATAGTAAAATATTGTTCTGTAACATCCGGGTAACTAATCCGGGCGCTTTAAATTAGCTGTCAAGCGCGTGAATCAATAATATGAACGAGCGCAAGCTCCGCCGCTTGTCATCAGCACTTCATGAATTCACCACGATAAAGACATCGCAAGTAAATTCATTACAGGATTGAACATGACGGGAAAGATTTATAGTTTGCATGTCCCTTCTGCCCGTCCTGTTATAAATTTATCTCAGATGGTAAATAGGTAGGCTATATCAAGCTTCCGGCTGAGGCGATAAAATAACGGAAGATCTGACGTGTTTCCTTGTCTTTGAAACCGCTGGTATTATGAACATGTATTTTACACCCGTATTATAACATTTGAAGAGTAAGTATACTCCTCAAAATTTTAAATTTAACATGCTATTGTTTTTTCTTATAAAATATATACAGTTTGAGGCGCGTTTGGCTGAAGACGTTTGTATTGGTTTGATGTTGGAGACAACGCTGCTTGTTTTTATTTTTTACTATCTCTCTTTAGACACTAGTTAAGTGCTGGTGTTCACTGGACATGAATGAATCTTTTTCATCTTACTTTTCTCTGACTGAAGGTAATAAAGTGGCTTGCATGGTCTACCTGAGGAAACCTAGCAGCTGTGATCTGTTGAAGGAAGAGAAAGTGAAAAACAGTGGTAAAATTGATTCTTGGTGTCTATATTTCATGTTGGAAATTGGCTCGTAAATCCCGCTCTATGATCTATGGTGGCCATCCTTGGAAAAAAAATCGGTAAATGTGTAATTTCTCCCTTGACAGAACACAGCCGGAAGATGATCCTTCTTTTCCTCTCTCGCTCTCTCGTCCTCACTGTTTCTTTTCATGACTTTGTGATGGCTCCATCTCATTACACCTAATCCATTTATCAAGCGTGTTCATAAGCACATCTCATTCTAAAATGTTGTGTAGGCATTTATGTGGTGAGGATGAAGGTCATGAACAGTCTCTTCTTTCATGCGTTCTATGCTTTCTTCTCTTTACAGTATCTCGCTTTCACACGAGTGTGTCCTGGGCCAAATTTAAATTTGTTAGCCCAACAGTATCACTGCATTGCCACCCATGTGAAAATGATGTAGATGGTTGAACAGTCCTCAGTGGGACACCAGACGTAAGGGGATGGAGAGGTAAAAGGCAGCAGGCAGAACCCCGGCGAAGTGGTTTATTATCCCGATGAAGAAGTGATGGTGTGAAACGAGAGCTCTTTATCAGACACACTGGAGTGGAGAAGAGCGTTTTAATCATGACCTAAGAGGGGTGAAGGGGTTTTATCATAATTGAAGTCTTTCCAGGGCTAATTGTGGCTATACGTCATTGTCCGCGAGCATGCCTAGCAGCAGATGTGGCGGAGATGTGATGGAGAAGAGTTAGTAAGGAAAAAGACGACTTCGGGTGTGTCATTGAAAGCTTCATATGGTTTCCATCACTCTATCAAAACGTATGAATCTCTCCATCAGTCAGATGGTCAGATAATGAGGTTTCATTAAACTCAAAGACACATGTTCTGCAGGAGTAAAACTCATTTTTAAATGATCTTCTGATCCCTAAATAGTTTTTTTTGTCACAACAGGTTAATTTATCTTCAGGAATGGTGATAAAATGTTTTTGGTGTGGTTACGGTGGACCTTGCTGTGTTTGCCTTGGTTGGGTTTCGAGTCTTTGACTTACTGAAGGTGCGGTAGTGGTCGTGGATGTGAAATGGACTCATTTAACTTTCTTTCACCTAATAGATGAGGTTACTGTCCCAGTCACCTGTTAGTACACATGCTCACGGCCAGTTTTAACCACCCCAGTCTGCTTTGGAGAATGTCCATGCCCTTAAGATAGCCATGCCATTTGAGAAAGGTGGTGAGTAAATGGGAACACACTGTGTCTCACTAGGGAAAACTCATTGTTCACCTTGTAGGACACCTTGATATGAGGTTGGAAAGTACTGGTGAAAGACTAAATGTACTTTACAGTATAGTATATTTTGGACAAAGGTTTAAATTGATTAACTAACTATTAAACTATCTATCTATCTATCTATCTATCTATCTATCTATCTATCTATCTATCTATCTATCTATCTATCTATCTATCTATCGCTGGAATGGCGTTAAGATTGCAATAAATAAATAAATTATCTATCTATCTATCTATCTATCTATCTATCTATCTATCTATCTATCTATCTATCTATCTATCTATCTATCTATCCATCCATCCATCCATCCATCCATCCATCCATCCATCCATCCATCTCAAAGTTACACGACCCAATCATCAAATTGTTTTTAATACAATTATTATAAAATAAAATATTAATTTAGATCAAATATAAATTGTTCTATTATTAGCCACTAGCTGGACCGATCAACAAACACAGGTGCGTGTGTCCGATGAAACGTCTATATAGTGTCGGTGGTAATTTCCACCCTCTGGTAAGTGACATTAAAGGAGATTGTATAAAAAGAAATGCTTTTGAAATGACATTGACAAGCTTTGGCTCACACTGTTAAGTAAAACGTTGTTTAGCTCATTGAAAGAAAGCTGTTTCTGTTCCATTTAGCACCTGGTCCAATGAAGCAGATGGCTGTGAGCAAGACAGTGGGTAGTTATTCTACTTCATTCCTTTGACCAGCACTGCGTCAATTATCAGACTGACGTTTCATTAGCTCCAGCAGCTGATGCCACCGTGGAGAAGCACTGAAGGGTGGTGAAAAGAATTGAAGGTAAAAACAACTGATGCTGTTTGCTAACTCTAGCCCTTCTCTAGCTGCTAGTTTTAGGAACCATTATATCAAATCCCTTTGTTGATCCTCAGCTGGGTTTGAGTCTGCTTTTAAAGTCAGTGGAAATTTAGCAGCGGGATGAAACAGGCTTTGAATGTATACTCCGGAAGGTTATTGTAAGGCTAAGCCAAGGGAAAGTGGCAGATTTAAAGGATTCCCCTCCAAGATGCTGTTGAGCCATCACGGATGACAGGCCTGTTCCTGTCAATTTTAGCAAGAGATTTAACCCAAGAATAAAGCCGGGGCCATAAAATATGCAAGACTTTGGTACCTTTTGTCAAGACTGTCACATCTCTCCATGTTTGACATTTGAATTTGCTTTTCAGCGAATGAGGGAATGGACCGAGGTCTTCAGACGTACGTAGTTTGTTTTTGTGCGTACACTTGAAACTGGATTGTCATTGACAAGGCCTTAGGTGAAGTGAGGCCAACTTATCAATTCACTCAAGGCAACATCCAGTGTAATCCTCAGTCCTTTTCAATGTGAGAAAATCAATACTTTCAGCTGGAATCCTGAACAGGGGGGTTAATTACAGCTCAGGGTGCATGTGGAAAGAAGAGTGGAATTGGGAAGTGTATCTTAAATAAGGTTTCAAAATGTTATAGTGTTAATAACTGTGTTTGCGACAAAGCATGCTTCTCACTCGACATAAAAACCTGAGCGAAGTTCACAGTCCATTATTAAGCTATTATAAAATGATTAAAAAATAAGGTTATAATTTGCAATTTTCATATTTTAGAATATTTGACTTATATTGAATGAGGGCAGAGAGGAAAATTAGAGCTTTAAGAAAGGCTCATAAAGTCCTTATTAAGGCACATCTGAAATTGGTTTAATGATGTCTAATAGAGGGCGCAATCACACATTTAATGCAAGGATCCCTTTTGGCACAGTGCATAGAAATGAGTCAATTACGTATTCATTAGAGGCACAGCCAGGCTGTAAGTGCAGGGTGAAATGTTTGTCTTTTTGCCACTGTTTAAAAAGCTTCTAATAAAAATGAGAGCAAAACATGTTTATTGTAAATAAATAAGGAATGGTAATTACTTAATTTGATTTATGGGAGTAATGTTTCAAACAGTAAGATTTGAGAATGTGGTATGTCTTTACTTCTTTTCGTATTCATTATTCTTATAGGTAACAAAGTCCTAAAGAATAGACCTTTTTTTCTGGTTGGAAAAACATGATGATAGAGGGAAACCACATATTGAAGAATATGGTGTTTTGTGTGCTCCCAAAAAAGGTCAGAATCTTACTCTCTTTTCTCGTTCACTTTCACTTTTTCTATTTATTTCTCTCTACCCCTCCCCTGGCTTCTTGCGCTGTCACCCTTTACGTTGTCCATAGACGGCACACAATTACAGTCTCTGATTGCTATCAGCCAAGGTTGGGGGCCTTACAAATTAGGGGATAAATAGGATTTCCTACATGCTGGATGGCAAAGGCCAGGGAATGGTAATGAAAAACTATACATCACAATCAGCCCGACAATCCTATTCATACAGCCGGGCATTACACTCACTCTTCATAATAATAGCCAAATGACAGTCACGGATGTAAGGCACGAGCGAGATGCTCCCCACATACCCCTAAGCATCTCCCAGCTGAACGCCGTCTACGGCTGGTCTTTATTGTTATGCTGCAATGTTTTGCAAGCTTTTTGAGAGAGAGCTTGATTTATTTTTTCATTGTCACCTCTCATGAGTTTATGGAAGGGCTTTCTGTGTAGTTTTATGGATGTGGGTTGTTTATTGAAATATAGCAACACATTCTGTGTTGTTTATGGTTTAAGAGAGGAGATTATCTATTTTAAGGATTTTAAGGTTAAGGCCTAAATCTTTGGAGTACACACACAGTTTTAAAGTTGCAAAACTTGACACGAAATATAGAAGTTAACTTTTTACATAGCGCTGCTCACTCTTATGGCTGCCTTATTTTAAGCTTCGGTTTGCATTTCAGAGCTCGGGCAGAGAGAGAAAAGTTAACCACTCTTGTTTCTCTGTCACACTGGCTGGGGGACAGACATTCTCTAGTAAATGAAGACTCATTTACTTCCACAATCAGTCGCAGAAGATCCAATCTGTCCCCCGGACACACACACACACAGACTTGTCAGACTGCTGTAGGACTGAATCCACAGACCCACTCAGACCACAATTACTCGTGCTATAATGAGAAACTCGAGTCTGCCCGCTCCAGTATCAGACTGCCACTAGGAGGAGATGGACTCAATTAGAATGCATTGCACTGACAATGCAAACTCATTCACTTATCCTGACTATTGACAACCTATCATGGCATCCCTCAGAGCGGATGTTGCAATAATTGGCTCTATTTTCATTTTTTATTTTTGGTAGTGAGCGGTCTAAGAAGCTTCACAAAATGTTTTCTCTTCTCGACGTTTCAAACTTGTAGTTTATCTTAAATTGATTTGGTGAGGTTGCCAAGCTTCAGAGAGTCTTTCTGATTTAGTTTGTGTATTTGTTAGCTGCTTCTAAAACATGTCAAATTTAATTGCAGTAATGTATAGTGAGAATGTTTTGTAATTTCATGTATTTTAGTAAGTTTTAGAAATGTCCTACATTCTTAGGTAGGGGTAGAACAATATATTGTGAATTTTATTGCAATATGACGTCTGTTAAGCTGCCAACACTTTGACTATTTATTATATTATATATATATAGTTTTTTTTTTTAGTTTCCAGACTTGACTTACAGAGTTTTTCTCCAAGGGTTTAGCTTTTGTAATTCAATTCTTAATTTTTAATTAACATTCAAATAACCTTCCATTAATGTTCAAGTAACATTGAAGGTAGTCAATTTAATTACAACAAGAATTTAAAATCTTTTTAAATTTCACTTATCATTTTTTTAAAATTTCATAATTCTATTATATTTTGAACCCAGTATCAGGTATTGTATATAGAATTTTGAGCTGAGTGTTTTGTTACACCCCTATTTTTAAGGCTGTTTTTTACTCTGCCCCATGTAGCTGAATGTATGGTTTGCCTCTCCGGTTCTCCCCAAGTAATGCAGTTCTCTCTCTTTCCTTTCCAGGGGTTAAAATATTCCCTGATTTCCTTTTTGGGAACATCTGATTATGAGATGATAAAACAATAGCACCCTAGGCCTCTTTAGCTTCTGGCAGCCTCACGAGAGATCAATCACATTTGATCAAATTCTGAGAGAGATAACGGCTACATACACACGTCAGATACACACACACGCTTATAATTTATCACCAAGGTGACAGGCAACTTGACAGCCTTTCGATCAATACCATGAAGAGTAATCAGTAATAGAACGACATGGTACAATGGCCCTCACTTCTCCCTGTGTGGAAGTGAGGCCGTGACAGATTGGCTGAGGAATCTGATGCCACCGAGATACTGAAGTATCTGATGGCATGAGACACTGTGAGGTGACCGAGATAAATAAAAGATAACAAACATTCTCCCTATAAGGGTTTTAATCTAGGCCAGCAGAGGGATTTCGTAAAAAGCCATTATCAGCACTCCAGATAAAAGTGCTTATCGGAGGGCTTGGGTTTGTGTGTACATAAAAAGACTTATAAATTCTTTAGAGCAAGAACATCATAGCTAACTTTTAATAATAATTCTGTTATGCAAAGATTTCATTCAGAGATCCGGTTCTCTACCAGCTTGTACTGTACATGTCAATAGATCTTAGTGAATCATTATTCCATCACCAGTGAGCAGAGAGAGTGCATGAGTGTGTGTAATGGACTGTGGGAAGGGGCAGAGATGAGACTTCTTTTTTGGGGTATGTTGGCTCATAGTCTTCATCATATTGTCCCAACAGAGAACTGACTCATCCATCAGTTCTCCTCCTGCTCATCCATCACAAACCACAAACACACACCCACAAAAACACACACCTGGGCTGCTTCTAGGCCACAGGAATCGGTGAAGAACAACAGAGATTCCTTAATGTCATACTCGCTCGCTTTCACGCTCTCATTCACAAGTGTGATACAATCATTAAAACCCGTTCTTCTTATACTGAATCAGGATGTAAACATACTCCCCTAACTTGTGAGGTCAGGATGAAGCACTGGATTGCTTGAGAAAGTTTCACGTCGCTCTTAGCCAGCGTCACCTCGGCTGCCCTATGCAGCCAGAAATCGATCCACCAAAACAGTCCAGCGTAAAGATGAGCGAACTGGCTAATTCACTATCGATCTGTACATGGAGCGATGGTTCGCTCTCTTCTGATGTTATGGAGTATCTGTTCAGTTTCAGCTATCGAATCGGGACAGGGAAAAGTGTTTCATTCCATTCCATTCCTGGTCAATTCCATGGAAATATCAACTATACCATTAAAAAAAGGTTTTAAAATGTTAAAAATGTGCACATTTTTAGTGCATAATTTTCCATAATGTGGTAGGTGCCATTTTCATGATTGTCACATAAAATTACATATTCCCCACGAATGGACACATGAAAACTTCAAATTAAGTATCTATTTTATGTTCTAAAAATTCTCTTTTGTGGGATATTATTGCTTCTGGTTTGTACATTTTAATTCACAGAAATCCTACAAAGTATGTTGTCTCTCAAAAACTGTGTCCCATCACATCCATAACGCATGTTTACTTTGTTTTAAAAAAAAAATACTGTTTAGTTTCTATTACAAGAGTTTAGTCAAATTTTAACCGATGATTCAGTACATTGGTAAAAAATACATTCTCTGAGCGTTTATCACATCCATAACACAAAATGTCACATACATAATGGTGGAATTGCCCTTTCGATCTTGAAGTATCTTTTGGAATGAATGAGCTTACACTTTAAAGCATTACAATTGTAGAGAGAATGAGTTCATTGTAAAATGAAAATTCCTTTTAATCAATATTTTTGATGAAAGATTATAAAGACATTTTTTAAAAAGCTGCATGGATAAATAAACAATGCAATATTCCATTAAAAATAGGAAATGTCAGTTATTGTCATTGTGTCTTTAAAAGCAGACTGTGATGCACACAAGCCTAACAGCTCTGTGATCTGTTTAAAGAAATAGTTCACCCCAAAATCAAAATGCATCCACTGAATACAGTCATGTAGCAGTTTATGACCGTGTCTGTGTGAGGCGGTGACTGTGTCACCAAGCATAGGTGGAATCAGAAAAAATACAGAGGCATGCTCACCTCTGACACTGGCTTAACATTCTGGAGGTGAGGATCACATTCTTCAAGGATTGTGTGCATCCTTTCATCCCAAAGGATTGTTTGGTTACAGTTTAAACAGTGGTTTTGAGAGACAACGCTCTATGTTTTATTCCATGAAAGTTCAGTGCCGAAAAAGAATATTTGTAAAATTTGCATTCATGTTTAGCCAGTAAACATAAGCCCTCTCACTTCTTTCTCTCATCCTGTGTCTGCATTCGTCTTTGCATTTCACCTCCGCCCTCCTTTCTCTGGTGTCACCTCTATCACAGTCTAATTGGAATTCTGTCACTAGGTAAATGCTTTGTGACCAGTTAGTGACAGGTGAGTCGCCCCGCCGCGAGAATCCGGGAGACAATCACCGTCACCTGGACAGCGGAGAGCCGGGACGAAGGCGTAAGAGCCAGAGGGGGGCCATGCTCAGCACTGACCTGACACCTCCATCAGGACAGTAAGCGCCAGTTCGCAATGCCAGTGTGCCAGTAATAGAGTATGTGACTGACTGACTGGATTCATACTAACCGCATACCCACTCATTTCCCTTGCCAATTAAATGGAGAGGATGTGATGCCTCTCTACCTTTCACAGCCCTCCCCATCAACTGTTCCCTATTTTGGCCACAGGATAACATGAGACACGTTGGTCCTCTCTGTTCTGGAGAGGATTCATGACTGGCATTATGCCCACAGGGCAGGAGGAGGAATCATTTATTTTTATATATATTAATATGGCAATATAAAAAACAGGAAAAGGGTGCAAGAAGGGTTCATGCCAAGATGATATTATGTGAGACCTGTAAGAAATAGACAGCAATGAAATTAAAGCGAGCTGATGTAGATGTATTCAAGTCTCATGTGACTAGGGTTTTTCTCCAGAATAGACATGCCCGTTAATCTAAGAGTTTTTAAAGAGATCTCAACAATGTGTCACACAGATTTACCAAAATAATATCAACAATCATAAGAGCATTTAATCTGAAGTAAATCACAATTTATAAGACCAAACAATATTTTTAGATTTATCTTTTAATTTCTCCACAGTAGAAACATCCACATCGCTTGTGTTGGTACCTGCCTCAAAAACAACAATATAACAGGTCAGTATAGCATATACACCGCAAGCTTCCTGACCATTTTTTAATCCGCTAGAACCCACTCCTTTCTTTGACATTGCCCTAGGGGTCCGAATTTGCCTCCACTAATCCATGATGACATGGCATGAGATTGCCCTTGCCAGGCATTGGCAAAGACCACAGGCCTCATTAAAATGAAGTGATGTGCCGTAGCATCTTGCATGTGCTAACATGCAGATGTCTTCAGGATTGAAGTAATTAGGCAGGAATAGCTTCCCCTTAGGTGTTGTGTGCTCCCACTTAACATTTAAATAAGACTGAAAAAGAGCAGCGGAGTACTGCTAAGACACAGGTCCTCAGATATAGTGTTATATGTAGCATAGGAATCACAGATTGAATGTGGCATTAGTCACACAGAGAGAGAGAAGAGAATTACATTTACATGTATGCATTTGGCAGATACTTTTATCCAAAGTGACTTACAGCACATTCAAAGTCTACATTTAATCGATATGTGTGTTCCCTGGGAATTGAACTGCGGTGCATTATACCGTCAAGCTTTCTATGCATGAAACAAGTCACATAATACAAATGGCATTGTTTTGTACATAACTGAATGAACCGGGTAATTTGCCTTGTCTGTTTTCATGCACTTCAAATATTTTGTGTCCGTTGATTTTGTGCGTGTTTCAGATCAGCTCCTCCTTGCATGACTCTGATCCTCTTGTCCTGTGTAATGCTGTTGGCCGCCAGTGGCTCTCCTCGCCCCGTTTCCCTGATTACCTGCCACCTCCTGCCTGTAACGTTGTTGTCAGTAAAAACAGATGCGACACCAGGAAGGAAATCAGAGCTGAGATGTAGTATGCTGCAGTTCAAAGGCCTTCTTCGCGTTGACCATGCTCTCTCCTCAGAGCAGTGAGGGATTTAAAGGCAGATTTATGTAGAAGATGCAGTTTAACACAGGCTGTTGCGATGTGTAGATTGCTTATGACTAGGCCTGGATACTATCTATAAAGTGATGATTTTTGTGCTAATGTTTTTGCGCGCGCATGCAATGTGCTATGTTACTTTATCATATATTGGTGAATTTTTTTCACTCCTTAATGGAGGGTGAGGGAGACACGCATATTAATGATGGCACATGATCAATGGCTTTTAATAGGTTTTCCTGGTTTGCGGAACAAAGTGCCATTAACAACTGATGTGTTGAAGAAAAGGCAACTTGCGCGTTAGGGCCGGGAGAAGGCAGACAAGATACAACAGAGTGGCAGTGTTAACAAGCCATACATCAGTGTCAGTCCTGGAGGATGCTTTTGTCTTTTTATGCACACCTGAGTTGACTGGTTGACTGCACTCCCTCTGCCACAGCAGGTGCTGCTGGCTGACAGAGAGAAATCCAAAATGTTGTTTATTGCAGCAATTTGTGCACAACAACAATAACACAATACCAGAGTCTCACAATATTCACACTTTAGAATTAGAATATGATTGAGGCTTTCTGTGCCGTGCTGTTGATTTTTTCATTTGTAAGGGATTGAATTTAAAGGAACAGTTCAACCAAAACAAAAAAATTGTCATCATGTACTTACCCTCAAGTTGTTCCAAATCTATATACATTTCTTTGTTCTGATGAACACAGATTAAGATTAAGAATGCTTGTAACCAAACAATTATTGGCCACCATGACTGAGTAGGAAAAATGACAATTTGCTGTTCTACATTCTTCAAAATATCTTCTTTTGTGTTCAACAGAACAAAAACATTATTAAAGCATTTTTTACTACTATGGTAGTCAACGGTGGCCAAGAACCTTACAAATCCCTTAAAAATGAATTTTTTTTGGATGAAATGTCTCTTTAAGAGCATAGGATTTTGTTATGTAAGGAACTATAGCTTAATGTTCCTTACGGATATTTTAATATTGTACATGACATGGTTTCTTACATAATGAGACATTATAAAAAAATTGAAGGTCTTGCAATACTATATTTGTTTGTTTTTCTTTTCACGCAATTAAAAAAATCTAAATCAAGACATTTTTGAATATTTTTTTCATTTAAAATACGTAAACATTTGCGAACATTTGTCAAAGTATTGACTGGTCTGAAAAAAACATAAGAAATGACACTTTTGTGGTGACAGCCTTAACTGGTGAAAAACACATCTCTGGACATCAGAAGGAAATGAACATTTAGAAGTCAGTTATTTAATCTGATATTATTTTAAATGATTTTGATTTCTGAATGTTTTTATTTTCTGTGATTTTGTTTATTTGTTCTTCTACAGTATTTAAAAATATAAACAAGCCGTATTTTGATGGATTTATATATCCATTGGATAGAATGAGACACACACCAGTACACTATTCTGTTTGCACACAAAAATATAATGCTGCTATAAATATCTGTCCTTCTCCTAGATTGGATCAGTATAGACATTCACACAAGCCGTAGGTAAGCCACGTTGGATGCCTTGCTTTTCTCCATCTCTTCCCCCCGTTCTCACACTCTTCCTTCCTTGAAAGAGGCTGTAATCAGAGGTAAGTCAAGCACGACATAGAAACATTTAAGAGGAGTAATGAAAGAAGATTGGGGAGCCATTGAAGAATAACACCCAAGCTGCTTTGCCACTGTCAAATTGCATCAGACTCTTGGTAATAGATTCTCCACCAGACACTCAATTTCATTCAAAGGGGAGCCCTCTTTATCCCAGTGCATCAAATATTTAAACACTTGTATTAGAGACAGTGTCAGTTCTTCAACTCTGAGCCTAGACCGCTCATACCCCATCCACCCCCACTTGGGGTCTTTTTCACTTGATGTCACCCATTCTCAAAGTGTTATCTGTCCCACCGAAGCTGCATATATAGGCTTTCATTTCATTCCCGACACTTAAAATGGTATTAGCTTTTTTTCCCATATTACAGTCTTTGTTGTTGCCTCGACTTTTCGATTTCTTGGGGAACGGCTTAAGGATCTCTGGAGAAAAGAAGATTGAGGAGTCAGGGTGGAAGGAGAGAGAGAGAGTCTGGCGGCAGCAGAGCGTTTGACCCACGCTGTTCAGACTCACTGTAGCTTGTCAAATCTTTGGACACAAAATGAATTGGCATATCTTCTCCCCGCATAGAGATATCTTTCACAGTGCTTCAGAGAATCAGATGTTGCTGTGTGAATTGTTAGCGTAAGTGCTGGACGGTCCGAAATGGTCCCGGGTCTAACATTTATCATTAAGCCCTCGCAAACAGGCTTCAGCCGAGAAAGTTATTCATTCACCCTCTTAAATCACATCAGATTGAATCTTTCAGCATCGCGAGCTTTCCCACTCTCCTATACATTAGACTCTGCAAATTAGGAGAAGGTGCTAGACTGCCCTCTCCTCCTTTCCATCGCTTTCTCTTTTACCACTCCCCCTTCTCATTTCCTCTCCTCCTCCCCCACGCTTCTCCATCTCATCTCCATCTCTCCAAGCTCCGTCTCCACTGCCGGGGCTCCCATTAGTTTAGTGACCAACGTTGTATGAAAGCCAGCAGTAATACTGTCCCAATCCTCAGCCGACTGTGACAGCCCACGGTAATGCCGTCCCCCCGGCTGAGTGGATGGAGCTCTTCCATTAACGCCTCTAACATGGTGACACCTAACCCAGCCTGCTATTACACTCGCACACTGATTAGGAGCTGGGAATAGAGAAGTGAGGTCCTGGGCGACGGTAGACTAGCCGACTGTGGCTTTAACTGAGCCAGACCTGTCCTCGATGCGGCCGCCAGTCACTCACACAGCCAGAATTGTTTAATTGGGCCAGCGGACGGAGTGAAGCCAGGCTTGTGGAGAGTTGTTGAAGTGAGGGAGGTTTACAGCTTTAAAACCAGCCGTGCACTTGATATCTGCTGCTTGCTTTTCAGAAATGTTTCGCATTTTTTTAAAGAGTACTAAAGGTAAAGTGTATAATCTCACGCTATTGGTTGAGCCAGTGTTGTTGCACCGGTCAGGATGCTGAAACAAACCACAAACATTGTTTTTATAGCATTTACACTTTTATAGTTTGTATTTTTATCATTTCTATGAATGAAGTGGTACACCTAAAAATTAATTCTGTCATTTTACTCACCCTTCTCACTTTTTTTCTTAAGAGGAAAAAAAAGAAGATATTTTGATCAAATAAAAATGTTTTTAACCGAACAAACACTTCACTTCTATTGTATGGGCACAAAACAAACGCAAGTCAATGGGTTCCGCCATTGTTCGGTTACCAGCATTCTTTAAAATATCTACTTTTGTGTTCTGCAGAAGAAAGAAAGTCAAACAGAAATGACAAGTGATGACATTTTCATTTTTGGTTAAACTATCCCTTTAATATGCTTATTAAATTATATACTTTACGTTACGTTGGGATAGAAGAATGTATATTAACATTGAAAATATCACCCACATCACTTTTGTGTCTTTCTAGCTCTTCAATGACACACCAACCTCCATTTTTAAGCCAAAGATGAAAGTCCTCACCTCACTGAAAATCAGGAAATAAAAGCTGACGATACAGAAAACCTGAGGGGTATTTGCATGTGATGAAAATCCTTCCTGTTTGATTTAAGAGTGTTGTCCTCGGGCAAGACAGTAAGGTGTTTCTATCACGCTGGCTACACCTCATTGCCTGTGATTATTCAACTCTCCGAGAGCCCCCTCTGCCCCAACACTTTCAGCCCCAAAATAATATCTCTCATATATGCATTATCCGGCCCCCACGGCAGGCCCCTCATTACCAAGGATCATTCCGGAATTAGATTCCGTCCTTCCAATATTGGTTCCAAGAGCTGGTTCTTTTGTACTGTAGTCAAAGGTTAAAATACCAATCACGATAGCCCCGACTGATGGAGCCAGACATTTTAATATTCGCTTAGCTTGGTAATTGTGGAGGGACATAATATCGCTCGTTCTTCTTCTATGTGTCCTAAAGGAAACATGTAGTAACAGAGAGAAACATAAGAGAGGTCCGGTGTGTCTGCAGGGCTTTTGAAGACATAAATGTGAGGGAGTGAGGTTCTCGAATGAAAAACACAAGATAATGACTTTTATGTCCTCGTATGAGCAATATAACAATATAGACTATTTGTGTATTTGGAAATGTTATTTTTAGTCCAACTGGTAAACGTAGGACTACTGTAACACAATGTAAGTAAGGGGTGTAAATTATTAATGGCAGACATTTTTGTATTGTTTTGTCAAATGATTTTTCTAAAATACTTTATAAATGCACTACCGTTCAAAAGTTTAGAGTGACTATAATGTAATGTAATGTTTTTGAATATGTTTTTCTGAATAATGAAAAACAACCAAAAAGAGACCAATGTGGGTACTTGGGTGAGATAGAATGCCAATTTTGATCAATTCTAGACAAAGGGTGTGTGCGTATATATATATATATTTAATATTTTAGTCCTTAAAAACATATTTCATGGGAAAAGGTCAAGAGAAACATGAGGGTGGGTGGATGATGAAAATTGGGCATTTTAAAGCAAATTGTGTAAATCAATTGGATTGATAAAATTTACATACGTAAATATTTTTGCCACAGTGCTTTAGACAAACACTTTTTTACTTACATTTATTCAGAAACCACTTGGCCTAAAAATAAGTATGATGCTTTGGCCCTCCACCCTTCTTAGTGGTTTTGCTGTCTGTTGTGATGGTGGGGTCTTTGTTAATCACTGTTGACACAGTAAAAAGAGGAGAAGAGCGTTTGCACTCGGGCGAGGAGCATTTGTTGATAATTATTTTGGGAGTGTCATGTCAATGTCAGCCCTGTGGCGAGGAGAGACGAAGCTTACAGAGGGAGGCGGGGAGGAGCTCGGCAGTGGGTTGGGGGTCTCAGCCTGTCATTGCCTTTCACTGTTAGTCACTTCACAGCCCATACATTCCTTCTCAGCCCCTCTCAGTGTCTGTTTGATTTCCTTGACCAAATAACACAAGTGGATTTGTGTTTTTGTCTTTTGACCTGTTAAATGACACTGTTCCTTAAGTGGAACATTTACATTTACTATGAATTTTAGGTAAATAGGTTAAGAAAGTGAATAGTACATTTACCCCTTTTATTTATTTTATTTTGTCAGCTGTTAATATCGCACTTTTTGAAATATATTTCAAAAAATTATAAAAGTTAAAATGTGAAAAAGTAAAGATGAATAAATAAATGCATTTAGAGTAGTAAAATAGTAATGTACTGTAAACATATTTTTTTATATTTTAAGGTGTTTAACTGTAAAATGTTTAAACCAGAGATGACCTTGCATTTTTAGCTATTCTTTAAAGCTTTTTTCTATAAATCCTTAAATTATCTTTAGGGTGCAATAGAACTCAAGGATCCCCGAGGATACAATGCCCCTGTGGATATAACACCTGTAGTCTTCCAACAAATTGTTTTGCATGAGCGAGAATGAATAGATTTACGGTAAATTTGCAAGATCCATATGGACTGGTGTCCCAAATACATATATTTTTATAAACCACAGTTATTTACTAATGGCAGAAAAATACAGACATTGCGGTAATATATTTAAATAAGAATTGTAAAGGTAGAGGAAGAAATTAATGTTTATTCAAAGTGTGTTACTTTATCAATATTCATTAAAAACATCCAGATTATGATGTGGCAGACAGATGTGGTTGCGGGCTGCACCGATTCAAAGAGAAAAAGCTGTGAATTTGTAAAAAGAGGTGCTATCGGGACACTTAGAAGCAGAGATCGGGGAGTATCACATTTTAACCTTTTGTTTTCCTTTTGTCTCGCTGTATTCCTTGTCACACTCAACCCTTCTGCCTATGTTGGGAGTTCTCTCTTTCACACACACACACACACACACACGCATGCACACACACACACACACACACACGCACGCACGCACACACGCACACACACACATTCTCTAAAGTTCTCTATCAATGTCTCTCTCTCTTTCTCTTTTATGTTTTGATCTCTTTAATGCATATATGCATATAAATCATTTATGCATATCAATTCTTTTAAAACTCTGCATTCATTTTTAAGAGAAAGAAAAATAACTTCTTGTTTGTCATTTAGCATATGCAATGGAAATAAAGCTTTCTGTCATTGCATGACATTATATGATGCTCACTTTTTCACCCACTACTAGAGACGTCTCACTTCTTTGCTTGTCCTGAATACCTAAAAACAGCAATTAAACTCCAATTACGTCCATGGTTTTGCAGAATTAACTGATGTAATTTGATTCACTGCTGAAGAAATGAATTTCAAAAAGAAAGAGTACGACTCAATATTCAAAAACGTGCCTTCTAGCATTCAGATTTATTTGTTTATTTTCATTAAAGGGCTTGAATTATGAAGCAAGAGACTTAAAAGACTTTCTTAATGATCTTGGAAGTCATAATTAGCTAGTCTGGAACCTCTATTAAACTGTGATTTAATTTACTGGAGCTAATACTTTAGTTCTTTATGAGGGAGTAACTTTATTTTGTGTTGCCTCTTCATAAACAGTTCCAGTACGAGCCAGGTGAATGTGTAATGTGTTCTGCTGACCAAGATAAATGTTTATTTATTTAATTTATTATCATATAATATTTTTTTTATAATAATCTTATTAATACATCAAAGCAAAACAATACAAAAAAATTACAAATGTGTACATTTCAAATTATCCAATATGAACATTTCATATAAAAATTATTGTTCAATTATGTTTTACTTACTTTTTATGTATGTTTAGTTGAAACGCTGGCTTTGGATCATGACATTAAATCATCAAATCATTTACAATTATGGCAAAAAAGCACAAAATGTATGCAATCTTAAGGTCTTTGTTTAAATGTTTTCTAACATCTTTGTGCCAAAGTCTTGCAGAATTTGAATGCCTCTACGACCAAAGGTGCTATTTGATGTTTAACCAGCAGATGGACACCCGTAGCAGCCTCCTAAAGCTAAAGGGCTAGAGTGCGCGTCTACTGCACAAAAAGGTACCGTATGTGCCAAACATAGGCAAATTATTGACAAATATGAACATTTATTGTTCACTGTTAATGCACAGAATATAAGATTTCACCAGACTTTAAAGCGTTTGCCAAAATATCCAAACTGGATAGAGAGGTGGAAAAGAACAAATTTGAAGTTAACAGAGCGGGACGGGCTAGAGAGAGCGCGCATGAGAGAGAGGGAGAGAGGAAGATAGAGAGAGCATCTCTGTGCACTTTGTGAGCGGCTCGCGCGCTTTAACAGATGTGTGATCGGATCGCATCTTGACACATCACGAGCATCATCTGCATAATCTAGATATCCGCGGTGACACGCGATAAACAACACAAATCCTCAAACTTAAATGATTATTGTAAAAAAAGCAAAAAGATTTTAACGCGTCTCGAAGCGTTTTTGTTTCTTTCTGTCATCTACAAACTCTTTGAGTTCATCATCGGCGCGAGCCCGGATTAAACAGTCTGATGTCCGATTACGATGTTTGACTACGGTATTGTGAGTATTACAATGTGTCTTTCTGATTTTTCAATGTGATTTTTTGTGCAACAATACTGTACGTTTTCGCTAGTTTAAGCTTTTACCCAGTTTAGCGGTTTACTTTTATAAGACTTTATTAGCTACAATTATTTAAAGCTACGCAGTTCAGTTAACTTTTATAAAGTGCGCTGAAACTTTAAGGGCATTGTGCATCATATGTGCATTATGTAGAAAGAAAAGTTGTCTTACGTGCTTTTATAGACATCATTCAGTTTCCTGCATCTTTTTAACTTTATGTTTGAATTCCCGAAGCAACAATAAAGTTATCAAATACAAATATGCGCTTCATGATGCGACCTTTTGAAGTCTACATCTTGAAGAAACATTTGATGTTGTTACGAACGTGGAAAACACACAGAATATTACGTCTTTAAACAAATGGCATATGATTCAAGAGTTTTATCGTTTATATATGTGATCTGATAGAAATAGGTGTCGTTTTCGTTTTCTGGTTCATGTGAGCTGTATTTAGGCTAATAAAACAATTTCGAGTGAATGTAATTTAGAATTTATATAGAAATGTTAAAAATAAAAGATACTAAGTGACAGATACTATTAAAATTCGTTTATCTTTATGATTTGAGTTCACAAAAAAATCTTCTTAAATCCTTTAGGCTATATAGCTATTCTTCTATAATAATTTTATGTAGCATAAAACAAAGCTGTGTATAAATGTTCCCATAAAAAATTAATTTAATATATTTATTAAATTAGAAAAAATTTTACTAATGTGGTAATAACGTGTAGTTTATTTTTTCAAATAGCCTATTGAAATTATGCGACCATATGAGTATTGCGCGTCAATCATTCAAATTCATAATGTAAACTTCTGTTATGCTAAAACCTTTCGCACAAAAAAGAGTAAAATAAACATTTACACCAATAAATAAATGTCTATGATATTTTCAAACATATATGTAGGCCTACACAAAAGGTAAAAAAAACCGAAGTAAATGCATGAAGTGTAGAACTGTGTAAAATTAAACAGAATGATACATGAGAAACTTAAAAATAAATTAAACTAAATATAATTATACTGAGCATTACAGTCTATTTTTTAGCATTAAAATTGTTTATTTAGTTTTAATTGGGCATTAAAAGCATTATTTAATTAGCTAAATTAGGGCTTTATTTTACCATGTTGTTTATTTTACCATGTCTTTAAAAGAGCAATTTACACTATTGTTAGTTGTAAGACTAGTTTGCGGTTAATTAATCTGTCCAGTAACTGTAATTTTGTTGGATCAATTAAAAAAATAGCTTCAAAATATACACTAAAAAGAAATTTTTGTCTTTTGCAGTGTCACTTATGCACCTGCCTATTTACACTACCCAGTCACTATTGTTTTATAATTGTGTTTTTCGGTAGAATACTAACTAAATTCTTCTTTTTTAACAGATTTGCATCAGAGAATGACTGATCTGTAAGGCTTAAGTCTATAAACGTTTAGTCCAGCTCCCTTCAGGCCTTTTCACCAGGTAACACTGATTTCAGCTGGACACTACATTGCTCAAATGGACCTCCATCGGGCTGCCTTTAAGATGGAGAACTCCTACATGTCCGGCCCACTGACCTCCCCTGCCCTTATGGTCCTGGCCTCAACAGCCGAAGCCGGACGTGATGCATCGGTACCCTGCCAGCCTCCCCGGCCGTTTGGAGTGCCGGTCACTTTGGAAAAAGACATCCATCTCCCGTTCCCCAGTGGTTCTTACACCTTCGCCTCCATGTACCATCGCCAAGGAGGTTTTCCACCTCGAGACTTCCCCACACCTCTTCTCCACCTTCACCCACAGTTTGCTCCACCCAACCTGGACTGCTCACCACTGGGTATCCTTAACCACGGTGGGGTAGGGGCCTTCCGGCCGTTCTCATCCCCACCTGAGGAGCGTGATGGAGGGGGATACCAGTCAGCTTTCCTCCCGGCCAAGCGCTTAAAGGGCTGTCTGGAACCAGAGGCAGCACCACACCTTCGCTACACAGATGTGGAGGTGAAAGAGTTTGACTTTGGGGGTGTTCATGTGCCTGCCGGTTCTCCGAGTGCACTGAAGGTAGCTGAGGATGTTGGAAAGAAGCTCTTTAGCTTGTCTGGGCTGTTAGCAAGTGCGCAGAATTCATCCGGCTTAGAGGAGCATAAAGAACCAAGTAAGTATCTCACAGTCTTTTTTTTCTCCATTTAAACAAACAAAGCCCTTTGAGGTAGTACAATATTTTCGTTTTTTGTTCTCATCTGTACTTGTAAAGTACAATCAGTATCAGTCTGCCCAAAAGATAATGAGTAGTAGTGTAGTGTTATATAGCCGATGTACCATCGTTTTGGACCCCCCCAAACACTAATTTTTAAAGTTTTTTGCAATTTCACAGTTTAACCTAAAATGATTTACAATATGTATACACTGTGTAACATAATATTTCATATTTTTGTTTGTATATTTTAGAATGACTGTTTTCTTGAAGATTTTTGCTTTGTACTTTAAATTTAGAAAATATGACTTAACAATAAATCAACAAATTTATGTACATCTGCAAAACATGATTTCAAGCATGAATGTGTGTAATAAATGTAATGCAACCTATAGACCACTTTAAAATACAAAAACAAAGCCGTTCCATTGCTGGTCCAGAAAACCGCCTCTTTCAGTTTTTTAACCCAAACGTTTGAACAAAAAGCTAATTTATAACCAATATTTTAATGATTTAACTTGATCTGTAAGATTAAAAAAATGAATGAAACCAGAACTGTTTCTGGACCAGTGTTTACATTTTGCAAAGTGGTCTATAACATATTCTTTGCATGTTTTGCATACAGTACATAGCATACGTAACAATTTATAGAAACATTTTGTCATCAGAGTTCCCTTGACCCTTGACATAATTTATTCCCCCTAAAAGCTTGCGACGGTTTCACAAAATTGAACAATGCATTACACTAAGTTTGTTTGTATGTGTTAAGTCTAACTTACACCTGATTTTGTTATATAAGTCGAACGCGGTCCACAGACAAATGCCAAAAGTAGACCTAGTCTACCTGAGTAGGCTATAACAGCTAGGCTATGCATGGAATAAGTACCGAATCACGAACAAATGATCACGAGATGACAAAGGCGAAGTATTCGCAAATCTCCTCGCCAGACAACTTGTCAATGATAACGAGCAGGAGATGCTGCTCGGCATCCACGTCTCCGAGCGCGACACCTCCAGCTCAATATCGCCCCCACGCCATCCATACTGATTTGTTGACAAATGAGTGGGAGAGAGTGTCAGTCTGGGCTGTAAGGAGAACGCGGCTGCTCATTACCACGAGCTCTGTAATTGGCCGCCGAGGCGAAGGACCTCCGTTCGTGTCGTGCGGCGGGCCAGGAAAAGAGGCGCTGTAGCTTAAATTCGGAGGACATCAGAAGTCCTCGTGGGGGCGGAGGGAAAAACCTACGACATGAAAGACGCGACAGAGGGGGCTGACGAGTCGTGCTATATCAGAGACGAATGTCAATTGGGAAAATAATGACTGACTTTGACAGGTTTAAGAGAGATTGTTGGAGAAAAGAGTCACACGTCAAGGTTCTTTCGGAAAAGTTTGTGCCTCATCTGGGGTTGGGTTACTCTTGTGCTGCTTTGAAGGTGGTGCATAGTTGCATATTCGTACACCTTAAAACAACAAAATTATATTTACTTGTGTATCTGGATGTTTAGCCATGATGTTGTCAGCTTTCAAAACTGGCTAGTATTTATTTACTTTTATTTGGGGTTCAAAAGGGTGTTAAGAATTTAAGTAATATAATTGTAGCAATTATAACACAAATGGGAGTTTGGAGATTACATAGTTTGTTACACATTCTGGGCATTCTGGGCAGCCAACTACTCAAGTTTTTATTGCAAAGTCAATCTTAATCATTTAACCATTTACATCAAGTTTTAAGATCATGAGAAACAAATTCAGTCAAGTGTGTCCAAACTTTGGTGTTTGAACTTCATCTGAACTGTAAATGTGAATTTACTGAAGGTTCACATGGCACGATAACCTGTACACAACCTCACACACACGCTGTTGTGTCATTAGAAAGAGATTTGTCAATTGTCTAATATCTGACCCTTGGGCCAGAACTCCAAGCGCTGTGTTATTTCAGAGCTTGTCCCTCAAAACGTTCAAAAGCAGAGAGTATCCTCACAGCTGTTTAAACAGTTAGATCTTTTATATTCTTTTCGAAGGACAGATGTCTTCACTGGGCCGAATCGTGTTTATTTTCCTTCAGGAGACGTTTAAAATGTTTTGGTCAGGACCTAAAGAGAAGGAAAGAGTAACAGCGAGTGTGGGTAAATGCTTCGTACCCTGCTGCTTTCTAGGCATTTAGTGTAGTGCGCGCTTGGCATAATATTCTCAGTCTGCGTACTTGTTGAAATTTGCCAGCTCACTCAATCTTAAACTCAGAATATTAGTGTAAGTAGATTTTTTTGTGTTTAGTTTGGGTTTCCTTATATTTGAGTATCCTTGGATTTTCCTTATGAACACATTTAGTGTAATTCTCAAAGTCTTTTCACTGGATGTTTTGAAAGCTAAAGGAAAAGAAGTGGAGCTTTATTTATATAATCTTTGTACCCCACCTTTGCTTCCACCTAGTAACTTTAACAATGAAATGAAAAAAAAAACAATAATAGTAAGATAATGATGCAAAGAAGACACACACACACACACACACACATGCATGCATGCACGCAAATTAGGTGGGTGTTTTTCCACCCCAGGAAACAAGTGGATGGAGGTGTCCATGGGAGACTGAGATGTCAGCGTTTGGAATTCCTGTTCTAATAGGTTATTCTGAGTTTATGTTGAGTGGTTAAGTGATTTAGTGACACTTTTACCATTTAAGCTATTTGCTGAGTATTCTGTGTGTGCCAGAGGCCGCTGTAAGGTGTCTGATTTTCATTGATGCTGGAAATTACACGGATCACCTCATTCACAGAGAGAGACAGGCGAACAAAAGTCAGAATATATAAGGCTTATCAGTAAGACAGTGGTGGCTACCCTGACTAGTGCTTATAAAAGAGAACAATCTATCATGAGAGAAACGCCTTCGTTTATTGCTGCTTATTAATACGGGCAAGACGTCATAGGCAGACGTCTAATCTGTGACCAAGGTAAAATTTGGTGTACATCACCCTTGTTGGCCTATGCCTGTTGTGGTTGACTTTATTGCCTGTGTGGTGAATTGGATTTGCCGTTGTAAATATTAAGTCTTTTGTTTCTTATCAAAGAGCAGGTACTATCTGTATTCGCCACGGTTGTAATGAATAGCAGGGGAGGCTAATATAAATCTGCCCACGCTGTGAAAATGTTATCACTGTTTTGCCTGCTATCCTCTGTGTGGGCCAAGAAAGGTCTTTAAGGCCTTTATAAAGCAAAAGGATTGGGCGCCATAGGCCGTCTAATTAAGGGACAAAAAGAGCATGGACCACGAATTAGCACAGTAATAGCACATTTGTAGTAATAGCCAAAAATACATTGTATGGGTCAAAATTATTGATTTTCTTTTATGTCAAAAGTCATTAAGATATTAAGTAAAGATCATGTTCCATGAAGATATTTTGTAAATATCGTTATTTTTGTGAGATATAACGCTAAAGGCGATTTTCCCAATATTTTGTTTTTGCACCCCTGGATTTCAGATTTTCACAAAACCATATATTTTTTTTCATATATGGAAAGCTTATTTATCCAGCTTTCAGATGATGTAAAATGTCAATTTCGACTAAATTGACCTTAGGGCTGGTTTTGTTGTCCAGGGTCACATTTGTATGAACAACAGCTGGCAGATGCTATAAGAAGCATTGTTAGAAATACAGACTGTATTCAGTCAAAACCCAAAGAGATCATAAATCTGGAGAGATTGTCTAACAGGTCTTGTATTGATCTGATGAATTTTCCCCTCCCCTCCTGAGGTTAGAGGTTTGCAAGGGCTGTTTTGGTTTTCAGTTGCACTCAGAAGAGGGACAAATGTGTTTGATAAGGGTCAAGATCAATATTTATTGGTCAGCATGGTTTTTTTATGTGCATGCTGTATATAAACATGCGAAAACACACACAAACGCGTACACATACTAACACATGCATGATGCTCTCTGAAACTCGTGTGTAACCTCGAAATCCACAAACTTAGCAGGTGAACGTCCTTAAAAAGTAAGACTTTGCTATCACTGATTTTGTTTGATGTTAAATGAGCTTAATTTGATATTTCACCTCCCGCTGTGGAAGCAGTTTACTCTCCTAATATTCTCTTAAGTGGGAGAGCTTTCATCCTGGTCGGGGGGCTTTCCTTGTTTTCTTCATTCATTTTCTCAGGATGGAAGGAATGTGAATCAGAAGAGAGATTGTCATACCACCCATCTTGTAGCTAAACCATCAGTTATTTTTTAGTCACTATAGCGACAGCCGTTGTTGATTTTAAAAATATTTAATGTTTATAAAATAATTTCTCTTATTTACACTCAAGGAGAGTTTATGAAGCTTAATAGGTTTTGATTGAGATAATTTGCATGTTCAAACATGAGCCAGATCAGCAATCTTTCATCATACTTAATAAGCATAATTGTACTAAAATGTTTAGTTCAGACTGTTTTTATTGACAAACGGCCTAATGCAATTATTTAATTATTCAGAGATCATAGTTGTACCATTTTAAACCTACAGAAATCTCAGTTAACATGCATAACAAGGGGCTTGTAGGCTCATTACAGGTATTATCAGCCTGCCCGTCGTCTGAGGGCTTCACAGGCTCATGGGGGCTCTTGTTAAAGCTGCGCTACTCCACCCAGGGCTTTTATGTGTTATTGGGAACGTGAGACAAATAAAACAGAGGCTAGTGCCCTGGAGGCTCAGCAAGAGCTGCGATAACAGTTTCTCACCCACCAATTACTTTAAAACATATTTCTGTGACTTTTCTGCTTTCAACAGGTAATCTGTACCCTTAAAGGGATATTTCAGTGACAAACTAAAATTACACCATGTTTTACTCACCCTGAAGGCATCCTAGGTATATGTGACTTAAAGTTATAAAAACTGAAAGTTATAATATAATTTATTCTTTTTCTTCCAAGCGGTGTGAATGGTAAAAGTTTTTTTGAAGCTCCAAAAAATGCATCCATCGATCAACACAAAGATGCGCGTGTTGTTCCGGCAAATGACTGAAATCAGCCAAACAAATCGAAACTTACGACATGCCTGCGTCATTTCCCGGAACAACATGCGCAGCCGAGGGATAACGCAAGTTAGACATTATCATTGTAAATATAGATATTTCTCTTAAACAAACGCATCGATTCGCTTCAGAAGACTTTTGTTAGTGCTTTAGAGGTTTAAATTGTTTTAAGTGTAATATCTCTTTAAATTCTGTTATTCAGCCAATTGACAACTCACTGACACTACACCTGATCGACCAGCATGTTTTGTGCCAAAGCATCACTTTCTGATCTCACATCAAAAACACCAGGATGAAGACTAGAGGTATGTGGGTGAGGTGGAAAGAGAGGGCAGCAGATACTGTCGATAACTGGCTCAATACAAGACGGAGCATCCCGAGTCCCACGAGTTCACAAAACAAATACAGTGTCAAATAAAGTGTCAAAGACAACATTCAAGCAACAGATTGACAACAACATGTTCTCTGTTAATCCATCCCATCAGGATCTGAAATTAAGACCAAGCAAATTTTACTGTAAATTTGAGAAAATAGAAATGTTGCTGGTCAACTGCTGCATTCACAAAACTTCTACAACCAGCAGTTTCAAAACGCTTTATGGGTCAAAATTATAGATATTTGATGCCAAAAATCATTAGGATATTAAGTAAAGATCATGTTCCATGAAGATATTTTGTACATTTCCTACCGTAAGAATATCAAAACTTTATTTTTGTGAGTGGATGCAGCAAAATCGCCAACAAAAATGCCCAGAAACACGCCTACAAACTTCAGCTGCTGTCGCTCTTTGGGCTCACGCTAACCCACTCAAGTTTGATATCAATGTAAAGTTTAGAATTTCAGCTTTCAGGTTCATCTATTCTTCACAACATCATTACAGCTATGAACCAAAAGAGAGCATTAAAGCAAACCTGTTTCTTCTTAGCAGTGGCCTGCTACAGCACCTCTGATTAATAACTTTAAAGGCGATTTTCTCAATGTTTTGATTTTTTCGCACCCTCAGATTCCAGAGTTTTAAATAGTTATATATCGGCCACATATCCTATCCTAACAAACTATATATCAATAGAAAGCTTATCTATTCAGCTTTATCTATTCTTATCTATTCTTAATTTCAAAAAATGTACCCTTGTTTTCTGTATATTACTTATTAAAAATGCATTTCAGCATTAGGTCTGCATTTCAATCGATTCATGGCTGACATGTTTCCCTGTGAAGAGGTCTTTAGAGAGCAAGTATTTGGGCATATTGTTGTTTTTGTGAATGACCCTTGAAATTCAGTCCACCTGTAGGGCCTCCAACATCTGGGGCTGTCATTAGTGACTGATGCTTGCCTGATGTTTGCTTGTAATAATATCCAGTTTTTACACACAGTCACACAAAATACATCATTTACCACAATCCACAGTTAAATTGCCTTTTATTTTTGGTATATGACCTCAGTGATGCTTTACAATTTCTTGGGTTCATGAGTGTACTGCTGCCTTTATTCTTTTTTTTTTAAGGGTTTTAGCGATATGATGACTGTGATATATATATATATATACTATTATTGCTTTTAAATAATATTAGTAACATTGGTTAACCCCCCAAAAACGTACCATTTGGGCCAATGCATCTTGCGCCGTGTATTATGTACAGTAGTTTATTGTACTGTCAAATCCATGTCATCTTTTTGAAACATCATAGTTGTCAATAGTTTGAGTTCACCAAAGTTTGCTCTTTAGAGTTTAAAGTGACAGTTCACCCAAAAATGAAAATTCTGTCATCATTTACACAAAAGAAAATATTTTGAAGAAAGTTGGTAACCGAACAGCAGCGGCACACATTCACTTCTATTGGATGCACACAAAACCAAAGCAAGTGAATGTGTACCAGTTAACAAAATTCTTCAAAATATATTTTCTTGCGTTCTGCAGAAGAAAGAAAGAAATACAGAATTGAAATGATAACATTATTTAAATTTTTTGGGTGAACTATCACTTTAAAGGGTGGTCAATGGGGTCCAAGAACTGTTTGGTTACAAGCATCCGTCCAAATATCTTTCTCTGTGTTCAACCAAACAAAGACATTTATAGAGGTTTGAAAGTGAGTAATTCATGACAGAATTTTCATTTTTGGGTGAACTATCCCTTTAAGGTCACTTTGTGACCCCAGAGCACCTTAGGATATCTTTGTGTTTGCGTGGGAACGTGAAAGAGCCAGGGGAAATGTACTTGAAATCCTGTTGGGGATTCATGTCATAAACATAAATCAATCCTTCGCTAATTGGTTGGAAAACAACAGTTGAGCAGTATATAATGTTTTATGTGCCTCTTATGTATTTTATTGCAGTACTAACGAGGGGCTGTATGTCACCGAGTGGACAGGAAATTTGCCTGAAACATGGCTGCCGTCCATAAGCTTCTGTTGCTTGAGATCCCCTTGATTTGCATGTGGAAATTAGTATGTAAATTACCCTAATTAGCCTCTGGGACCACACAAGCACTGTGGCATTAAACGCTTTAGTCTCATAATGACTCAACAATTCCCTCGAGTTACAGCGATCAAATCACCATCACTCCTTCCAGAGCTTACAGTATCTACAGTATTACAGTTTACCCCAGTGGGGTTAGTAACTTAGTTTTTTTTATTAATTACTCTCATTCAGCAATCTGGAAATGAAATAAATGTTTCAGGGTGTGTCTCAGTCCACTTTCTCTTTTAGTAGTAACATGCACTTTTTGTAGATCTCGAAGCTGCCACATTGTCAAAATGGTTCAACATTGAAAATACACCTTAACATGTTAAATAATCTTGGTAAATTATTGAGGTTATATTTAAAATTTTCAACAATATTAACTTTTGATTGACTTGATTGGCAAATCTGAGCTTAGTTTGTGACATTGTGTTGAGATCTCTGTTGAAACTCTAATGGAGACACTTGTGAGTCTTTGCTCACAGAAGACCAAAGTAAACATTTCCATTGGCACTCCATTTAATCGTATTGATATCTAGGAGAGATGATTGCGATATTAAAGAGATCTCATCTGTGTTTATTATTTGTCTTGTTTTTAAATAGATTCTGTTTGTAAATATCTTTATACAGTCAGCATGAAAGAAAAAGTTATTTACTCATGTGTGTTCTACAATTTTACACACTCTAAAAACAACACATTTTGTGTTCAGTTAAGAACAACACACCTTAACTGAACACATCTCTGTGTTATTTCTGGGACAACATTTGTGTTACTTTTAAAACAAGTCATAAAATATTTGTGTTCATGATGCTTGAACTTGTATGACTTTCTTCCATATGTGACAACCAAAGAAGATATTTTGAAAAATGTATCAAATGCAAATTGATTCAATTCCAATTATATTGTTTGCTTACCAACGTTCTTCAAAATATCGATTTTGTTGAAGAAGAAAGAAAGTCATACAGGTTTGGAATGACATACGGGTGAGAAAAGGATAAAGAGTCAACTGTCCATTTAATGTCGAACAATACACTAAAGCCCTAAGGAAGCCGAAAGAAGCACAACCTCAGATTTGCTTGCACTCTGTTACTGTAGGCATTCGGGCAAGACCTTGTTCAAAAAGAAGAATTTAGCCTCATTAACAGATGCTAAGCGCCATTGAATAGCTGTGTGTTGAGAAGATAAGATGTGGAGATTGAACTTTGAGCTCAAAGTGCCTTTACTGTGTTTCATGACCTGATTGAACAAGAACAGAAGAATTGTGGATCTATATCAGCTCAACTGGCAGTGGCCTTTGTTCCTCTGTGCTAGCAGACACGGAGTATTGGCTTGTGGGATCGCTGGGATATTGATGGAGGAATGATGAGGCACACACACACACACAGAATGACTTTGGGAGGGTGGGCGGATGAAGAGCATCAGCTATTGTGTTTAACCATGGCTGTGTGAAGACTCAGTATGTTTGGTTATCCTCGCTGGATAATCAAGGCAGAGATGCTTTCTGGCCATGACCTGAAATAATCTCAGCTATTGTCTGCTATTTAAAAAAGTAGACAGAAGTTGTATACACAGTATTGACCTCACCTTTAGCACCTGCGGGATTTGTTGGTCTCCTGCATCTCTAACAACAGGCGCTCCATATTTTTTTAACTGCTTCCAAAAGAACACAGTGTGGCAGAAATCCCTGATTCTGTTGAATTCCCTGTACTCATAATTGACCTTTAGCTACTGGAGGTTGGATGTTGTGCAGATGTTGTCGCCAGGTGGCTGGTTTCCCATTGGAAGTCTGAATTATGCTGTGTTTTGTAGTTTATCTTAAAGTGAAGCTTTTATGGGGGGATAGTTTGTTCCTCCTAAATTTGCTTTTGTCTGGTTTATAATAGAGAAGAATTGAACTGGCTGGTTCACTTACAGTAGCCGACTACCGAAATGAAGTTACATTTACATTTGAAGAGTTCATTTGCAAAAACAGATTTTCAAAAATCATGTTTTTTATTGTGCATTCCAGTAAATGTTAAATTAAAATAAAACACATTGAAAGCTTGACAACATAATAAAAACATGATGATCTCTCTCTTCATTTATTCATTTAGCAGATAATAAGTGCAGTTTACAAACCTGTGTTTACATGGACTGGAGTTAAAGCTAAGGAAAGATTAGTTAGAATTAGAAACACTTATTATTATTAATAACAATAGCAATATTCATGAAATAATATTTAATAATAAATAGTATAGTATTTATATGAATATGTATTTATTTAATCATATTTTATAAATATCAATACATATATTTGTATACATAATTGTTATAATAACTATAAATACGACAAATAACTTCATTATTTTAATAAATAAATGTAATTAATATAAACAAAGATAGACAGGTGGAGAACAGGTGTGTCTGATACACTTTTTATGGAAACAAGTTCAGTTAAATGGCTTTTAGATTTAGCATTCTTGCAAAACACCAACGCATTGAAGATCAAAATGAAAAATAAACAAACGGTTGAAATATGAATAGATGTAATGCGAATAAAAATATGTAATTTCTTTCTTCCTCCTCCAAGTCAGTGTATCCTAAAGCTTTATTTTGTTGCCCTGGAACGAAAATCTGCCAAAGCAGCATTGGCGTAATACATAACGTTAAACATAAATATAACATAAGACAATATAATGTTTTACATAAAATGTCTGTTTGAGTTAAGAGCCGAATTCCCAAGCATACATGGATGAATTCTGTCCAAAACACAGATGCTATTTCAGCCCATAATGGGCTGCTAGACGTTCACGATGAAGTCATGTTTTTCTGTGCCGCAGGAGCCCGTCTGTGTTAAACTCTCTTCAGACTGGGTGGCCCAGTTCTCCCACAGTTCCCACAGCAGGTGGAACCCCAGATTGCTATTAAACGCAGGTCAGAGGATCGTCATTAATAACAGAGTGTTTGTGTTAGTTTCCTCCGTCGTGAAAAAGCACAAGAAGGATTTCGCATACGCTCATTTCTTGTGTCCTTAAACCTTGCTGTCTATGAAGTACATCAAAAATGTTAGGTTTCACTTTTAAGGTTTCATGGTGGGTTGGGATGTTGCCTTAGAAAGATGCTGCCTATACAGTATCCACTGAGCTATACCAATTTTTAATCATTATTTTTAAACTTTGCTCCATGGAGGGCAACCATACAAGCATCTTTCCCAATGTTAGACATGCCCTCTCATTCTCTCTCTGTGTTGGGCGCTGGTAGAGAGAGTTGTGTGCTTAGGCTGAGTCTGTCTCGCTGGCTGGCTCTGAACAAGCACAGGCCTGTTCTACCCCGGTGGCCAATAAAATGAGAAAATCAGCCAGTGTGCCATCATCCACAAGCCGGCCAGATAAATACACTTGTCTCTGTGTGGATGTCTGTCAGCAGGGCTGTGTAGATTCAATGATTGTTGAAAGACAAAGGCACAGGAAAGCTTAATCGATTCATAAATCCTCTAATGGTGTTTTTATGCAGGTAATCAATGTAACTCTTTCATCATTGGCTTATTATTAATATTCTTTGGAAGTTCTTAAGAGGTGTTTCCTGTTGTTGTAAAAGCCCGGTTGCTTTGTTTTGGGGATCGTGTCTTCTAAAGCTGTCACAAAAAGCTGTATTATTTCAAAACAAGATGAACTTCAAAGGGTTCTTGTCTTTCTTTTCTTGTTTTTGACACAGCGTGCGCAAAGATATCTGATCTTATCAGCGTGTATGTGGGAGTATGTCATGTTACATTGAAATGTCTTAGTATGGTGTTTTGTGATCATTTTGTGAGTTATTCACACCTGCTCCATAGGGATGCATCGAATTTGTTAAAAAATTCACACAGTGAACAGTTTACCAGTAACTTACTGTAGATTTATATGAATCTAATTTATTGGCAACAGTTTGTTCAAAGATAAATGAACATTAACAAGTCTTTATCTTTACAGGAAAAAAATAAATAAAATACCAGCCTCATGCAAGCATTTCTGGGAACCAAAAATCAGAAAAAAAACAGAAAAAGATTGATGAGGATTTTTGGTTTCCAGAATGCTTTGCATCTATAGTGTTCTTCTTAATGTTTAATGTTCATTTATCTTTGAACAAACTGTTGCCAATAAATTAGATTCATATAAATCTACAGCATAACTACAGCAAAAAAATGTACAGCGATAGCATAACATTGCATGCTAGTCTATAGATCATACACCAAATAAAGTTTACTCGCAGAACCAAGCTAAATCTGACAAAATTTTACTTTGGGGACCTTCTTATTTGTGAAAATTACCATTTTGGCTCTTTCCTATAGACATTGAACCCATGACCTTTGCGTTGCTAACGCATTAGCAATTGAGCTAATGTTGTTTTAATGTTTTCTGGGGTTTTCTACAGCAATTATAATAAGCTGAATGTTAAAAATCATATACTCTAAATAATGGTTTGGTAAAGTATGTATAAATGT
Organism: Oreonectes daqikongensis; assembly: GCA_026939265.1. Taxonomy (NCBI): domain Eukaryota; kingdom Metazoa; phylum Chordata; class Actinopteri; order Cypriniformes; family Nemacheilidae; genus Oreonectes; species Oreonectes daqikongensis. The sequence goes on from JAOTQM010000117.1 coordinate 3,065,385, forward strand.
AACCACTGGTTTTAAATTAACCTATGCTAGGTTGTTTCAACCCATGGTTGGGTCAAATATGGACATTTTCTAGGTTCATTTAACCCAACACTTGGGTTTATCCATATTTTTGGGGTATTTTTTGGTATGTCTTCATTCAGCTCACTAATTATGTGTGTGTTTGTGTGTTTTACAGTGAGGCTTAGCACAGCTCAACCCCTCAAGCTCAGTGTTTATTAGGTGTTAGTTGACACTTCATTGACTCCCGACTGGCCCATTACATTCTGTGCAGACAGAGCTGCTGTCTCAGGTGGAGGGTTGAGGTTTGGCTCCCCCCACACATACCAGTGAACATGGCGGCACACACGCACAAACATGCATTTCCATACATGCACACATATGGTTTATATACATTCTTACACATTCACACACCCTTTGGTTTCCATGTGTGGTTGCATACACTGGTGTAGTGTTGAAAATGTTGGAAACAAGACAGGGCTGTCTTTCTACTGTCCTCTGGTTTGCAGGTGCATCTTCATCTTGGCTAGTTTCTCTGTTTGTCAGATTTGGTTTATTTGAAGTGTCTGCCTTCACAGACTTGTAACTTCAACTGATGAGTTCTTGGGAGACCAAGAAACAGCAGCACTCGCCCATCAAATAATTTCTTGAGTTTATATGAGAGGGGAATGATGTCTATGGCCATTATACCCCTGTTTCACATAAGATAAGGTAAAAACATAGCCCCCATATTTTTTTTCCATACACGAAAGTAAGTTGGGACTGTTTGTCAAGCTCCTAAATGACAAAAAAGCACCATGAAAGGGATAGAAAGAATCTTCATTTCAGCTAAGGAGACTACAAAAACTGTGGACTATAAATCATATTCAATATAAGAAATATTTAAATACTTTCAAACCTTACACACTGCATGAAATGTAATTTTGATCATCTTGAGGTATGTACTCTTTAAAAATCCAGGCTTATTTATTTGAGCCAGAGAGTGTTGGTTTGTTAAAATAAGTACAAAATAAATAATAAAAGAGGTCAGATGCATGTGATCATGTGAACCTTATAGCAGTTGAAAAAAATGATTAACAAAATAAAATACCTTTTATTTCGTGATTTAAATGTAGTATTTCAAATACACTTGAGTGTGAGCAGAGAATCCGTTGTTTTCACTCGTCTCAGAGCCCGGGCTGGTCTTAAATTCTCCAGGGCTGAACTCATTGATACAGCTCATAGTTAAAGGCAGCAATCAGCTCTCTGGAGTGATGAGTCTTACAGCTTTATCAGGCAGCTGTAGAGACGTCTATCCCTCATCTTTATGAGGACATTTATGATGGAGGGATTTCAGAGACACTGATCACTCTCTCTCTCTCAACCTGAGACACTCAGACTCAACCTGGAGTTGTGTAAAAAACATGGATGCTTTTTGTATTTGTATGTTTGTATGGTGCCACACCTTTGTTGGTTGTAATTTCGAAATTCTACTGTCTATTTATATATATACTGTCATTTTTGTTTTGCTATGGATGTCTCAAAGGTTTTTGATTAGTAAAGTTATTAGTAAAGTGTCATTAATGAGACATTGATGTGCCAGTTAAGAGATGCTTGGCCGGCAACAGAACAGAATGAGCTCATTGGCTTGACAATAAGGATCTTAATGGAAGCCATTTTGCTTTAATCTAATAGGTCGGTTTATATATCGAACATGCAAGTGTGTGATGTCCCTCTTGCTTTGTGGCCAACCGCTGTAGGATTTATCGCTGTAATATTTTTACCCTACCCGCTGTTTCAGACATTTACTTTCAGTGAACTTGGACTTTTCTTATGTACCTGGTTCGATGCCAGAGTGATTAAGGTGCTTCTAAGCCTAATAATTAACGTAAGAACGTCTGAATCAAGAAAATACCTTTGAAAACGAAGGAAATGACTTTCCACAGCAGATGTGTTGCTACATTGCCTATTATGTTGCCTATTAAATAGCCTTTTTCAATGGCCCATTATTTTGCTCAATAAAAACAGGCTGAAGCTCGCATAATGTACTTCAGAAAGCATATTGAAGAAACGCTGAAATCCCCTGTGTAAAATGAAACATTTGATGTCTTAAATATGAACCAGACGCGTTTAGGCTACTTGACGGGACTTCATGGCAGGTGTGGAGTGAGCCAATTCTGTTTTATAACTACCAGTCTCTTCAGAAAGTCTGCCAGGGAACAAGCCCCCCGCCAGTCGCCTGCCTCGCGCATGCCCTCGGATTACAAAAAGGTCGCAGCCATTATGAAGTTATTGAAAGGCAAAACCATGGCAGAAACCATTAAGAGACCTCCCTTACTAGGCTAAAAATGTGACCTATTCTATTTATTCTCAATCACATTTTGCATCTTTACTGTTTGGATTGCTATCTGAACACTTTTTTTTTTAAGATTGTTGGTAACCAAACAACACTACACCCATTGACTTCCATAGTATGGACACAAAACCACTGAGACATTTCTCAAAATATCTTCTTTTGTGTTCTTCAGAAGAACGAGTCATATACAGGTTTTAAACAACATGTGGGTGAAAAAATGATGATATAATTTAAATTTTTGGGAAACGTATATGTTTGTAACTCATTGCAACACTTCATGTCAACACACAGAGCTCCATTCGTCTGGCTTTAAGCAATAAGACTGGTTACCCCTTGACAAGCATCTTTGTGAAACACAAGCCTCTAGTATTGTCTTTTTTTTGTAGCCCCTGACATATTGTCGTAATGTGACAGAAAGCCAGAATGAAATGTGACATTTTGGAAAGGTCAGTTCATGGCCGTCTCAGGATTCATCTCCCATCATGACGACGGCACTTGTCATATGGATGTTGGCATGTGCAGTCATCCTATAACTTACAAAAGAAAAAAGCGGGCCATGTGAGGATGATGACTGATTCTGGTTCTGTGACATTCTGGAGACAAAAAACTTCTTGTTTGCTTCTACATTGTAAAATACTTTTCATGTTTGTTTGTTTTTGTGAGCAGCATCTTAGCTTGCATTGAATTATAAAATATGAGATTTAGGTTAACACAAATATAATACTGAACATTTAAAAATTTATTTTTTGTCCAAAAAGTAGTACATCATTTTAAATTAATAAAATTTTAAAAGATAGAAAAGATTTATTTAAATTCTTTCACTTTTTTTCTTTTATGTTATTCCAGACTGAAATCACTATTTTCTATGAATCACAGATTTAGATTTTTAATTTTAATTTCTTCTACTTATCATTTCCATAGAAAAAAGATATACAGGTTTAGATCTCAATGACGTAAAAATGATGTTAACTGTTCTTTTAATATGTTCTTCAATGGACTTTTCTTAAATACTCCTTCATCCTTTAGAGAGGTCAATGCTCATGTATGCATGTTGAAGTGTAACATTGTCATTTTGACGTTTCTCATGAAGGCCCCTGATAAAAGTTTCCCTCTGGGAGGCTGAAAAACACATGCTCATCCCAAAATCAAATCCAATTTCTCTTATCATCTTGTTATTTGCAGACGTTATCCACGCAGGTAATGTGGTTATAAATTGAATTTCGGCCACAAGATTTCATTGTTTACTGATGCTGGTTGGCTTTAGGCAGAGCAGCAAGCTGTTAATGCATGTCACTGAATTTATTTAGGCTGTGGCGCAGACGAAATTTAAAAAGGGGGGTTGGACTGTCACGTTCTCAAGGGCATGGCTCCAAGCCGGGCTAACACGCGGATCCATGTTTTATTCAGGTCTATTTGCTTTCATTTGGAGGGGGAAGGGAACGGTGACTGCTGTCATTTGTGTTTGATGTCATCTGTCGCTTTCTCTAACTGTATTGATGAGCTTTATTTGAGTAATAGATTTGATAATCAGAAGACGTCTTGAGTAGGTGATTCTGCTATTCACAACTCAATAGAAAATGGCAGATTTTAGAGTTTGATTTATTTGTAGTATCAAGCAGGAACAAGCAGGTTTGCAGATGAACTAAAATGATACTAATGATGCCAGTTTGAGGCAGATTTTTATGATAAATATGAGTAAAATACTGATTTACTAGTTTTAGTTGGTTAAAGGGAAAGTAAAAAATTCTGTCATCATTTATTCACTTTCATGTCATTTTTTTCTGTGAAAACACAAAAGAAGATTTTTTGAGAAATGTCTCAGTGGTTTTGTGTCCATACAGTGGAAGTCAATAGGGGTCATTGCTGTTTTGGTTAGCAGCATTCTTCAAAATATCTTCTTTTGTGTTCCGCAGAAAAAAGAAAGTCATACAGGTTTGAAATGACATGAGGGTGAATGAATAATGAAAGATTTTTCCTTTTTGGGTGAACTGTCCCTTCAAATTTAGTCTTCCAGCCTGACCAGCTGAGAAGTGCCAGAAACGTCAGCAAACCAGTTCTAAAATTAATTTAACATGTTTTCTTTTACCTGTCTTGTCCCGTGCCCCTCCCTCACCTGTGTGTCCAGGTAAAGTGAAGAGCTTGTATGATGTTCAGACGCCCACGTGTCCGATCTGTCAGGCTGTGCTGCGGCCGGGAGAGCTACAGGAACACATGGAGCAAGAACGAGAGCGTCTAATGCAGCTACACAACAGGTACATCCTTCAACACTTCATCCCAACACTCACCTGAACTGTGCTTTGTTAGACAAAAGAGCAAACATCAAATCACTGTCATGAGTAAAAAAAAGTGACGAGGAGTGAACAGTAGAGTGAGCCATTGGTTGCAATTCACAACCTCACCACTAGATGCTGCTAAAATCTCCACATTGCTCCTTTAAATCAAGATACATATTCTTGAGACTCAAAGATATGAAGTTTCCTGTACAAAATGCATTTAACATTAAGCGAGTATATGCTCAAAAAAAGAAAAAACTTCTTGTTTTAAGCATCAACTCTCTTAATTTAGATTCAATATTATCTTAATATCTTCATTTATTGTGCATCTCAAGTAAATCTATGTAGATTTAAGACCAGGAAACAAGACAAAAATACTAAGAAATTATTTTTTGCTGCGATATCTGTCTGCAGCTCTATTCCCAGCTAAAAAATGACATTAACCACTAAACAAGTGTAAAAAAATGAAACCTGTCATGAAATCAATACAACGATTATGAGTCGATCAATAATCTATCATTCCTCTTCGTCCTCTTGTCTTCCCCTCCCTCCGGCTCAATCTGAGATCATCAAGCGATCATTCGAGGGCAGATTTAAACTGCCTCAGCCTTTATGTGTCAGCCAGAACACACAGACGGTAAAGTGGAGGTGACAGTCAGCATGCTCTTATGTCACCCTAACTCAAATCTCATCCAGGCTCATGAAAATGCATTGCCGCCCATAGTAGAGAGATCAAAAGATGAGACGTGAGGGAGAGGTGGAGGAAGGGCAAAATTAAAGCAGATTGAGACAATGAACGCAAACTCGCTGACACCCCCTCTCCTGTAGGCCGTCCCTTCCTAAGGCACATTAAATGCTTCCAGGTCTTAATGGCATATTTATCCAAAGCCCCTGGGCATCTGCGCCGTGTCTCCACCTCTTTTTCTGTCTCTTCCATCATCGCAACATCACAAATTACAAGATGTTACATTGTTCCTGACATTTCACAGCTAGCGAAGCTCAAGGCGGTCCCCGCGAAAATCACAGCGAGCTAATAACGCGTTCGCTGTCAGCTTTAGACAAGGCAGGTAGGCACATTAGCCACTCGGAACACATGAAAGATTTCTCCAATAAAGAAATTACAGCCATAATCTGTTTAGTGACAGAGCCGCGGACAGTAATTGTGTCAAATTGAACTCGGCCCCGGGGTGCGTTAGAGCCTCTCCGTTGTACAGGACCCGAGTGGAGACAGCTTTTTATTTATTTTATTTCGTCTGACTGTCAAGACAATGCGATCAGTGCATCTCCTGATTCCTGCATTTAAATCATATCTGCGAATTGTGATTTGCACGGTGGCTTAAAATGTTTTTTAAAGCGAGGTCAAAGGTCGGAGATTTTGTTTGTACTGGGACTGTGGTGATGAAATGTGTTAATAACATTCTCTCTTGTTTACAGTCAGGGTCCCGCTCAGAAGGAGTTCCTCTCCGCTGGGCCGCCTAAGGTACTGACTCGAGTGTACTTCACAACACTTGTTATATACAGTTTATTTTTCTCTACAGGCAATAATAATCTCTCTCTTTCTCTTAGTCTCTGTTCTCTATGCACATAAAGAGAGAAGGTTCCTCATCCGCTTCCTCTCCACGGCCCGCCGATGAGGCTGTTCACTCTGACAGGTACCAGGTGAGAACAGGACACACTGCCATTAAGTACAAGACAGTACAATGAATTAATAGTTTGCACTATGAAGTATAATAGTTTGGTAAAAGGGAGGTTCATATTTGTAGGGATTATTAATTGTGCAATTTATCCAGTGCCTGTCAATCAAAGGTTTGAGACGGCCTTTAGCGAAGTGCTGCCATCTACTGGACTTTCATTGAATTTACAAAAAAATGATATTTAAGAACACTTGCAGTACATACCACCGGTCAAAGGTTTTTGTAAACTTTCTCATTTACTCATTCGTATTTTTCCACAATTTAGAATAATACTAAACTCATCACAATAATACAATAAAACAAAGGGAAGTCTATGGCAAATATATCAGAATTTTGTTGCAACTAAAAAAAGAAAACTCTTTATATTTTAGCACCTTTAGTGTAGTCACATTTTGCCTAGAATTTTCAGAAATGTTTTCTTGTCATTTTATCAAGCGATTAAGTCTTGAGGTCTCGCCCACAGATGCTTTTTAGACAATATTAAAAGAGTTTCTATCTATTCTGAGCTCTTATTGGCTGTTCTTTCTTCATTATTTAGTCAAAGTCATCCATTTCAAAAACATTTGTTATTAAATAAGATGTAACGAAAAAACCTGCAAAATTACATTTATTTCTACGAAACCGATTTCATACATTTAAGCATACACCTTCAAAAACGATAACCGGTAGTGTATGATTATGTTTTGTCAATTCTATCAAGAAAAATTGATGGAGATATGAATGTTGACATTTTCCTTCCCTGCTTTGTTCATTTCAGACATTTTTGCGGGTACGAGCAAACAGGCAAACACGACTTAACGGTATGTTGTGCATTAATTTTATGTCTTTCAATTTTCTATTCTATTAATCATTTCAAGAAAATCTTCATGAAAATTATGCATAGTTGGTTATCAGGTGTTCTTTTAACTCATTTACAGTTGCAAAAGTCATGGGTTCAATCCCAGAGAATTGATCAAAAATGAATACGTGAGTGCACTGTATGTCGCAAGCGTCTACCAAATGCATCAATGTAAATGTAATGGTCAGACATTACTGGCTTTTTAATGTACTGTAAGATTAGCAAAGTAATACAGTATAAAAGCTCTGTCCTGTGAAACATTGTTACTCCATCATGTTGAATCTTCGATCATTTATCAGGACTGTTAATTTTTATGTGGTTTCATTATGAGGAAAGGATGTGTGCTCCGGAGGTTCGGTCTCTCTAATGAATGATCCTCTATTTGTGTTATGGTCAACTTCACTGTGATTGTAAAGGGCTTCCACTGTCCTCTTTGACTCTATTATGAGCTCAGACTCCTAAAGATTAATGTACCCTGACATCATTAGTAGCTCAGCAAAACACACAGAGATTTTAATGGAGTGGTAGAGACCGTTCCACTGTGCTGGATTTACTCCCAATGCGTGCGTGTGTGTGTGAGATGGAGTGCAAAGAAGGGCGTTTTTTATTTGTCTTTATTTTGCAATCAGATAAATAGATCAATCCAATTCTCTGGGTTTCTATTTATCTATAGGAGATAAAGGTCTTATCAGGTTTCTTGTTTGTTTTGCTCCACTGTTTTGAATGAATACTGCACGGTTTTCTATAAAATTGCCAGTACAGAAAATCTAATCAATTTACGCCTTTTATTCTTTGATAAGACCAAACTCAAAAAGAGGACAGTGTCCATCGCATTTGTTCAGAACGGCTGTTTTTTGTTGTGCTCTTATCGACGTTTTCTTTTTTTAACAGCACGCATCGGAAAACTGAAAAGACGGAAAGCGGAGGAAGACCAGGTATGATGGGAATTCAGTTAAGTCTTGCAATCGCGTTTGTACATACGTACCCATAATGCCTGTAGCTCCCCTCGATCTGCTCTCCGCTGCCAGATCACAAAGCATTTGTGATGGCTGGGATTTGATTGGCAGGTGGATGTGACATGGCATTTATTTCAGGCAGATGTCCTATTTAACTCAGTCAGGGCCGGAAGCAACCAAACTATGAACCTGTCAGTTGTTTGTTTTTGTTATTTTTCTGTGTTGTGACCTCATGTGTGTGTGCGTGTGTGTGTGTGCGTGCGTGCGTGCGTGTGTGTGTACTACAGAGAGACGGTCTGAGTGGTATTGAGGATGGCTCTGTGCTGTCAGCCGGCAGTGAGTTTGAATGGGGCGAACCGAGAAGGATACAGATGGTTTCTGTTCTTAGAGGTTTCAGAGGTACAGAACACACATCACAGTAACTATATCACACACCAATACGTACTATATTTATATGTGTGACACTCACAAAAAATCAAGAAAGCATATGAAGAAATGATGGTAATGGATCCGAAAGACACCATGACAACACATGCCAATCAATTTCTTGTTCTTCTGTATCATTTATTGTATTGGCTCAGGTCACTTCCTGTAAATACTGTAATAGCTGTGAACAATTTGCTTTAGGTTTGGTGAGCAGCACACTAAAGGATCACCAGGACAGCGATGCAGATCTGGACGTGGATGGAGATGATACTCTTGAATATGGAAAAGCACAGTATCCTCATTTAAGCTGACAATGCTAAAGTGCATCAATCTTTTATCTATTTGTGTGCATTTAAATGTGAATTAAAGCATTAGAGATGATCCATGTTTCCTCAGCCAACACTCTCAGATACACAGAAGCAGATGTGATTCCTTGTTCAGAAAATCGACACAGAGATGCAGAAGAACGGCAGGCGCTAAGAGGAGTTGTTTTAAAGTATGCACACACACAAACTGGACTTTTTTAGGCTCTTATAGTATGCTTCGTCCTTTGTTTACTCAAAACCTTTTCTTTCCTTTGAAGTGGGGACACAGCCAGCAGGTTATCTCCACTACAAACCAAGCCAGCAAACTCAGGTTAGTTTTTTAATTGTATTATTAGTATTAAATGTATTACCCAACACTTATATTTTGTATGCTTTTTAAGTTAAATATACAGCCGCAGAAAAACTACTAAAACTACTAACAATATTTCTCCTAAATTTCAAATAAAACTATTGTTTCTATTTGCATTTATTTGCAGAAAATAAAACTGGAGAAAAGATGCCCTGCATTTTTTCAGACTTTATTTTCACTTTTAAGCAAAACAACAGTCATATTTATACATGTATTTAGGAAACGTTAAAAATATATTTTTATATGATAACCTCGAGTTTTTTTTCATAGTTTTCATGTGTCTTGTCATTCTGTCTTTCACATTACTGTTGGTGACTTTATGTCACTCCCGAGGTTTGATTTTGTTGAAATTGAACAGACACTGGACTGGAATGATCACAATACATCTAGGAATGCTGATTAATTGAACATTTGGAATAATCACTTAAATGTTTCTGCGGCTTTATATATATATATATATATATATATATATATATATATATATATATATATATAATTATTATTATTTTTTTTTTTTGTTGAAAAGATCTTTTTTTTTGCATGTATGCTTGTTCAGTTATAATAATAATTGTGTTCTTTGTCTATAGAAACTCCAACTACCAGTAATGAAGAGTTTGACAATACAAGCACAACATCTCTAAGAACCTGTAAGAACAGCGAGTTAGAGACGTAAGTGTTTTATTGGATATGTGTTTTAAAAATAAATCAGCTCTTCTTCACAACCAACCATACAACGGTTTTACTCATGCGCTGTAGATACATTTAGCTATGGTGCTTGGATGGAACAAAGAGGTTTGACTCTCTTTCTTGAAGAGATTTCTACAAGATTGTGATACAAGGGCTTTTAAACCCTGTTGGAAAAAAGGATTTGAACTTCTTTTTAGGCATTTTGTGCAACTGAGGTCAAGTTTGCGCATGAAAGGACACGTGAGGAATTATATGTGGCTGACTCATTCAATAACAATGTCACAAATCAATGCTTTCTCAGGAGGGGCCGCGTTTTGGCAGCTCCACCGAAGCGTGCGTGACATATGTTTTGGGGTGAATCATTAATCAGCTTGATGGATCCATTTATCAGTCGGGGAGAATCAGATTGCAGGGGAACTATGAAATTATTTTACATGATTGTAATTTGTAGATATTTGTATGCCCACCTACAGGTTAGAGAGATCATTGGCATTTAAATAACATGGAATAACATCTCTTAAACACTGAAAAGGATAATTCACCCAAAAAAATCTTTCATCATTTATTCACCTTCATGTCATTTTAATTCTGTATGATTTTCTTCTGCAGAACACAAAAGAAGATATTTTGAAGAACGTTGCTAACCAAACAACATTTGACTTCTATTGTATGAACACAAAACACGGAGACATTTCTCAAAATATCATTTTTGACAGAATTTCTGTTTTTGGTGAATTATCCCTTTAATATTAATGCGTGAACCACAAATACTGTATATGTCCCATTCCAGAATACATTTCAAGTAGAAGAAAATAACAAAATTCCATATATAATTGCATTTATAATAATTTTTTTGATTGGGCATCATTCTCAATATTTTTTTATAATATTTACACATAATCTGTCACCATTGTGCGATGGGTATTTAGCCTGAGGATGAGGCCAGTAATTTTATATTTCCACCCGACATCCACGCGAAAAAACCCCCGGCATTCATTATGCTTATATTTGGCAACTATTACATGAGGCATTTTTGATGGATCACTTAAACCTCCTGCTGTCATAGTTCAATTCCTGAGAGCTGATTAAATGGGGATGTGTTGGCCGGGATGTAGCTGCCGGGGATTAGGGGGCTCTGAGCGAGTGTTATTTAATTGTGGTGAAGTGGAAACACTCGAGTGAGAAAGAGTTAGTGAGGCAGGAAGAAAGAGCGTTTCTGACAAATGACAGTCTGCCGCGGGGCGCCCGCAGCTCGGCCCTGTGTGGACACGCTAATAAAGCAATTACACCGGGACAATGTTTGCACACTTTAGTGGCTCCTATGTCCCTCACTTGCTGCGGGCCGATGCGCGTGGACATTTACTTTATCATATGCTAACATTTTTATTTTATTTATAACCCCCTAAAGAATGCAAAATCACACATGACATCTCTTTAATATCTCAATTATTAGTTTTTGCCTACCAATCTGAAAAGTGCATATACTACTGTACAGAGACTGTACAATAGAATTGAGAAATTAATTTTGTTTCTGAATGCATGCGATTTGATGATCCTATCTCTCTTGTGATTTCTCATCATGTGTTATTTAGAATTCATAACATGTGGCCTTCAGCAACAGAGCCATGAGCATGCTGTGACATCATAATGAATCTCTGATGGATCTCGTCTCTGTTTGGTTTTTAGTGTATCTGATGACCCCTCCCTCGGAACGCTTGAGGCACTAAAAACACGAATCAGAGATCTGGAGAAGCAGCTCACGCGAGGTGACAGATTCAAGTGTCTCATCTGTATGGTGAGTTTGGCCTGACTATTCAAAAGTAAATCTGAGAGTAAAGTCTCACTTCATTCTCACTGCATTTGGCATTATACTGTACATTTGTTTCTAAGTATCTACAATCCCTGGGATCAAACCCATGACCTTGCCATTACTAGCGTCATGCTTTAACCACTGAGCTACAGGAAAGCTTAAAGCTCAGTATGTGAAGAAACCAAAACTTTGCAACTGATGTAAATGTGTTCCACCAGGATTTTCAACCTGAGGGTCTACGGGGCAAATACAGTATCAAAATATAGCAATTTTTTCTTTCAAAATATATTTCTGAATGTTATTCACGTGGCGTATAGTTTTTGTACACTTTGTTACTTTACATGTTTGTTTAAATACATAAATCATCAGCCATAGATAGAAACCTTGAGACTGAATTGTGTAAAATTATATCTTTCTATATAATCTGTAGGATTCATACACCGTTCCTCTGACGTCTATCCAGTGCTGGCATGTCCACTGTGAGGAATGCTGGCTTCGCACTCTGGTGAGATGAACCTGTATTCTGCATTTATTATGTACCAGGTTTTCAGTAAAGCATGTGTATGAAAATAAAACGATCCACATATGTCTGTATGTTCACTTAAGCGGTTAACTCTTCTGCTGTTTAAAACCTGTACAAGACTTTATCGTCTGTGGAACACAAAGGAAGATGTTTTGGAAAAATGTGGCAGTGGTTTTGTGTCCATACAATGTAAGGTTACCAACATTCTTCAAAATATCTTCTTTTGTGTTCTTCAAAAAGTTAATAATAAAAAAACGATTTTCATTTTATGCGAACTTATAACTCTTAAAGAGCGAGGATGATTTTTGGTGTGTTTAACTTTCACTGTTATCTCTCACAGGGAGCAAAAAAGCTTTGCCCACAGTGCAACACCATCACCTCACCTGGAGACCTGAGACGAGTGTATTTGTGATGGACCCCTGATCAGTTATGGGTGTCTTGTCATCTGCCTGTTTGCACTCCACACAGACTGTGACCGAACAGAGCCCTTCTGGGCAGATGCAGTGCTTATTGCCCCACAGAGGAATGAATGCTGAGACTGTTGGAACGCAGTAAGATGAAGACCACTGTGAGCAGTTTTCATTTCTTGATGAAATGGTTTTATGGTATAAATCTTCACAAATGTTGTGTTGTAACAGTATTGTAAGGATGGTTCAAGTGATCACAGAATGGTGGTGTTTCTGTAATATGTACATATAGTATGTATGTTTTAACCTTTAATAAAATATTGTTTTTAAGTTATTCTCAGATGTAAAGCAATCTGTCTGATAGTTTTGTGAATGTTTTGAGAAAACACTGAAGTTTTTTTTTATATTAAAACTAGCAGAAATGGTAAAGAGAGAGAATCCTGTACATAAATCTTTTTGTGACTGTATGGTTTTCACTTTACAAAACGGGATGGGATTTTTTAGTTATGGATAACTGATCTTATTTTGCCTTTGAGGTGATGTAATGTTTATATAGTGTATTTGTTTATCTCATATTTTTGTTTCTTTAATGATCCCATTATGCTAAGCATGCTAAAACGACAAAGTTTACTTTTCAGTTCAAATTAATAGTACTTTATTTGCATATTGTGCATAGTTACAATATTGCCAAATCATTTTACATACAATAAAACAAGTAATGATGAAATATATAGAGCGAGAGATTGACAAATTTATCATTTTGGCAAAATGCATAAACAGATATTCTAACTTGAAGTTGTTCTCTTTATATTTTCTACATTTTGTTGCTTTACTCCAACTTGCTTTTAAACAAAGATGGTTTTGTAGATCTGTCTTCTTTCCTGGAATGAATTGCATTGATGTTTAACCCTGACAGGTGATTGACAGCTTGCTGTTGTAGTAATACTTGATTGATCTCTTCTTATTCTTCCACATTTGTGACTTTAAGATCAAAACTAACAGAAGAGGAGTTCAGTTTCCTTTAGTGGTATTTTAGCAATAGTTTTATTACTGTCTAGACTCTCTAGTCCAGTTACAACAAGTAACTGAAAAACCGTGAAGCACTTTTGATAGTTATCTGATAATAAATAGACTGAAACATAAAACCAGCTTTATTGTATGATGATGTATTTTGTACAGACTCATCTGTTTTTCTTTGACAAAAAAATAAATGAAATTGTTGTCAAACAAAGAAATGTTGTTGTCGCAATAGTTGATCACATTGCTGTTGTTTCCTAACATCATCAGCCCGGTTTGTTTCACCTGCAGTAATAACATGGATGACTCAGGTTCATGTCCTGGATTTAGGTTGGTGTAGGATTAGGGCAGTCCTGTGCTGGTCAGGGTGATAGTGGGTCACTTAATCCTTCTAATGCAAAGTTACGTGATTCATTGGTTTCAACTAACATGCATTTTAAGATTTTTCCTCATATTGTATAAAAAAACTTTGAGCTTCAGCACCCCTGTGGTGAATGTGTTCAGATTCTTTAGTGCTTAGTTTAAATTAAATTTTATCTATCTGTCAATTTTGCAGTAACCCCACTTAATATATCACAGTTTATTTCTCAGTATGTGCAAAAGATTGACTGTAAAGTAAATCCATGCATGCTGATTTAAACCCTTACATCTAAATGTTTGCCTTTGCATTACACAGAAATAACTTTTGACTTAAAATATATTGACATTTAGGGTATTGTTTAATGTGCAACAGGCCTACTCAGGGTATTTTTGTAAAAATAAATGATGTATGAATTCTAAAATGCCCTTACGTCTAAACTACATCAAAAGTCTTGACTATTGAACTTTTCACTATGGTTGCCCAGAATGGCTTTTTAAAGCCTTATGTATTTCAGATATTGACCTGCAGTTTGATTGGCTGGAGTGAATGGAGGCGGTAGTAATCGGTCCTGGCAGTAAGCTGAACGAGTCAGTGAGTAAGAAACACACAAACATTGACATACATCCACTGTTCATCATCTAACCTACACATCACAGAGAAGGTAAGACATTTATTTTTAATGTCACATTATCTCTCTTTAATTTTTATGGCATACAGTGTTAACATTTGTGATTTATTCTGACGTGAATTACAAGGCACCAGGTCAAACTACACATCATGTATGTCTTAAGCATGCATGCAATGTGATCAATTCGAATGAACTTTGTGATCCATTTTGAAATGCTGAAAACATATAGTGTTGTTTTTAAATGATGCAAAATCAAACATAAAGACATGTATTTGATATTTGTTCTAATATAATATTTATTTAATTTGATAAATACTAAATCATTTAATGTATCTTTATTATGTATTTAATCATAATATAAATAAATAAATGTCAAGATCATTTAAAAATTATATAACAGAATAGCAGATAACAGAATAAATGTGTTTGCAGTTTGCTGTATTATTCCAGTGTATTTCAAACATTGTATAAAACATTAAGACATCACGTCGCAGTGTCTTTGTCATTTGACTTATGTTGGGTAATCCTCTTTATTGGCCTAACTTTACCTCTTTAAGACGTTTTAATTGCACTTGAGATAAAGATGTCCCTCACTTTGGAAATCCTGCCTGAAAAACTGTTATGTTATAAAAAACACAAATTAATGGATATTTAGAATGTAAATGTTGCATCCGTTTTTTGTTCTTGCTTAGGTCATTTTTACCATTAACATGTCCCAAACTACTTTATACATACCCAAGACTGCACGCTGTTTTTTAAACATCTACCTCAGACCTCAGAAAAATGATTAAAAAATCATTTTCATATGCCTTGTTCTCCATTACAAGACCCGATCTACAGACCTTAAAACAGAATGACTAATGCCCGGATCAGAGGATTATCTCCTGAGCTTCTCTCTTGAAGAGACGCAGACACGCGATAGGCTCAGTGTCTGCTCATATGACCTTCAGTAGCTTATGGCTCTTTCCTTCCAGTGTTATCTGACCGATCAAGGCAATGCATTAGTCAATGTAATTCATGAGGTGTTTTACGTACACTTTAACAAACAAATGCATCTGTTTTAATTCTCCTCACAGAGATGTCAGGACCTCGACCTGTAGTTCTGAGCGGCCCGTCAGGAGCCGGAAAAAGCACCCTGTTAAAGAGACTGATGAAGGAATATGAAGGAGTTTTTGGATTTAGCGTCTCCCGTACGTAGCCTTACAGATAAATAAACAAATAGTTGCACGATTAACCAAATAACAAGAACTCTAAATAGTTTGATAACTTTGTCTGGCAGACACCACCAGAAATCCTCGACCAGGTGAAGAAAATGGAAAAGGTAGGGCAGGATCTCCCACATCACATTTATACCTCACATAACAGATTACTTCAGATATGATTTTGCACGAGTAAAAAAGAGACTACGAGTAAATAACATGAATAAACATAAATGCCCACAGAACAGAAAGTGAGTAAGAGAGAGAGACTTCATTGGATGCCCAATTTTCCACTTATGTTTCCTTCCAGTTTAAAATCACCTCACTTCATACATTAGTTCAGCCGCTTCTTACTCCCAAGTGAACTGTATAGATTTATTTCCAAATATTTCGCGTTCACGTTTCACAGGGGTCAATTTCTCTTTTTTCCCCACTGTGCCTTTGTTGTTTCCTCCGTAGGGCTGAATTGTCTCCCAATGCTTCTGGGGGCTACATTACTTCCTGTAGCAGACGTCCTAACCTCTGACACGTCTAAAGGTGTAAATTTGGTTTCCACTATTGGTCGTAATTGGTTCTTTCTGATTATTCGCATATTTCATGTGATGAGAGAGTAATGGGGGTTACTTTCATCTTCCTCAGGACTGAAGCTTAGTAAATGAATTACATTTCAGGCCATAATCACACAGATTTCATTGTTTTCTCTTTGACGCGAATGCTGGTGTGCACTTTGGAGTAAAAAGCTTTTGAAAATAGCCCCCTAGTGATTTTCTGTGTAATCTGAATGTGAAACCCACTGGGACATCACTCCCCCCAAAACCCAAATACCCCGAGACAAATCATTAGCATCACAACATCATGAAGTTGCCATTCAGAGCCTTAAAATGACATTACAATTCGTTCTGGAACGTTCTGGAATTCCTAATTGACACAAAAGCACAAGAACATTTTTTTAACGTTGGAATAGACTTTAATATTTAATATGCTTATGAATTACGACAACCATCTGTTTAATTTCAGTGTCTTGTAATTCTGTTTTTCTTTCTTTTTCCTTTCTTTTATAAATAGAACTGTACTGCTGACAGTTGTTATGCTAATGGATGTCTACCTTGCACTGTTTTCATGGATGATGTCAGTGCCCTCCTGTAGTTTCGGTTGTGAATTTGTCTTGCGTTGTCTGCAGAACCACTAGCATCCCGCTTTAGATCCCCTCCGATGTGCTGTTGTGCAGTTATAAAGTCACCTGGCATAATATATATAACCTGGCATAATATAGGTTAGTTATTTAATTTAAATTAAAGGGGCAGATTTTGTATCTGTGATTGTAAATGTAATTGTAAATGTGAGTTTAGAATTATTTTAGTATTGTATGCCAGATAGAACCAAAAAAGCTTTTTAGAAATAGAAATTCTGAAACAAACATGCCCTCTGCTGTGATGCTTTAAGCTTAAACTGTGTCATTTTTTATCAGTCAGAATTGGCTTGGTTTTATCATTAACCTTCATTTGTTTTCTCCTCAACCTAGATTATCACTTTGTAACCAGAGTGAATATGCAAGAGGGAATAGACAATGGCGACTTCATTGAGAATGCAGAGTTTTCTGGAAACATGTATGGAACCAGGTTAGTTTCATTTCTGCTCTTTATAATGACCTTGGAATATCACTTTAGATTTGAAAGAAAAATATGTTTTGGTTATAAAACAGAAAATAAAACATGTTTGCTTATCAAACTTGTTGTGATAGTAAATCATCTATAGAGGACGTTCAGGCACAAAACCTCATCTGCATCCTGGATGTTGACATACAAGGTGTGAATAACATCAAGAAGACGGATCTAAATCCTATCTATATCTCCATCCAGCCACCTTCAATGGAGATCTTGGTAAGTAGATCGAGTCATGACAATTTGAGTTGAATTAAATTGCTAATGTTCTGTTCAAAAACTACAACCAAAATGATAATGTATAATTATAATATATATATATATATATATATATATATATATATATATAATATAATATATATATATTCAAAAACTACTTCTTTAACTTGGGCTCTTGGGTTGGCTGATGGCATGGTTAACCGGATTTGTAACGTTTGATCGCCCGAATTAGAATTCTCTTTTATATGCAGGAAAAGCGTCTGCAGGACAGACAAACAGAGACAGAGGAAAGTCTACAAAAGCGTCTTGAGGCAGCGAGGATTGATATGGAACTGAGTAAGTCATTTGTGTTTAACACTGTGCTTCTCATTTTTTTATATCAAGGCATCCCATAAAATGTTAAGTCTCAATAACAGTATTAAATTCTACCAACTATAAAAGATGTATATTCATTATAAGAGTAACCAAACACTAAGACATTGATTTTTAGTTTTGACGATTATTTTATTGCTAGTTTTGACTTGATCTTAAGGGTTCCTTGGAAGTTTGTTGAGGCCCTCTAGTGGCTTAGGAAACACTGGCTTAAAGGAAGAAGATTTTTTTCTTCACTGTCATTTTCTCGTCTGTAGGTAAAGAACCTGGAGTTTTTGACCTTGTTATTATTAATGATGACTTGGAAGAGGCCTATGAGAAACTCAAAAGTGTTCTTATTGAGGTAGGTTTTTTTGTTGTCTTCAAAATAAATACAAAAGATAACATAACATCTGAACGTTATTTGTTTTTCTTCTTTCAAAAAGGAAATTGAGAAGGTGCAAGATTCCAAGAAATAAGAAGGAACTACTGTGTTTACTTTTCTACTCGACAGCACAGGACATGAAGCCTTTAACCGTACTGTGTCATCACAGTGTTGGTTCTCATGTCAGACATTAAAACTTTATTCACTTCAATGTTAAAATTCAGGTGCAATGAACGTTGGTTGAACAATCTACAGTATGCATATTTACATTTACATATACACATTTGGCAGACGCTATTATCCAAAGCGACTTACATGACATTATACATTTGTTTCTGAGTATGTGCAATCCCTGGGATCGAACCCATGACTTTGGCGTTGCTAGCGCCATGCTCTAACCACTGAGCTTACAGGATAGTATATATGTTGAAAACACCTCACATTCGCACACTGACTTTTTTTGCACATTGAACAATAAGGGAGAAAACTATTGTCACCCAGAATGAAAGTTATAGAATATAATATAATATAATTTATCACCAGGCTGTCACTTTCCCAAAGTGGTTGATAAATAAACAACTGTATGCAATATGTGTGATCTTTGTAGTGAGTTAAGTAAGATTTACATTTTTAAATCTATTTTTTTTTTTAAATGCTTAGATAATAGGCTAATGGTACATCCCTCATGCTTGTGAATGAATATCTCAAATATAAAAATGTTATTTTTTTGCTTAGCGCAAATAAAACAAAACCAAGATTACATTTGTCTGCTTTCTTTCTTTCAGCAAATTTCACGTTAAAAATAAACAATATATTATGAATAACTGAATCACACTAAAAAACACAAGATATTAGTGTTGGGGTAAAAATGTAGTTAGACAAACTACCCATCTGAAAAGGTAGTTAGCTACTACAAATTATAAAATAGCTAGCTACATTGAAACTACTTTTTTTTTTACTTTTTTTACTATGCCACTGTATACCACATTAAAATACTATACTTTAGTATTTACTGTATAGGTTATGTAGTAAATTCCTACATGCTGTGTGACTTTGAATCTTAGCAAAGTATACTACAGAATTTATTACAGTTTATCAATTCACTGACAAAACTGATCTTCCTGTTTCCATCAGGACTGCTGGATCAATTTCACAATTCAAAAAACAGCTGAAGACCCACCTCTTCCATGAGCACTTAACTGTTTAAAAAAAAAAAAATTCTACCTCTATTTTTCCTTTTCTAATGTTCTCTATATACTTGCTTATACTATCTTGACGTTGTATTTGAAACCTTGTATTACTAGCACCTCTCGTGAATATTGCTTACTTAGACGAATCGCTTGCTGTTTTTCTCAATTGTAAGTCGCTTTGGATAAAAGCGTCTGCCAAATGAATAAATGTAAATGTAAATGTAAATGTAAAATACTGTAGTGTACATTAACAAAGTGTAGTAAATGTACTATACTACATTTTACTAGTTTAATGTATTATAGTAGGCTAAATATTAAATATGCTACAGTATTTCTTCCATGTGGGACATCACAAATACTTGAAATAAAAGAAAAAATACTTTTTTTTCTCCAACATCCTGGAGGCTACGTCCTTAATGTAACCATTAGATAATGTGTTCATTGTTCTCAATGAACAATATAGCCTAAATGCACATAGAGGGCGATAATGAACAATTTTAACAAGAATGTATAGCCTACTATTTGTGAAGTAGCCGATTTAACTACTGGATAAGCTACAATGTTTAAAAAGTAATTTACTTAAACTATAGTCAAGCTACTGAAAAATGTAGTTAGTAGCTTCGCTACATTTTTAACTAGTAACAGTTACAGTAGTAAAATCATGGTTATTTTTCTGAAGGGCTTTTTCCAAGCCCTGTCACCTTGGCGACCGCAAACAACGACAAGCGGAAACGGATGTCGCTGGCTCCCGGTAAACAAATCTGGAAAAGTATTATTAAAAGTGATAAGTTTGATTTGTGAACCAACTTAAATTTGTTTTTGGTTGTATGGAATTAAGCTATACGATTCTTCCGCTGATTAATGATTAATTCACGTTTTATTAATGTGAAATCGTATTTAATATAATTTAAATAATAATAATATGCTTTGGTAATAAAGTAGCCTATGTATTGTTGTGTGAAGTCTCTGTTTCAGTGATGTTTAGCAGTAAGGAGAAAGCAGCCATCAGTCAGGTGATGTGTTTTCTCCGCGAGTGGGATCAGGGCAATAAGACCGTACGAGCGCGGATGCTGAGTGACTTTTTAACTAAGAACACCGGAAAAACTTTTCATGAACTCGAGTTCGAGTTTGCTCAAGTTTCCAGCTTGTTCCTTGCTCGACTCACTGCCTGGATGAGACTAACGTATCCATACTTTTTGTCACACTAACAATCCTGTTTATATGACTTAAATGCAACCATTTGAACTGGATACCTTCTTTACATGTTGTGCTTCCAGATACATGTTTGGAACATGTCTAAACCATCAGCTCAGAGCCCTGGATGTCTTCCTCTCTGCCAACAGCACGTAAAACGGATGCTATAAAATGCAATATCATTTTAAAACCCTATGTCAACATCTTTAACATTTTTAAAAAATAAGAAGATTTGACTCAAAGACTTTTTGTTTCAGTCATCAGTACCTGATGGAATTTTTGGAGATGGGTGGAGTTTTGACTCTTCTTGAGATTCTGGGGCAAGAGAACCTCAAAGATGAGGATAAAACCGAAGCCCTTCACTTGCTCCAGATCATCGCCAACGCGGGTCCAAAATACAAAGAGCTTATCTGTGAAAGCTACGGTACTTCCACAACAACATAATAAAATGCGACAGCTCTTTTTCTTTTTAATTTTGTATATAAGTAAAATTCCAGGAAATGGAAGTTTGCAAATGATGAAGTCGAGTTCTGACAACCTTATACGCAGACACATACGCAGTATACATTGACCCAAGAACTGAATTCAGTCCTCACATGTGTTCTTTGATTGGCAGGTGTGAAGGCCGTAGCTGAATGTTTGGCCGTGTCTCAGGCAGAGGTGACTCAGGAGACAGCCACCACCCTGCTCGAGTCCTTGGCCCATGGAAACTCCAAATATCAGAACCAGGTGTACAAGGGCCTGATCGCCCTGATGACCTGCACCTCCCCAAGAGCACAGAAATTTGTCTTGAAGACCCTACGCATAGTGCAGGTACAACAATGCTGTCAGATTACAAATAATGCGTATGACGTAATATCAAATTTTTTGAATAAGCATAATCTATTTCTTTCTTTCAGCCCATTGTAAAAACAGCTCATCATAACATAGTGGAACCTCTACTGAGTCTGCTGAAGTCCCTCCATTTAGAAGTGCAATATGAAGGTAAGTGCACAAAATTTTCCT
The DNA here is from genome assembly GCA_026939265.1 of Oreonectes daqikongensis. Classification (NCBI taxonomy): domain Eukaryota; kingdom Metazoa; phylum Chordata; class Actinopteri; order Cypriniformes; family Nemacheilidae; genus Oreonectes; species Oreonectes daqikongensis. Next base: position 3,087,216 of record JAOTQM010000117.1, read on the forward strand.
TAAGGCTTAAATTCATACAGATTTGACCAGTGACCAGGTCTTGGTTCTATACGCTACATTTACATTACATTTAGGCAATTAGCAAACCAAATAGTCTTCCAAAAAGTACAGAAAATAATAAAGCATATTTGTAATTGTTGATAATTGCAATGTGTAATGTAAAGTGTTTTTACACAAGTTTTATATTTTGTCCACAGCCACAGAACTGATAACAGAGCTTATGAGATATGAGGTGAAATCTGCATTGCTCAGGGGTCTGGTGGCTCTTCTCAAACCAAACAAACAGGGAATCTCCAAACACAAGATTCAGGAGGGTGTGATCTGATTTTTTTATTAATATAATTGAAAAAAACACTAAGTATACCAAGTTAATTTAAGTAAGGATACATAAGCAAAATTCAAGTAAAATTTCATTGTACTTTATGTAGTATGTACTAGTTTGAATGATCAGTCAACTTTTAAGTATAACAATAGTTAACATTGAGTACACAACTAGTTTACAACTATGCTTTTCTGGAATGTATGTAAAAATATACTTGTGTTTAGTTTGAATGAACTATACTAAGAAAGAATGTATTTCAACAACTCCTTAATTTTTACTTTTTGAACAAACTTGAGTTTTCCTAAACTTTTCCATATTAATAATTTATTTACCCGAGACATAAACTTTTGGAGTATACCAGAAGAATGTTTAATGTCAAGTATCTGAAATTCAGTGAAAACAGTTCAGTTGTTTTGTCAGATCCAGAGATGGACAAAATCCCAAACCCTGTGTTCCTCCAGCAAGCAGCTGCTGCCAGAAACATCAGGTAAAATCAATAACATTAAAGGACATACATTCAAGATAACTGAATGCAAAATATATTAACAGCTGTTACTTAATTATGACATCCTTCTTGAGTTTGTAAGAGATATGCTGGTGTATGTCTTCGTGATGTTACAGGATTCTGACACAGAGCAGTGAGGAGATATCTAAAGATCTTCTGTCTCTCAGAGTTATCCATCACTTACTGTATGCTATGGGTAATCCGGAACATCCAGATGCCCAGAGACAAGCAAGCCTGGCTTTAGAGGTACAGTAAAACAACCACACACTTAACATGAATAGATTATTCTGCTTATTCTTCAAACAAGCATAAATCTATGGTTTTAAAATGCATTGTCTGTTTAGCATTTCGTGCGCATGTATCCAGTGGTGGAGGAGCATGTACGCAGTGCAATGGGCACCACAATGTTTGAATCTTTTATGGTGAGGTCATTTTCTGTTTGCCTCTATACATCATTAAACATAATGTTTTTCATGTTTATTTATGGCTTAAAAAGGTGTTTTATATATTGTTTACAGAACAATGCAGAGTGTCTACATTTGAACATGAATGAGATACAGGCTGACATTTTGCTGTCAAATAACACAAATGTTTCATGTGGTGAGTTTAAAAAGTAAACCTGAGGTTTGCTTCATCGTGTAAAATTAGTCATTTTTTCCATCATTTCATTGTCTTCAGTTCTCGAGGAGCAGAATTCAGATCCTTAAACACTGCTGGAGACAGGATACATACATACAAGGAGATTGAAGACCATTATTTTTGGCAGCTATTGTTGTTTTTATAAAAAAGAATAAAAGTGAGAATTTGCAAAAAACATCTCATACATTTATGACTCGGTATAATACTGTGGTGACGAAAGAAAGAATAAAGACTAAGAACAATTCATAAGCAGGACAATGGTATAAAAAGATTACAAAATATTATTCATACCATCATAGGATTTAAAGGGATAGGTCACTAAAATATTCTGTCATCATTTACTCACCATCTTGTCATTTCAAACCTGTATACATTTCTTTGTTCTGCTGAACACAAAGGAAGAAATTTGGAAGAATGTTAGTAACCAAACAGACCCCCCCCCCTATTTATTGCCATAGTAGGGAAAATAAATACTATGAGAGTCAATAGGGGGTGAGAGCTGTTTATTTTTGGGTGAACTATCCCTTATACACGTCATTATTAATTTGCTTTGACGGGCACGTTGCGTGCTCCGCAATTGGTTCTTTTACGCCCCGCCCCCAGGAAGTGAAACAAACGCGGGAGAAGTGTCATGTGCTGCATGTTATCACAACAAGATTCCGTCCATACATTATGTACAATACACATTGACATTTGATCGGAATACAAACCACGGGAACCATGTCGGTTTATTCTTCCTTTGAGTAAATGAGTGCGAATTATGTAGCGTTCACTTTAATACCCTACCCGTCCTTAAACATAAATAACAGATCCGCTGCCATGAGCAGATTGAGATCTGCGATGATGAAGGGCAAAAGTGTGGTTTTAGAGAATACCGAGGTGATCAAATGCAGCAATAAAAAGAAAACGAAAGCTACCATCAAAGAAGGTGAGTGCTTGTTGGGATATCGTTTTGTGAAGACTTTACTTTGAATTAAGTTTGATTCGCGTTTTAATTTCATCCAGAGGAAGAATCTCTATCACCCTCATATCACTTTTTTAATGATCCATCTGAAATTTCTGCCTACCGATCTGACCTGCTGCACTGGTATGACCAAAACAAAAGAGACCTGCCGTGGAGAACACTGGTAAACACATGCTGACTTCAAGAATAATATTTTAATCATTTTACAGGTTTAAAAATAGCATACATCTCATAAATTTCTTTATTCATCATCATTCATACAGGCCATGACAGAACCAGATGTTAATATCAGGACATATGCAGGTAAGAAACTACTTTAAAAGTCATGTTTAGAACATGAATTCTGATTTCTCATAAAGCGTATTTTTCCTCAAACAATTTTTTTAGTGTGGGTCTCAGAAGTCATGTTACAGCAGACTCAAGTTGCCACTGTGATCGACTACTATAACAAGTGGATGAATGTACGTAAGATATTTGGTTTCATTTTACAGAAGGTTTGCACTGCCAACATTTTTTTATATGAGCTTCTATGTCTTTGTTTTAGAGATGGCCGACTGTGGAAAAACTTGCTGCAGCTACATTAGAGGTAATAGTTGCATTCACATCACATGGCTAAAAAAATAGAAGACATCATATATATTGAGTTCGATCATAGTTGAGTTTTGGTGTCTCCCAACAGGAGGTGAATCAAATGTGGGCGGGTCTTGGATACTACTCTCGGGGACGCAGGCTACATGAAGGAGCAAAGAAAGTAGGCTTTATGATAAAACTAAAACCGTGTCTTATTAAATGTTGTTAAACTCACAGATCAGTCCACATAAACCTTGCAGTCTAAAGGTAGTTTGACATTTTTGGCATGATTTCTTCAAACAGGTGGTATCGGAGCTAAATGGACAGATGCCAAGGACCACAGAGGGACTTTTGAAACTGCTTCCAGGGGTGGGACGTTACACAGCGGGGGCAATTGGCTCTATAGCACTTGGACGGGTAACTATCATCACATACAATTAGGTTTATAGTTGTATTCATTTTTCCATCATTAAAGTGTTTTTTGTTGTCCAGGTCACAGGTGCAGTTGATGGAAATGTCATCCGAGTTCTCTGCCGTGTTCGGGCCATAGGAGCAGACAGCACCGGTCCTGCAGTTACGGAGGCTTTGTGGTACTCCATCACGGATTAATATTATTAAGCGTTTGGCACCATTTGCTAATACTAACATGTTATTGGGTCTGTTTTAGGAAAATTGCAAATACAATCGTGGACGCTGAGAAACCTGGGGATTTTAATCAGGCGATGATGGAGTTAGGTGCCAGAGTTTGTACCCCGAAATCCCCTCTTTGCAACCAATGCCCCATTCAGACCCATTGCCATGCATTTAGGAAGGTATTACTGAGCAGCTCTCACCAATATAGTTGCTTCTAAAACCTATCATATTAAATATCATGCCTCCTTGTAGGTAAGCATTAAGCAAGAGAAAGACTCTAAAAGACTTCAAAGTAAACTGGCCTCAAAGCTCAATACCTCGGTTCCTGACATAGAAAATTGTTGTAAGTTCATTCTGTAAAAGTCTTGCAAGTATATTCGACATTTCTGCATACCTCACAAATAAAATTCACTGCATTCGCTGACAGCAGCTGCCGGCAGTTGTAACTTGTGTCTGTCAGAAGACTGGGACTCCCAACTAGGGGTGCAGAATTATCCAAGAAAGCCTGTCAAAAAGGCTCCACGTGTGGAGAAAACCCTAACCTGCATAGTACAACGTCAAAGAGGAGAGGAGGTAGAATATCTGTTAACTCAAAGACCAAGCAAAGGTAAGACTTGCAGAATAGTTTTGACTGCCATTAAAATGAGAAAATCATTCATTTGTCTTTCTCATTTGCAGGACTCTTGGCAGGTATGTGGGAGCTACCCAGCGTGGTCCTTGAGTCTGACCTCTCCGAGAATAAACGCAGAGGCTTGTTATGTACCACGATGCAAAGATTTCTGGAAACATCACTGGATACAGACTCCTTTCAGTTTGTTGGAGAAGTACGTATTTTTGGGTTCAGATGAGAGACGTTTTGCATTTCTGTTCATCACTTGATATCTATGTTCTCTGTCAGGTGGTTCATATTTTCTCCCACATCCATCAAACATACATAGTGTTTTCCGTCTGTGTATCTGACTGCTCAGAGAAGGAACAAGAGCAGAAAACATGCTGGCTTACTAAATCTGCCCTGCAGGGGGCAGCTGTATCCACAGGACTGAAAAAGGTGACACAGTCAGACCGAACTAAAGTGCTGTGATACTGTCCTTTATCTCATGTTATGATTTCTCATATTTAATTACACAGGTTATGAAACTTTATGAATCCGCAAGCAATATAAACAGCAGGGTAAGATAAATCTGTTGCTGAAATTGCATTGTTAGGTGTTTTGGGGTTATAGTTTTGTTTTATATATTATTGATTTTAAAGTTGTGATACTATTCTGACATTTCTCACTGTCTTCTAGGATACAAAGAGAAAAATGAGCTCTGGGGTTAATATAGAGAAGCAGTCTATCAAAAAGAAAAAACTGAAGGATGGAGGACCTAAACAACTTTGTCTCAGTAAATTATTTTCTACCTCAGCAGCCAAAACTAAAAGCAAAAACACATGACAAATGCTGGTTTCTTGTGGTGTTTAATGTTTTATATGTGGTCATCGTGTGTATATATTTTGGGGAGAATCACCACAATTATTCTTTTATATAAATTTTTATATGGTTAATTCATTATTAAATTCGTTTTGAATGGCCAATAATTGTATAAAATATCTGTTTTAAAAACATTGCTTGAGTTTTTATTGCATGCATGTTCTTTTGTACTGTAAATTGACTTTTTGCCATTGGGTATTGTTTATATTTAGTATTTTACTTGGTCTGTGCTTTATTCTTTTGTATTTTCTTGTGTTTGTTGCCCCTGCTGTCTTGTCTATTCAAATATTGAATTACAAATGACAATAAAAAATCTTAAATCCTAAGAACTGTGATCAACATTTCTAGAAAATATTTATACGTAAACATATACCGTTTATTATTCTTATTGAACAGCTTTCAGGCATAAAGCATGAATTGAGTAACCATTGTATTTTACCTCAATGCCTTGACAAGTATTACAACTCTGCCCTCTACTAACGTTCCTTACACAACACTGCCTCGTCAAAATAAAAGTCAGGAAATTAAAAAAAAAAAAGGAAATGACTTATTTATTCAAATTATAAAAGACTGTACATCCTTAAAACGGATATAAATTAAGTCCATGACATGTGTGTTTGTTGTTTAATTCTTGGTATTTTTTTTAATTTTTTATACAAAACTACGTTGGGACTTTTACCTGCGACCTGGTAGTTACAAAATTGGGTGTCGCCCAAATGAGTTTCCTTTAAAAGGTTTTTCAAAAATACACGACAGGTGATGATAACCTTCTTTAACGATTCAAAGCATTTTAGTGCAAGTTCAAAGTCCACACAACAGAGATAAAAACGATTCAATCGATTGATCTAAATCACACTACGATACGTTTCTACTTTTCTTAGGTAAGTTAAATGAAATATTAATGTGAAATTGCAAACTGACTTCACCTTACTAAGTATTCCGGCGATACAATGAAGTTGCACTTACAGTCATTTCGCATTTGTATGAACACATTGCAAAATAGCTCATATCGTAGTTTGTAAAGTAGATATCTCTGAGTTTATTTTGACATGTAACGTTATCTACAGTAAATAGCAGAATTGTTTTAAATGGACTCAGCATGGCAGAGGGTGGAATCCATGCATCGCTGGATTTTGGAGAATGGGGGTGCGTGTGTTTCATTTCGTTTCATTCATTCAATGTTATAACCAGGATGTGTTATACAAAACTTTTTCTTGTCGTTTCTTTTCAGATAGACGCACAGACCCATGGCTTCTAGTGTATTCTCCTGTTCCCATCTTTTGTATATTTATGTGTTATTTTGGCGTTATTTGGATGGGACCCAAACTTATGAAACACAGAGAGCCAGTGAACCTAAAGGCTGTGCTTATTGTGTACAATTTTTCCATGGTTGGTTTGTCCGTTTATATGTTCCACGAGGTATAATATAATTTTCATTATTTTATAAATCATTCTGTTTAGTAGATTAAGCTGTATAGGTGTAAGAAAAGTATTACTAAAGTGTAATAATATTATGTAAAGTCCTGTGTTCTCATTAAACCTCTGCATTTGTCTCCTGGGCAGTTCTTGGTCACATCTTTGCTGGCAAACTACAGTTATCTCTGTCAACCTGTGGACTACAGTTTCAGTCCATTGGGAATGAGGGTAATATATCTGACCAACAGATAATTCAATTCTACTTGTAAATGTGACAAATATAGTTTTTGCTCTTTGACAATCACCTAAATAGACCTTTTTCATGAACCTTTCCTCTTCTTTAGATGGCCAGTGTATGCTGGTGGTTTTTCTTCTCTAAAGTCATTGAGCTTGCTGATACGGTAAAACCCACTTAATAAATTTAATCTAAAGACGTACACCCAATGTAAGAAAGGGATGCTTACTGTCTTATTTTCCACATTCAGGTGTTTTTCATCTTAAGGAAGAAGAACAGTCAACTCACATTTCTACATGTGTATCATCATGGAACTATGATCTTTAACTGGTGGGCAGGAGTTAAATATTTGGCAGGAGGTCAATGTGAGTCAAACTTAGACAGTGATGCTCAAAAGTCCAAGTGACCCAAGAGCCTTTTAAACATATGAAGATATTACAATCACATGCTCATCCAACATTTGAAAATGACTGCTCTTTCCAGTGCACAAAGATTAAGCTAAAGAACTGACCTATGTTTTATCCACTTGTCTGAAAGCTTATAGTTTTTAGGATTAGAAAATATCCAAGTACTTGATCATAACTTTGTGTGTGTTTTTGTCTTTTCAGCATTTTTCATCGGCCTGCTGAACACTTTTGTTCATAGTGTGATGTATTCGTACTATGGCTTGGCAGCCCTGGGGCCTCACATGCAGAAATATCTATGGTGGAAGCGTTATCTTACCTCACTTCAACTGGTAAATTCATGCACATGTTGGTGATCAGGGCTGCGTTTCCCAAAAGCATCATAAGCCTACGTTGATCGTAGCTCCATTGGTGACGATGGCTCTAAGATCAACTTAAGGCTACGATGCTTTTGGGAAACGCAGCCCAGGTCATTTGAGAGCACATTTTACAACCTAACAGAGCTGTTAATAAAGCATCAATGATGAAGTGTCTGGTTAGTGAATTCGCAGATTGTTAGCTAGGTAGTGGAATTCAAATATTCATCACAGTGCCTTGTAAGGACACATGTCAATATGAATCAATGGAAGATAGACTTGGTTTGCATGACAAAGATAGAATTTACTTACGTTTTCAATATGCGTTTTACAGGTCCAGTTTGTCCTGCTGACAGTTCACACAGGCTACAACCTCTTCACTGAATGTGACTTCCCTGACTCTATGAACACATTTGTGTTTGCATACTGCATCAGTCTCATCATTCTTTTTAGCAACTTTTACTACCAAAGCTACATAACCAGGAAAAGCAAAAAGTCTTAACAGTCGGTACAAGAACCATGTTTTGTGGCAAGATTTCATGTTTCTTTGTTTAGTATCTTTTTACAAAATTGAAGGATAAATCTAGAGTTAGCTACTTTCTCTAATATGGTTTTAGAACTTGAAGGTCCCAGACTTTACGGCTGTAAAGATGACTTGTCCAATACAAATGCAAAGTAGCCTGTTTAGTTTCTCCTTGAAATTGTAAATAAAATGAATCGTTTTTCAACATGACTTTGGGATATAATGCAATATTATTAAATGGATTTGAAACAAGATACTAAAACCAGATGTCGTTATTTACTTGATTCTGTAAAGTTTCTGTACGTAAATTCGTTTATAAACCTTATGAATGACACTAGATGGCAGTATGTAGGCGTGTTCGACTTCACATGGCTCTGCGCAGACCGCATCAAAGTACCGCGAGAGCGAATCGAAATGCTGCTGTTCTCGCGATACTTCTGCAACGCCGTTATACATTGATGTAATTATGCAGACGTAAGTATAATATGTTAAGTTTAAAATAACATATGGTTAACGTAATATCGATATCGTAACGTCCTTTTTTTACGAAAATTAACGGGTGTCACTATAAATAATACCATGCTTTTTATTTATTTGGAATATTTTAAAATATAGGCCTATGCATCATTTTTAAATCATTATGGGTGCAGTATAACACAACTTTTAAAACAAATTGGTGGATAATATCAATATGTGTCCATACAGTAGTATTCTCGCTTGAGAAAAGAATCCCTATGATATCCAAAAGAGGGCAGACTCTGTCTATAAATGTCTTTACTATTCAGACCATCTGACAATCTACGCATGTTCTGAAGTGTATTTCACAGCATTTTGAACACTTTTAATTCAAGTCTAAATTAAACTTTTTTTTAGCCATGTAAACAGTCAACAAAATCTAAAACAGACACAATGATCAGCATTAGACATCAATATTCAAGAGTCATTTATTTTCTGAGACTGCGAGAATGACATAATTATTTAATATTGAACAAACTGTACATTTATACATGTGTTGAAAGTTTGGTAGACATTAAAGCCATCGACCATTACAAAATAAAAACTCTGTTTATTTGGGATGATGACAACCAAAAAACAAAGCAATACAGACATTGCAAACATTCACTGACAAAACACAGCAACACTAAAAAAAAAATTGTTTCCAACACAACAGCCAACAAATCACAGAAGAGAGTTCTGAGAGGCAATATGGAAATGATCAATGATGAGTCGCGGTGGTTCTCGAGTTTGTATCAAACGGTTCCAAAGTCACAATTAGATCAGAGCTGACCGGTTGGGTTTCTTAAGAATAGTAATGCCGTGGTGATGGCGGGGGGTGGGGTCTCATGAGGACGTAGACTTTGAACATATATTTCAAAACACTGAAAAAGCACAATTTCATAACTTCACAAATCAACACGCTCCACAACACACAAGACCCTCATTATTTAACCTTCATTGTAGTGTAATAGCAGCTTTTAGGGCAGTCGAGGGAACGGATAACGTTTCAGTCCAGCGAGGTGTTTTAACAATACATTATGTACTTTGATTAAAAATAATTCTGAAAACGATGACAGATTGAAACAAAAAGCGTGAAGACGTACTGTGGATGCGGTAACCTGGTTCTACGTCTCGGTGTACACCGACGACGCTTGGCTCAGGCCCCGATCAAAGCCGCCCGCCTGAAAGAACACACTCTCCTCTGTGCCGGGCGAGAACTGGCAACCTGACCCTATGATGTCCGGCACCAGGCTGAAACCTTTGCGTTAGAAAAAGGGCAAAGAATGAACAAAACATGTTAACACTTGTTTAAAATGCAGGCAACACTAATGACTACTGGCTAGATGAGTTTCCCTGCTGGTGCATGATTGTATCCAACTGATGTTCTGAAATGATGCCACGATGCCGTAATGACTATAATGATCAGTAGTCGAATACTTTCCGAATGAATACCTGAAGAAGTGCTGGTGGAACAGCTCATGTGGAAGCCATTGTGTGGGTTTGTGTTAAAGTTGTGCGACTCTGCAGGTAAATGACTGTTGCTGATGGACTGTTCCATTCTGTAGTTGTCGCCAAAATGGAAACAGCTCTGGAAGTTGCCACGGTAATCTGTACACGCACGCACACACACACACAACAGAACACAAAAGAAGATATTTTGAAGAACGTTAACACCATTGGCCCCCATTGACTTCCACTGTATGGACACAAAACCACAGAGACGTTTCTCAAAATATCTCCTTTTGTGTTCCACAGATAGATGAGGGTGAATAAATGATGACAGAATTTCTATTTTTGGCTGAACTATCCCTTTACTTCTAATAATAACCGTTTAACCACAGCCTTGTACCATGTTGTCAGTTTTTCTATTTTCGTTCAATATCCCCCTTTCCTTTGAGCTTGCTTCCAATACTATTCAACAAGTAGTCTCCATCAGATGGAGGCTTTGGATTTGAGGTGGGACACACATGTTTATCAGAGCATTTCTCCTTCAGAACACTTTTTTTGACAGACAGTTTTGCTGTGTTGGGCAGGGTGGTTTTGTATTCCTCAGAGCATAAAGCTTCCTTTTGTGGATCTGATCTGAGCTTAGCTTTCAGCCCACATGTTCTGGCTAACACACAGTACTGTAGAGAGCATGCCAGTTCTCATACTGATGTGGCTTATTCCGACATGTGTCTATCTATGAGGAAACACTGTTTCAGGGCTATTAGAGTTTTGACTTTTATTAGTGGTGTTAGCTCAGACAAGCATTACTAGTGCTCATAGTTAGCCTCCAACAAACCTCAAATCCTGATGATTTAACAAAAATCTTGTCCAAAACTATTTCTCATGAATATATAAATGACACCTCACATTGTAGGGCCAAGTGATCATACTTGGAATCTACACAAAGTATGAAACCCCATAGATTTTCATTGAAGGAAGGACTCTAGCTAGGAGAATACGGCTGGTTTAGACTTCAAGCACTTTTTATTAAGTATAATATTTACTTAAGTACAAGAATATTTTTTAAGTTTAACTTTACTTGTAAATGTACTATTCAACACTACCTAGAACTAAACTGGCAAAACTTTATACTTTATAAACTATACTTGTGAACTTATATATACTTATGAGTATACTATAAATACAATAGTTTACTTTTCTGACAGTGTAAGTCATTTATACACTTAAGTGTATCATTTTAAATCAATTATGGAAAAGTACATAAAATGTAAATATATTGATAGAAATGCCATATAATCCACATAACTATGTCTTCAGAGATGTATAATGAAGCGTTATCTTTTTCTCATTCGAGAAATAGCTATTTCTCTCTACATACACTGCGGGTCCCCTTACATGGAATTTGCCACGTTGTGCCTATTTCTACAGTATCCCTAAATGGACAAACTGCTCTACAGAACGCGTTCCGCAAAGAAGCGAAAAACGTGACGACATCTTAGTCCTCTGTTAGCCTCCGTAGTGTTTCGAAAGGGAGGGGTGGATTGAGCCGTTAGATGCCGCTAAATTTCACTGACTGGTCTTTTAAGTACTAAAAACGATTTTTTTTGTACACTTCATTTTGAAATGTGTTTAAAATTAGTGCGTTAAAAATAGTACATTTAAGTGTATTATAGTGCACTTTTTTCATCTTGACACCCAAATCATCATGGCTGCGTAATAGTATGAATGCTCAGAACTAATGAAAGCTGATGCCAATACAATGAGGCCAAACAAAATTGAGAAATGACACAAGACTCGCACCCTCACTTGCAGACAAGTTGTGGAAGGTGGTGTAGGGCTTATGATGACTGTGGAGATGCTGCTGGTTGGTGGAGGGGTTCTGATGCTTCTCTAATGTTGGTGGAGGAGATGTAGCTGCTTTTAGCAGACTGATCCCTGGAGACAGCAAAGCTCCAGATAACCTGAAGAATGAGAAAAACCATTAGCTACCAGAGAAGAGGCAGGCCAAAAATTATAGGGAAGAGTGTGTCACTTCTTACCCACAAACAGATGTCCACCATTTTTTGCCATGCATGCATTCATAAAGTGCTTATCATTTACAATTTCCTCTGATTTAGAGATTAAGAAAACTAATATGAGTTTTTATTTAAATAAATGTCACGATCATTATAAGAATTTAATTTCTGTGTTTTATAACCTCACCCCATCCCATACCCCTGAGAATGATCTGTGAGGATTACCTCAGAAAGGAGTCACATAGCCCGCAGTGAAACATTTATTTATTTATTTGATTCTTTTATTTTTATTTACTCAAACATGCTTCATCCTTTTCCAATTCTTGTTATAATGGAAAGTCGTGAGCCTGGTTTTGATCGAGTACAAGACCATTCTTCACTCCAGATGGCACTTATACATAACATGCCCCTAACTTACTGTACACTGCCATGGCGCTATGGAAGTTATGATAGCTTGCACACAATGGAACAAATAAAGCTTTGTTAGTGCCATTAGATGCAGCTGTCACAACCCAGTCTTTAAATATGCAAAACTAAGTTCCAGCAAACAGCAGTGTGCCAACCCATCGGCCCTGTGAAGTCAAGATCCTCTGCCTTCAATGTACACATCAAAGAGCCATATTCTGAATTTCAGAGATGAACACAGAACAAAACAAACTCAAAGTATTGCCTGTTTAAACAGGAGTATGACAAACAGATGCTGGTCATGTTGAAGAGGATATATACAACTCAACGGGGGAGAAACGGACGGCTTGCTGGGTTCCAAACAAGACGTGAATAGAAAATGTAAATAGAAAAGTTTGTTTTCTCTTATTAACTTCCGGTAAATGAGGCATCACTGGTTTATTTGTTCGTGTATGTTAAATAAATACATTTTATTTATTAATTCCAAACCTGTATGACTTTCTTTCTTCTGCAGAACACAAAAGAAGATATTTTGAAGAATGTTGATAACCAAACCACACTGGCCCCCATTGACTTCCATTGTATAAACACAAAACCACAATTCTCAAAATATCTTGTTTTGTGCCCCACAGAGCCACATACAGGGTTTGAATGGCCTCAGGGTGAATAAATGATGACAGAAGTTTTATTTTTGGGTGAACGATCCCATTAAGATGCAGCAAAGTGCTAATATACAATTCATACTCCCGATAACCTGATAATCCTGATTATTTATACCTCAGGCGCTGTGTGGGAGTGTTATCCCACCGTCCATTTGTCCAGAATCTGATAAGGACTTCCTTGGCTGTTACATCTGCTAAACTATTATGCTGTATTTCACCGTTAGCCAAACTCGCATTCCAAGGACTCGGTTTCATCGCATAAAGTGCATAAAACATCCCAGATTCCCCAACCGTGCTCCGACATAACCCCATGAGTCACAAGGCTCTCCTCTGACAGCCATATGTCCTCAAAGGCACGCTAACGTAATTCACAAGGCCTGAGCAGAGTATACGTTTAAACTCGGCATTAGCGGCCTAGCTCGCGTTTATTCGTAGGATAGCTCCGATCCGGTCGCTCGCTGTGATCTGACGCACGACCATGTGTTTCTGTGGAGAGCATGGCGGCAGTGTTTCCCCGGGGACCTGCTGTCAGCGCACGCTCAGGAAACAGTTATACTGTTCATATTTTTACAAGCAGCCTCTATGTACAGCTAAAGTGAATCGGGCTATAATCATTGCCAGCTGCAGCTTGCTAAGACTGCAGGAATGAGGGGAATCTTTCATATGGAGGATTAATCTCTCCCTTTGGTATTTACCTTCAATGTCATCTTCTCTTGCTTTGCAGGCCTCCTTCTAGCTAACCTTCAACAGTACGACTATAAAGCCTGACTCTCACTTTGTAGGGCTGTATGACCGGTGACCAACAAATCATCCGATAGTTCAAAGTCACATAGAAGCCTATAGAATCTATAAACACACTTTGCATGCTGTCTGCAATCAAGAATGACAATCAACCCAAAAAGTTTAAAGTTAAAATGGAAAGAAATGTGCAGTCGATGGTGGTATAGATGTCAAGTGCTATAGACAGTTTTAGTGGCAACAACATAAACATTATGTGGCCCAAAGTTATCTTTTGCAAAGAATAAATTACTGTTAAGTAGTTTTAATTTAATTGAACACAAATTATATACAATAAAATGTTGATATAAATTAATAGTAATATAAAGTAATGATCAAATAAATTCCTATATTTTAACTATACACAGACCAGACACGTGCATCTGATGAAACCGTCTGTACACATATTTGTGACTATAACAAAACCTTAAAAAAGTCTTAAGGGTAAAAACTGTTTTCAGCCATTTCTGTTAGCGCATCCACTCACAAAAATTAAGTTTTGATATACTTACGGTAGGAAATGTACAAAATATCTTCATGGAACATGATCTTTACTTAATATCCTAATGATATTTGGCATAAAAGAAAAATCGATCATTTTGACCCATACAATGTATTTTTGGCAATGACTACAAATGGTCTTGCGCTATTTAAGACTAGTTTTGTGATCCAGGGTCAGATTTAGAGGTTAATTTATTAAATGCTTTATCGCACAGTATATCAGCACAAAAAATGAAAAAAAAGTGAGGTGTATTTTTACAGCACTTAAGGCTACAATCCAAATTTTTTGTTGGTTAAAAATGATTTTACCCTCATTTATGATGGAAAGTCTGTTATATTGATGTATAATTTCAGCTGTCTGTACGATTTTGTGAAAGATTTTAAGTTTTAAAGATATAGAAGTATAAAAGTCGGAGCCGATAGCCTCGTGGGCAGCGCTCCGACATATGGTGTGTATGACATGCCTCCGGCGACCTGAGATCCTGCACCCCTCTCTCTGCTCCATACTTTCTTGTCAAGATCTCTCTACTGTCTTGTCAAAAATAAGGCATAATAAAGGCATAAAAATATAACCCAAAAAGTATTGAATTAACCTGCAATTTTGTTTTTGATGGTGATAGAAGAGAGTGAAAAATTACGAATGCGGAATGCTTTAAAGTATGTTTGGTTTTCCACATGGTATAGTAGTAAGGTATTACAAAAACAAACGACGGGATAGGAAATTTAAGTCCACTTTATAGAAAAGTGATGAGATAACTTTACAGTAACTTCAGTGAATAATGCTTACATAGTTCTCTTGTGAACAAATTGTTTACAAATGTTAGTTCTTCAAAGCAGTGGATGCTGGGTGTGATTCAGAGAAAATGACTCCATGGGAACATCTGTGAATACCTCAGAGCATCGCTCAATTCACATGAGTAAGTTCTTACTCAGCAGACTCGATTCAGTAAACGTGGCTTTTCTCGATATGATTCACGTGTGAAAGAACACATTTGCGACTCAGAAAGTAACTAACAAAAAGATCAAAAGCAAACAATAAAAAAAATCACAAATTGTTGTAAACATACCTGACCTGTCTGGCTGGTGAAATAATACTATAAACAGTTGTGTTGAAACAACACACCTTAACTGAACACATCTGTGCTTTAGTTCTTTCATTTATTTCACACAAAATGTGTTAAATAGCATAACACAAACAGTGTGTTAAAATGAACACATCCTTTTTATTAAACACAGACTGTATACGTCAAGTAGATATTGACGGAAAGTTCTTTCGTTCGTGAACCCTATGAAGTCACATTCGAGTTTAATCCCTGTTTGACATTACATCGTGCGATAGAGGTGCTGGAAAAAAGAGAGGTGAGGCAATTCCTACTCGAACACACACAAATCCTCAGACAAACGGATGAATCGGCTGGAGACAAAATAGATCAAGATGGGTTTTCTCCTCTATATCCATTATAAGTTATGATTCATGAGGATGTGTGTTCTGCTCTCAGTTTGTCTCGTCTCACCTGTCTGGTTGTGCTGCGCCGGGTCACGGCGAGCACGGATATCCACATCGCTTCATGGTAAGCTCCTTTGATTGAGAGCGTAGGGGCCACTGGCTTGGCACGGGTCGGTGGGAACATTTCTGGTTCTGGTTAGCAAACTAAAGCCGCTCATGAGGGATCAGGCCCTTACTGATCCGAGCCTCTAGCTCGTTTCTAAACAGTCAAATGCTAAAGTGCTCAAAAGCTCAACATGCAGCCAGGCAGGGAAATTAGCTTAGGAGATGTGTGAGCGTGGCTACTGTTCAGATCACGGGCTGATATTAAAACATCGAGTTCGCGGACTGTTTTATGAGACCAATGCACTCCGACGAATTATGTAGCCTTGATAACGTTAACCTTTGAATAAATCTAATAATTAAAAGCTAACAACTGGACCTAGCACCAAAAATAAAAATGACTTTAAACATTGCCAAATAGATCTGTTTCTAATTATCATTAAAGGAATAGCTCACCTTAAAATAAAACAAAATACTCACAAGATGGCTTGCTTTCCAACACTAATATTTTTTTAGAATAATATTCACAAATGTATGTTCATATGTAGGACCCAAAATGGTAAAGCTTTAAAAAAAAAAGCACATACATCATCAGTAAAGAAAATTAAATGTGAAATTATTAATTCATCTTAAGAGAATGATTCATAGCTTATTTAATGAATTTGAAGCCCAACAAGAAAATCACAAACATTCGAGCCAACATTTTTCAGCCATTCCAAATATTTATTTTATTTTTATTCCAAATAATTTTATTTTTTTCAAAATTAATATTATCTAAAGCTAATGCAAATAAAGAGTTGAAGTGGCAGTGCCACCCATTAAGGCCCCACAGGCCTCCAGTCTGCCCGGCACGTTCCACGCTCGCCCCTCTGAACGAAAGCACCCCTCCGTCTTCAACTCCACACGGCATCCACACGACGCAGACCGCTGGATGTATTTTCACTGGCGTATTTTTTAATATTAGCTTCAGAAAATGACACTAGTATTTACCAAGTAAAAAGAGTCTAAATGGGCCATTTCAGCCAGGGTAAACACATTTAGCAATGAGGTCAGAGGCTGCAGCAGACCGAGTCCAGCAAGTTAGATAATTTTGTCAAAATGTTTAACGTCCTGCTAAACCGTTTGGGAAAAACAAGTGCGGCAGCTGCTGTTGACTTTGGCAGCCGAGTGTGTACTCGAGACTTTAAACATGTAAATCAAAATGCTCCGTCTTCGGGCAAATGTATGTAGACATTTCATACAAGGTTTGTTGTAGGTCCGTCTCATGAGGTGGACAGGATAAAGCGTGCTGTGTGCACGTCAACAAACGTGTGCATTTTTGATCGGGAACCTCGCGACTAATGACTTCCACAAATACGTTCGTAATGCTGTGCTGTCGATGCGGCTGTACGGGGAAGTTCTGGGTTTATAACAGACTCACTTACTGTAGACTATTGCATTTCAAGCTTCAGACGTGCTCATTTCTTCCAAAAAGTACATGTCCACCTTCATCTCATGCTCTGCATGAAGGGTGTGTATAATCTTACGCTTCACAGCATCGTTTCAGACTTCGACCTTAAGCGTCATGGAAAGGCAGAGCTCCGTACGCTCGCATATGTCATCGTGACCTTGAATGCAATAGCATATAGTGTTACACGAGTGTCCCCTGAGCCGGCTTCCCTCAGCTCTCATTCCTCTTCAAGTAGCAGTAATTGTTAGTGGAGCTTTAAAATGGCTCGCTAATTTTTTCTGCGACCTGGAAAAACAGCTCAAGTTTATAAAGACCAACTTACTGCTGCTTGGGCACATTTTGTGGGTGTTGGGGTGCTTTTGCTAGAAACTGACATATCCAATGGGCTCATGCTTACACATTTTTATTTAAGTGCTTTTTGGGCCTAAAATGGATGAGAGTAAGAAAGAGTGAGAGAACAAGACTTCGGTTCACACAGTCATCATTTGGGACTGACAATTGTATTTACTGTATCAACAGGTGTGACTCTTAAATACTTTGAATACTCCGAAGGGCCCAGTTATGAGCAGTTATGGCGGCCATGATTGTTATCACTCCGAAGTGTCCTTTAGAGGGCGATGTATCCCATTTGGAACGCACCGTTAGAATCTGTGGGCAGTCATGGCCCAGTGGTTAGAGAGTTGGACTCATGACCAGAAGGTTGCTGGTTCGATTCTCAGGGCTGGTGGGTAACGGCTGAGGTGCCCTTGAGCAAGACACCTAACCCCCACTTGCTTACTAAACAAAATGTACAAATGTATAGTACAATGTAATGTAAGTCGCTTTGGATAAAAGCGTCTGCCAAATGCGTAAATGTAAATCTATTGATTCGTCCTTATGGACACAAAATCCCCCCCCCCCTTTTTTCGAGAACCATTTTCATGTCACTCAGCACAACTTTCAATATACAGACCACTTGTGTACATACCTGTACATTTATATATTTATAATCTAATATCAGGGGAAGTTGTATGTATTTTACAAGGTGGTTATAAGCCACCCCTAAATCCAGATTGTGTTAATATATAGTTAATATACTGTATATTTCTATATTATATTAATACATTAGATGCTGAGTGACACGAAAAAGGGAAATTTGTGTTGATGAACAAAAGTCAATGTTCCCGTGAGACTGTGTTGAACCATAGTAAAGTGGAAAAATCTGATCGAAATATCTATGATGGCAGCTTGTGCACAGAACAGTATTAGCAACTCATGGCAACCCAGTTCCGCAGCTGTGTGAACATACCTTTTGTTTTTACAACATTGTCTAATTATTTATAAGCTCATGTTTATAATGAATTTTCTGTTCTCAGATGTGGAATATTGGTTATTTTGTTTAATTAACGCTGCAATTTTGTCTCATATAACAGTGATTATGAACAGATAAATCCCTTTCAAATCTGTTTCCACTAATGTTTAAAAAGAACAGATGTACTTTCTCACTCTCACATGTGTACATTTCAACCTCTCTGTTTGTCGCTGGACACACAACGGCTCTCGATGACACATTGGATTTGCAGCTCAACTTGGCCGCTCCTGAGGGAAATCAGGGATTTTTAATGGGAAACATGCCTCAGTCCACTAAACTGTGTATTAGGCTCCATTGTATTCCTCCTCTGAGCGTTCCAGAAAACTAAACAGCATGAAAGAGAGCAACAGAGGTGTGTGAATCTTTTTTTTGGGGAGGGTCGTAGTCACACCTTTATTAGACACCAGCGACTCAGCCGAGCCGAAGCCAAGTGAACTGAAGTTGATGCTGGGTGGTTTATGTTGTATTAAGGTGACATTAGTTTAATCTAGACTTGCAGGATAAATACACACTAGCCTGTGAGAAGAGCGCAGCCGTATGTATGTGAGTGTGTTGTAGGGTGTGTACTTTGAGAGCGTGTTACAATGAAAACAAACGCTCTGTATGGACAAGGGAAAAATCTGCCGTGGTGCTTTGGATAGTAAATAAATCCAGGCCCCTAAACCAATATGGTTCTTACATCAAGTAAAAAACGTGTTAGACAACACGAATTACCAATGAAAATTGTGTGTTATGAGAAAGGCCTCACCTCTTGAAGGTGAGAAATTTGAACTAGGCTTTCCAAAGCAATGATACTTCATGTAGTTTTCAGGTTTAAAAAAAGGTTGCTAGTTGTAATTCATCTTTTTAAAGTCTGCAGAAAGGAGTGTAAAATTTGCAATGATGTCTTGGCAAATCTTGAAAGAAAATAATAAAATAATCTGCCCTGCTAAAATAAAACCCAGATTAAATAAGACAATGATTTGGGTTAAAACATTACGTTTTTAGACCACTTTTCGGCAGAAATTGTCTGGTTTGAAAATTTAACCGAAGTAATATTTTGTTATTTGTTATTCTGCATTGTGCATTTTCAATTCACTCACTGCTAAAGCGTCTTTGTATCATCATTCATGTATAAACAAATTTGCAAGAGCAAAGCTATTGTGGCAGTATAAAGCTAGTATAAAGTGACAACATCATCTAACTTATTAAAAGACAAATAAAAAAAAATTTAATTAACATTTTTTTGCTCTACACCACTAGATCACAGTGTATTGCAATGCATCATGGGATTTTATCATTTAAATGATAAACTAACCAATATAAAGGTACACCTAGAATGCACAGCACGTGGCTTTTCATAACATAAATGAATTTTTTACACATCTGATCATTTTAATATTCAGTGGGTTAGGTACTCACCCATCCCGTGTGCCCTCCAGGCCAGACAGCGGGGAGAGGTGATGGGGGCTGCCAATGTCACGGTCCAGGCGGGGCTGCCTGGGGGGCAGGTCAGGTCCAGGAGAGAGCAACTCAAGTGGGGCTCCATTGTGTGTCGTGCCGGAGCCAGCGTACAGCCCTGGAAGACAAACAAAACTAATGCGCAAAACATGCCTGATAAACCGCAAAGAGTCCTTGCGACTTGCACATTGACCGAATTAAATCTCCACAAAACAGCACTTCGTGGCAACAAGAGCGCTTGTTATGACAACACAGACTCAAGCAAGGCCCTTTTGGATGAAATAAAATGTTCTTGTTCGGTGCTGTTAGCAATTTACCGTACATCATTTATGTTGCCGTGTTGACTGGCTTTGATTGACTGTTGGTGTTTTTAACATAACATCTCTGACAGTTCAGTTGATCTGAATGCAATACAAACCGGCAGAACTAACAAATAAAGAATGAACTGCTTTGAGCTACTTGTATTAAAACGAACGGAGCAGGTGGGCTCCTAGACAGACAGAATTATTGTATTTTCATAGCTCTGGAGTTTTTAGGTAACCGGCAACGTCAACGTTTCTCCTACAGTTCTGTGTGAGGAGTAAGAATCAAACAAATGATTATATAATATTTTGGTTTTAAAAGAAGTTTATTAAAATCTTTTGATTGCAGATATAGTTGCGAGATTGTAAGACATTGTTAATTTATCCCAATAAAGAATAGAAACAAATGAGACATTTGTTAAAATACATTGAGACAAATGTTTAGCTTTCCTGTAGCTCAGTGGTCAGAGCATGGTGCTTGCAACGCCAAGGTCATGGGTTCGATCCCAGGGATTGCACATACTCGGAAACATTATGCAATGTAAGTCGCTTTCCAAATGCGTAAATGTAAAATAATATGGATTTGGGTCAATTTGATGAGAAATGTTGTGTTCATATTCACATCTTCGATAATATTGACGTTTGATCACAGACTTGACAAATCTGAGCTCAATTTGTGGCATTGTTGAGATCTCTTTTAAAACTCTAATGGAGACATGTGTAAGATTTCTGGGTCATTTTTTCAGGAGACACAAGAGATTGAAGCAAAAGTTTCCATTTGTTTTCCATTTATTGCTCTCTAGGAGAAACAATTGAGATATTAGAGATCTCTCTTTAGCCAAGGACACAGAACCTTGAAGCAAAAAGGAGAACCCATCAACTCCATCCACACTTTATAATGGATTTAACAGCAAAGATCAGAGCTCCAGCTCATCCAAATGTCATCCTACCATAGATTATACTACTGTACGAAAACCAAGCCAAACGAAAATGATAGTTGCTCGTCCCGTAAAGAGGCTCTTCAGTCCCCGGGCTTCTTGTGCAGCCTGAAAGACTGACAGGCAGACACGGGTCCCAGTGATTGTTTTTCCAGAAACCCTCCGGGGGTAAGACGGCTGTGCATTGACAGTCCTCAGTGCCTCGTCTCCATGCTTCTTCTCTTTGTGTATCCCTCCAGCTGTTTTACAGTGGAACGGGGTCTATCTGACAGCTTTCTGAACTGGATACAAACTTGATTCATTACCCGAAATCATCAATCAAAGTGCTTAAATGCTTTCCCCTTTAGCCCTAACATCTGCTACCAGACTGGGAAGCATTCAACAAGTAATGGCCATGATTGCTTTAGTTGTTATCTGCTGGAGAGACGAACGGTGGAGGCCGTGAGTGAAGATCCAGAGAGACAACAAGAGGCAGATTTAAGTGTTTGGCTGAGAATAATTTGGGTTTTCTCAATAGTCTGCATGTCGCTGCAGTTCTTCCAAAAACTCGTATCTCCATATTTAAATTTTTTACAATAATTCATTATTATCACGAATATCTTCCTTTGTGTTCAGCAGAACAAATTAATTTATACAGGTTTGGAACAATCTGAGGGTGAGTAAATGATGACAGAATTTTCATTTTTGTGTGGACTGTCCCTTTAAGTACAGTATTTTTTCCTAAAAATGTCCTAAAAACGGCAAATTAGGATATCCGAGGTGTTGGAAAGACAGCGACGATTTGTAAACTGATTGTTTAAAAAAAAGTGATGATAAAAATCTAAACCAATATAGAAAAATACTATATCAAGAGAAGAATGAAACGATCCTTTAGATTTTTTGTATAACTTACAAATAATATGTCATCTCCAACTAATATGCTTTTGAGCAACAGAAAGGTTCTGTGGATGTTAAAGGTTCTTTAAAGAACCATACAGAACGTTTTAGTAACGCTTATTTTTAAAAATGTATGGTATTGCTGCAAAGATCTATTTAGAGAACATCAGGAGCACATAAAAGAAAAAAATGAGTTTTTGCGGCTTGTAGTCCATGTAAGCTAGATCTGACCTGTATCTACACGCTGCTCATCCACATGCTGTATGCATCTGTACTCGTAAAATTAACCTTTAGTAGAAACACATTCAAAATGTACAGTCCCTTCCAGGAAAATTGACCATAAATATGGATACTGTAACTCACACTGCACTACACAGATGTTGAATTAGCACATTATGTTCAAGCAACCAGATAATGCATAAAACTGTACAAAACAAGAATCTATACACAAACACGACAAAGGACCAGAGACTGTAGATACAAATTGCGATATGACAGCGGTACTCTCTCTTACTCTACTGGCTTTGGAACAAAGCATGGGAGAGGCAGAAACATCAGAAGCATTAAATGCAGGCATGTTGGCCAGCACTATCCACAGCTTCTCTAAACAAGAACAAACAGCCACAGAAACACAACAGGTCCTTCAGGCTAAAGACATTTGCACATTGAAACAACAACTTATCTCCTTTGAACTGAGGGAATAACAGAAACTGTTGGCCAGCACTTCTGTTTCTCTCTGGCACACGGGACGTTTTGGGCGATTGGGGCTTTGCACAGTGCAAAGTGTGTTTTGTACAGGCTGCTTTAATGGTGAGGAGCTCAGCAATTGTTCTTTAAATTACTCTCACGCGGACCTCTACGCACGGCTTTTCTCTTTACTGTGCACGTTTCGCCTTTTTATAAAACGTCCTTTAACTATCTGCTGATTCTTAAGTATGTTCCTGTAGCTCAGTAGGTAAAGCATTGCGTCAGAAACACAAAGGTTGGATTCCCAGAAGACACAGGTAAAATGTATGTGATAAAAATTTATTTTGAATACAATGCATTTTTGTTTAAAGTTTGGCCAAATTTGTGAGTATGTCAATTTGACTCAAACTTGGAGTGTCACATATATCGGTATTGACAGTAAACGTGATATTAAAAACCATGCTTATAGTCAGATATTGTGTTAATTTGACATATGTGTGAAAATAAAATTATGTCTTAGGGACTACAATGGTTACAGACTTTCTCTCTGCCGAGTGTGATTCATTATTTATAAAAATAAATAAATATGAATTTGACTAACAGCATTATTTTTAAACAATAGATATTGTGATATTATAGTTATTCTGAATTATTATTGTGTAGTTAAAATCTGATATCGTGACAGCCCTAATCAAATACGGGCACTTTCTTGTCCCAGGAGTCGATTTTTTTTCTGGATATTGTCACTTTACATTTATATTTACATTTATGCATTTGGCAGACGCTTTTATCCAAAAGCGACTTACATTGCATTATACTATACATTTGTTTCTGGATATGGCCAATTCCTGGGATCAAACCATGACCTTGGCATTGTTAGCGTCATGCTCTAACCACTGAGCCATTTTAAATGTCAAACAAATGCGAAAAATGTAAAAATATTAATTGTGGGGATACAAAATTCTAGCTAAAAGTTGGCATTAGAAAATAATTTATCCTTTCATCCCAAAAATTTAATGTTTGTCACTATTATTTTTATTATTAAGGAGGATGCTACTGAAGGAATACTAGCTACTTAAGACCATACGTAAGTTGAGATGTGAAACACATTTTAAAAGTTTCGAACAATGGTAAAAACGACTAAATGTGATTTATGTTCATACACTGTGCCCATGAAGAAACACCCATGGACTACTGTGGTTAAACTAATGCAAAACAAACCAAACGCACAACATGCAAAACGTTAACCTTTGACATCATGAAGAGTCATGAGTCATAGCCGGGTATTTTAAGGTAAGTGTCCTCTAGTTTTAAGTTAGCATGGATTGCATAACATTGGAAGTAGCATGGGAAAATTCACATCTAACACAGATCGCTCATTGCAGATGTTAGCAATATTATTATAGCATGTGGTCTTTATAACATTACAATTCCCTTTATTCTGTCATGTCCATTTGAGCTGTTAAATCGTAGCTTATTGGTTTTGGAACACATAAATGGTTCTGCAAGTGATCGTACACTTGAACACATCTGGGTTTGGGTACATTTTAGGGTGGAGGGAACAATCCTCTACCCATCTCCACAAAACAGTCCGGGATACATAAATTAGACAGCACATATGTTCCTACAAAAACTAAGATATACAATCCTTTCTCTTTCCAATTATAAGTTTAGTGGCCTTGTAACTTGACTTGTAGTGCAGGGTGCCTGCAACATCATATTGACAAAATGTATACTTTGAATGCACTTTGGATTAAAACTACTGTAAACATTATACCTTACAATCAACATCAGTCTTATTTAAACATATTTAGTATTACTTCATTGACTTTTTAGACTTATTTAAAAAGAGAGTTCACAAAAAAAGTTATTCAAATCAGTTATTATTTTGTGTTCTGCAGAAAAAAGAAAGTGATACAGGTTTGGAATGACTATTTTTGGGTGAACTATCCCTTTAAATCTTTAATGCATCTTTAACCTCGTGAACAAAAGTATTAGTAATGCTTGTTTTATTAAACACCTCCAGTAACTTATAATACATTTATATGTATTATAAGTGCATGCGTATAAGAGACATTGAGCCGTACCTGTAAACATCTCCTGCCCAAGTCCAGGGGAACGGCCTTCTTTTCCATTTAGAGTGTGCTGAGAGGGGGTGGAGCAATGGGGATGCTGAGAAAGGGCGGAGCCATGCAGATGCTGCATGGATAGGCATTCGCTCAGAGCGTCCGACTCTAAATGGGGGCAGGCCCTCAGCTGTCAATCACAAAGACAGACAAGTGAAAGATACATAAATCACAAATATCAAAAACTGTATTAACTTTATAATCAATAAACTCTGTATAAGATTTAAACACATTTAACCATTCAATTACAAAATAATTCTGTACCCAGCACATCTCATAACAGTATTTTCTTAATCTAAATGGTGAAATTCACTTTAAAAGAGCTTCTAGCACACAGGAAGTACAATGTCGTCTCTAACCGAGTGTGATGGCGTGACAGGAAAAATTAGGACAGAGAGAATGAACACAGAGACACACTTGTGTAAACTGGACGGAGCCCAAACAAAAGCCTTTAATAAAAAATCCCATCGGTCTGTGGTGACTCCCCCAGTGCCCAGCGGTGGAAATGACAAGCTCAGAGAGAAAAGATTCTTCGCCACAAACAGGAACCTGCAGGATGAGCAAAGCCCACATCCATCAACCCGCTTACAGGTGAAGTGAAGATGCAGACAGAACACATGAGACTAAAGCATTGCTATACATCTATTATAGCGTAAGCATGTGCAACAATTTTGTATAACAGTGGTAGAATGAATCTGGAGATGATTCATCTCAAACTACTAAAATGAGCCATGACACGCAACTTGAAAGCGTTACAAAAAATCCCATATTGCAAATAAAACAAATGACTGCAGGTAATACAGAGCAACACAAACCGCACATCTTAAAGCGACTTACATTCATTCATCAAGCACAACTGAGCCTCAGTGTTCTTGCCGCAGCGTGCTAAAACAGGCTTGGACCGCGATGGATGGAGGGGGAGTGTTTGTTTGACATCAACCCACAACATCTGGCCACTGGGGTATAGCGCTGCACAGCTTATTAACAATAGTACATGCTCACATGTGTTTCCTCTTACGACGCATCAGTCAGCTGTCGTTTAGAGCAGCGCAACAATGAGGCCATTCTGCTTATAATTACCCACTTTAATGAGGAATGCACTCTTCACCATGTAGATGCCGAAATGCGGTCGAAGTTGATCTATTGTTGGGGAAATGATATTCAAAGACAAACCTAACTCGAACCAACTGCACCAATGCGTGAAAAAGACACAATTGACCATGAAAAACCTTCTAGTGATGTGTTTTTCAATCTCAGCACTGACAAAAGCTACCTGTCCTCTAATGCTCAGATGGGACGGCATGGTCTGCGTCGTTCTTACCTTCCTTCGCACCTGCTGCTCTTTGGCAGAGTGGATCTTGACGTGCTTGCGGAGGGAACTCGGGTCTGTGTAGCGTTTGGTGCAGCCGGGGATCTGACACGCATATGGTTTCTAAAACAGGAAATAGGAATCGTAATTATATGCAGTTCAGCCACAAAGAGGACATAAAAAAGAGATTAATCGTTACAGTATGAAAGCGTTTACAATGTGTGTTGTAATCGTATCGAATAAGTAACAATGCACATTAAATCCAGCACAGAATACTTATAAAAAAAAGTACAAAAAGGTAACACTTTACAATAAGGTTATATTTGTCAATGTTAAAAACAATAATATACAAATACAGCATTTATTCAGCAATCTTTGTTTATCGACGCTGTCCTTCCGAAACCTCAGATGTACAAATTCGCTGTTTTTCAGGAAATGAAAAAAACGCCGTACTTTTTAAATTAATAAATACTGTGTTGTCAAAGTTGAAAAGCACTTTTTAATACTTCTTATTGGTTAGATATTGGCAAAACCCAATGACAAACATAAAGAGTCACTAATAATGATGATTTATGGCAACAAAAAAAATATATATATGGAGATACAAGGTTTCAGAAGAACAGCAGCATTATGTTAATTTTAGCATTTAGTAATAAACATTTTGTATTAAAATTTAATGCACAATAAACTAACATGAAAAGTTGTATTGGCATTAAGAAACATTGACAAAGATTAACAAACGCAAAAAATATATTGCTCATTGTTAGGTTATGTTAGCTAATGCATTTATTAATGTAAACAAATGCAACCTTATTGTAACAAAAAAATACCAAACAATGCATAAGCAACTAAAACATAATCATTAAAAAGTCAATATATTCTTGATATTTAGGTTAATTGCATCACATTTAAAAAACACATTTATTTTACTATCCAATAACATCAAATGTGTTAAGAGAAACACAGCTCTGATTATTTTGAGAGCTTATAAATAGTCATGGAAAAGGAAAGACAGGACCCTACCTTGCAGCTGAGAAGATACAGCAAGATGGAAAAAAGAATACAGATTTTTTTTGGTCACGCAGGTATACAAGACACACTTATGTTGTGATTTACAGGTAACATGCTATTGAATTAAACCATTACTGGTACACTTTACTTAAATTGTTCACTCGGCCCAAACCATGCTTTTCTCTCATGCATTTAACATCTCTATTTTTTCTATAACAGAAGCAGTCATTAAAGTGAAAGTGGATATGTTTCCTTTATTAGCTCCCCTTCCCCTCGTTCTCTGAATAACGCTGTTTTTACAAGACGCTCTCAGGGCAGCTCGCTCCTGCGCATTTATTTGTTTTCACTGCGCAATGCCATATAATCCCCCTGCCCACCAAACGCACCCAAAACAGAAATCGAGAAAGCTAGGCATGGAAAAAAAGCCCTGTCAAGAGCAAATATCATTACAGTCGAAGTGATTTTTTCGCTGCATATGAGGCGTGCGGGGTGGCGTAGGCTCACTAGGCTGGTTAATGTGCAGCGCTGGGCATCTGGAGTGGAAGGGGTAATTGGCCGTGGCAGTGCGGCGCGGTAGCTGTGAAACAGCACAGAGTTCTGCCAAGCGGTGGAACGGAGAGCGAGAAATGACTACATAAAGCTTTCCCTCGCTTTTGATTTTCCTTGAGTTGTTGGAATGAGAGACAAGCGAGACGTGCCATTGCACATTCTCTCTTTCTCTGCCATGTGTCGTTGCTATCACAAACGGAGCACGGTCTTAAATGATGTGTGATATGATGAGTTTCCCCTCATCAACCCGTAGAGACATGTTTATTGTAACAGTTTTGAGCATGGAAAATGAATAGCTGGGTCAAAGAGAGGTAGCAAACATGAAATGTATGGATTGTTTGTAAAGTCCATATGAAGCAAGTGGTTGATTTTTGCTCTAAAATGAACGCATGCTTAACGTCTACGTTCAAAACACTGTCAAACTTCTCTGAAACAGCGCGTGAGCACTGTAGTCAGCCGGATTTGAGTTTGTTTATTCCATAAAAGAGCTTTGTGTGTCCTCAATTAATGCGTGTGTGAACAATGACTTTAACAATGAATAGCAGACACCAACTTTTATTATGTGTTACAGCCATTTAAATTCAGGAAGTGTCAAGCCTTTCACCATCTTAACTTCCCCTTTGTAAAATAATCTAATTACATTTAAAAAACATGTTGCTTTAATGATATCATCCTGCATTAACAACAGTGTGTAAAAACATCAGCAATAAATACTTTTTACATCTTTAAATGTTTAAAATCTCACAACAATTTACTTTAGAAATCAAGACACATTCCACGTGTTGTGTTTATGATAATACGACAGTTTGTACTCACTGTGTCCAGGTGTGTACGCTGGTGCTTTGCTCTGTCGCTGGAGTTGCTGAAGGCTTTCTGACAGCCCGGGTGCTGGCACAGGTACGGCTTCTCCCCTGTGTGACTCCGCAGATGAATCTTCAGATTCTCAAGGCGTGAGAAAGCTTTGTTACACCCTTCAAACTGTGTGTGTGAGAGAGAGAGGACATCAGTAAACTACTGTACATCATGCAAACAGGAAGTGTGTAGAGGATTTTTTGAATTATATACTAAAGAAAAACACAAAACTATATTATTTGGGTAACTTATTTTAATGTTCCTTTTTATTAAAGTGATAGTTCACCCAAGAATGACAAGTCTGCCATCATTTACCTGTATGACTTTTTTCTTCTGCACAAAACAAAAGAAGATATTTTGAAGAATACCCATTGACTTCTGTTGTATGGACACAAAGCGAATGCAAGTCTGATTACTAACATTCTTCAAAATATCTTCTTTTCTGTTCTGAAGAAGAAATAAAGCAGGTTTGAAACAGAATTTTCATTTTTGTATCTCTTCATGAACGCATTAAGAAAGTTTTATTGCACTGCTCGGCTCTTAAGACTTAAAGTGATAGCTTACCCAAAAATTTAAATTCTGTCATGAATTACTCTCGAGTTGTTCCAAATCTGTATAAATGTCTTTGTTTGGTTAAACACAGAGAAAGATATTTGGATGAATGCTTGTGACCAAACAGTAGGTGGACCCCATTTACTACCATAGTAGGAAAAATTACTTTATAATTTATTTTGTTCTGTTGAACACAAAATTTGATATTTTGAAGAATGTAGGACAGTAAAATGTTCGGGGGCTCCTTTGTCTACCATTGTTATTTTTCCTACTATGGTAGTCAATGGGGTCCACCTACTGTTTGGTCACAACACATTCATCCAAATATCTTTCTCTGTGTTTAACCAAACAAATACATTTATACAGATTTGGAACAACTCGAGTGAGTCATTAATGACAGAATTTTAATTTTGGGGTGAACTATCACTTTAATTGTAAAATTCATGAAATTTCATGAAAATCCGACTTTTTCTGTGTTTACTGTAAGTGCTATAATTGGGTCCCCGATGCATCTACCAACCCAGAAAGCATGAAGAAGTACAACCCAGTTACTTTGCTTTGTTAAAATAAGCCGCCCGCTTGGTCAAGTATACCACACACGAATCAATAAATCATAAATCAAACGTACAATCAAAGAGGATACAATTACAATGTATCTTTTGCAAAATGTCTTTTTTAACAAATAATTGTCTTTGTCTATTTTTGTTTATTTTTTAAAGAAATGGAATCAGCTTTTTTTATTATTCACAACATTACTAATGTATTCAGATGTATACATTTCAATCATTTAAACAGATCACTTTGGATTTGTAAAGTCATTTTATATCTGTGCATTCTGACCAATCAGAATGCTTTAAAAGACTACCAAGACACGCCCTTTCTAATAGCTCATTCATCACATGACATCTATCTCCAAGTCATCTGCTTGATTAGTCATATCAAGAACCCACTGACAGTTCTCTTGTTTCTCTTAGCTCCGCCCCCAAATGCCAACAACCCACCAATCAGGAGCCTCGGGTGAGACAGGGTGGCGGCTCTCGGAGGTGTCAGAGAGAGTGAAACCTGACATGGCAGCTTTGCTCTCTATTATCCATTGACCTCTAACTGAGGCCCCCGGCTCTAGTTTCACTGAAGGAGAGACTTCCATTCTTCTAATGGGCCCTCAGAACATCATTTGGGCTCCGGCCTCCTTCAATCACTCGCAAAGGGATTGCTATTGAAGCCAGGCCATTCAATACGGGGCGAAACCTTAGACTGCCACGGTCTGGATGGATTGAGTGACCTGGATTATACAGTATCTGTGTGCACCGAACAAACCCCAAAACAGAATGTTTGAGGAATATAAACACAGCGGTACCTTGAAAGTCAAGCATTCATATCATCAGCTCATACAATGGAAGGCCACAGCGGTCGAGGCACATTTGCTCCCGGTTCCAGGACAGTGTCTCGCAAAAACATCAGACCCCACAATATGAACTTGTGCCTCTGTTATTCCACAGCATGAAAAGAGCCCGAAATGTACCCACAACACAGAACTTAATAAAATCTCCCAAAACCAGACCAGCCACACTCACATATCACACCAGAGATGTACGCCCCGTGCTGACTTCGAAAAATCGGAGTTTTCAAAACAAACACTATCATTATGTACGTCCCAAACGTGTGTATTTATGTATAGGGGAAATAATCATTCTTTCACTGCTTGCTTTAACGTAATACAAATTTCAGGCTAAATTGAATTTATGAGTCCACGGAGAGAAGCTCGCTAGCCCGACGTTAGTGTGGAGATCGGCTGCCAATAAAGCAATCGTGCGGGGCATTCTGGGATACCTTGCAAACACAGCAATGCATTCTGGGATACCATACAAACACAGCAATCTGCCAGAGTTTAATCCAGTTGACAGGAAGGAATTTCTTTCTCTTTCAAATGTCTCATTGTCTCTCTTGAATACTTTCCATTCTTTACTTTTCTTTGGTATTTGCTTTTTCTGCTTTTTCAACACATTTCTTTTTTATTACACACACAATAAAAGCATTCAATTAACCTGTGCTGGGTTATTTCAACCCATAGCTGGGTCAAATTTGAAAAAAGTTTTACAGGTTCATTTAACACAACGTTTGACTGTATCTCACCCAACCATGAGTTGAAACAGCCCAGCATTTTTAGAATGTATTTTTGGCAAATCCAAACTTTCTAACATCTCCAAACTTCACATTCCTCAATTTGTTTTCAGAGATGTAAACTGTCGATAAATAAAAAGTAAATAAAACAGTAATTCCAACCCAACTTTTTAAATCCATATTTTATCCCTGCAGAAGAGCTGAATTTAACCCTCTGAAAGCAAACCGCTACTCTTTGATTATTTATAAAAACAGTTTTGCACGCTAATCATATTAATTGCCCTAAACATGTTTGGCTTTCCCTCTAAAGGCAAACAGAGCGATAACCGTAGAAAGTGGACGGTGGCGAGTATTTGACGCCATGCTTTGGAAGAGGGCCTCACGACGTGCCGCCTGAACACACGGACAGTTTGATCTGACATTCGTGTCAGCGGTGTAGAGTTAATATCAGATGATTACGGGACGGAGTGGATGGCGCGGGGAGCTCGACCTCAACCTGACGGCTATGTGGGAAATGAACTGTGATCGAGCCAGAAAATGAGGTACTGGGCAGTTAAAAGGCCGCAGTGTACACAGCTACTCGGAAGAAAAACATTTCATTAATATGGGTAGAACATAACTCGCCCCATTCACGTTTCTGCGAAAAAATAAGACCATTTTGTGTCCCTTGGTGTCATCGACTTACTGAAACGAAGGATCCAGAGGATTTTAGAGGGATCTGTTTGGTACACAATGCTGCATGGTACACATTTCAATGCGGTTATTACGGGAATCACATTCAGACCGCATTCTTTCCCATAGAGTCAAAGGTCTAACGTTTGGGGGTGCTCTAAAACATAAAACATATTTGCCCATTATACTGTAACTACTTACAAGTTCGCTTTGCCTCGGGCGTGCGTTTATTCTGACATTAAAACCTTTAGCAACTAACGAGCATTAAATACATTATTACTCGTAATTAGTAGGCTGAAAAGGCAAGGGGTGCCCAAATTTTAATGAGCACCATGACTTCTTTCCGTACAGTTCGACAGGTTTTCTGTAATTCGGCGTGACATCCAAATTGCTTCAGCGTTCTCCAATATGCAGTAGGGTTTGTGTGCATCTCGGCTTAATTCTAACATCAACACTTGTAGCGAATTAATTCCGGTTGATGTCGGCGAACGAGAGGTGTTATGAGGTTTACTGCCGAGCGCCTAGAGTAACTGTGACCTAAAAAAAAATACAGCCAATATGTCTTTCAGCACGGAGAACAGCGGAGCTCAGACGGAGAAGCTTAAAACTACAGGCAACAGCCAACATGTGCCTTTAATCTGCCTGTTTCCAAATGCCCCCTGGCAACCACAGCAAAGAGCAGAAAAACGTAAATGGATGAAATTATATCCATATGATTCAATGAGACAGCTAAGGGAAGACAGGTTTCCCATGCACTTCATCAGGGTCCAAAATTAAACACAGCTTAGCTAAAACATTCACATTACATAGTTTACACATATCATTTCCACAACCGAACGGCACTCTTTTAGCGGCCAAGTTCATCTGTTACAAATAGGAGGCCAAATTTGAATCCAAAATCTGGTTAGTTTTTCTCCGGCTCTTTGGGATGAATTCGCGTTCGATTGTTCTCGTGTTTTGCTTTTCTCGTCCTCGTTTCTTTTTTCTGCTGCCTTAACATTTCAAAACAATCGATACATGCTGTGATGCAACTGACAAATGTTGTCCAGATGGGATCGAACGAGCGGACAATAAACCGGTGGAGGAAGTAGTCATGTAAATGACTAACAAAATTGCTCCGAACAGCCTTTTTTGTTCTCATGCAATGCTGGTTAAACCAGATTGAAACCCGTGTAGATCGTAGATGAGACTTTAACAGGAAGCAACCTATGATGACTAAATTGGGCCTCTCGCGCAGTCATTACAGCCCCCCCTCCGAGCGACGTTTTTGAAGGAAATTGAATTGAAGGTGTATTATGGATTCTGACCCCATCGCTATGGAAGTCTGGCATTAGCAACTTATGCTACATATGGGAATCCTGAACGGGAACATGCAGGAAACATATGGCTCTTTATGGGAGCACTTAACCCAGCATCGTTCTGTGGTTACCACCTTACCTTAAGTGTTACCAGTGAGGAGACACACCGGCCACTAAAACGCAAGCTGTCATCAACTTTGACCTAATATTAGATTCAGATTTGCATGAATGGGTTAAAACAAAAAGAAAGGCAGAGAAAATCAAATGTTAGACCCATTACTGCTTTTACAAGTCCTTTTTCTTCTTAACCTTTAACTCCTTTATAAACACCCACTTTCCTCCATCATTTCACACAATAACCATCATTTACTGTTAAAGCTTTCAAAAGAGAATATATATATATAATTATGTATA
The DNA here is from genome assembly GCA_026939265.1 of Oreonectes daqikongensis. Classification (NCBI taxonomy): domain Eukaryota; kingdom Metazoa; phylum Chordata; class Actinopteri; order Cypriniformes; family Nemacheilidae; genus Oreonectes; species Oreonectes daqikongensis. The sequence goes on from JAOTQM010000117.1 coordinate 3,121,058, forward strand.
TATTCAAATTGTGTATATGACACTTTCTTCTGCAGAACACAAAAACAGATATTTTGAGAAATGTCTCAGTGGTTTTGTGTCCATGTAATGGAATGGGGCTACCAACGTTCTTCAAATATCTTATTTTGTGTTCTGAAGTCATACAAGTTTGAAATGACATGTGGGTTTCATTTTTGCATGAACTATGCCTTTAATGCTGTGCCTTACAATGACATTCTATTGAACGGAGTATGAAAGAACGTGACTGGTCTACACAAAGCCCAGGCATGAACCCCATTGAACAATTTTGTGCTGAATTGGAATGCCGACTGGGAGAAAGGCCCCATCGCTCAACATCAATTCCTGACCTCACCTGATGCTCTTTTGTCTGAATGCCAGCAAATCCCCACAGCCATGTTGTTCTAACATCTAAAACATATAGAAAAGAGGAAGCTGGTATAGCAGAAATGGATGAAAGCCCAAGATTCCGCAACGATAACTTGAAAAAACGAAATATGTCAAAGAATAAAACCAAACTCCAAAGACAAATTGAGTTTTCGATTTCTCTAGGTGAAATATGGATCCTCTGATGGACACCATGCATGATCTGTCACAAGCTGTGCCACTGGGGTGTTTCTGCCGGCGTACGGCGTGTTTTTTCAATTGGAAGCACTGCATTTTTCAAAACTCGGTGCTCTGAGTTTTTCCTACGCTCAGCGCAGACATTTGACCTGTTGAAAAATGCTCAACTTGGGGCAGAACGCTCGGCTCATATGAGCCTGCCACGGGCGTTTTCAGCCCCGTAAAAAGCCTCGGTGGACACAGCATCTCACTGTACCGTACACTCACTCTCTCTTTTCTAAGTATCTCTAATAGCTAATTAGACAGTATTCCACTCGCCCTGATGCCTTTACAATACCACAAGTCATCAATTATCCCCGTTTCGTGCAACATGAACCAGGACAGTGTGAGACGCAAAGAAGCTCCTCAACATGATACGTGCACAACGTTCCTGCTGCTGAACACTCGCTTTGAGCAAACGTAAAGTCGCAGGGGAGTCACGAGGATCCGTCAGTCTGCGTCTGCTCACTCACACCTGCTAGCGTTCCATTCTCTGCGGTGGAGGCCTGTGACTGATACTCACACGGAGAAACTTCCTGTTGGCCGGCGCGAGAAACACGGCAGTTTTAATATAAACGTGCTGGTGCGAGTAAATTAGATTTACGGATGGGAATTAGACTTGCTGAACTTTGCAAAGTGACATCATGCACAAACGCAGTCAAACTCAACAATCACACTCATAATTCTGGCATGCGTCTCCACGAGATGTTTTTATAAAATAGGACCTTGGCTGTCGGGGTCACGTCATACTTCATCTGCGTCAAACATCGTCCAAACCCCGAGACACAATTCCAAAAAAGGTCAATAACATCATTATATGACATTGTCAGGATTATGTGGGCTATCCACCCTGCCGGCCAGTTCTCTCACCGCCTTCCTTAAAGCACTCCACCCTGTTGGCATAATGTCTGTATAGTAAAAAGACAGTTGACACAGCTGGCTGTCTCATGCCCACTCTAAACTCCATATCTCCAATCTGACAACAAATATCCCAGAGTGCCTCTGGGCGCCAAGTCAAACACCTCAGCATAACAGACTCAGACCATGTTTACACGATGGAAAACAGAAAAGTTTCACGTACACATGTGTCTGCATTTACATGGATCCAGGAAAACGGATAAAAACAGATAAAAAACTCTGTAATATGCATGCCAGGCCAGTGGATGGCGATATTGTAAGTTATAAGCCAAAAGTGCATTTTAATACCCAAGACATATAAATAATGCATCTACGCTGGTCTTACTGGTGCAGTAAATTCACATTTTGCTGGGGAAACGTTAATACATAGTCGAGCTGCGAGAGCACACAGTACCATATTGTTTTGGGTATACTCGCGCGACTGAACGCGTAATACGCGTGACGTCATTGTTTTCAAAAGTTCTGTCTTGCAGTTTATACGGAGACAAAAGTGGCGGCGTTTTCAAAAACGTGCATTTTCCATGTAAAGAAACGGCCAAACGCATAAAACCTTTTACGTTTTCATCTGAAAACGATCTTGTCTAAACAGCCTCTCCGAATCGTGATGAAAACAAATGCGTTCGATTGGACAATAGGTCAAGATGGCACGTGTTAAATGGGGCCTGTTTGCTTGACCCTGTGGAAGAGTCACGTGACATCTAGCACAGTTGGATTCAGCATCAGAACATTCATGCCTCTGAGGGGATCAGAGCTTTTATAAATGTGATGAAATTCAACTACAATAGAAAGCTTCATTTGTTGTCTTCTGGGAGTGTTGCGTTTCCTCTTCAGTATTCAGTCTCTCTCTGTGCGCTAGTTTTGTTATGTTCTGCTCAAATGTGTAGCAAAGGGTAATTTATCAGAACATTTTCTGTTTATCCACATTTTTAATACGAACACGTCATAGGGATAAACTTCACGTTAAATTTGACGGAACCACAGAGGCATGATGTTACGAGATGTAATGTTTTGTTCTGAAAAGACAACAAAGCCATTATTAATAAGACTTTCAGAAAGGGAAAATAAGTAACATATCTTTCAAATGAAAAGGATAATTTATTTAGAATACGGGTGAAGAAAATACAAAGTAAATATAAAAAAGCAAGCCTTACTGTATCGTATCAAATTACCTTACACTAGTGATCAAAAGTTTTGGGACATTTACTCACTTATTGTTTTAATATTTTTTCCACATTTTATAATAATAAACTCATTAAAATTATTAAATAAAACAAAGGGAACTATGGGAATTATGTTGTTATTAAAAAAAATGAAAACATGTAATTTTATCAAGCAGCTTCGAGGTCTCATCCTGTGATGCTTTTTAAACAATATTAGGCTAATGGAGATTTTTTTATCTATTCTGTGCTCTTACTGGCTGTTGTTTCGTATTTATTCAGTCAAGGTTATCCATTTAAAAAACATTTTTATTAAATAATATGTTAGTTTTTGTCATGAAAAAACATGTACGTTTGGAAAATTTTAATTTTTGTCTACTAAACTAATTTTAGATCTTTAAGCAAACACCTCAAATCAATTTTTTTTTTAAATAATGAGAAAAATTGTGTCCCAAAACTTTTGACTGCTAGTGTACACAAAATAAATGTCTTGAATGAGAGAGAAAGAGAGAGAGAGAGAGAGAGAGAGAGATGAAATGAAAGTGACCCGAAAATAAGATGTTACAGAAGATAACGTTACAATTAACATTTTCATTATTTATAGTGTGTTCCTTGAAATTTTCCATCACGTACATGTTTACCTTAGCAGTAATATGAGTCTGAGGTTGGCACTCGCTTCCCTCTCGGTATGTGTAAGCGAAACGCTCGCTCTATAACAAAACTGCATTTTTTCAATACTAATAGCCATTTTCCATCTTGCCTTTAAATTACGCATGACCCGATCTAATTCTTGGCCTTCCACGTTGAAATATGAAATTTGGCTCATCCGTGTCACTTGCTCTGGTTGTATTTAGGCTTTGAAGAGGAAAATATCCAGTCTTCAAGGAACCCTGGAACGTGCGGTTTTCCTAATTTTTCACTAAGGTGGAAACAATGGCTGGATGTTACTGTATATTGAGATTTGGAAAGTTCCTTAACGGTCATGTTGAAATGAGTTAAGAAACAGAATCCTTTAGAGCTTTAGAAACTCCTGTCATTTTAAATCACGTTAAAAGGGTGAATATGAGACATGAGCTTTCAGGTCACAGAATTATGTCAGATCATTGAGTACATTTACATGTGAATAAGCTGATATCTATAAAAAAACAGCTTATAAAACGTGTGTACGTTATTTTCACGTGTGTACATGCATATCAATAAATCGGCTACGCATAAAACCGCATTTACAGGATGACAATGTCAGCGGGAAATATGTCAAGCTGTATTTTTTTCTCTCTTTTCATGTCCGCAGTACCTGCAAATCCAGCAACAGATTTTAATTTTGCTGTTTCTGCATCAACTGCCTGATTCCAGAACGGACTTTTCCGATAAAAGAAAGTCGTTTTAAGTTTTCATTTCAGTATAAATTTAACACTTTGTGTATTGCACTTAATTTACAAAAATAACTTTAATGGAAACTTCATGTGTTAAAGAGCCCAATCATGTACCTTGACTCGAACGGTGAAGTGAAGTTTTAAAGTCCCAGCAAAGTAGTTCAGATCTCAGTAGTGTACTTCACAGCCTAACACTTAGTCCCACCCTGCACGATGGAGAATTGCACCGTGCATGTGCTAGAACAAAAGGTCACCTGGAATGTGACAGGAACTCAATGCCATGCCATTAAAGGTGAGAATTAATGATCTTGAATGTGAAATGAGACAAAAACATGTATTAGGCATTAACTCAATATGTTATTTGGAATAGCACAGCTGGAGCATGGTGCTTGTGGGTATGACTCACAAATTCTCATAAAATAAATTATTTGAATATACTGTAAAAAAAATCTTCCAAATGCATCACTGCAAATAACTTTTAAAATAAAAATATTTCCTTTTTCATGGTGCTTTCACAATTTTGCATTACTGCAAAGCTTTACAATAAATTCCTATTAAAACCGATATTGATGGAAGTAGCAAAATTCTGAAAATAAATGAAATATAAAGAATAATTTTTCAATACCACGCACATTGACAAAACTTAGCAAAAATAACTGTATGAAAGTTTAAAATCCGACCGTTATGTGAAGTGCTAATAAGCAAGTGCATTTCCTAAGATGTACAGAAGCAATACTAAGTGTAAGAAAATAATTGTCTGTAAGATTAATAATGCTTTTTACTGACATCATAAGAATCATTTTAGCATTTCTGTAAAGTGTAAAATTGTGTGTTGTCAGAAGTGTATCACCGGACTGTGCTGTTACTCACAGTTAAACTAAAAGCCATGCATACCTTCACACCAAAAGACTGAATGAATGTGGGACTTGACAATGTAAACAGGCGAGCGCGGACAGCTCCTCTGGCGGGGTATGAATAGATTCATAGGGAAAGCTCTAATTGGCCTGTTTTATCCCAGCTGTGAGTCAGCAGTATAGCGTACCACTTCCTGCCAAATCTGCACACAACACTCAGCTTGAAATGTGGAACCACACCACATTATAACAGAACCCCGAATCTGCTGTGGTGAAGGGTTTCAGTTAAAGAGCTGGTGAAGATGTTGCCCTGTTTCATCCTGCTGAGTGACAGCAGATGACAAATGAGACAGAAAGCTGTCACAGTCCATAAGTATGAGGACCTGTGCGCTGAAGAGAGGCTGTCACACATAAAAACACTAGGGTTTGGGCTCTGGTCAAACCGCAGATGGGACGTGGTTTTGGCCTAGAGGAACATCATAAAGCCGTCAGTTATGGGTCTGTTTATTAACGGTAAAGATACTTTACGGGCTAGAACGTGATTCTAACCTGAATCTCAACAAGCTCATCCTGAGAACACTGGGGATATTCAATCCTAGCTAAAAAGTGACCACGGTCTGTTTACATGCTGGGGTTTATGGTGCATGTTTGTGGAAAGGCTGGGTGTGATGTAAATGAAGTGTTTAGGGGATCTGTGCTCCTTGTCAACAAAATAGTGACAATGAGGAAGATACTCTAAATGTAACATATTTATGACAGGACCTGTGTACAATCAGGTATTAAATTCAGTCCATACTGAAATTACAATACACAAAAGTGTTAAAAATTTGTAAAAAAATTTATATATTGAAATAATACTTTCCAAATGAAATCGAATTAGTACATTATACGTGGACACTTGTACATAACATTCTGTAAAAAACATCTCACACATCTGTAAAGAACACCTGTAAATAACTTATCTGTAAATTACTGTACTATATATTGCATTATTTAAATTTGTTTTTTATTATTATATTATTATTGCTATATTTATTTATATTATAAATGTATATTCCTATTATGTCTGTACTTCTGCATAGGATGCTCATATCACCGATTCAAATGTCTTGTGTGTGCAATAAAGCTCTTTCTGTTTCTGATTCTGATTCACTGCGTATAAAACTTTACCTGTTTAAAGCTGTGATCAAATAGCACATGAACAGGAAACACATGTACAGAACACATTACTACCAGGTGCCAAATATCTGTCTTGGTCAACTGGCAACACTTCATTTTACAACATGTTCTTGGCACACTGTCCACTATTTTTTTGTTACCTGCTTGCATCCTCTCATACTGAATCATTTTCAGAACTGTGATGCTTGTTAGAGGCAAAAGTTACATGGGGCTAATAAAAACAGTGTAAATGAATAATAAAAGCTATATGGTAAAATATAAATGAGTAGTCCTATACCATACAACACCATGAGTGTTTCCATAAATGTGTGTAGTAAATAAACACAAACAATGCTATAAGATTATGCAGGTAAAATTGTGGAATATACACTATCGTTTAAAATTGTAAATCTTTTGATCTGAAGGTCTGTGCTTAAATATCTGAAATTACTTTTGTAAACAAAAATAATTGTGCAAAAATATTACTGCAGTTTCTATAACTACAAATTTAATAAAAACGTTTTTTTAAATAGACTGAAGAAAACGAAGAAAACCCAGCCAATAGGAGCCAAGCATAGATAATAAATATTGAAATATTATAGGAGTTCCAGTTTACTATCATTCTAATACGTGGAAAAACTTGTGAAAGGTATAATGTAACATTGTAATTATAAATTTAGTGGAGAACAACTATTTGTAGTGATTTTCCAGCAATAACTGTGATTTTGCATTGTCTTCAGTTGGGTAAATATTAAGTTAAGTAATTATGAACTTATGTGTTAGTCTAGAATCCAGTTTTCAAAGAGCCCGAGGACAATTTGAGCATTAGCTCCATTTGCGCTCCTCTGTGTATCACTAGACGTTACGACCCACGTACGGGGTTAAACTAATTAAGATCTTGGATTCGGGACAGTTATGACACAACACTAAAATCATGTGGCCATCAATTACTGTCTCCTATTTCAGGTACATGACCGTGATTAAATGTAGGGCAAATTGCTTATTCAAAATATAGCATTCCAGACAAATGTGATTAGCACAAAACACGTATATATGATGCTCTGTTACTTAGTTATGCATCTTAAAAAGCCTGCGGCCAACTCGCTATGTAACATGCACTAGCTTTACGCATCAAACCACCAACTCAAATAAAAACAGCAGATATTTGACAATGATAAGATGCTAAGTAGCTATTAAGAAAGTAGCAGAGGGCAAGAAAGGAAGAGAAAGAGACAGAGTGACTGGATTGCATTACAATACACGATGACTGGAAACCTTTTATAGCTTGACAAGAACTTGGCCTGGCGTATCTGACAAGGAAAACAAGCACGATCCATCAAATCCCAAGCCTTTCATTCCAGGGCCAAAGCATCAGTATCCTGACAAGTTTCAGACATTTGATGCCAGCAGTTTCATCACGCTTATATATGTAGTGTATCACATATGGTCTCTGTTGCTTAGCTATTAGCATGACGGAAAGACAGTCGAGTCGTGCACTGAATCTGACGGCAAGGCCAAAAAAAAGAAGGTAGATTTGTTGATCATGAAATTAAAGATATAATTCAACCGTAACTGTGCTGAAACATTAGTGCGCTAAGGGTTGCAAATTATAAGCTGTAATTGTAAAAACGATTCGGACCATGTGCATTGTGGATATGAAATTCAGCTGTACCATCTGGAAACTTGGACTCAAAAAGTGAAGTGAGATTTATGACACTTGTGAAAACTTATATGAACAATACGATTGTACTGTAATAACTCACCCCAACTTTCCCATTAAGTACACCAAACAGAACAGCTTTCAGGGTGGAGGTTTAGCCACCGTTTCAAACCAATTCACCCATAATGCAAAGCTTTGGCAGTACATACAGAAAACAGTGCAGGAGAGTTCAATGGAGACCCATAGGAAAAAATAGAGATCAAACTCAACTGCTTTTCTTAAAGGGATAGTTCACCCAAAAATAAAAACGTTGTCACCCTTTTGTCATTTCAAACCTGTATGACTTTCTTTTTTTGTATGCAGAACACAAAAGAAGATATTTTGAAGAATGTTGGTAACCGAACAGCAAGGTCATGCAATAACCATGATATTAAAAAAAACATTTTTATCGATATTGTGTTAATTCTACACAACTAAAATCAGCACCAGTTTAAAGTTTTGCTTTAAAAGCCACAATGTTTACAAACTCTCTCTCTAATCCTTTATCCTTACACTCGAATAAGTGATTTAATAAGGAGAAAACACAAAATGAAAGATTAATTTGACTTATATGTAAAAAAGAAACATGCATCGTGATAACATCATTACCACAAATTCTTTTCCACGATAACTGTGAAGTGAAAATCTGATATCGTGACAGCCCTATAACTCTAACTCGAATGTTGTTCATTTTGTGTAAACATGGCTTTATAGACAATGCAAATTTTTGTCTCCTTAGTCAAAGTCACTTTGGATAAAACATGTACATCTCAAAAGGCAGTTTCAGACCTTGCTGAAAAACTTCACTGTGCTCAGATTTGTAGATTTAAAACATTTCTAATCAAATGATGTGAGCTACAATATGATACCAGCATTTTGTAATTGTGTGAAATTTTAGAAGAAATTGTATTAGAAACATGCAAGACAAGGATGATATTTAATGAAACATAACGCCATTAGTTTCCCCTATAAGCTACGAAAAGGCAACCAACTAGCAATCAAATTTCGCTCTGTGGGTAAACGTGTCTACCTGCTAGCATAATGGAGCTCAGAGAGTTGGCAGTTGTTAAGTTAAGCAGTCATGGCTGGATGTCAGCAGCTCATTCTAGTACAGTACATCAACATTAGTATCAACAGCACTTGCTGCCCTTGTCGGGTAAAAGCCCAGACGGCTCGGGTTTCTTTCGCATTCAGAGGAATAAGCCGGCTCGTGCGCAGGCGGGCCGTTTTAATTAGCTAATGGCGCTAGACGTTTCATCTCCAGCGTTTGTGTTGATTGCTCACAAAAGCCTCCATTTACCCCAAACACGCCATCTTGGCAAAGGTTTGGCCCGTATGTCTCAACGTCTGCTGCTGGAGAATTTTGAACAGCCGTCCAAAAATCTGTCTAATAAATCTTTATATATACGTTTGCCGGTTTCACACCAGCAAAGGAGGAAAAAAGGAAATTCCATGATCTGTGCGTTTTCCAGCAGGTTTTTCAGCCAATTTTCCTTCGAGCAAAGTGCTAAATGTTTAAACTTTGAAACCAATGCATCTTTTCTCATTTATGTGAGGGTGGTTCCACATTAAAGTGTGATGAGGTAACAAATAAGGTGTGGTTCAGAAAGTAAATCTTAATATTGGTAAACATTACTACAGTAAACGTAATTTAAATGACCAACTGTCTATAATGACTTACAGTGACAAAAGATGAGAAAATAAATCATTCTTTACTAAAACACGCACACCCAATCTGGATCTTTAAAGGGATAGTTCACCCAAAAAATCTAATCTTTTTTCATTAAAAAAGCCATCATTTACTCACCTACTTATCATTGCAAACCTGTATGGCTTTCTTTTTTCTGCAGAACACAAAAGAAGATATTTTATATAATGTTGGTAACCGAACTGCAGTACCCATTGATTTGCATTGGTTTTGTGTCCAGAAGTGAATGGGTACCGTCGTTGTTCGGTTACCAACATTCTTCTGTGAGTAAATAATAACAGAATTTTAGGGTGAACTATCACTTTACTAAGTGAATAGGCCTATAGCAAGTATTTCCCAATATTGCTGCTTTTCTGTCACAAAACAAACAAAAATTAAAATCATGAGACAAAATTGGTTAATATATGAATAAACAAAATGCAATTTTATATTTTTAAACTTTGTTTTGTAACAACCTTGTATCCATACAGACAAAAAGGAAATGATTGAACAAACAATTCAGTTCCAAAATAAACAAACAATTTGGATCAGTCTGAATGAAAGTCGGCATGGGTGACGCAGAAAAAGCAAATGCACAGTAGTAAAATCTAAAAGGTCAGAGGAATTAATATAAAGTGTCATTATGGCTTTGAGAATTCGATTAACCACATGAAACACAAAACAGCAAAGCTCATATGCCATCTTAAACCTGTCACAGCAGGCACAAACCACAGAAAAGTCAAGAAAACAATGTATTGATTACGCTGGTAAAATACGCAAATATCCGTGCAAGCGTTCTAAACAAAAGCCAAGATATTTATGTACATTCCAGAATAAATGTACTAAATAAGCAAGTCAGCTCATCAAACTTGCACAACTGAATAAATGTCATCCCTGGAGTATTATTAAAAGATATGAGTGCTTTGATAAATATTTTTATAAGGTTACTGGAATAGGTGACTCCAAATCCAATACAGCACTGACGTACGAAAGTGCAGCGACAGTATCAGGGCATCAGACGCTGGATATATTTTTAATATTAATGCAGCCAAGAAGGGCATAAAAGTAATAAACTAAAACAACACTTGAATTAAGTATGAAACACAACAGGATATTGCAGTAAGATTATGTTGTTTCCTTTCAGATAGCTTTACCCACTGCTGTCCGACTACCAGAAAACAGCTCGCGGCACTTTTTAATTGGAGAGGGTGAACCAAACAGTGCCTCTCAAACTCAGCAGAATGGTTTTAAGAGGTTTGCCAAGCTCACTGCTTACAGATGTTGCCGTGTTTTACGTGCCGGGGCATAAACCGCGTCCAGGTATGGACGGTGACAAAGCAGAGAGTCAGAACCCCGTCCTGTGTTTGTGATAATGACTTTTTCCTGCCAAGGCGCTGCGTGATACAAATCAAACGCAGCACAGCTGGGAGAGAGAAAGCATGGGAGAGCGAGAGTAGGAGAGGAATGAGGGAGTGTTGTGTTTGGATGCGAGGGAATCGTGCCGCGTGCGCTCTCTGAGGAATCTGAAGTTGGAAAGATAATAAGGGATTAGCTGGGTTTTCTAAAGCATTTGGTTCGAAATCAAAACGTCTCATCGGTTTCCTCTGCACAAATAACTAAAATTCCAAAACGTATTTGTATGTTGCACGAGGGCGGAGAATGCTACATGCTTTCGGACAAAATCTTTATCCTGAGGAAGTCACATGCAGGAAGGCAGTCTAAAATCATGTACTACACACTACAGTATGTACTTATAGTGTATCAATTTCAAAAAGAGGAAAATATCGCTTTAAATCAGTTTTACATCTGAAGAAAATTGTTTTAAATGCAAGATTTTAACATATCACAATATAATGTTATATGGTATTAACATACTTCTATTTAAATATAAGTATGCTAGAAAGTATACTTTCAGTCACGTTTTACTGAACTTCACAAAAATATACTTTTACTCAAGCCAACAGTATTTCTGTTCTACTTGTACTCAATCTTTTGATTGAGATATACCTAAAAGTATAATGAAGTATTTTAAGTATAGTAGTATATTTGTAGTTGTGAACTCTTATTATTACATACTGTCTTACATGTAACCTATTATTACATACTGTAATTTTAAGGTACGTGTTCAAGTTCCTAATAAAATATGTAAATAGTAAACTATAAATATGATATTAAGTTCACTTAAAGAAAATGTACACAACTACAAAAGTAGTAGTATACTGACAGTATACTTCAAAGTGTACATTCATAAACTAAACAAGTATTAAACCTATAGTTTAATTGTAGCATAGCTGCTGTACAAATGAAAAATGTAGTTGTAAACTACTGTAGATGTGTACTCAAAGTTTACTACTGATACACTTAAAGTGTAATCTCACTTTTATAAACTATTACAATGTCACTATTAAGTATTACTGAATTAGTACACTTACATACACTACATTGATATTGGTATACATACATAAAGTACACCTTAAGCATTGTGTAAATATACATCATTCACACTTAAAAATGCTTGCTCAGTAAAATGCGTCACACCTATAAACAAATCGCCTGACTTCTTTTCAAGAAACCTTTTTTCTTATCCGGAAAGGAAACATTAAGGCATGTTTGGTTCTTGTCCAAGAGAACTGGACTGACTGAGAACGGAGGGCTTCACAATATCCAGCGACAGCATCCAGCCATTTAGTACAATACACTGGTTTGTTCCTATCTTAGCATCTGGTTAGCATCCTTCTGAATAAAATGAGTGTTTGTTTGTGGTGACAAGTTGTGACATCAAGGCTGGTCTTGCCACATACTCTGCACAATGTTTTTAGAGAAAAAGACCCCAACACCACAGAATGAGAGAAAGAGATTGTGTTCTCTAATAATAACAACATTAAACAAATCTCACAAAATGAAACAGATAGTTTACCCAAAATGAAAATTCTTTCATCATTTGCTCACCTTCATGTCTGTGAATGTATGTATTTTTTCTTCTGCAGAACACAAAAGAAGATATTTTGAAGAATGTTGGTAACCAAACAACATTGGCCCCCATTGACCATTATATGAACACAAAACCACTGAAACATTTCTCCAAATATCTTCTTCTATCTCACAGGTTTTGAATCATATGAGGTTGAATTAATGATGACAGAATTTTATTTTTGGGTGATCTACCCCTTTAATAAACAAAGTTCCAATGTCCGCTCAAGAATAAATAGTTCTTATTAATATCCTTAAAGGAAATACTCCAGTTAACAATATAAATGTACTCATAGTGACATAATCTCTACATATTAGCGCACAGCTGTCTCCTATTGACACGGCTAAACAGATTATTTTGATATTAAACGGTATCTCGGGATTTGTAAAAACAGGCTGGCTTCTAAACAAGCTGTTTAAGTATGAGTGAAATAAAAGGCTTTTTGGACAGGCTCTTGTGTATGGATATATCAGCCGACAAATCAAACATTCACTTATTGAGCAAGAGAGGGGAATTTTACTGACCATCTCCTCCGTGGCTTCGTTCTTACAGACTACTACATTTTTCCAAGTGTTTAGTTTGGATAAAGAGCCAATTCGCTTAATTCTTGTGGGACAGCTAAACGTGTAAACCTCACATTTGAAGGGTTCAAGTGGATGCATTGTTTGGCTGTTAAACAGATGTGTACGTTTTTAAAGATCTTGGACAGACTGAGAGAGGGAGAGACAGAAAAAGATCCAAAAGAAAATAAACACGGCTTCACCCTACACAAATTGTGGACTAATTGTGTATTTGGACTTGCTCATTGGTGGAGCTCTTTTCCATCCAGAAGGCATTTTGACAGTGATTAGAGTGTTGACTTTGAGAGCTTTACCTGAATGACTTGGGTTTCACCACAACACTATTTATACAGCTAGACTACAGGTCCAATTAAATAACTAAACCCGTCAGTGGAAAAGTTAACTGAGCTTTCAGTTGAAATCATAATGTCTTATGCCATGTGATACGGCTGTGAAAAAAAAACAAGGAGAAAAAGACAAGGTGGGCCCTCGAAAGCTAGCAAATCTGATGCTTGGAGGGAGTTCTGTCATCCTTTATTCGCCCTCATGTCATACAAAACCTGTGTATGACGCTTTCTGATAGAACACAAAAGAAGATATTTTGAGAGTGGTTTTGTGTTCATACAATGGAGGTCAATGTGGGCCAGTGTTGTTTGGTTACCAACTTTCTTCCAAATATCTTCTGTTGCAATGTCATTCAGGTTTGCAATGACATGAGGGTGAGTAAATGATAATAACATTTTTGGTTAAACTATCCATTTTAAATCAGTGAGGATTCCAATAAAAACAATTCAGTCTAAAACCTTTCAGGCAGTTTTATTCTACCGACTCAACAGTCTCTCAAAACTTGCACCCTGAACATTTTGCACCCCAGACAGCAGGTTTATTATAACTGAGGACACTCACCATGCATTTGTTAGGCTTCTCCCCTGAGTGCACTCTCATGTGGATTAGCAACTTGTAACGCGCGTTGAAGGGTTTGTACCGCCTGACACATCCGGCCCAAAAGCAGGTGAAGTCCTCACCCTTTCGCTGGTCGATATGGACCTTCTCGATATGCCTAACCAGTTCCTCCTGCTGTTCGTACGCCGCACTGCAGTCGATCCAGCGGCATATTTGCTTATCGCTAAATACTCCGCTGGCATCCTCCCTGTCGCCCACCTGATGTTCTACCAGGCCTGTGGGTTTAGGTTGTGCCAGGAGGCCTGAGGGTGGAGACTGCTGGTTTTGAAGATGCAGTAGAGCTCCTGGGCCGGAGCCCATGTACTGGTGCAGGTGGTAGGGAGGGGGCATGGGTGGCCGTGGGGGGCCAGTCTGGTGGTGGTGGGAATGCTCACTGCGGTGGTGGCCGTGCTGGTGGTTTCCACGGCTTGTCAGATGGTGATATTGATGCTGAAAGAGCTCCTCCTCACTTGGAGAGAACTCATCCACAGGTTCCTGTTTCAGCGCGGCCGTACCGACAGCGTTTCTGCGCTGACAGCCCACCAGGAGATTACCGGGCTGTATGAGAAGTCCCAGGCCGTCACTGCTGCCCATGCCAGGCTGCATGGATCCTAAGTCCTCACAATGCTCCACTGATGAAACTGAGGAGGTGGACGATGAAGAAGACAGGGGTAGGAGGCAGCTGGAGGGTGACGGAAGCTGACAGTTGTCCTGCGGGCTGGGAGTAGAGAGAGGCTTGCGGGGCGTCACCGAGATGGGCCGGGAGAATGCGGCCGTGGTAGGCGAGGACGAATTGGTGCGTGGCCCGTTTGCGCAGGCCGCCGTTGACATCTGGGAGGAGCAGATGTTGGCGGCGATATCGATTCCCTCCGAGGCTGCGACGGCAGCTGACTGGGAGGCCACGGAAAGGCAGCGCCTCTTCAGCCCGCCAGCACCCGGTCGTGCTGAGTGACGCGAACCCGGGGACAAAGACAGCGGGGAGGAGCCATCTTCATTATTAAATGGATACACAGTCACCGCCATCGCCGACAACGACAGAGCCGTTGCTAAGCTACCGCTGCCACCGCCACCGCCAGGCCGGTCCGATTCCCTGCGACCCGCACACATCCCTCCTGAAAAGTCGGCCAATCCCGATCCCAGTTTGTATCCCATGGAGCCCTCCTGTTTGATGGGATACGAGTGCAATGCCCGGCACCCATTCAAGCCTCCGGACAGAGAGGACGAGCTGAGATCCGTCTGAAAGCCGGCAGACCTGTGGGACACAGAAACACACCCAGAGGAATATGAGCAGCATTTAGGCAGAACGGAGCAGGAAGAAAATGAACGCTATTAGCAGCCCGGCCTGTTGAAAGATAAAGGCCAGGGCTTCTCAATGCTCTGCCAACTCTTCCTTCCCACCTATTTCACTTTCAGACACCACGGAAACAGACAAGCTCTGTGCTCCAGCCCTGGCAAACATGCAGTCTCCTCTCTAACATCTCTATTACACTGCCAACAAATTGAATGAAGATTCATTTTTCAAGGGTCCTATTAGTTTATGGTATTTGCTTTTGTAGTGATCTGAAATAGCCTGCTTTTTATGAGCCCCGCTCTTACAGGAAACACTCATTGGATGGATTTCATAACCGCAGTGCTTAGATCCACCACAAACGCTCTCGTGCAACGCCATGAATAAATAATGCAGGAAATTTGGCCTGAACTATAGTTATGAATGGGTATTTAAAAATAAGACCAAAGAGAGATGAATACAGGCAGGCTGTCATGCTCCCCGTCTGACAGGCTTTGATGACACAATAGAGGTTAACCCAAGCCTACATGTGGGCTAAATAGAAGTCACCTGGTTGGTTGTATAATGGCGGTCCTCTAAACGCTCTGTGTTTACAATACTGCCCATTATAGTGGGAATCTTTGCCCCCCCTTAATGGGGGAGAGGTCATATTTCCCAGTGTGTCGCTGTGATCTTCCACATAATAATTCCTGTCAGTTTGCTCATTATGGATTTTTGTGCAAAGCTCCTGAATGATGTGAGAAGGCCCCTCTGTCTCAGCCTATGAAGGATTTGTCTATGTCCCCTATTCACTCGGTGCGCTCCTTGCGGGAAACCGCTAATGCTAGCTTACTGACTGAGCTGAAGCGTCAACTTTGTTATGAGTCGCTCCTTTCAGGCTCGCCACTTCCTGTTTGGCTGGAGCAATGACATTTAGCGACAGTGTTGGAAGAGTTGGACTGCGTGTTTGAGTGAAAGCACACTGGAAAGCATCCCACGCTAAAACGATGGGTTTCGACTGCACTGTGTCTACACAGAAGCCAACAGAATCCGATGGCAGCCACTTTTCCAAGCGGTTAGAAATGTGAACGGTGCCAAACAGCGCCATCAGTCCTGCTGTGTTTCACCGGCTTGTTTCACTTGCTCCTTACAGCACAAATTATTTGAATGTAGTAACTTAAATGATAGAATTTTATGTCTTATACATTTAGGAAATTATCTAGTTTACATTATAACACTATTGAGACCATCCTAATTACTTTACAAATACATCGAGAGCCATGAATATATGGTAGTAGGGGTATAACAATACTCACTCTTTAATAAAATGGGAGAAAAATTAAACTGAAAGTAACTCATTTATTTCCAAAACATTAACAAAATAACAAATGGCATTGAAAATTGTTAAAGAATTGACAACATTTAAGGTTTCTACATTTTAAAACAAAATGAAAATTAAGAACAGAATAATTAAAGCAAAACTTAAAGAGTACTTCTAAATGCAGTAAAACACAAAACTAAACATAAATAAAACATTATAATAATATTATAAATGTTGATGAATCATATGTTGGCAACCTACACTGTAAAAAATGTTGTTGTTGTTATGCAGCAGTTTGCCAGTAACTTACTGTAGATTTAAAAGTATCTAATTTATTAACAGTTTGTTCAAAGATCAATGAACATTAAACATTAATAAGTCTTTATCTTTACAGAAAAAAAACTATAAAATAACAGCCTCATGCAAAGCATTCTGGAAACCAAAAATCCTCATCAACTTTTTTCTGTTTTTATTCTGATTTTTATTTCCCAGAAACACTTGCATGATGCTGTTATATTATGTTTTTTTCTGTAAAGATAAAGAATTGTTAATGTTTAATGTTCATTTTTCTTTCAACAAACTGTTGCCAATAAATTAGATAAATATAAATCTACAGTAAGACAAACTGCTGCCAGTAATACTGTAATTTCTACAGAATATTTTGACAGTGTAACCAATAGGATTAAGCAGACATCATATCGTAATACAATCATAATAGCTCAAAGAAACTTTTACATTTCAAATGGCTAAAGGCCTATTTGAGTAAGATGTACCGGGAGGTCTTACCTGCCATCTCGGTGGGGGCTTTCCTGCAGGTGAAGATTCTGTGTGGCCGCTTCACAGTGGTTACTGTGGTGGTACTGGGCACCAGACTGAACCGGCATGTTCTGTCCACAGCGCAGTGAGGTTCCATCTTCTGTCAGTTCAGGAACTCTCTCCTTTTCTGAACAGAATGTGATACATCCTCCATTCACTGCAACAAGTGGAGATACCGTAGGCATGTTATTAACAATGATAAAAAAACAATTTTTTTATATTTATTATACTTTGATTTAGCATTTAAAAATGAAAATGTAACATAAAAAACACATCATAAAAATGCATTTCAAAACATAACAGACAATTAAGACAATTTTGTGACATTAATACTTGTGGTGGTCGCCAACCAAAGCAGAAAATCAAAAAAAAATCTTATTTGTAACTGCACTCATGTTACCAAAACTCTCAATTTATTTAAACAAAAACAGTAGATATAGCTGATGTCACCAACAATGGTCATGGGATCAATTCCCAGAGAACACATGTACTGAAAATGTAAACATAATTGCCCTGTAAATCCCTTTGGATAAACTCTCCGCCAAATACATACTTGTAAATATTTGTAATTAAAATTTACAGTCTCTCTTCTTGGAAAACAGAGCAACATTTTTGAGGACTCATGCTGCACTTACTCACTTTGTATAATAAAATTCTTTGTAGAACAAGAACGTCCCTCTTCGTAATACTTTAGGGACTTTAAACAAAAACAAGGATCTTTTGAGAGCACTGAGTCAGTTTATCTGTCCACTCAATGCTGTGTCATTGCACAAAGAGAACGCAAACTAAGTGAAGCAAATGTCATCAAAATAAACAGAGAACAGATCAAAATAAAATGGTTACGTAGCGTTTGGAAATAGAAAGCCGACACTCTTTTTGAATCCAGTGTGGGTGACCACATCTTTTTTTCAAGTGTTCCTAAATCAATTTCAGAAATCTAATTTGCAAACAATGATGACATTAATAATGTAACACTCAATGATCATAACCAGTGTCTAAACATTTAGATAAGCCAAAGCTAAGACAAAAGAGGTTAGGTAAATCAAACAGACATTGTTTGAATAAAACATAAACCGAATGAGAAGGTGACAAGTAATTGCTTTAAAGCAAAAAGTACAAGGGAAACAAAGAAAGAAGTGTTGAGAGGCAAGGAGAAATAAGAAATAAGAAGTCAATCATAAGACACGCAGGCCTTGTAAAACATATGCTGGATTCACTCAACTCAATAAACAGAAGAAACAAGCTTTTTCTTATCGATTCTAGATTTCACAAAACAATAATAGTTGTTTATAAAAATCTTGGATCCTTTTTTCCTGGCTTAGTGATTCCACATTTGGACTGTCAAACTGTGTTTGTGTATAACATCACCGCTCGCTAAGCAAAAGCCAAGGATTTCTTGCTTCATCTTGAGAGGATTGAGAGATTTGTCAATGATGTTGGGATATTTAGTTTTACACAAATATAAACTCATGTTCTTTTAAGTACTCGCTATTCTTGCGTCCCCTTGTCAACTTATTAGTACGCTACTACGCCGATGGAAATTCAAAGCTGTTTTGGTTCCTGTATGCAAAACAGATCATGTGTTTTACAAAAGCTGTTTAAATGCCAAGTCAAGTAGAGGTAAACTATACTGTTGAATAGAGGTGAACAGAAAATACAGCCAAAAGCCACAGGAATGCTCAGCGCAAATCTGTTCTGCAGATTCTCAAAATTGCCCAATATCTGGGTCACGATTCTTTGAATTCTAGCCTCAAGTGGCAGTTTCTGAAAGTGCTTGTGATGTTAGCCCTAAAAACAGCGAATTCAAGAAACGTTTGGAAACAGAAGACTGCACTTTTTCGAAATAAGAGATGAACACTTTGTATGGTTGATTCAATTCAAAACATCATTGATAGCAGATGAAACCATGTAAGATGATGATTGAAGCTTAGATGCTTCTCCACAACCTTGGGCAATAAAGAAATTTGCACATCCAACCTGCAAAAGATGAGGCAAATGGCACACAGTCAGACATTCTTGACATGACATCACTCCATATGTCTCTCTTAACGTATTATTGTCTGACTCCAAGCGCTTCCAAGTTACATCATTTTGGATCCAAGTCCGCATTAAAAGCCCTACTTTTTGTGTACTGAAGGAACTATGGAGGGGTGTTTAGGATACAAGGCCTTGTTACATTACCAGAAATAGTCTCAGCAAGGCTGAATAAGTGAATCTCATCCACATTTGGAAACTTGGACAACTACAGATTTGATTTATATTGAATAGGCCACGGTAATTCAGATCTGGGTTTTGCATTGTATGTTGCTTTTTGTGAGAAGGTGAATGTTTGTAAAAGATCCAGTTTTAAAAGCTAGGAACAAAGAAAAAGACAATGAAAAACAGGTTCTATTGTTGAGACAACTATGAAAAAAGGAACATGTACACCACTAAATATCTGTGCTTAAAGCATTTGTATCTCAGATACATTACTATATTTTTTCATTATATTAGGAAATTATTGCAAAACAGAAAATACAGTATCACTGAGAAAGAAACGACACAAGCCAGTATCATTTAAAAATGTATTAGCAATTTAACATCAAAATATTTTTGCACAGCCAATAAAAGACAAAATATGTTACTCGTTACTCATATTATAACGTAAATAACGTATAATTTAAATGATTTACATTTGACATGAAAACATAATAAAATACTGATTAAAATAGCATTAAATAAAGTATAGCACACTTCCAGTTCAACTATTGATAAGTAGCCATAATATGTAACTACTGTACATATGAAATTTTATAGAAACCTTCAAAAGAGTTTCCTTCCAAACATTCACATCTGTATCTCACACAGAGAAATCAAAAGTGATTCCAACACATTGGCTCTCATCAGTACCTGGAAAGAAGACAGAATACAAAGAGCATTCTTCTCTGTCCAAGAGGATTTTCACACTTCTGATCCAGGACCAAATGAAAGAGAAAGTAAAGTAGGGAGCAGGTTTGTAAGTATTCAGGAGCCATTAGGAATGACAATTCTGGGTGTGAAATCACCGGTGGGTTACGCCAGTTTCACCAGAGGGCAGAGAGGAGCTCCATGATGAAGACCAGCCTGATGTTCTGGCCTCATTCACAAAAACACGAGAGATTGAAACCAAATACAGAACTGAAGGGGAGCAAAATGCTTCCATTGTAAGTTTCTTGTTTGATATGTACAGATCCAGAATGTATTTGCAGTATAACAAAGCTGTTTGAGGCTACAAATTCTGTATACATTTACAAGATAATAAGTTAAGCACAATACAATTTATATATATAGATGTGACTCCATCTGTGAAATCCAGGCTAAATCTGTTGCATAATCTAATCTAAATAACAATAACGAAAATAGCTAATGTGTCTTTATTTGTGGAAATTATTATATAATAGATTTATTATATTATCTAATTATCTATTAGTATATAATAGATTATATCTATTATCTATAATAGATATAATAGATTTTGAGTTACAATGATGAATTATAATATGATAAATACTGAAATTGATGATTTTGTTGACACTTTTATTACTTTGCACAAAAATACCCGCCTAAACACTTTTAAAATGTAAAGGTATCAAGATTATATTTTGCCAAATTTTTGACAACAGAAATTCTGGGTCATGCACACACAGTATTGTTTTCTATATGTAGTATTGTTGTATTGCATAAACATAGTATTGTATTGTATTGTTCTTAACATTTCAACGTCAAAAATAAGCTGATTTCCTTCGGATACTGAAGCATCCTATTGAAGGAGATGCATTGTAAACGGCTATCCACACAGTAACCCACCACTGGACTCTGACTGCATCTGATCAGCAGATGGCTCGGCCATTATTACATGTAATTGGTGGTAATCTCGGGCGATTTTTTATTTCGGTGACACTTCATTTTCTACAATTCTCGCCTCCTGCCTTTCAAGTCACCTAAGTGCAGCATTAAGTGTTGGAGCGAGACCGAGCTTGTGCCAGCATTTAATGCGTTCAAGTCTTCAGAGATGCTCGCAATGGAAAGCAGATGTCTGAAGATGTGTGTTCTCAGGAATACTGTAGAACACGAGCGGGCTTCAGGAAGGGGGGACGGGGGTCATGCGTATGCGTGTGTGTCAGCGCATGTATGTGTGTATCAACTCTAATGCACGTCAAACGTGCGAGTCCGGCGAACAACAAGCTGCCAAAACCGCAAGATAGATGCGTGTGGAAATTCACTGTGACATTTCTACTCGAGGCCCTTTAGCACCATAAATCATAGCATCAGCACTTAAACAGTTAATAACTATCATTTCTTCTCCTTTTTTCATCTCGATGCTTTTTTAAGTTTTCATGTAGTTCTCACCCCCCCCCACCGGGTCAGTCGATGCCTGAGCGATGGGTTTATACTGGATTCACTCATGTTCCTCACTACGACTGAAGTGTCCTGCGCAGATGTTGCGTATTAGAGACAAGAGTCTTTTCCATGTTTAGATCTCATAACTTGCGTCTATATTTGTGTCTCCACACTGCAGACCCGGAACTTATTTGTTTGCTTAGTAACGGAGGTTTGATTGAAAACCTGAGGGTACAACAAAATGAAAAATAACAAAGTCTGGGAAAAAGTTCACTTAGACAGGTGCACGACCCGTTAAGAGCAGGGAAAAACTTGATTAAATTATGAAGAACTGAAGGACTGCTGTACTTGGATTATTGGTACCACCAGACATGTTTTTTTATGAGGATGAAATTGGTTTGTTATGGCAGTTTCTATACGAGGACAAATCCTGGTTTGTGTTTCACTTTTATGGCAAAATATTATTAAAATATTTTACAGCCGATGTCGAAAGAATTCGACAAATTGAAATGTATGCTGACAACTGTTGGAATAAATGCAGCATCAATTAAAAAAAAAAACATTACCAGTTTGCCAACATGTTATTCTGCAGCTGAAAGTGTTATAAATCAATACTGTTCGGCTGGTCATGTGATCAATAAGACCACCATCATAAGGTATAGCCAATTATATATTAAATAAATTACAATATATAATGCTGACATAACTACTCATTTCTTCATCATGAGTAAAAACTAGAAGTAAATAAATCTTGAATCCATATCGTAGCATCAAGTATTTGCACACACAAATAACCAAGCACTGCATCTACAGAAGAGCTCGTCTGCTTTTCAACACTGACAAAAAGTTGCTCATGAGTTCTAGCAGGGACGGATGCAGCTGGTTCCGTCATAGCCTCGGCTCCAAAACAGGCCGTAACTGACCGCAGACTACCGAACACAAACAAACACCAAACAGTGCCTGCGCCACTCCTACGGCCCAGTGACTTAACCGCACGCTTGGACAGGAGAACCTTATAAATCAAGGCTCACTGTGATTAAAGCATTACATGCTCTTTTCAGGACTTTAGAGGGACGTTTAGAGACGCAAACACCAAACAAAGGCACCAAAAACCAGGTCATCTGCCCTGACTGTTAGCACTGCCAGTGACAGAGTTCTTGACGTGCCTCCAGGCGAGATGGTCAGTGTTGTTCTTCTATACCTTTATACTAATTACTGGGTTCCTCTTGGGCATGCCACCACCTGCTGGTGATAATCTGTCACTGGAGGAGCCTGTGAGTCTGTCCTCTGTGGATTGACGTGGGTGGATTTGGACCACCATCGCTCTGGGTTCCAGTAAGCGGCGGGTGAGGCTGGGTCAGGGTGGTGCTACAGAACCTGGCAGAGCTGTGGCACTGGCTATTGCGCCAGGGATTGGGTTGACGACAACTCATGATGGATACACTATCATCTCAGATCAAAAAAGACATCATGGGCTGTATTGATTTTGACCATCCTAGCAACAACTAAATGCAAACTTGGAAACCACACAACAACCCCCTGGAAATACCCCCAAATAACTTTTGCATGGTCAAACATCATGTGTTTTAAGGGATAGTTAAAAAAAAAAAATGTAATCATTTTGTCACTGTCAAGTCGTTCAAAACCTGTATATGATTCTTTATCTTCTGTGAAACACAAAAGAAGATATTTTAAGAAATGTCTTAGTGGTTTTGTGTCAATGGGGGTCAGTGTTGTTTGGTTACCGACGTTCTTCAAAATATCTTCTTTTGTGTTCTGCAGACGAAAGAAAGTCATACATGTTTGAAATGATGTTAGGGTGAGTAAACGATAACTGGATTTTGGGTGAACTATCCCTGTAGCCCGTAGTGCCCCACAGGAAGTCTATAAATTAATACAGTGTAACAAATACAACAGGAATGTTGTTTTACAATGAACAGTAGTAAGAAATGTGTTCATAAACAGAGCTTTCATTTTACAATCTACGTCATGGGATGAGGTTACGGGAAGCAATTTTACAACAGTTCCTACTGAACTCTATAGACGGCAGAACACTGGGGTGATTACAATGTAAAATGTGTCAGGAGTGCTGTAGTGCATTCCTGTGTCTTGTGCAGTAAAAATGTACAGCTTTAACTGTAAAGACTCGGGGTTCCTCATCACAGGCTGTCGTTGGGTTTTTACGGTCTCCGAGCGGCTCTTTGGGGCTCTGTAAAAACAAAAGAGACCTAGACTGGTCTATTGAAACTATGTGTGGTGTGTGATTGTACGGGTCACATTAGATGCAACCGTGTGGCAGTGTGTGTGTGAGTGTGCGTGTGTGTGTATGTGCGTGCATTTTAAAACTTTCTGTATGTATTTGTGCATTTGTTCTCCACAGTCAGTGCTTTGAATGACCATGTAAATCTGCTGTGAAAACAATGTTTGAACACAGCTTTCCTCTGGAACAAGTTTTGCCTGTTTGCCCTCTAATGTCAAATCTAAATATTCTTAAATTCCCTGCAAAGCTTACTTCCATTCGCAAAATATCCTTTTACATTAAATCAGGCTGTCAGGGTTGTGGCTTAATAATAAGGTTCTCGCTTAATCCCTGTTAAGAAAACAAACCCTTCTAATTAAAAGTGAAATGCAGTTTTGTACGGCGTCCAATGTTCTAAGCGTAAATTCCTCTGTTGTACAAGTCAGCGCCAATATTTTCATTTGGAGCATTCCTAAGGTATGACAGCTAATGGTCAGTGAACAGCAAGACATGTTAAATAAATACAAAAGAGAATGAGCTTTACAATTCACTTAGTTAAAGGAACAGTTCACCGAAAATGTAAATTCTGTCATCATTTACTCACCCTCGAGTTAGTCCAAATCTGTATACATTTCTTTGTTCTGATGAGCA
This sequence comes from Oreonectes daqikongensis, assembly GCA_026939265.1. Lineage (NCBI taxonomy): Eukaryota > Metazoa > Chordata > Actinopteri > Cypriniformes > Nemacheilidae > Oreonectes > Oreonectes daqikongensis. The sequence continues at coordinate 3,145,630 of JAOTQM010000117.1, forward strand.
CAGAGAAAGAAATTTGGATGAATGCTTGAAACCAATTTTCAAGAAAAAAACATTTTTCAAAATATCTTCTTTTGTGTTCAACAGAACATTTATACCAACATATATAAATAAAACACAAATGAAAAAGAATCACCAATCCAGCATCTTTACTGCACCAGCTGCCCAGTGGCCAAAGATGCGGTACAGGACTGTGTTGGCCCACATTTATGAGCGTTCCTTTTGCTGCTTCCAACAATATATTTACAAGCATACCTTAATCTGTGAGAGAATTCAATAGAATACACATGGCAGGAAGTTCCACTCGAATGACAAAGGCCAAATTCAACCACAAAACATGATATAACCACATAAGGCACAAGGCTTAGCATGACCCTAAGCATTTCACAACACTTTTACACTTGTCTACAGCTGAGGTTAATGTCATTTATGATTGATATAACTTTTGTTAATCCTGTAGCTCAAATGAAAGAACACAGCGTTTGCAGCGGGTTCAAGTCTCAGAACACACATAGTGATACCTTGGATGCACTGTAAGTCGCTTTGGATAAAACCATCAAAAAAAATGTCAAACTAATAACCACTGGTGGAAATATATTTAAAGAGTATCGTGATGGACAAGGAATGTTTTTGGAACTCCCATAACAGTTTAAGTGGTCGTAATTGAGCCGTAATTAAATAAAACAACATTTGAAAATGATTATTTTGTTATCTGTGCAGTTTAGCTGCCTGGAGTCCTCAAAGGGAACCCTTATTATTAGACGGGGAAAACCAGATGGTTACGTGAGGAACACAACAGAGAATCATATTTCATTTTTGTATTTTTTGTTATGGTTGTTTCGGTGGAGGGAACATAATAAAACCTTTCGCTCAGAATAAGACGTTCAAAGCGTTCTGTGTAATTGGTTTGGGTTTGAAGTCTCTGGCAGGGATTGGGATAAAATGTTACAAGCAGACTAACCCCTCATGGAGGGTATTGAGTAGTCTTGATGATTAAGAAATGACTTGGCCCCACATTTCTCCTTAAAGGACATTCTTTTTTCTTTAAAAGTAACAATTTGCTTTGACAACAGAGGCTGAGAAGGAAGCTATTATTTTTATTTGATTATTCATCTTGTTTCATGTTTCCTGCTTCAAACCCCATTTAAAGCCTCGTGACCTCTTATTACAGTACGCCAAGATGACCTGTCCGAGCCGAAAAACACGAACATAATCCCTACTGATATCCCTAAACAAACGTTATCTGCAAATTCACAACAGATGATGTATCTGGCCACGCTCCGATTTCCTTCGCAATGGTAAACTAACTTAGTCGCTATCAAGGCAGCCTCTCAGTCAAACCTCATGGCCATGTCTAAAACTGTTGCAGAAGAAAACAATTGAGTAATCCAAACCATGATGACTGCACAAATAAAAATAACTTTCAAAAACCTCTCGTTCACTTTAATCTGAACAATAAATTAGAATTCAAATCAATGATCGATACTTAAAGGGATAGATCACCATCTCTGTCATTTAACCTTAAGTTATTTTAGACCTGTATATGAAAAAAAGATATTTAAAAAAAATGTCTTAGTGGTTTTGTGTCCATAAAATGGAAGTCAATGGGGACCCAAATTCTTTGGTCACCAACATTCTTCAAAATATCTACTTTTGTGAAAGATAGTCAAACAGGTCTGGAATGGCATGAGGGCGAATAAATGAAGAAAAAAATTTAATCATTTTGGGGTGAACTATCCATTTAACATGCAAAAGAACTGTCATACAGAGAGACCTGTCAATCGCCAACATCTACCAAGATTTAAAATGAGTGCATGGGTTCAAACACACACTTCATGTTCTCTGAATATATTAACAAGGAAGCCTATGTTTTTCAACCAACCCTCAACTTGCGTCAAGTTTCAAACCACACGTATCTCTGAAAGGAAGCGGGCAAAACAATCTATTTTGTGGGGTATAGCCCTCACAAATCAAAGACCTTCTCTAAACCAACCCCCTTTTATATTTCCCCCACAATCTCTGTAATGCTCAGGCCCCTGGTAACCTGAGAGAGGACAGATCACCAGACAATATACATCATCACACATCAAACGGAGCCCTCACAATGCAGACGTCCCCAGAGAGCAGAAGAGAAGGGTTGAGCATCCGTCAGCACGGGAGCCTTTGGTCAGGAATAACACAGTTTGAGAAATGAGGGATGTAGGACCTAAAAAGGGCTGGAGACGGAGGCGGTATGCATAAAAAAGCAGGACATCATGGGGTGATTTTAATGGAAATTCTTTCAATCTTAGTCCAGATAGGGTTTGAAGGGGAAGGTGGTAAATTAAAGGCTGTTTAAACAGACAGCCAGTCATATCCAGCTGTGGAGATACAGTATATCCAGCCCACCGTCCAGCAAACCTATTCTCACTGGTGTCTACACTTCTTGGTTGATAACCATTTGTACTTTAATACAAATGGCGAACAACATCATTACAACAAAACACCTTGAGTTATGGCTCACGTTCACAGTTTAAATCCTGGCTTACGTATAATAAACAGCACTAAAATCTGTTAGCTAGTTTTTCTGTGGCTTTCCTCCCTCTCAGGGCTGTAAGCATGACTTCACATCATCTTTTCACACAACCTGGCATTAGCCGTGAGTTTATAAACTATAAATCATATTTATTTCATCCCCGAACTTTTCCAAAATAGTCTCCAAACCCATAAAGAGTTTGTTTTTCATTTCGCTCCGAAGGGTCTTTGAAATGCAAATATTTGTTTCCTTTGCGAAAAAAGTGATTTTCTTCACGAGCAAAATTTGATGTGAAATATGAATTCTGGCCATTTTACATCATCGCTAATACAAACATGATTTTTTTTTAAAGGGTCTACGCTGTTTTTTTGTGAGCTCCTAAATGACAAAGTTTTGGCTGGCACTACTGTACATATCCTAATAACTCGGTAGTTAGTTACAGGACTTGGTTCCTGACTCAGAAACTCTTAAAATCTGGTATTTCACCGCTGTGACTGTGATTTGAAGTGCAGTTTGTGGTCAAATTGGCATTTAATGTTTCTGCCTGTCCATCAGCATGTCTAATAAGCTTTGATGACAAGTCAGATATTTTACAGTAGTTAGTGTTGTTCACCCTATAGCTCACCACATTTCACCTTACGGGTGGTTTAGTTTTGGTTTTAATATTGAATGTATTTCCTTTATAGCAACTGCTGTTTGTTCATTCAAGGTCCTGTGCGGAATCTGACTTTAAAACAAACTTGTGAGGATAAAGCGAATCACTTCATTTTACAGTGGCAAACCTGGTTGAAATTACTTAAAATATGAACTTCTCGTTGCACTTAATAAGGTGTTTCGCAACCACGCTCACATTTAAAATCAATCTCTTAAAAACGCTGACTCACTTCTTTGTTGCTCTAGTAATGTTATGAGCTTTTAAACATCATTTAGCATTAAGTGATCTTGTGAAATGTAAGCTTTATCAAAACAAGCAAGCAAAACAAAAGCCAATGAGATAATGAGCAAAAAACATGTACGACATCGAAAACATTGCAGTGTTTATGCCCAAAGTTATTTCGCAAATCGAGCGTTTTGCCGGGTCTCCTCACTTCCTCCGCCATCGACTAATTCGCAGAGACAATCTTTCCATTTGTCACTGGAGTCATGTCAAACCTATATGGAGTCAATTAAAGCACAAAGTGATCTGAAAATGTGGCCAACCCCATGTAAACAAAGAGAACATATGAAAATACAACTTCGAGTCCTCTTCAAGATGTGTGGTTGGCAGCGATCTGGTGACATGGAATGAGAAACATGTTTTGAAAGCTCCTGCCTCGAATTGAAGAGAAAGAGGGCGTGGGGGAATCAAAAGGCCGTGGAAATGAAGCTGTATGTCTTTCATCATTTCTTTGTATATCCTTTACTGATAAGATGTTTGTCAAAACATGCTGTAACACTATAAAAGGGGGGACTGCTAGTTTAATGAATGATTTGGAGTAAATGCCGTAACTCATGTAAGAAAAAACAAAGGGCAACAGAGATTTACACCGATACACCAGATCTCATCTGAAATGCTTCCTCCTGATCACATATGGACTGGGACGAAATATAACAAACAATCGGCCTACACTTTTTATAATAAAGTCCATACAGTATATCACTGCATACAGACTGCATCTGTGATAAATACTCTTCAAAAAGTAATAAAAAATCACTAATGTAAAAACGGCAGAAAGACAAACAAAGCAATTGAAGGTAATTTTGTGTCCATGAATCAACGAAACATAATTATACTGTAAACATATTAGATATAGTTATTATCATGCAATATTCTATTATATGGTGTTTAAGCTATATAAATATATATATACACAGCTGCAAAAAATTGTAAAAAGGACAAACGAGTCAAAATGACAAAAAAAAGATGTTTACGGTAAGTTAAAAAAAGATTTAAGAATGAATATATGATGAAATATGAAATCTTTGCATTCTCTCACTCTTTCCCATTGCTATTGGGTGACTTTATTAAATTTCAACAGAATGAAATCTCATGACAGACACTGGACTGAAATTGTTGCAAAACTGTACATGCAGATATAATTAATAAAAGGTAAAACTAGACTAGTCTCTTAAAGGAACAGTTCACCAAAAATGATAATTCTGTTGTCATTTACTCATCCTCGAGTTGTTCCAAATCTGTTTACATTTCTTTGTTCTAATAAACACAGAGAAAGATATTTGAAAGAATGCTTATAACCAAACAGTTCTTGGCCACCATTGACTACCATAGTAGGAAAAAAATGCTTTATAAATTTCTTAGTTTTGTTGGACACAAAAGAAGATATTTTGAAGAATGTAGGAAAGCAAACAATTCTGGGGCACTTTTGACTACCATTGTAATTTTACCTACTATGGTATTCAAAGGTGGCCAAGAACTGTTTGGTTAGAAGCATTCTTCCAAATATCTTTCTCAAAATATTTATACAGATTTGGAACAACTCGAGGGTGAGTACATTATTTTTGGGTGCACTGTCCCTTTAATTTTTCCTGCAGCGTATATATATATATATATATAGAAAACATCAAATCATTGTTTTTTTTTACAGAACACCGGAATCGGGTCCCACAAGCCGAACACCACACAAGGGTTAAAAGTACCATCCCACAACACTGTTTTTGTTATGACGTTACAATCCTCCGAGCAGTACACTGTCTCCATTCTGTAACATCCTTGAAAATAAGTGTGCCGATTCTAAAGTGAAACCAGATCCCCCAGATGAATGTGAACGGGAACAGATACGCGTCTCCGGTAAGGCGCTCTCATTTGCAAAGGAACCCGCTAGACAGAAGTTATGTGTTAGTCACTGTTTGATTCAGACGTATTTGCAACGGAGACTCACTGAGAAACAGGGGCTGTTTTGACTCGGTCATCTTCAGGAAAGCCTGGTTTTGGAGACTAGCAGCATTTGTAAAAGATTAGCAGCCTAACTCTCGTCTACTGTGCCTGGGTCAGGTAAAGTGCAGGACGCAGACGGTTATAACGCCGGTATCTCTCCATCTACAGCGGGCAGGAACATTCCTATATCGCCAATGGCCCTGTAATCCAATTAAACCTGGCAAAAGATGTGACCTTCGAGTAAGTGGGTTATGCTTTCAGGTATCCTGAGGCATGATTTTCGTATTGTAATGCAATTTCTTTTATTTGCGGTCACGAGAGATCAGAAAATCCCTTTTGATGAATCATGCAGCCGCAAGTTTTTGAGTATCGACTAGCATTAAACTCACGATCTATCGTTCTGTCAGCGCAGAGAGCAAATATGCTTTGTCATTACAGGAATGGCACCAGTTGGGTGCGTTCGCCATGTAACGCGCAGATCACGCTGCCTTAACCTATCATTAGCCAAAAGTATAAATGCAAACCAACTGTGCAAGAACAATAAAATAATTTGTCAAGGGAAAAGGGTGCAGATAAATTCTGCAACTCATTTTCCAGCTGGCCCGAGAAACCGATCCGCTGGCCAAGTCCACAGCACCTGGCTGTCAGGGCTTTAATACTGTCTGACTTCATTTCAGATTTTAAAAAGCAAAGCTGTTAGGTCACTCGCAATGCTAATTCGCATTTTTCAGTTTTATCGGTGTTAGTCAACATTTGACTTTTTTAGGGCAAGAATCAAGTCAACAGTAAAGTACACACACACACACAAAGCAAGAGGGAATTTAGGAGAGAAAACAGAAAAGCCGAAATGTTATGACTCAGAACGCATACCGCACCTCCGGCCAGATTTCCCTCTTTTTCTTCACTGAATATTGTTGTCAGAAACTGTGAGTGATATATACGAAGTGTTTCCCGTTGCATGATATCTTTTTTCTTTAAATAGGAACCTCGTGAAGTCAGGCGTTGCTTTATGTGTAGATTTACGGACGTCAGCAAATCAGTTATACGGTGAAGCGGAGCTTCGCGTTGTAAAGCTCGAGCGCGGAGCCAAAGGAAGGCCGTAAATGTCAGGCGAGGCCCGGACAGCAGAGTGACCTGGTTCTGATTAGGCTGAGATTGTTTTCTTTTCCACTTTCTCCACGGAGATATCGAGCGCACAAAAGCGCACGTGAGCCTGTAACAAACATTCGTGCACAAGCGCACAAACACACACACACTCCTCTGTCCTATTTCCATATGATCCAGCAAAGTATAGCCTCCCTCACATGTGTTACTTCAATGAGAAACACACGCACATGAGACGCATGTTACGCATGACAGACGCCCTCAACAAGCATTCTGCGCTCCGTCACTTACGGATGGACGACCCCATGAACCTTAAATAACGCTTGCTCTAGTTCAGCTTTTTTACGGTACTGTATTTGAGCCACGGATTTCTAATGACGTCGTTCCTTTTTACTGCCAACAGTAGCGTCCCGTAGAGATCTTTAAGTGTCTAATGTGATGACAAAAGTCCAGTTGATCTGAACCCAAATGGACTGCGCTAGAGAAAAGGGTTCGGTGGTGAATTCCTGAAGCGTGCGCCCGGCTGAAAGAAAAATAAGCAAAATGAAGTCTGCCATAATGGGACGTCTTATTTCACAAATTAATGGCACATATAACAGTGGAACTGATGTTATGTAAACACTAGAAAAGTATCGTAGCTGTCACGGTACATTTACTACAGCTTGATGAGTATGTTCTCTCTCTCTCATAAAGGGGTGACTCCGATGGAAAGTCTGGCAAGGAACGACCGCTGGAAAACTCATCTGTGAGATTGTGGTGAGGGCTTAAAGGGTGAAATAGTGGAGAAAATATTTGTGGTAAGTGATAAGTCAGCAAACTCAGTGCAAATTGTAAAAAGCTGAAGTCAACATTCATTCCTTAAATTCCTCTCAGCTTGTTAAAAGGCCGGCGTGCAATAATCTCTCTCCCTTCGCGCCCTGCTTTCTCCTGAGCTATTCTCTTGAGCTATCTCAATCGGTTTATTAGGGAATCTAGTAACTTTATGTGTTAAACTCTAAAGCTTAAAAAGGTACTTGGTCAGACGTTAGTGAGCTAGTAAGGCAGCAGCATCTTATGACAGCATCCTATATCTGCTACACAAGTAGGGCTATATGATTTCCGCGATGCGGAAAACGCGGACAGAATCACGGAATCCAGGTAGAATAAAGGAATTTGCTGTATAACACGGAATGGCAAGGAATCTGGCAAATGCATTATTTCTTAACCAGATAAGCAGTAGCTCTGTGCATTCTATAAATACTGCACTACATGTGAGACATGGTTCACAATTTCAGTAGAGGGAGAGAGAAAACAAATCTGTATTATAAGAAAAGAAACACATAGAACAAGAATATAGATAAAGATAACATGAATTTGGCCAAAATGGGAAACTTAGTGCATTGTGCAAGTTATGATGATACTTTAGCATTGTGAGCATGCTTATGATGCCTTAAAATACTCCCTACAGAGACAGTTCACTAGGTTTTGAAACAGAGCACTTGTCTTTTGCAAAAACATTCCCATACCATAGAAATGAAGTGAGGGATCAGGAAAAATATCAGACAGTCTGTGTCGTGGGAAATTGTGTCCTCTTATCATTTACTGGCATCTTTGTCTCCAAATGTTAACCTGCCAAACTGCTGATTTCAATTTCTGCCTTAAATCTGAGTAAATATCCCAGAGCACTCCGTGCAGATGAGACATAAGTGCTGTCTGACCGAGACAACTTTAATAAAGTTTGGTGTTCCTTTAACCTCGCTCTGAGCATGTCTCCCGTCAGTAATCCATTTGACGATAGAAACAGGAAGAAGGACGAAGCTTACCGATTCATGACTACAGACGGTTCCGCAATGCAAGATGAATCTGATTGGTTGTGGTCGGATACGACAAACAGACGGTGAGAAATGACACAAAATTATTAGCTCCACTCCAAAAAATATTTGACCTTTTGAAGAAAATAAGGACACATTAGTGAAATGCTCTCCATCTGTCTGTCTGTCTGGCGCACAATATTTATTAATTGTCTGTCAGTTCCTTTTTTTTGCCCTTTGAACTCAAAAAGGTCAAGTTTATTTGACTCGTGCTTAACTGACTCATGGTGGTGAAATGTTTTTTCTATGAGTTACTGTGTCTGTAGGAGAACTTCACAAGATAATACAAATAAATAGGATTTCTCGACATAGCAGCATACCTATTTTTTCTATCGTCGGCAAATTGCATGTGCAAACAGACCGAATATGAATTTTACAGCTTTCAGACTTCGCAAAGACGAATGGCTTCCATCACATAATCCAGATCTGTTCGTAAAAGCAAAGTGTTTTCATAATAAACATTGTGCATATAGAGCCCATGTCAGGTTATTAGCCTTCAGAAATCCCTGACCATAATGTAATATAACACTCAGTTGGTGCTGGATCACTAGAGAACCAGAGAATAACTAATCCTTCCAGAACTCTGCTCTTTATTAGCAACCAGTAATAAAGTATATAAAGTGCGCTATTAGACTTTATAATGTATTTCATAGTCCTCAAGAGTCATTCCAGCCAATCAGATCGCAGACTGAATGGGCACTGCCCTGTGGCAGCTTCCTGGCAGGATGACATTACCGAACAGCAGAAAGGACATAACTGAGCCCTTCTCAGCTAATAAAGAAATGAAACGGTGCTCGATGTTTGCTCAATTGTTTGTGACCACTCAGACAAAGCCAGCGTTCGATTGGACTTGGAAAAAACCTGGAGAATTGAATGACTGGCAGAAAGGTTGATTCGTATAAATCTGTCTAGCTTTTGTGTGTTTTGTAGAGAATCTGCTGTACGCTTTGTGGCATTGTTTTATATAAAATAATAATACTTATTCTAATAAAAGACCCACCGGGGACCTTGGCTTTGGTTTCGGTATTCATATTTACGCTCTATTAAAAGGCAAGTGAACTGGACGGGAGCAGAAAACAAAACAGCTGTATTGGTACAAAGGCCAACAGGGTCTTGATCACCATCAGTTACTCTTAACACAAAATCAACACTAGAACCGCCACCCCACCAGACCCCTGACTAAAACGGTCCAGGGCCGCCTAACCATCCCGCTACGGGACGCCGGGGCCCTCGCGTCCGCTTCAAGCGTGCGGGATACAGTGATCAGCGCCACCACGGAGAGAATTTTTCTTTGATGAAGCAAGCCAGCACACGGCCAAGAACAGCAAGTGCCACTGTCGAAATGTAAATCAAAAAGCCACCCGCGTGCGCGGTCGTACACGCTGAGAAGTCTGGAGACACAGTTGCTGCCGTCTAAAAATGCATGAGTAATTCGGGCTGTGTGGATGTGCGGTTAGCTGTGGCATGTCCCCCTGGCACAGGGTAAGAGCGAGTAGCCCCTTCATCTCAGTACGGAGTCGGAGAGAAAGAGAGCGCAGGCAAAACAATCAGATCCATTTCAAATAAGGCAGGAATTCAACCCCTGTATCAAAAAGCGAGAGGGAAAAAGGTTGGAGAGTGTGGGCGCATTTTTATGAGCGATTCTCAAGACATGATCCAAGCTAAAAATACATTTTATGATGACATATCGGAGCCAATTCCGTTTTTCCTCCGTTTAAGCCCACGTCCAGAGCACATTTCCTCTGGTATTCCAGATATATTTCGACACTTATTCAAACCAGATAATATTTTTTAACAGGAGGATTGGTTTGAGGGTTGTATTGGCAGGAGTGTAGTGCCCTTGAAATGAAAAATGATTCAGGACGTTTCTTTGGCACGATGTTTTACATCCCACAAACATAAATAACACAAAACTGGACATGGGCTATGACATCACAGACGCTCTACGAAAAACATAAATTGTAGTCTTAATTCAAGACTAATAATAAAGGTCACCAATGTCTCAATGTTTTACGTCAGAACTGATTGAGTACATTGAGGTTTTCCAGATTATTTGAAAAAGTATCATGGATTGATTTCAAACCATAGGATGCTATAATTCTCCAAAGCCACATGAGTATCTTTTAGCAAATAGCTACTCTAAGTCTATTACATTGTAAAATGTTTTCGGTTTCGAATACCCCGTTTTTTCATACTTTCCAAAAATGATGTCTACTCAAACCGCATCTTTCTTTCAGAAAATAACCTCATAAATTCCCAGCCAATTTAAGCTGAATCAACACTCGGGCAAATCCCCTCGAGACCTATTTGTGAGAAATGATTCAATGGCTTCCATTACAGCACGCTGGCACTGAAATGCTTGGTGACTGATGCTGAAAAACGTTTACTCATTAAAGGTTTGCACGGTGATGCCATAGCCTGGGATGAAATACCTTTGCGCATTGATCATCAGAACTTTGTGAATCGATGGAACAAGCTGTAAACATTACAGTTTCCCCACACAATCCATTTATCTACTGTATGCCTCATTCTGATGTCACGGGAGTTCTCCGAAAAATGTCGGATGAAGTCGAGTAGGATCCGTGGGAGTGAGTGAGAGGGAGAAAGTGACTGATTTGGGTGTAAGTAAGAGAGAGAGAGAGAGCACGTAGAGATGACTAGAAACCAACACCAACAGGTAATTGCGCAGTCCAAAAACACAGCAGTTTAGCAGTGATGCAACCAGTGACATCAACAGCAAAGTGCAGCCAAAACAACTAAAACAAAGCAATCGTGTGGACAGACGTCCTTTACAACAACCAACAATGAAGTTGTTTGTATGTGCATGCTTTAAAAAGAGGTCAATTAAATATCATGCATACAAACTTAAACCTTATATACGTGCTTCAGAGGAATCCGATACAATTGAGTCTTTATAATAATTCTATAATGGCACCGGCACCCATTCTGAGATGTACGGAAAAGCTAAGGAAAATTCATCAAACGACAGGAATTCAACTTTCTGAGTGCAGATGCCACATTTTACAGATGACCAAATGGTGCTGAGTTTGTATATGTGTGTGGGAGTAGACGCATAACCATAGTAACCCGAAACAGTAATGCAATGACTCCTTTAAAGCCAGTTACTCATTTTTTCATGAGCTGAATCAACAGTTTAACGTGGGAGTATGTCTGAGAATATAGAGAATTACCTTGCAAAAAAAAACATTGTGCACAAGTATAGACTATCACATCAACTCTGATTATGATCATCTGAAATGCTCCAAAAAATGAGAGGACAGGGATAAACTTGCTATACTGTAGCAATGCACCACATGCCTGTAACTGAATTTAGCAATTGACTTCAACATGTCAAACAGGCAAAAGGTGAATTAGCCTCTTTTAGCCTCAAAATGAACATTCTGTTGTCATTTACACACCCTCATTTACATCCAAAACCCTAAAATTTAGTAAATGTGCTCTTTTTCCTACCATACAATAAAACAGTCAGAGGCTGTCAATAAATGACATAATTTCTCTTTGTGTTTCACAGATAAAAAGTCATAAAGGTTTGGAAGAAAATGAGGGTGAATATTGGCCACAGTATTGTTCACTGATTGCTGACTATCAGACAAAGATTCAACTAAACAATGTTTGTTCTCTATATTTACATGGTGTATTTATCCATTAGCAGCCAGTTTTGACTAATACTAAGAACACTTAACATTTTTATTTCTATAAGATTACAGACTACAGTGAATACAATTATTTCTATACTTTTGCCGAATCTAAAATGACAGTTTTTAAGACTCACAGATGCATTTTCACAGCAACAACAAACGGGTTGTAGTCAAATATGTTACGATTACTTTACCAAGCCATAAAGATGAATTATATATAACATAAAATAAACATTAATTTGATTAAAGTATAAAAAGCCTAATATTATTATTAATAATAAAAGGATTAGTGAAATGCAGAAATGTTTCTCTACTGTCAAACAAGCTACATACTGTATACCTAGAAATATAAACAAGTGCATAAAAACACAAATGGTTTTGTACAACAGTCTCATTCAGACTCCCTTTCTAGCAGGTCAAACAAGACGGCTCGCCAACAACTAATTGAGTGGTCAGTTTCAAACAAATCATTCTTGAGTTCAAACAGATATGACTAAAACATAACACTCACTTCTGTCAAATGGATCTGACTGACATGCAATGATTTGCTTTGGCTTGAACAAGAGTGAGTTGGGAAACCAGCTTACAAATGTTGCGATACAGTCACAAACATTTGGTTTCAATTTGGCAAGCAAAAGTCACAATCAAACCCTCCGACTGTCAAGGTAAGATTACTAATGTAAGTCAGATTTGTATAATCACCAGCTGCAGTAACTGTGTCGGCCCCAACAATCCCACGCCACTGTAACATCATCTAAACACAGTGACCACGCTATAGCCCAACACCAGAGAGCCCCGTTTCTACTCAACTGCATGTGTTAGTAGGATGCATGGTCAATTACAACCAACATGATTTGGAAGAAAAGCAAGTCACAGGCACACATTTGCGCAAAGACACATATACACATAGTGAAGAGCGTTATCAACAGGATGTGTTGTAAGTAATCCAATGTAAACTGCAAACATGTGAAAAATGTAAAATGTTTATATGATTAAAAGCCTGATTATTTTAATATTTGAACATACATAGCTCTCTCTCAAGTATATGGCGTGGTATTCATTCATATAGGCACTATTAAGAACTTCTAATATTAATGGACTTCTTTGAAAGCATCTATTTTGTTTACACTTACAAATAAAACCAAAAAGCATATCAAATAAATTACCAAAAATTTAAGTTAAATAGACTTTTAACACGTTATTTTTCTTTTACAACAACAAACAATACGAATTAAACCCATGTGGTCATTTTAGATCAATGTAATTCTGATTCAGATTTTAATGGGTTTATCCCCGAGTTGTCATTCACTGTTGCTTATTGACAATGGTTATCTGGTTATTATATCAAATAAAATATATACTTGAAATAATGAATGTTTATAAAAACGAATTATATGTGGCTGCTACTTGTCATGTTATCACATAAATGCGTTAAATTTAGAGACGTTACGGATTAAGCGTCATTTTAATGCTAATTATAACAAAATATAATTGTAATTCTGTACTTTGCAATACTTGGTACAGAATCATTTTGACCCACTTTTGCGATATTAAATATCAGTCTAAATATTGCTATAAAAAAGGTCGACAAATTACACCTGTTGAAATATTTCTCTATGCGCAAAAATACCGCCGTACATACCCTCGCCAGGTGACATGGAGAAACAGTGAAGTTTGGAGGAGTGATGCGCGTGCAGTTTGAGATCTTCAGATCCGCAGCGCATCTGGATAGAAGCGGGATTCGGTTCACAGCCGTCAGCGGGGACGCGCTTCGGACAAATATCCGCTTTACTGCTGAACATGGAGAAAGTCATTTCTGTTAAATCTGTCTGGTGACTGACCATCCCAAAGAGCGCTGTGGATTTCTGCATCTGGACCTCTGATTTCCAAGTGTGCATGTCTGTCCTTGTAAAAATCCTAATAGTGTATTTTACCTGTGGGAATAAAGAATCATGCCGTGAACATGAGACGCGTGATGGTACAACTCACGTGGTGTAAGTGTCAGAAAAGTATCACATACATTTTGCTATAAACATAAATATAGTCAGTAAACAAAATCGCCACAGTTAAAGCCATCTTCATTTATTTAAAGTGCTCACATGTTGTAGTGGGTTTTAAAAACATACCTGTTTGAACCCTCCAAAGCCAGGAGGAGAGGATATTTTGAATGACTGATGATGACTCTCAACTTCTGCGTCCAACGGGCTGTTAAATGTGTTTTTACCGACCGCATCCTCTCTCCCGTTTCTGCTGCAATTTTATGAGTTTCTATAGCATCGATTGTGAAAACCAAAACATGCGTTACAGCTTTGATTGACTGCTCATAGTGCCAATGAATGCATAGCGCTGAAAGGGGAGGGACCGATACGAAGCAAACTGGACACATGCGAGTGCAGCCACTTCAGGGTGGAATAACATAACAATCGGCATTTTCACGACCGACTTGTACAACTGTCTCATTGAAGGACATCATACAGGCAATAATGTAAATGTCCTTCTATATGGAACAATGTGCTATATGGAAAAATACTTAAAAGCTAACGGATCTACAAGAAATGTTTTATAACGTGAATTACCTAGGGGTTCATGTGGAAATTACATAAAAATATTACATAGGATTATTACGACTGTTTTGAAGATAATACCTGTAGAGCTGTGATAAGTCAACCTGAGCTCTGTAAAATTGGAAAAGCTGCGCAACAGGTCAACAGCGACATCTGATGGACATTTATAGAAACGGGCAATAGTGTCCCAAACGGGAGTGCCACATTATAACTTAAAAAAGTAAATAATATTAAATACTATATAAGAAAAAGGGGGAGACATTACCTTGAAATGTTGCACAAAGTCCTTTTATAAGAGGGGCAACCAATCGTAATCATACAAACAGGTGTTGAACATACAGTGCTTAGCCCAAATTACATTAAAATGATAGTTTTAGCATTTACTTATGGGTTACTTTTTCATTTTCCACAGTTTCTGTCGCACGGTGCAGTCAACAAGTTTAAAAGCCAAGTAAACAAAACTGTTAGGACCGTGTTTTCACATTAAAACAGGTGGAATGTTGTCCTTTCACTTAAATGATCAAATAAACAGTCCAGTGAAGGGTTGGTTTCCAGCATTTTACGTAACATTTTGATAAAATGTCAAATCCATTTGTTGCTCTTTTCAAAGTGCAGTATGTTGTAATATATACTACGGCAGGGTTGCCAGGTTTTTGTGACAAAACCCGTCCAATGGCCAAGCAAACCTAGCCCAAACACAACAACTGAAAATATGGCGTTCTCAAACAAAAAATACACATTTTACAGTCACTGTTATGCATTAGAACCTTCAATCAATAAAATAAGTGTATAATAGTATTCAATGGCATAGTGTATTTAAATATATAAAATCATCTTACCTTGAGATTTACATCTGATAAAGAAAATCCTTAACTATTTGAATGAACTCTTTACAGATGTATTATCTAAACCAGTTTTATTATTGTTAGATATACATTTGGTAGAGTAAATTAGTTCAATTCATGCATTTATGTTAACTACAATTTATGATGTCAAATTTTAACCCGCGGAGTTTTGAAGTAGCCCAATTCCGCGGGAAACCCGCGGAGTTGGCAACCCTGGGATGGGCCGCTTGCCTCGTGAATATTAATTACGTTAGATGACGTTGGACCAATAGACCACTATGATTTGCTAAAAACTGGACTACGTGAAATTGGCGGCTAGTCAGAGAGCGAATTGACGAGTCGTTTTGGGGTTGTTCATGAATATTACACACAAGCGTTAAATAACGACGAGTTAATAATTACGAGTTTAGATTTTGCCCCAAGATTCGTGACATGTTGTTTTGGATCGAGAAACGTTTCATGTCGATGTCGTTTTAGAATCGAGAAAAAATAAGGTCTCGACATGGGATATGCGCTTCAAAAACTTTTGGTTTATTTATCAGCTGTGGTCATGATTTGCTATGTGATCGTGCAACTGTCTCTGATTAAACTGATTTCGATCATATCTCCGGGAGTGGCAAAAACAATCCTTTTAAAACTCGGGGAGAAGTCCACGATGACACAAAATCCCAAATTTAAATACGAAGACTGGGCTCCGACTTTCTTTTCTACGGTGTTCATCAAAACCGTGTTTTCCGTGAACTGGTGCTCGCTTGGCCTGGAGGCGTTTGAAGGGTACACGGCTCCAGATACGCCTGTTTATACGATGGATGGACAGAAAACGAGTATTCTCCGTTTTCTTAAAGGTACAGTGAAGAAGATACAAGTGGCTAGATAAATTACATTAAGCACAAGCCTTTAGATTAAAGTCTGTTGTGTCTGGTATAAAGAATGTCGAGCAATGTGCATTTTTTGTTATGCATACAGATCTCTCTAAAACTCTCTTAATGCATTCAGTTGATTTTGGGTCTTCGCAGGGAACCGTCCACTGGTTCTGAGTTTTGGAAGCTGCACATGACCCCCATTTCTCTACAAACTTGATGAGTTCAAACAACTTGTCATGGACTTCAGAGATGTGGCAGATTTCCTGGTTGTTTACATGGCAGAGGCTCATGCAACAGGTAATAATGTCTACACTGTAGTTCTGCCTTCAAAACTCTTTCTAGTTAGTCAAAGAAATGTAATTTTAAATAGATGGTTGGGCCTTCGCAAACAACGTTGACATCAGTGTGCATAAGAACTTGGAGGAGAGATTCGCTGCAGCCCGGATCCTGGTCAAAGAAGACCCCCTGTGCCCTATGGTAGTGGACGAAATGAGCAACATCACCGCCAGCAAGTACGGGGCTCTTCCTGAGCGACTGTACGTCCTTCAGGATGGGAAAGTTATCTATCAGGTGAGTGTTTTGCTATGGAGAAAAACTCCAAACTTGGTACAGGAAACTTCTTTATAGTTCTCAAGAGAGTTGCTAGTGAAGGTTATGAAATGAACCCTGGCCAGAGGCTCATACACACTCTTCCTCTTGCACTAAGAGTTTTTACATGTTTATAGAGGTGAAAGGTTTGGAATGTGTTTAACAGCGTGGCACATACACCGGGTCAAGGGTTTAATAAGCGCTTATGTGTGTTATTTTGCCTTTGTGGCATTTGTGAGCTAGCTTGTTGTATATGTCCATCAGAAACATCATCCACAGCATGTCAGGACCTTAACATGCATTTTACTGTATTCTTTTTAACAGGGAGGTGTTGGACCTTGGGGGTACAGGCCAGAAGAAGTCCACAAAGTTCTGGAGAAAATGAAATAAACAGTGACATCAAATGTTTAGATGAAAATGGTATACATTTTTATAGATAATTGTGAAATTGTATAATTGTGCATGTATTTGTTAGTTTGTTTGTTACTTCTTTCTACTTTTTACATACTTTTTCGCAGACATCCACAGAATTCTACTGTCTGTGCTCAATTTCTCTGGGTCACTGTGTTTGTTTATGATAGATACAGAATAAACCAACTGGTCTCTGTAACTTGATGTTTCAAACACAGAGAAATGTCAAACTGACGCAGGACATGGAACAGCATCATTGGTGAATGTCTTCTGTCATGTCCTTATAAACATACAAACTATTTGTATTTTTTTACACTCGTTTTCGATTTCTCTGTTCTGTTTTCTGTGATATGCAAGTTCATGTTTATCATACTACCATTTAATCATGTTTGCGTTTCTCAGCAGATGCATGCATGGGACTGTGCTTCTCCAATTTTGTACAAATCTTGTGACTATATATATGACATCTACAAGGAAGACCTAAATAAGTTCTGATTCTGAGCAGGTTAAAAAAGCACCGATTTCAGAAAATACTGCCATATAAACTGTTTAGCAGTCATGGTGTATTTTGAACTCTAGTTGACCAACAAATTTATCAAATGACTTTTTCCCAGCTGTACAATCTGAACAACAATAAAGCAATTTTTAAGGCATGAAAGGATGGGAAGTGTATTTATTGTGATGTAGACAAGGAAGCTGTAGTGACTGCCGGGTTAAACAGCTTCCAGACCAATTGAACTTTAATCTTGTAGATCTCATCAAGTTAAACAAAGAAAAAGCTATTTCAATAATCAATATTTAACTGTTAGTCGAATGCCTGGAAGTCATAATGAAGAAAAAAAACTAGTTTGATGGAGATGTAATACCAATGTAAAACCTGTCATTATATGTAAATATAACTAATATATTCAGCTTTTGATTAAATTTGATACACTAAAAATACATTTATATCACTTGCTGGAAAAATGAATACTTTGTGTAATAAACTCACAAAATTTGTGATACAAAGATGTGGAAAAAGTGACTAATGCCATTAACAGTAATATAAGATTAGACATGTTAATGACATTAAATTTCCATGACAAAAATGTTTACATCATAAATATAAGTCCAATGGCAAAGATAGACTCAACATTTACCATTCAAGACTTACAGGATCTGCTGGAAGCTGTCTGCTAGACTTCCTATATGTAATACTTATCAAGCATTTTAAACATTCAATGAGCAAAACCTAAATGATGATATTCCATCTTGTTTTCCACAGGATTGGCAGCCAAAAATAAAAGACTAAGCTGTCACCAAGCATGTCTATTGTCCATTAAAGAGTATGTGTGATAAACCTAAAAACTTCTTTCCCAAAGGAAAAAAAAATCCCCTTTTCAAAGCAGACAGCAATTGTTGTCTATATATTAGAATTCTTATTTTGACCTGAATTGCTACAAACACACCCTTGGGAAAGTACATAGTATGTTTTCCTAAAGTAAATAAACTGGAAAGAGATTAGTTTTGCTTAAAAAAATTAGGGGAAAAATGACCTTTGGTTTGTTGAATCTGTTCCTTCAAACTGGATGTGATTTTTACACCATTTTACTTAAACCATATTTTGTAGCGTTTAAAAAAAAAAGCATAGTAATATCATGGTACTTTTTCGCAATTGGATGGAAAAACAAGGATCTGGCTTTACCGGGGCTGCTGTTTGTCATATGTTTACACAGACAGTCAGGAACATATGCAGCACATACAAAATCCCAGAGCTGACTGCATGACCACAATTGTACATGATGTATTATGAGTGAAAACAGACAGAGGCCTTAGACAATTTGGGAACAACTTTATCTTACATCGAAACTGGTTCACGGATTTTTCAAGAGAATGATTTACATGGAAATCGAATGGCTGGACCTTGGCCCTCTGGAGAGATGCTACCCTAAATAAAATCTGGGAACATCAAGCTTTACATCGCTTTCCAAAGTTAAAGTCACTTCACATTGAGCTTTCCCTTTCTCTTCAAGCATTCAGCTGGAAACTGAAGGTTTAGGTTTTCGAAAACTGCTTCCCGTTTGCATTATGACAGTATGAACGACTGATTTAAAAAGAAGACAAATCCTCAGACAGGAGCCAAATAATTTAGTAGTCAATATATAAACAAGCCTATTTAGCCCACAGTTAAAAGTATGATGCACAAGCTAACAAAAGCAGTGCAAAACAACTACTAAATGTAAAACAATTACCAAATGTCTGTATAAATATAATAAGTTACCATTCTAACTGTATTATCACTGTGTCTGATGTTGCACAAATAAAACCTAATACAAAATCCTGAACACATCGAATCTGGCTTACACAAGCGACATCCTCTCAGGGAACCAGTATCAAATCATATTGAAAAATAAAACGGAGGCACATGGAATAGAATAACATACAAAAAAAAATGATATCATGGTATCTAGAATCAATTACAAATTCATCATGACGTATTTAACATTTTGCAGGGAGACGTATCCAGGCGCGTAATCCAGTCACCCACCTGAAGAACTCGGAGAGGTGTGGCTCTGATAGGTAGTATGTTTATCTAGGTTAGCATCTGACAGGATTCAGTCTTTGACCAAAAATCGAGACAGCAGTCAAAATTTCAGACAAAATTAGAGAGAACACGGAATCAGTGCAGAAAAAAGTATCTTCAGGACGAAACCCGTCAACGCAGTTATTCTTTAAAAGCAGCCGCTTATAATGCTCGAAGACAAAAATGACAGATTATACAGGTAAAATACAACAAGTCCTTCCCGTTCAGAAAAGACCGAATTCTCTCACCACTTGACTTGAGAAAAAAAAAAAAAAAACAGGTCATTAAAAGGCAATAAAATATTCACAGAATTCAAGGCCACGTATGAGAGCTCAGTGTCAAAAAATCAGAGGAAGGTTCGTACGTGTAAACCATGCTGAAGTCGAATGTGGATGTCGGATTGGAGAGAGACTGAACTGAAATATCCCTCGTCGGCACAGAATGTACACGCATCCGGCAGTTATGTAAGCGGTAACCATACTTTGCTTCGTAATGAGAGATGGTCTCAGAGGGAAAAAATTAAACAGATCCAGGAGCATCGAGTCACATTTAGATCTTCTGAGAAGACAAAAGGTTTGCTAGCCATTAAAAAAAAAGTAACAACGAAAATCATTTTGATATTGCATGAGACCACTTGTGAGGATCCAGGGCAGTCCCACCCAATTCCATTTCCTGTACATGTACTCTGTCTATGTCATTGATGGCCAACTGTGAGTTTCCAGGACTGAGCAAACAGACTGGCATCAGACGCTCATTGTCATGGAAGGAGAGTACTGCTGCAAAAACAGAAAGAAACAAACGAGTCTCAACTTGCTGAAGCTAAACACCACAGAAAAACAACTCCGATCAGACATGCTGAATAAAAATGTGTTGTGCTTGGTTGGGACACAATGTTAAAGGAACAGTTCACCCAAAAATGTATTTTTCTACTATGGTAGTCAATGGCGGCCAAGAACTGTTTGGTTACAAGCATTCTTCCAAATATCTCTCTTTGACATTTATACAGATTTGGAACAACTCGAGGGTAAGTTAATGAAGATGAAGTGAGTGAACTGTCCCTTTAAGCAAATTATATTTGTTACTGAACTAGTAAATAGTTCATGATTCTTACATTCTCATTCTGGAAGGAGTGAAGGTAGCTGCCTCCTACATCTTCATCTCTTGGGGTCCCGGGTGGATTGCTCATGCCACTCATGTTGTTAGGAGAATTCTGTATATATTGTAATAAGAACTTATGTAAAACATTAAATAAACAGTGACTTATTATAATACAAATGTATACTATATTTTATATTTATATACAGCCACAGAAAAAAATGTCCATTTATAGGCATGTGTTTAGGTAAAATAATTATTTTTAAATAATATTTTATTCTGTGAACTATTAACAATTTGTTTTCCAAAAGTCAAACAAAATATTGTTTCTATTTGCAGAAAATGAAAACTAGAGAAACGGGTAAAATAACAGAAAAGATGCTCTGTGTGTTTTCAGACCTTAAATACTGCAAAGAAAACAAGTTTTATATTCACTTTTAGGCAATACAACAGTAATATTTGTACATGTATTTAGGAAAAGTTCAAAAATATTTTTTATGTGATAACCTTGATTTTCATCAGTTATCATGTGTCTTATGTCATGCATAAGGTTTGATTTTGTTGAAATTTACACTGGACAATGGCCGTATTAATATAACAATAGTGAAGGTATCTCAAAAGGCAAAAAATAAACATTAGTCACCTTTGGGAGTCCATCCAGGTCTCCTGAACCTACACACACAGAATATACTAAATTAATATCAAGTGTTTTTAAACTAATATAAACTTCACATCATGGGTTCAAATATAGCAATGTGTATACAGCCGCATTACCTCCATTCATATGCATTGGATCCATTCCAGCCATGGCCCCTAGAGGGCCCTCAGAACCAGGGACTATTGGAAACTGAACAAAACCAGGCAGAATATGAAAAGACATGCTCTGTCATCAGACAGTAATGAACACTTCTGATGAAAGACTAACATGAATACAGTGAAGAACACTTCAGGTACTATTAATGAACACAGTGCCTCGAAAAAAGTCAATCTCTTACGCTGTTGCGTCCTCCAGTCGAGTTTATCATGGTGTACAGGTTTTCACTGGAATTGTTGGAGTCTGAAGGTGAGACGAGTTGCATTAATAGGCTGAAGGTGTCAAACAATTGGTTTAACAGATACGATTGGTAAAACTCAAATGTAAACTAAAAACATTCCAAATAAAATGCACAAGTAATGTTTTGAAAGATATTAAGCTAAATTATAGTGTGTCGACCGAGCTAGCTGTGGCAAACAGACCTGCCGGACTTGGGACAATGCCAGGTGTTCCTGGAGGCCCCCCTCCTTGTGGACCCTGGAGAAAACAAATGCATTAAACCAAGCCCACACAATACACACACAACAGGCATCAGTCTAGGTGCATCAAATACAAGATCCTTCTTCCCCAAACATTCTCTCACAAAATCTTGCAAGACAACAACATCATCAACAAACAGCTCCAAGGAAGGTCCTTTTTGCACTGACTTGCATAGAACGGGAGATAAAAAGAGCCAAAAACACGAATGAGACATTGTTTGCTGTGACATCGACTGATGTTGGGACAGTACTTATAAAACTGGTTTGATATCAGCTGTAATGCCTAAAAACCTATCGGGGCACGTGTCAGAAGTGTACACACAATAGGATTGTCAGCTTACCCCATATGCACCAGGAGATGGTGAGGAATATGGCATCTAAAACAAAACAACAAACTTTTTTAGCTTATTTTTGTCCATAAAGTGAATTAATTAAATATGTGTATCAATGTATAACACATGTCAAACTGAGTCAGACTAAATGACAGAAATAAGTTTGACTAACATTGTTGTTCGGATTTGGCCATGGTGGTCTTCCATTTCCAGGTCCCCTGCAGGACAAAAAAAGTTTTGTTTTTTGGTTATTGCGCATTTTGAGTTTTGATCATTTTCGTCATATACAAAAAATCCTGCATCTTACATGTTCACTCCAGGCATGCCAGGGCCCATAGAGTTGTGTGGTGGTCTCATCCCTCCACCAAAACTCTGAAAAGAGGAACATGACTTCTGAATGCCAATACTTTAATAAATTACTAATCAAACAGAACAGCTATAATCACATTTACATTTTAAACATTGTAAGGTGGGCTTGAATATTACCTGAGGGCCCATGGGACCCATTCCTCTGGGAACATTCATCCTCTGCATCGGCCCTATAGATGAGAAAGGAAGTCGTCAGATCACAGTTCACGTAGCTGTGCCTGCTGCTTCTGAACACGCTTGAAAAACTATTTAGATGTCATGAATGATTAAAGCTCACCCTGTAGTCTAGGATCCATGTTCGGGAGCATTGGCTGGGCAGATGGAACACCACCTGGGGGCTGGAGAAGGAGCAAGATGTAAAGCATTTAAAGAAACAGTACAACCAAAAATGAAAATTCTGCCATTGATATACATTTTAAAGTTTTCCTTCATATATTTACAAGCTTGGGTTAGAAAGTCATATGGATACTTGTTAAGGTAAGTTACTGTTAGTTTGAGTTTAACATTCACTTTCACTTTATATGGACAAGAGTGGCCTTGAAATGTTCACTTTTTGCGTTTCACAAACAAAAGTCCTACAGCTTTGAGATGACACAGAAAAACATTTTAATTAACACACCTGGTTGCCCATTCTGATTGGAGGTCTTGGTCCGCCACCAAAGCGAGGTGACATGAAAGGCTGCAACATAAATCAGAAAGTCATTTTATCTGAAACTACAAAACAAAAAGAAACAGAGGGGCTACTGCCCTGTGCGAACACGGGACAACCACAGCTCTGCTGGAAGACAGAGACAGAGAGACAGAGAGAGAGAGAGAGAGAGAGAGAGAGACAGAGAGAGAGAGAGAGACAATACGGGGAGAGAATCAGTCAAATGAAACAGTCCATGAACAGACAGGAGCCGCTACCTGGCCGTGGGGTCCCATCATGCTGTTAGGGGGAGGAGGAGCGTGAGGGGAGGCCTGGGAGCCGGGAGGGCCCTAAGAAAGTGAAGAGACCAGGTGGAGCAACAGACCAAGCGAGAGAGGTAGCAAGTGAGAGAACCGAGTGGGGAGAGAAAAAATTAAAGAGAGAGGGAGAGGGAGAGAGAGAGAGCGTCATTAGGCTATTTAAAGAGCTGGAAGCAGAACAACAGCACAATACACTGAGAATCATAAATGACTGGTGGCTGAACAGCTAAACCCACACTGAAAGAGCAAAGCATTGTGGTTAAGCACATCAAACAAACAAATCAATGAGTGAATGAGGGGGATCAGAGAGAGCACAAGTTAACATATGGTGAAAAATCCAACGGGAGCGTCAGTGTTTAAAGAGAGAAAACAGACACTTGACACGTTCTTCAACAAACACAACATCAACAACGGTCCAAGCTCTGAGATCACTTCCTTTTTAACACACTGCCAGACTGAAATTTGCACACATAAACTAGAATTACGCTTTTTGTGATTTTAAAAATGTCTTGTTTAAAATAAGATATGTAGACAAATTTGGTTACATCAGCCGCACACGCCTGGCCCGAAATTAACTTCTGGTCTGTGTTTGTTGTTCGGTCTGGCTAGTGGCTAACAAAATAACTATTTATATTTTATTTAATTTATATTAACATACATTTCATTGTATAATAATTGTAAAAAATGAAGATTTTTTTTTTATTGTATATTAATTTTATTAAATAAACTATTAGTTGAATGGGTCGTGTACCTTTGTCGCATTTAGATTAGCCAGGTAACGCTGCTTCTACTGGTAACCCAAAATAATACTGACTAATGTCATTAACTTGTTATTTCTTTTGTGTGTGTGTGTGTGTGTGTGTGTGTTTATTTCTATAGTACGTTTCAAAACAACCACAGGTTACCAAAGTGCTGTACATGACAAATAAAACAAAACAAAGCACAGGATAGTAAAACATTACAAAAGATTGTAGTACGAATTGTAGTTTACAATTTAAGAGGATACTTAAAAAAAAGAATTACGAAACCGAAACAAAACACATTATTAAGTCGCAATTTGGACCAATAAATACGACTTCAGCAATGATTTAAAATTAGACAAAGAAGGTGCTGTTCGGATCTCAATCGGAAGGTTGTTCCATAAGCTTGGGCCGGCTGGGTTATCAGACTCAGTTTTGTGTGTCATCAGAAATAATCTACAGTCAGGTACTCTTCTTTGCGGATGTGTAACGGAAGTCAAGTTTGGGCCACAAAAGCATGCATACGCAGTAATGTTTGTTTATGTTTTTGCTTTGAAACCGTAATTACTATGAAATACCATTATTTGTACCTGAAACTGGTTTTTGGTCATATCACCCCCCCCATAGTTGTATATTTTTCATAAATGAAGTTAGACTGTAATGCACCCGTACATGGGACCTCCAAAAATATACAAAAAAGTATCCCATGATGCAACTCATGATGTTTTGACTTTTGAGAGAAAAACTTAGTGGCAACTTTTTAGAACCTAAAATATATTACCATTTTATCTGCATTACACAATCATTTTTGAGTTCATTTTAAAATAATATTTTTGTAATAAAGAACATGCAGTTGTGTCCAAATGCAAGACTGGCAGTTTACACATATACAGAAATCTGTTATGCTCAGCACGGCCTTAAAAACAATATTAAACATGATGTGATCTGATGATCTAACCTGGAAGAATCCAGGGGGCATTGGTCCACCTGGCATGCCGTCTCCTGGTGGCATGTTCCCAAGAACAGGACTGGGAGCTGCTGCGGCACTCTGCAGACAAAAAAAACAGGGGAAAAATCTGATCAAAACACTTAAAAAATATACCAGTGCCTCCTATACACCAAATATCACAAAGCTATCTGTTTTATAAAAAAAAGAAAAACGATCAATCTTTGGTGGAAAATGTAGCTTAATGCAGTCAAGCATCTAATATCTGTGCTCTAATAACAGCAAACAATAAAGCCAACGGCAGAGCCGCAACTAACTGGTGTAAAATCCAATTTTAAGGTTTGAGAAGACAAAACTAGATTTCTGGGCACCACAGAGATTTGATCATGCATATGTTGCCTGTGGAAAAACACATTGTGGTCTGCTGCTTGTCACACTTCAGCCTAAGTTACCCCAGCAAGACTTTTCAGACAAAGCTGTGAAATACCACAGGTGTGGGGGTGAGAAAGAAGAGCTGACCCTCAACACCAATCAGAACCGACCAAGACTGATCTGCATCCCCTGTATCCAAAACACATCATCTGTTAACCCATTAAATGTGTTCCATCGCAATCCTAACCTCATAACACCAAAACGCTCAATAACGATGAAGAATAACTTCGAGCGAATGCTTCTTCCCACAACCAAGTCCTCATTTAAGAGTGCTTCCCTCCTCCCTTTCAATCTGCCTACCGACAGGCTCCATGACAGCCATCAATCACTCTCCGTCTCCACCGCAGCCTGGGGGTGGGGGGGAGTGTTTCCCCTGACACAGCATGAAGACAACATGGCCACTGTTTAAAGAGGGCGCAGCCTCCTCCCCCACCCTCTGGAGAATAGAGAGCACAGACCTGACGCCTCAGCCCCGACCACAGCTGGGCACAAAGGCAGGAGATCGAACTGATCCCGCAATGACTTCTAAAATATAATGCATAATAATGCTACTGCAGTCCAGTAGATCCAACTATGCCAAACACACAATACAGGAGTAAAGCTAGTTTTCCAATGACGGAAAATGTTTTGCAAGTCGGTATAGGGCAGCATCCCTTCAGATTTGAGCGTCTAGACGGAGGAGCGAAGGTTTGATTTTAAACTTGCTGAATATGACCTCTGACCTGAGGCCCCTCACCAAAACTCGTGGCTAGACAACAGCAGCCATATATTATTTGTACAAGACTAAAGCTGAAGGAGTTAGGGTTTCAAAATCTGTTTAGTAGACAGACACACAACTGAAATGCCACAATACAGGTTTCACTAGCTGTGACTAGACAATGCCCCTTATTACTGTTCTCTTTATTTCATACACAACCAAGTCTGAGCTGCATCCATGTGCCCGCGCTTTTATTACATTTGAAAGCAACTTTGTGCCGTTTTAGAGGGCATCTGTCAACAAATCCATTTTTCAGAAAGTGCAATGCAAAGCGTTTTTGAAATATCTATCAATAGTAAGAGCTTTCCTGGCTTCGGTCACATAAATGTGTTTTAAGCTCGCAGACGACTTGATTTTCAATCAGCCGGTGTACATGACATTGTACAAATTTTGTACACTTAACATTTTTTAACAAACATCCGAGCTGGTTTTATTGCCAATATTTTAGCTAAATTAGAAATTAAAGCTAGATGCTACAAGCTTGTAAAGTCTAAAGCACAACTAGTTTTCAAATGATGGATTATGTTTTGCACATTGATCATTATCGCTATTGTAACTACATCCGTAACTCACATTCCCAATACTGTAGATGATCACAAAATGAGACTCTTTCAGAGTTTGCAAAAGATATATACATTTCCGTTTTAAAATCTGCATATGTTTAGGAAACGGTCTGTGTTTTCCTATACTCACATAGTCATGGAAGGCCTTGGCCTCACTTGAATGTTCACATGTGTCTCTCCTCTCAGGAGCGGCACAGTAAAGGTCCCAAAAGACACTAGGAAAATGAAGGAAGTGGTTAAAAGGCCTGCATGTCCACAGATGCAGAAATGTTTTTAAAAAGACAATACACTCAAAATACTCACCACCACCAGGAATGCAGGAACCCAGGAGGGTCTCCTAATGTGATGTTCTTTTCCCATCGGATCTAGAAGAGAAACATGGAAAAGTTCATTCTAAGGGTGCACTTTCTGTGTGCATTTAAGAAAAGATAAGGATCTACATTTCCAAGATTCTTACTTCTGACAAAAAGGTCTGCGCAGACTTCTGAGCTCCAATGTGTAACAAATACTCATAAACATACAATGCTAACCTGCATTGGAACACAGAGAGACAAACATTTAGTTAAGACTTATTATTTCTCTTTACTCTCGGGCTTATAACAGTACCCAGAATAAAAATAAAAGTTATACTCAAAGAAAATAATACCATTAAAAAACCCAAAGAGCAAATGTAGGTTTAAATTACACGGTGTTCGTTTAATTTATTTCATTTTTATTTTCATAAACCCTAAAGGAAAAACATAAACCCCAAGAACATGTAAAATGGATTTAACTAAACAAAAGACGGGACCCACTCCCCTCCAACACTAGCGACTGGGGCGAAATGAAAGGATACAATGTAGCGCCCATCCCGCGTACAGACACCTTTCCAAATTACTACATTAAATTCAAGCGTTCTGAAAATGTAACATTTAAAAACGTGTATTTTGTATCACGCACAACGTCACAATGACTACAGGCGAAAGCTCTGTGCCAAAGGGGGACCCCAGAATGGCGCACGGTCGGGCACTTTCAATTCAACGCTCTCACGACGAGCCTATAGCAGCAGCATAAGCTCCATATGCAGCCGTGCCTATACTGCCCTAACAATAGGCTACATCCAACACAATAACACACGCACGACGGGCGATATTTAAGAGATCTTACTTTTCCCGAGCTTGACCATCCGACGGCACGACGGAGCTTTTGCCTTTAGGAAACATGTTTTTCGTGCACGGGAGAGTCACCCGCGTTCGCTTTTCCTCTATTTTCGACAATTCATCTGTCACTGATCCAGGTTCGACTGCACATACCAAACACACTGGTGCCTTCTCAACCAACCTTGACCACTGGAGGGGGAGGAGGTGAGGTTGATTGACAGGGATGGTGGCCAATGGTAGCGCGTCATTTCTCATGCGTGTTCCTTGTAGTGACGTCTAATTTATTCGTGCCTTCCTCTAATTTCCTGTGATTCTTTAAAAGATGGGTTGCATTAGACACTGCGTGTTAATTTACGTGTGTTTGTTCGTCGACTTCTCTTGCTTTGAGGGGTACCTACTTGTCTTAATGGTAAAGGGATTGGACTGTAAACAAGAGAATTAAGCTGAATCATTCAAGGAAATGGGTTTATATGGCATTGAATCAGTTTTATTAGACATACTTTATGATATAGTTACATTAAAATTTCATTTATTAGCTAGGCCTATTTTACAATTCTGTACTTTATATCAAAGAGTGTGATCTCTCCAGGGGCCCATTGGGCGACAAACTTGAAAGGTAATTTAAGAGAATTCATTTAAAATAAGACAGAATATTTAAAAATCAAATAAAACAGGAGTTCAAATAAGTTACAAGTACAAGATTTGTTAGTGTTTAGTTTTTATAAATATACATGTCAATTTGATGTAATTTAATGTAGCCTAATAGACTTCATAATTGTCCAGTCAATGGTCTCGAGTTAACTAAGAACAAAATATGATAAGGTTGTTTAACAAATGTAATTAAAGCAGATTTAAAAGAAACAGATTGGAGAGTTTATGTGGATATTTTATGTTGAGCGCACTTGAATCCATATTGTTGACTTGAAGTTGATGTGAAATATTGTTATTGTTCACAGTGTTGATCTTGAGCAATTGGTCTACCTTTAAAAGTTTGTGGGCGTCACTGGAACTTATTAAGGCTTTATGGAGTAGTGGAGCGCAGTGCTGTGTGAGGACGCCTTGTGTGACGGGTAACATGAATGAATGTCACGTTTATATTCATGAATAACTTTGAAGAATTCAGACACCTCGCAAACCTTATTTGTTTCTTCGCGAAAATGAGAGCGGATTAACATATAAACGTAAGTCTGATGATTACCTTTTTATTTTTAACCAGACAACTTTTCCAAGAAGTAGATTTAGAGTGCGGCGCTTATAACAACCTGCTTTATATGTGTTAAATACGTTTTGTAGTCTTTCATTTAACAAATTTATGTAGAGAAGCAGTGTTAATAGTGTAAACAAGGTCTCCGATCTTTTCTGTTTCCACAAACTCATAACAATGATGAAATCTTTATCAGTATGGATGACTTCGGTCAACAACAGGTTACACGGATTTGCTGGAGGTCATGGCACTTTAAAACATGTGACAAGTGCGCAATGTAAGAGCTGAACGGAGTTGTCGCCTAATGCTGAATAACGGGACCCACATACTTTGCTGGTGTTGAATATTCCTCAAATGTATTTATGCTTTAAGGTAATAAATGTAATCTGAAAATTATTGTGGACACATCAAAATAATCGCAAGTGCTTCACTTTTACAGTCAAAAACTGCTTTTATGACTTCTGGGTTTTCATTGTACTTTATTTCGCTGCTATTTTGCATGTTCACACTTTACATGCCACGAACTATTTTTAGATTGCCAGACTATCATGCATCATTTTAATACGGTGTTTTTCCGAGTAGCCTAAAATGTATTCTTGTAAAATCGAAAGACCTGAAACAGCTATATGCAAATAAATACAATATTATTTTATGCATTGTTATTGTTGTTTTAATTCCTTAAGCAAATTCATATAAATTCTTATAAGATCTGCCTGCATATTAATTCTTAAAGGAATTTCTCCAGATTATGAATGTGTTGCAAGTGTAGTACTTTAAAGGAGACTTAATTACTTTGCATTGAATTTGTTTAAATTTCCTGCTTGAGCTGATTCTGGATTGCTGTGGTTTAAAACAAAATATTAAAAAAGATAATTGCACAGGCACAACCTTTCAGACACTGCCTAACAGTATAGCTTGACATTGGAATTACATTGAATTTTCTGTAGCAACATAAGCAGGTGTGATGAACTTATGTGTTCCATTATTCATTTGTTTGAAAACATGAAGACTTTTTAAGGAAACAACAACAGGAGCCTTTGCTAACACCTTAAAAACATAAACGAATGATATATCGTTCTAGAGCTCCATGATGGCGAACGGGACCAGAGACCATGTGTTACTTGAAGAACCTGTGCTCATTCTTGAGAATGGGGTGGTGTACAGGAACCCAACTGAGGTGAAGATGAGTCAGATAGTCCTCCCCTGTCACACCAACCACTGTGGACAGCTCAGCGCTGGTCAACTTCTCAAGTGGATGGACTCCACAGCCTGCCTCTCTGGTCCGTCATGTTCCCATTTACATTTATGCTTTCCTGTAGCTCTGTGGTTAGAGCATGATGCTAGCAACACCAAGGTCATGGGTTCGATCCCAGGGATTGCACATACTCTGATACAAATGTATAGTATAATGCAATGTAAGTCGCTTTGGATTAAAGCATCTGCCAAATGCATAAATATTATATTTTCGACTTTCATTGCATTCAAAATATACATTTTATAAGTATAAGTTTTATCAGTGTGATAAAACCCTAGTGTTTGTTACATACATTGAGCTGCTGTTACCCCACTTATGAATTGTATTGATTTGTTTTTCATTTTCAGCTAAGTTTTTCAAATTATTTATATCTTAGAAATCTTAGAAAGCTCAGAAATCCAAATAGATTTTTTTAGGTGGTTTAATATGACACCTCCAACTTTCACGTGCACACTCGCACACCATATGCTCAAACTACGAGTCCTGAGACATCACAGATGGAGAAGTCAGTACAGTTGGACTGTGATTTCTATCCTTGAAGTGAATATGCAGAATAATACGCCGGCAAAAAATTAAATCCTTGGTGAACAGACCATGTTAGACCAAAAACAGAAAAAACAGTTTTTCTGATAGCTAGCTGATCAGGGGAAGCTTGTGGTTAAACTAGTTAAAAGATAGGGGACAGAAAGGGCTAAGCATCCAAACCACAGCATTACAGTATGATGCCGTTGTTGAATCATGTTTTACTCATAAAAGGCAAAAGCATTACTGCTGCGAATGTGGCTGAACTTTTGTAGCACTGTGAAAAGCACAGATGGTGGTTGGTAACAGCTCAACATGCTTCTCTTTATGTTGCTGTACAAGAACGCTGGTTTTTACTCCGTTCTGTGAAGTGCTTCTTTGGTTTTTTTAGAATGAGGGTATAGCAGGCATCTTTTGCCTGTGTTTGCTTTAGTAAGATAAACCTGTTTAAACACTTGTTATAGCTGTAAACATTTTTAAATTCTCTATATGTGCGCTGATGTTTGCAGCTGAGCGGCATGCTGGTTGTTCCTGTATCACAGCGTCGGTGGACGACATTCACTTTGAAACCACAATAGGGTAACAACAGTTCCACACAGTGGCAGCAGTTACTATAAATAGGAAAATAGTTTGTCAAAAGGCATGCATTTGCTTAAAAAGTTTTGCTCTGTTTTTTTTTTTAGGGTTGGACAGGTTGTCAATATTAAAGCCAAAGTCAACAGAGCCTTCACATCCAGTATGGAGGTTTGTATTTCTATTTATCTTTAAACAGACTAGTGGGCACAAATTGAATTAAAGGGATGGTTTACCCAAAAATAGTCATTATTTACTTACCCTAATGTCATTTCAAACATGTATGACTTTCTTTTTCTGCAAAACACAAATGAAGATATTTTGAAGAATGTTGGTAAGCAAACAATGAACACATTCACTTCTATTGTTTGGACACAAAACCAATCCAAGTGAATTCTTTAAAAGATCTTATTTTGTGTTCTGCAGATACAAAAAAAGTCATACAGGTTTGAATTGACAAGAGGGAGAATAAATGATGACAGAATTTTCAATTTTCAATGAGATCTTTGTTTCAGGTAGGAATATTGGTAAGCTGTGAAGATCTCTTCAGTGACAGACGGTGGAAGGTCTGCCATGCATTTGCTACTTTTGTGGCCCGTCGTACCGAAGCAGGAAAGGTAAAAATGCTATTTAAATCAGATCAATAAAAAATGTCTAATTTCTTCAGAACTTCAGATCTATGGATTAGTCTTGGATTGGGTCCACATCTTGTTAGAATTCTGATTCATCGGAGCGACTTTTGCACAGGTACAGCTGAAGCAAATAATTCCTCGAATGCAGGAGGAGCAGATGGAGTACAGCCTCGCAGCCGAGCGCAGGAGGATGAGACTTATCCATGCAGAGATAATTACCGATCTTCTCAGCAGCTGCTCGGCGCAGACAGGTGAGCACAAGCGCTTCTCGCTCACTTTTCCCAGGTGTATTTGTTTATTTCTAAGACTTTGAAGAGAGTCTTGCCACAGAAAATGAGTCATGAATCTTAAGTCGCGTTCTGATTAAAGGTGTCGCTCGGGTTGTTTGGTATCTCTTTAAGAGGATGCCGACAACACTCATTTAAACGTATATATGGGTACCGATTACTTACAAAGGGTCACATGGCTTGAAGTGAACAGATTAAAGTGAACAGAAGATGTTCTAGCTTCCTCTTTGATAAGTGGTGCTCTACTCCTGTATGTGTTTGTCAGTGAGTGAGTGTCTGGATTACCATGATGCAGTGCCTGCAGAGAAGACTTGTGTGGAAAGCGTCGAGCTGGTGCTCCCACCTCATGCCAATCACCAGGTCAGCACCTTCGGTGGGCAAATCATGGCCTGGATGGAGAACGTAGCAACTATTTCTGCCAGGTGAAAAATCATTTTATTATCATTTTAAAACCCACATGTGTAAATTCTGCATCACTTTTCAAATCCCCTCTACACCAGCTCCTTGTCTTCTGTTGGTCAGTCGAACAGATAGTCCCGCCCCTAACTCACATTATTGGCTTAGAAAATTCTGAATATTCTGTCATCATTTACTTACCTTCTTGTCATTTTAAACCTGTATGATTCACTTCTGTTGTACGGGCACAAAACCAATGCAAGTCAATGGGTACCGTCGTTGTTCGGTTACCAGCATTCTTCAAAATATTTTCTTTTGTGTTTTGCGGAAGAAAGAAAGTCCTACAGATTTGAGTAAACGATGACAGAATTGTCATTTTGGGGTAAACTATCCCTTTATTCTAACTATGAGGAAATCATTCCTGTATTCAGAAGTACATTACAACTCAAATATCACTTTCAATTGTTGCTTTCTCTTCTAGTCGTTTGTGTAATGCTCATCCAATTCTTCGGACCATAGACATGTTCCACTTTCGTGGCCCCTCCCACATTGGAGACAGACTTGTGTTAAAGGCCATTGTAAATAATGCCTTTAAAGAAAGGTAACTCTTTGTCAAGACTTAAATTACAGCAGTAATAAAAAGATCCATAAAAATGATTACATTTGAGAACGAATGGAAGCCTGATTTGTCCTTGGAGAAGCTTGACATGCTCAGTGTCGCATGTGTTATTCCAGTATGGAGGTGGGAGTGTGCGCAGAGGCCTATCAGGGTGGAGAGCCGCTGCGACACATCAACACTGCCTTTATGACTTTTGAGGTCCTGGACAATGACAGGAAGCCACGCACGTTGCCAAGGATACGACCTGAGCCTGTGGTGAGCGGCTTCACATTCTTGAAATGGTTCACATAGTGGAAGAGTTTGACTCATCAGGGGAAATTGTTGGATTAGTTTCAGGAAATCGAATAATAATCTCTACGTGGAAAATCTTTGACAACTAAAAAAAATGTTTTGGTTTTTGTATAGGATGGTAAAAGACGCTTCCAGGAAGCTATAGCCAGAAAGAAAATACGGCTTGACAGGTAGGAGCATGAGGTTTTGCCATAGTCTTATTATACTGAGAATACTATACCATCATAAACCTATTCATAACCTCTGGCTATATGCCATGTCCAAAGCTTACTTGAACTAATATAATATCTTGCGTGACCAGCCAGCGTAGGTCACAAGATGACATGCTTATGCTCTCCTCTTACAGGAAGTACATAATATCCTGTAAGCAAAGTGAAGTTCCTCTCTCGGTTCCCTGGGATCAGAGTAACCAGGTATAATAGCCTGTTTTTCAGAGATTTAAAAATGTGAAAATTCATTCATGACATTCTATTATCTTCATCACAGATGTACCTCAGTTATAACAACGTTTCGGCACTGAAGATGTTGGCTGCACGGACCAACTGGGTCTTAACCTCTGAGAAAAACAAGGTCAATGTTTTATAATATTGAATAGATGATCGAGGGCGTCCTTCACTTGGGTGAATTGCTGTTAAAGCTGGATTACAGAGAAATTTATGAGCTAAAACTGTGCACAGGTGAGTTTATACACACTGGAGGAGAACCAGACGTTGTGCTTTAAGGTGGAAACTCATGTGGCCGTGGAAGCCGAGCAGGTGTTTCTGTTGCTGTCTGATCTGAGGCGCAGAAAGGAATGGGACCACCATTACCAGTATGTATAATGGATCTTAATGCAATCTGCAAGCAAAACAACAACGTAAAGCAGAACAACATGATTAAAACATCTTTTTAAAGAAAACATCTTATGTGAATCAGATGCAATTATATGACCTTGATTTGTTTTATGATATGAACAATGTAATTCCTTTTTAGCTTATGGACCGTGCCACGTAAAGAAACAGCTTTTTGAAAGCACCACCAAGTTACAGCAGATGTATTTTAACAAAACAGACTTTTAGCCTAATTCATCTGTATACATTTTTTCTCTGTTGAAAATGAAATATTATTATACAGAGAGTGTGAAATGATAACAGAAGCACATGAAGACGACACCATCTACCGCATTGTCACCCCGACTGTGACTAAAGGAGGCAACGTGCAGGACTTCATCCTCCTGGCCTCCAGGAGGCGCCCTTGTGATTCTGGGTATGCTTCAGTTTTCATCTCTTTGAAAAAACAAATAAATAAATACCATAAATTATAAATCAATCTTTTTCAGAGACCCTTATTTGATTGCACTACGTTCCGTTACCCTGCCTGCATATCCACCCTCTGAAGACTACAACAGAGGAGAAGTTCTCTGCGCTGGCTTTAGTATCCGGCAAGTGGATTGCTCTTACACTAAGGTAATGAATAAGCCTTATACCGAATGATTTAATGAGTCAAAGTTCAAGAATCAACACAGCTTTAAAAGCAACAGTCTATTTAACTGAAATAATGTGCATGTAAATGTCCCCCATTTATAATGGTTTATTTCTGATGTTTAGAAAATGCTTACAGCGGTCCCCGTTCGTGCTGTGTAGGTGTTAAAATACCAAAGGTTAAGTGCATCTGGCAAAACATGCTTGTGTATGCATTTCTCTCAGATTTCTTACTACAACCAAGCCACTCCAGGCGTGCTGCCCTATATCTCCACTGACATCGCTGGGCTTTCCTCCAGCTTCTATTGCACCTTCTCCTCATGTACCGCTTTTCTCGAAGAGAATAAAGGCAGCTTGGCTTTGCTTGCCACCTCTGTGCTGCGAGAGAACTTGGGTGAAGCGGACATTCTTTGCTCTTCTGAATACAATCCAGTTTCTGAAAAAATTGTTAGGGTCAAGGTTTTGCCATGAGAAACTCACAAGATCAACAACAGTGAAGATGATTTTAATATCTCTCATCTGGGAGACTTTCCAGTTTAAAAGATTTTACAATTGCAGGTACAAATATTCAGAAAAGGTCAGTCTGTTATCAGAGTTTTTCATTAGATATATCATAAATATATTGCAAATTATGTTAGACAATAGCCATGATGAGTTATATTACAAAAAATATACGCGATTCTTCTTTTTTTGCACTTTAGTGTAGAAGCTAGAACTCAGGGTTGTGTGCAATGATGTTAAAGCATCTCAGTGCCAGAAGATTAAGCTAGTATATTGCCACTGGTGTCATTCTTGATGAATCTAGTTGTCACAATAAATCTAATTAACCTCAAATAGGTGGTAAGATCGATATGCGGTACTTCCTGTGTCACTCACAAACAAATTTGCATAGATTTTTGTAGTCTTGTTATGGATAGATGTTCAATAATTTTTTCTACCTGTTTACATCATGCTGATTTAGAACACTTTACTTTATATTTTAATAATCTAATATCTTTTTTTGATTGTTTTTATTACGTCATGTAGCAACATTTGTGCATTTGTACCTGTTCATACCTAAGAACAGCAAATTGCTTTTCAATGATCCTGTAATAATCTTTTTTTTTGTGTTTATTTATTGTGAAATTAATTCCCATTAAATGTTATTCACTCTGTTCGATGTGTTTGATACTAGTTACTCCAACTTTCTATCATTACAGGCACAATAAGGTAATTTTCAACCATACAGATTCAAGTGAAATTTCCATTTTGACTGATTCTCCTATAGTTGGTTTCCTTACTTCCATGTGTTATATCTAAAAACAACCCTGGCTAGTGAGTTGTGCTGTCTGCTGAAGCTGCAAACCATCTCCTGCTCTTGGACTCTCTGCCTCTTCTCTTCCAAAAACTGGGCGTGTTTGTGACGTGCCTGCTGGATGTCCCGGTCCGTCCTGGCTCTCTGTACAGTGAGAGTTTTCTCCATGTCCGCCCGGTCCTGCTCCTGGCGGAGACGTGCTTCTGTCCTCCGAGTCGCCATTAACTCATTTCGGTGACCCTTGGTAACCTCACGGTCAATATGCCTCTCGGTTACCTTCTCGGCGAGGTGCCGCTGCATCTCAGCCTTCTCGTGTGCTCGACGGCCTTTTTCAATGAGTTCAAAAGGGGTAAAGCTCATGCTGTCATGGCGGCAACCAATCAGATGCTTCGCTGAAGTAATGGCAGCTGTGGGATGAGGCTGTGGGATGGGGGGTGGTCCAGGCCTCTGGGTGTGGAGGTGGCTGATGGTCTCACGGATGTCCTGTGCCATGGCTTTACGGTGTTGTAACGTGTCACTCGGTGCCGGTGGTATGGTCTGGTAAACCTTCATTCCCAAAACACAAATTGTAGGCCTACCTTTCTTCTTCTTTCCTTCTTCATCAGCAGTCACACTGGCATCTAGATATACAAAGCCAAAGTAAAATAAATCTGTCTGTAATGACTTATCATTAGCTAACTAAAGGGAATTTGTATTGTACCTTGGTCACCTGTGTTTAGGTAGACTTGAGATTTTAAACTTTGTTGAGGGGTGTTGAATGGTGAATTCTTATCAATATGACTGTTATGTGATTTAGCATTTGTAGCCTCCCATGAAACCTATGAAAAGACAATGCTGTATGAGGAATTTAACATAATATACAAATATATGTTTATTTTCCAAAACTTGATATTACCTCGGGGTTGCCAGCTTGCATCAACCTATTTAAGTTTACATGCAGTGTTTTGATCTGTACATCTGTCTTCTCCAATGCTTTTGACTGAGAAACATTGCATTTACATTGATTTATTTGCCGATTAATCTTAAACACACATTGCTAAATGCAAAACCGCAGTGTAATTTGAATAGAATACTGCAATTACAGTAAGATTGGGTAAGATTACAGATCCACCCAGATACCTTGAACAAGTGTGAAATTGTCATTTATTTATTTTTGTGTAATCAAAAATAATCACTATATATGAAGCTAATTGCATAACACCAATACATACCAGCTGACCGGGGTAACTGGTGAAACCTCCCATGATTTCTGGAGATTGTGTTGATACCTGCTCAGTTTCTGCACTTGTATTTTGGGTGGAAATTATTGATTTTTCAGGACCTTTCTGCTTCTTTGTAACACAAAAACTGACAATGCAGAATTAAAACTTTTATGAATAGATCTAACAAACATGTATTACTCTATACTTCATAGTTAATAAAAAGAGTTAAAAAAAAAAAGAAACAATGTAACATACCCAAGACTTTTTCTAATTAAATGGCCTCGAATCCAGCGCTGTATGATAAGTGTAGGGCAATAAAAGGCCTGAATCCTGTTGATCTCAGCGATTACTTTATACACAGCTTTTATCTCTATCTCAAATGAATCCTGCTCGGCAAAAAAACATTAAACTTTAGTTTGGACATAAATGCAGTAGCAATACAGACTAAGGTGAAATAATGAGCACCAACCGGCTTTGATGAATAAAGATTGACATGAAAGTGTTGTTTCATTGCTTTAAACTGAAAGGGAAGAGACCAGTTCTGGATGATTTCTTCATCTGAGATAACATAGTTGTCCAGGGCCTTTAGTGACAATATGTTGTTGACCACACAGTGCCTGTAGTTCTTCTTTAAACTGAGCGGAGTATCGAAGAGAGTTAATGCAGTCAGGTTTAAACAGGCAGACAAGCCATTAATATTATTCCAGCTTGCCATGTTGTTGTCGTGGAGATACAGAAATTGTAATTCTTTGAGATGACTCCAACATGAAGCATCAGGAAGCTGAACAATCTAAGAAGATTGGAATTTGTTCACATTAAATAAAACAAATTAAATATTTAGGGACCAAATGCAAATAAGAGAAAAAGTCAAATACCTGATTTCCTTTCAAATCTAACTTAACCAAGCGTGTGCATTCCATCACAGCTTCAATCCTGGTCAGGAAGTTGTCAGCAAGGATGCAAATCCTCAGTGATCTGCATAATCCGATCTGATCCAAATTCTTCAGAAGCAAGCGGCTCAGTTTGACCATCACAATGTCTTGAAGACTCTTAGCTTTCTCACCCGCTGATGTCCAGTAGCCATGATCCAGTATCAAGGACTGAGAGCAGCTCACTAAATAGGTCCAGTAAGCTCCCAGGAAATCCATTGTACTTCTTTATAAATTTACATCTGTTTTATTTTGTAAAGTATATTTTATAAATATATTTTGTAAATTTTTCATATCACACAAACATATAATAAAAGCATGATTCGTTTTTATAGGCACTACAAAAGCATTATACTATTCCTAATACATATTAATACATATTAATTCCAATTTGTATGTTAATAAATACAAAATAATTTGAATAAAATATTTAAAAAATCAAATAAACTCAAACTGCTTGAGATCGTTCTTACCATGTTGTTTGTGTGCCTGCGTGTCAAGTGTAATTGATTGTTGGCTATTGTTGGCTATAGGATTTCAATAGAAAAGTTGCTATGGAAACACTTGTTGGAAAAACAAAAAGCTTCTCCGAATATTTTCTCACAACTTTACTCACATAACATAAGTATAATAATTACAACGTTAATTTTATGTCAGTAGATTGAATATTTCGTCTAAAGCTAATACAATAATACTGGTAAAGATGCTTCACTCGGCACTTCGCGGACCGGTCGACCTATGATATCAAATTCCGCGAGAACGATTCGAAAGCACTTATTTAACTTGACTCTCGCGGTATTTGGATGTCACAATTCGATTGGTCTGCTGTCTGCACAGCGGCCCTCGAAGTCGAACAGATGCTTGGACGTGCTTTTGATCACATGACTGAACCCGGAAGTAAACAGTGAGATGTTTCTGACAGTTTGAATGACTTTTAAAAGCATGTTAATTAAGTGATCATTGTCGCAGATACGTACAAATTTCTCTCGTTTTGTCATCAAATAGAGACGTGAAAGAAACAAAGTCAAATACGTGTATTTTTGATTTAGTTAGAAGTTAGCCTGTTAGATTTGCTGATACTGATTATGGAAAACTGCGGAAACATTCATCTGCAAAAGTCCACCAAGGAGAAACTTGAAAAGTTCAACAAAATGAGGGGTAAAGTTGAAGCTATTTCTATTGGATTTCACGTGAATAATGTTTGTTGTCTTATTAAAAACACTGAGTGTATACTGTACTGTGGAACACTTATGGTAATATTATGGTACTGAAATGATCGCCACATTCATATATATATACATACCTCAGCAATACTTGCGAACCTGTCCATAAAAAAACAAGTGCATTATTACTATAGTCATTTTCTCCAATGTATAGTGTTATCTAGAATATCTTACATTAAGAAACAACAATAATATTTTATTTTTCTCCACAGGTAAAACAGTTGAGTCTGGTGAATTCTGGGATCTTGTGGTCATTACTGCAGTGGATGAGGACCAGAGATCTGCTTATGAAACTCAGATTGCTGAGAAACTGGAAAGGAAAGAACTACCTCTTGCCATCAGTTACCATGTTTTTGCAGATCCTCCAGGATTCAAGATAGGTGTAATATAAAACTTTTATTTAGGACTGTATTATATTTCATAGACATGTTTAGTGAATATATAATGCATATGTTCAAACAGGTAATGGAGGATCTACATTATATTCACTGCAGTGCCTTAATGATAAATATGGCAAGACATTGTCTGGATTTAAAGTTATTCTCATACATGCAGGTACTGTCATGTTTTTTATTGTAAATTTGTTTTTTTAAACTATGTAAGAGATAATGTGATTGAATCAGAGTTTTCCATATGGCTATATAATAATACTATTTAATGAATGCATCACAAGTGCAGATAATTGTACGACATTTAGCTGTAAAGATGCAAAATATGAATCGGTCTATACATTTTGTTGTATTTGCAGGAGGATTCAGTCAGCGTTTGCCCAATGCCAGTGCCTTGGGTAAAATTTTTACTGCCCTGCCCCTGGGAAACCCTTTATATCAAATGCTGGAACTCAAACTTGCCATGTACGTGGATTTCCCCTCACACATGAAGCCAGGGATTCTGGTAACCTGTGCAGATGACATTGAGCTCTACAGTGTTCCTGACCATGACAACATTGTGTTCGATAGGTCAGGTTTCACAGCCTTAGCACACCCCTCACCACTGTCCATCGGAACCACACATGGAGTTTTTGTTCTAGAACCAGCCAAAGTACCCAGAATTTGTGACATGGAATATAGAACTTGCTCTCAATTTCTACACAAGCCAAGCATTGACAAGATGCGCAAATTCAATGCAGTATGCAGAAGAGATGGAGAGGAGTTTGTTTACACAGACAGCACCTACTATTTAGATTATGCGACGGCTAAGACACTGCTGACTTTGTTTAGCGAAATCGTCCCTCTGACGTGTGAAATCGATGCTTACGGGGACTTCCTTCAAGCCCTGGGACCATTAGCTACTGTGGAATACACTGAAAACACAGCCAATGTCACAAAGAAGGAGAACGGCCACGTTGAGGTTCGCCAAAAGATTTTCCATTGTCTTAAGGGAACAGAACTCAACGTCATTCTGCTAAACAACTCCAAGTTTTATCACGTCGGCACCACAGAGGAATACTTGTTCCATTTCACCACTGACCCCTGTCTCAGAGCTGAACTCAGCCTGCTCTCCGCGGCCTTCAGTGTCTGTTCCTCGGAATCATCAGAGAAAACCGGAGCTTGCGTCATGCACAGTGTTCTACACCCAAGTGTGAGCGTATCTCCAGGAAGTGTTGTGGAGTACTCCAGACTGGATTCTGAGGTTAAAGTCGGTGCTAGATGTATCATCAGTGGCTGCTGGATTAGCTCAGGCCTCTCAGTGCCGAGCGACACATTCATGCACTCACTCTCTGTCAATCTAGATGGGAAAATGGGCTTTGTGACTGTGGTTTTTGATGTTAATGATGATCTTAAGAAAAACGCGGCCACCCCTGCCGACATGAAAGCACTAAGCTTGTTTAAGGTCAGTCTGGAGGACTGTGTGGGACTCTGGGGGTTGTCTCCGGAGAAGGTCAGGTTCTCTGGAGGCACATCCGCATGTAGTTTATGGAACGCCTGCATTTTTCCAGTGTGTTCAGGTTTGAAGGACTCATTCGTGATGTCGCTGGAGATGGTGAGGGCACTTGATGGTGATTCCACATTTACTCTACCACAAAATGCAAATCTCACCTCTCTGCAAGAAACTTTGCAGAACAAGAACTTGGAGGAAATGCTGAAATTTAGGAAAGAACTTTATCAAGATATTCTCGAAGAGAAATGACAGATCTGTTTGAGAATGTGTGGAAATGATCATCATCACGGTGGAATATGTTCCTGTAGCTTACTTGACGGAGCGTTGCTTTAGCAACACTAAAGTCAAGGGATCAATCTCATTTACATTTACATTTATTCATTTGGCAGACGCTTTTATCCAAAGCGACTTACAATTGAGGAAAACAGCAAGCGATTTGTCCATTCACGAGAAGTGCTAGTAATACAAAGTTTCAGATACAACGTCAAGAAAGTATAAGCAAGTATACAGAGAACATAAGAAAAGAGAGGTATAAAGTTTTTTTTTTAATCTCAGGGATCACAAATACTGATAAATGTATAGCTTAAATGCGATGTAAGTCGCTTTGGATAAAAGCATGCCTTATCTATGTG
Organism: Oreonectes daqikongensis; assembly: GCA_026939265.1. NCBI lineage: Eukaryota > Metazoa > Chordata > Actinopteri > Cypriniformes > Nemacheilidae > Oreonectes > Oreonectes daqikongensis. The sequence goes on from JAOTQM010000117.1 coordinate 3,188,478, forward strand.
ACAGTAAACAATAAATAAAGCTTTATTTCAAATGAGAATCTATGCATCTGAAATGTGTTTCCTTTGCCAAATGCAAAATCTATTTTTGTCAGTTCCAAGATCAGCCCTCACAGCAGACAGGCAAAGAAAACAAAGCACATAACTTTCGTCTACTTGTTGTCTGAATAGAGAAATCGACCACGGCTTTATTCTATAGTGGGTACATCTCAGATAGGTCAGCTGTCATTGTTGTCACACATTCCGCACTGAGGCAGATGTATTTTTAGAAGGGAGCCGTGATCTCTCTCTATTGTGCCCTGGAGTTGTGTTACAGCTGCATGACACTTTCCCTCAAACTAACCGCATACAAAAGTTCAAACCGGTGCAATGGGGAATTACAAATCAAGACCCACTCAAACATGTACAGGTAAGCTCCTTATTGATTTCTTTGTTAATGATATTCATGTTAATGTTGACAAATAGACATTTTCAGTCTTTTCTCTTTTAATCTTTTGCTGAGTGTCATTGTCCTGTACAGCGTGCCATACTTGGTTACACTGTGTTTGTGAGTGTGTATTATGTGTTGTTGTATGAGTCGATGTGTATTTGCTGTAGATGAGTGGAAAAAGAAGGTGAGTGAGTCATACGCTGCTATAATAGAGCGACTGGAGGAGGACTTGAGAATTAAAGAGGAGGAGTTTGTAGAGCTCAAACACGCTTTCAGGTGAGTTTCAAACTTTGAGCTTTGTCAGACTGCTTATAGTCAACTTATTTTAGTGTATAAACAGTTCCAATAAATGCGGATCAAGGCAGCTAGAATTAAAGCACTGGTCATGAGGAGAGAGTGAGTGTGCGGCAGAGTGAATAGCTTATGTAAGGAGTCTACTAATAATCATCAGAATCTCAAAGCGTTGTTAAAACAGCAGAGCATATCGTGACTGATTTCTCTGTTTTTCTGATGCAACAGCTCAGAGGAGGCATTTAATAAAGTGAATCTGAATTATCGTACAGAAGGTGGACTGTCCTTGCTGCATCTCTGCTGCATATGTGGAGGTACAGACAAAACATATTAATAAGTGCATTAGAGTATACCGAGGTTAGTTGACACGGTTAATTTCTGGGTCATAATAAATCGCATCTGAAAATTATAACATTGAATCATTAATGTTCACATTCTTAAAAATAAAGCTTCCTAAAAGATTCTTTGTCAGGCTGTATGTTCCATAAAGAACCTTTAACAACTTTAAGCTGCACAAATGGATCTTTGTAGCAAAAAAGGTTCTACGAATGATATAAAGGTAAGACGAAATTAAGAAACCACTCCCAACTTTTATATATTGTGATCATTTCTGTCCATTTCTGTTCTGTGTCTGTTGAATTTCAACAAAATCAAACCTCAGGAGTGACAAAATCATCCAACAGCAAAGTGAAAGACTGAAAGCATGACACCTGAAAACTGATTAAAATCGAGGATATCACATAAAAAAATTGTAACTTTCCCAAAATACATGTACAAATATTACTGTTGTATTTCTTAAAAGTGAATATGAACTTGTTTTACTTGCAGTATTTAAGGTCTAAAGAAATACAGAGCATCTTTTCTGTTGTTTTGACCTGTTTCTCCAGGTTTCTGCAAGTAAATGCAAATAGAAGCAATATTTTTATTAGAAATTTTGTAAAAATATATTGTTAGTAGTTCACATAATGAAACAAGAATGATGATTTTACCTAAACACCTACCTATAAATATGAAGATGCTGCACTGTTTGTTGATTTGTGTTGGGACAGGTGATTTCTGTTTTAGCTGCCAAACATCCCCATGTTGCACGACATAATGTGCAATCTAAAAAAATTAATTCAGAAAAGCATATTTCTTATGTTCTTGATGCATTATATTTCACTGTCATTGCACGTTTCTGTTATCAGGGAATAAAGCTCACATCAGGACCCTTATGCTGAAAGGTCTGCGTCCATCCAGACTCGCCAGGAATGGATTTACTGCCCTGCATCTGGCTGCATACAAGGTCAGTCGGGGCTTTGTTTGGTATGCTTAAAACAGCTACGATGATGTGACTATTGAAAGTTTAGGTTTAACTAAAATAGTTGCATCGAAGGAACATAACAAAACCTTAATATTGGAAAACAGGATCTGCCATAATTGTGTCTGGCCTTTTACATCTCTTACCCTATCTCCTACCACAGAAGTTTATACCAGGATGTATTTGTGTCATGTAGGATAATGCTGAACTGGTTACTGCACTTCTGCATGGTGGTGCAGATATCCAGCAGGTGGGGTATGGAGCCCTCACTGCACTGCATATAGCAACTGTGGCCGGCCATCTTGAGGTGAGTGATGGATGGAAAGTGCGTCATGCAGAAGTTAACGTAAGGGTCATAAAGATAAAATGATGGCTGTTTTGACACATGAAGACTAACGTTAGATGAGGATCTCAAGGAAAATAATAAAATGCTGCACGTGTAAAATATGTTTACATTTTATGTTAGTGCCTTAAATAAACAAGCTCTCATTTGAACTTTGTCAAAATATGCAATTTATAATTGGCTTTTATTTGTATTTGTTACTACTGTTTGGCTGCTTTTCCCCAAGGCTGTTGATATTCTCTTGCAACACGGGGCATACGTCAACGTCCAAGATGCTGTGTTCTTCACTCCTCTACACATTGCAGCTTACTTTGGCCATGAGCAGGTCAGTGTTTGCTTTGTATCATAAATATCTACATATCGGCCTGATCATGATGTTTTCCTGCTTAACCTGTGGCACAGGTGTGCAAGCTGCTGATGAAGTTTGGGGCTGATGTGAATGCCAGTGGAGAGGTGGGGGACCGGCCGCTTCATCTGGCCGCTGCTAAAGGCTTTTTGGGAATCGTGAAACTGTTGATGGACGACGGCAGCAAAACGGATGGTGAGTTTCGTACTTTAGATCAAATATCCTCTATCTATGACATCATTTATAATATTAAAGTCATTGTGATTAAATAAAATTGATGTTTTAATAACAAATCGGTCTTTCCCTTTCTCCTGTATATAGTAAATGCTCAAGACAACGAGGACCACGTTCCCCTTCATTTCTGTGCTCGATTTGGACACGAGGAGATCGTCCGTTTCCTGCTACAGGGCAGCTTTGACGTACAGCCGCACTGTGTCAACATCTACGGTGATACACCTCTCCACATGTGAGTTCACCTGAGAAGTGATCCACACACAACGCAAGGTGGCAGTTAAACTCAACAAACCAGTAAAGACAAATTAAAAGGCCAGTTCGCAAAAAGAAAGAAAATTCTGTCATGTTTTCATTCTCATATATTGTTTTAAACATAATTGTCTTTATGAAAAAGAAGAAATTGTCTGTCTATGGTGTCCATACATTTTCATTCGCTTTCATACTGGGGAAACATCTCTTACACAACTTTTTTCTGATTCCATTAGTTGAGGGTTAAAAATGATGAAAACTGTCCCTTTAAATAATCCGTGAAAGCAGTTTTTGATGTAAATCTGCTATTCCTCACCAGGGCCTGCTACAATGGAAAGATAGAAGTGGTTAAAGAGATTATTCAGTTGTCTGGCACAGAGAGTCTGTCTAAGGAGAACATTTTCAGTGAAACTGCATTTCATAGGTGAGGTGACACCCTTAATCTACAGTATGCGTTTAATAGACAGACACGGTACATGAAGTTGTAGTGCTTCGGCGAGTGAATATGAATTGTTGATGAGATTAAAATATCACTTAATCTTATATGGACTTAACAAACACCTGATTGTATTTGTAGTGCCTGCACCTACGGCAAGGATCTGGAAATGGTGAAGTACCTGCTCAGTCAGAATGCCTTGAGCATCAACCATCAGGGTCGAGACGGACACACAGGTAACATGACAGCATCTATCTGCTTTACTCCTCCTGCTTGATTTTACTCTCATCACTAATGTCTTGAAGTTGCTATATTTGAAGAGTTTTGAGTTTGGTTGACTTTCTAACGTTTGAAATGTCAGGTCTACACAGTGCGTGTTTCCACGGACACATCCGACTAGTCCAGTTTCTTTTGGACAACGGAGCAGATATGAACCTGGTGGCTTGCGATCCAAGTCGTTCCAGCGGGGAGAAAGATGAACAGACATGTTTAATGTGGGCCTATGAGAAAGGTTAGTAGAAAAATCATCATTTATTCACCCTCATGTCATTCAAAAACCATGACTCTTGTATTTCTGTGGAACACAAAAGAAGATATTTTGAGAAATGTGTCAAGTGGTTTTGTGTATATACAATGGAAGTCAATTGGGGCCAATGTTGTTTGGTCACCAACTTTTTTCAAAATATCTTCTTTTGTGTTCTGCAGAATGACGTGAGTGTGAGTAAATGATGAAAGAATTGTCATTTTTGGGTGAACTATCCCTTTAATATATTACAATATGTCTGTCTGTCAGACAAAAAATCATTGATTTTTATTTGTGTTTTTTTCCAGGACATGACGCCATTGTAACTCTTTTAAAACACTACAAGAGACCTCAGGATGATTCACCCTGCAATGAATATTCCCAGCCAGGAGGGGGTATGAGATATTCTCTACATTTGATCTGGCACAGAACAGCATTGCTCAACATGAGCTGCATGGGGCAAATTCTGTTGCTGTTTTTTGGGAAAGTTTAAACAAGAAAAGTATAATTGAAATGTGTTTTCTAGATGGGTCTTACGTTTCCATCCCCTCTCCCCTGGGAAAGATCAAAAGCATGACTAAAGGTAACACACACACACACACACACACACACACACACACACACACACACACACTTATAGCTGACTCACACGATCACTGTTGCTATGATACTCTTTTAATGTCCCGAAATACAGCAACCCACAATCGCCCAAATCCTCTGAGAGTCAGTGAGTCAGAAACTGTCTCCAAACATCCTCCCACAGTTTAATTGCTCGAGTTTAAGCTGTTACTTTGTATCCGCCACAGGCATTGCAAATAACATCATCCATCTTTCTTGACTGATGGGCGTTTGTTAACATAAGCGAAATGAAAGATGATTACAGTTTCATGTAAAGGTATAAACCGAACAAATCCCTATTCACCGTCTTTTCTCCGTAGAGAAAGCAGATGTGCTTTCGCTGCGAGCGAGTCTGCCATCAAAATTCCACCTCCAACTCTCTGAACTGGAGTTTAATGAGATTATTGGTTCGGGTATGTCGATTAAATACAGAAAACCCTACAGTCACATGCTTTAGTATTCCCGATTGAACCCTTTTAATCTGTTACATCTCTGCACCCACAGGCTCCTTTGGAAAAGTGTACAAAGGAAGGTGTCGCAATAAGATAGTTGCAATTAAACGGTAGGAGTATTTATGAAACGCTTGCTTGTACAGATTTTTCACTTTAAGGCAACATTATCTTTTTTCCGACAGGTATCGTGCAAACACATACTGCTCAAAGTCAGACACTGATATGTTCTGTCGGGAGGTCTCCATCCTGTGTCGTCTCAACCATCCCTGTGTCATCCAGTTTGTAGGGGCATGTCTGGATGACCCCAGTCAGTTCGCCATAGTAACGCAGTATGTGTCCGGAGGATCTCTGTTCTCGCTGCTGCACGAGCAGAAGAGGTGAGAACGTCCCATGATTCAATGCTTCTACAGCCACACAGACTTGGTGTTACTTTGTGCATCTTTAAAGGGATAGTTCACCCAAAAATAAAATGATACCATCATTTTTTTACCATCATGTCGTTTAAAACATGTCTATGAGTCTTTATTCTGTGGAACACAATTTTGAGAATTTTGAGAAATGTGTCAAGTGGTTTTGTGTCCATTCAGTTACCAACGTTCTTCAAAATATCTTCTTTTGTGTTCTGCAGAGGAACATCATACAGGTTTGGAATGACATGAATTTTCATGAACTATCCCTTTAAAGTCACATCACCATATATTTTGAATTCATCACTTTTCAATGAAAACCCAGAGGTTTTAAAAGAAAATCAGCATTAGTTCTGTGGTCACCTAGAACGTGACATCAGGGTTTGCTTAAGACCTAAATCAATCTCACTAAGCCTCAGTGCTTTTTCTCAGGGCTTATATGCAGGCTTTTAAGGTGACCATCATCTCATTGATCTGTTTGAGTTGGAATGATGGGTGTGTGCATTGATCAATGGGGGAGTTGGTGTTCGCCTAATGATGTCTTAACATCCAGGATCATCGATCTGCAGTCCAAGCTCATCATTGCCATCGATGTGGCCAAGGGAATGGAGTATCTGCACAATCTGACCCAACCAATCATCCACCGAGACCTCAACAGGTTAATAACATCATCATCATCATCACACTTTGTTCAATAAATCATTTGTTCTTCTGTTACATTAGTCCGACTATCCTGATTTGACAGCATTGCCAGCAATAGTGGAATATAGTATTGTGAGCTCTCCATTCATTCAGTGATGTCTTTACAGTCATAATATTCTGCTCTATGAGGATGGACATGCAGTGGTGGCTGATTTTGGAGGTAAGTAAAGCCACACACATAAATACGAAATCTTTGGGACTGCTCCTTTAACATGACTCCAAGCCAGTTCTCACCTCTGTCACATCTTTAAAAGCATGTTTTGCCATCCATATTTATTTTATGTTGGACAGTTTTCACAGCATCTATTTGTATCTTGTTGATTTGTGATATGTAGTAATACTTTTTTATAAAAAATTATTTAATTTGATTAATATGTAAAAGCGTGAAAACATTAATAAATGCCAGTCTTGTTTATTGTTTTTGCATCTCTGCAAAAAATACATTTCTTACAGTTTTTTTATCATGTTTTCAAAAACAAATCTAAGTATTCTTGAATATATTTCTTTGAAAATGACTTAAGATATTAAGGCTTGTTTTTTGAAAAATAAATAAATAAAATAAAATTAAGTTTATGCTTAAAACAGGAAAAACTGTAACTTAATTCAAGTTTATTTTCCCTCTTGTTTTAGGCATACACTCACTTAATTGAATAATTTTTTTAATGTAATAAGTCCTTAAATTTTATAATTTTATTTTAATAATGTTATAATATTAACAATTATTATTTATTAATTTTCGTATTAAATGATATTTGTACAGGAAAACAAGGCGATAACACTAAATTATAATTTTTTTACAGTGATGTTATTGCATTGTATTGAATTGTATAGATTGAATCATCAATATATATATATATATATATATATATAATTATATTGTAAACTGTCACAATGTGTATTGCTGCTCTGTGCTGTTATGCAGAATCCCGTTTCCTGTTGTCTATGGACGAGGACAACATGACCAAACAACCCGGGGTACGTTTGCCATCTCCAGCATCATCCTGTGCAGTGTGCGCTTGGTTTAATTCTGTTTGTTAATGATCTCCTCGCAAAGGTAACCTGTTAACAACCGCCTACAATCCACTCAGCACAAATTCTGCTCACATTGCGGCTTTGGCTCTCTCGTACATCACTAAATACGTAAAGCTGGCCCTGGAGGGGATATGTCAATGTCCTCTGGGGTTAGCAAGCTTTTAGTAAGTCACACATGCATCAGTGTTCATCATTTTGTGCTCTTGCTCCTGTGCAGAATCTACGCTGGATGGCCCCAGAGGTGTTCACCCAGTGTACCCGGTACACCGTGAAAGCAGACATGTTCAGCTATGCCCTCTGCCTGTGGGAGCTGCTCACCGGGGAGATTCCCTTCGCACATCTCAAACCAGGCAATGCACCCTCACGTTCACTTCTGTAATGAAGTTAAATAATGCCCTTAATTAATTCATCTCTGTAAATGGGTTACGCATGCTGAGTATATATAATGTATGTGAAGTAAAGTAAATATTTGAATTAAAAGCATCGTTGTGTGTTTTAGCTGCGGCCGCCGCAGATATGGCCTATCATCATGTACGACCTCCAGTTGGGTACTTGATTCCTAAACCCATCTCAGCACTGCTTATGAGAGGCTGGAATGTGTGTCCGGAGGTGAATCTAGTGCTTCCTCTCTGAAAATCTGTCTTGACACATTGATTTAATACACAAGTGTGATGAAGGAATATGCAAAATAACTGTGTGCAAAGTTTGGATTTGTTTGTTTAATTTTCCTGTTGCTCAGTGCATTAGAAGCGCAAAGGTTGTGGGTTCAATTCCCAGGGAACGCAAATGTTTATATAATACACTTTAAGCCCATTGCACCACTTAAGCATCTGTCAAATACCTAAATGTACATGTGAATAATATGTATTCATAAGAAGTTTCAAAAAAGTGATAAATAGGTTGCGCAAATAATTTGTGCAACGCGGCACAAATAAAATACAGTAAATACAATTTTTTGTAGTAATTGCCTTTTAAGGTAAAGTCTATGAATTCTCCTAAAGGGTTAAATATTTGTTCCACTGTTTACAATAAGTTAAATTATCCAGAGTGTCATTCAGAACAAGTTGTGTTTCCTTGTTTATAAGCAACCAGTTGCTAAACTACCACAAACATGCCATGTGCTTTCTCACAAACTGTTCAACCACCTTACAATGTTCTCAACGTTCGTCTCTCGGGTGGAAAACTGTGTAAAATGTGCCTTGATTCTAGATGCGTGTTATTTTTACAGGAAGATACTAACAGTGTGCTCAATGATTAAATTTAACATGACACATTTAACATGTATTGTATTTTCTAAAAACTCAATACATCTGGACAGAACGAAAATACATTTACGTTTATGCTTTTGGCAGACGCTTTTATGCAAAGAATGTACATATTTTATCAGTGTGTGTGTGTTCCCTGGAAACCAAACCCTTAAGAGTTGCTAACACAGTTCTCTATCAGTTATATATCTAGAAGTTACAGGACACCATGTCATTGATCCATACAGATGGTTACAAAAAAGGGGAAAATAAGCAGCAAATACATATTCAGCTCACAGTAGGTCCTCAACTTATAAATGTAAATTATGCCACCACTCGTCTGTCTGGTCTTTTGAAGTCGTCCTCTTTAAATAATGCCTGGGCGGCGATCACCTCTTCATCTGAGCTGCTGATTGGATAGCCAAAGATTCATTTTTGTAAAAATCCTGTTTGATTCTGTGTGACAGGAAAGGCCCGAGTTTTCTGAGGTGGTGGCCAAACTGGAGGAATGCTTGTGTAATGTGGAGGTAGGTCAGGTGAACAGAGGCACCTTAATTCTTCATTCTCATTCCTGTTTGTATATTATTTGTGTTACTGTGTGTGTCCAGCTGATGTCCCCGGCCTCGGGTAACAGCAGCGGTTCTCTGTCTCCCTCTTCCTCCACGGACTGCCTGTCAGCACGAGGAAATCCCGGACGGAGTCACGTGGCCGCGCTCCGCTCGCGTTTTGAGTTGGAATATGCCCTGAATGCTCGAGCCTATGCATTTTGGAGCCAGAAGTACAAATTTGATCCACACAAATAAACAGCTGTGGAAAAAATTAAGAGACCACTCCAACTTTTCATTTCAAACCAGCATTTCTAGATGTATCGGGATCATTTCAGTCCAGTTTCTGTTGAATTTCAACAAAATCAAACCTCAGGAGTGACAAAGTCCAACAGCAATGTGAAAGACTGACAGCATGACAAGACACCTCAAAACTATGATAAAGAAAAATAAAATGTCACACTTTCCTTAAATACATGTACAAGTGTTAAAAGTGAATATGAACTTGCAGTATTTGAGGTCTGAGCATATCTTCTGCTATTTTGACCTGTTTCTCCAGGTCTCATTTTACTGTAAGTAGTCACAGAATGAAACAAAAACAATAATTTTCCCTAAACACCCACATATAAATAGTAAATTCTGAAAAACTGAAATGATGCTTTGAAACGGTCTCTTCATTATTTCCACGGCTGTATCACTGCTGTCGGGTGGAAACCTAGTATCTCCAAAAACACAACTTCTTAGGAAACGATTAAAAAGTCTTTTTTATACTTTTTATTGGTTAAATATTTGTTAAAAAATATCCGGAGATACAAGGTTACTGCCTGACAGGGATATTTATATAAATATTTAGATGTTCCATTTTAATATTTCATATTGATAATCCTTTCTTTTATAGCCAGCATAACCTGGTGCAATTTTTTTCACATGTAGAAACTCCCCCATCCGTCATAAACAGCATTTCAAGAAATTGAAATGGGGCATTCACTGGCCATTATGTCATAGCCATACATCAATGGAGGAGTCAGGTCACCCTGCCTCTTGTTCTTTTGTTTTATTAGTCACAAGCAGTTTAACCACAACACAACAGTGTTGAGTCCAGCAGTACAAAGAGCCATTGCTTGGAAACAAACATGTAAACAAAAGAAAGCAAATGTGATGAAACTTGCATGACATTCACACTGAGAACCTTTGCTGGTGGCCACCTCTTAATTCTTTATGGGTGGTGATGAATGCGTGTGTTGTGTTGTGGTGAGGTCCTGGCAACTGTCAACAAAACCACTAGAAGAGAAAATTACAACCCGAGACTTTGGAGTCCATATTATCCATAATCTTTGCAACATGACATTTTAGGTGACCAAATTTAGCAATGAAAGCCATCGGGTGGCACAAGCCATAAATCTCACTAAAGTCAGACGGTAAATGACTGAATCGAAAACAAATATAACCGAGGATCATTTGAGCAAGACTAACCTTGCAAGGCCTCATTGAGCTGATATGACAACAACAACAAAGAAACAGAAGTGTATCCTATTTAGCATCATTAAAATTTCATATAGCAGGACAATCGCGCTTGTTATGTGGTATTTAGTGTAAACTGATACTAATCACTCATCGGTGAATAAAGGTTGTTGTTGTTGTTGTTGTTTTTTTGACAGTTCTGGACGGAGATCCTCACAGGGTTTGTCCCGGGATGAGCTCAGGAGGAACATGCAATTTCCACCCATTGACAGAAACGGTTTGTGTCCAACTGCAATTCATTATAAAATGTGTGTCATTCTGAAACCACTCAATGGGGGGAAATTCAGAATTGTAAATATTTGTGTTATTTTACCAGATCAAAGTATCGCTGTATTATTATTGATTAGTTTTCCGAGCTTTGTGAAGATGAGAGCTCTGTGTTTTTCAGCATATGCTGCAAAACGTGGGAGGCTGCATTTGACGCGTTACACGCCGAGCGCATGTTAGTCATTGTGTTCCATGCTGTTCCCGCAGGATATGTGTCAGACCCCATGAGCACCATGCGTTTCCATTCATGCAGCAGCAGTGGAAGTTTTGAGGAGAGCAACTAGATGCGACAACTCTTACAAGCCCGTTACACACACAAAATACAACATTTAACAGGTGATCGATAATGTACAATATTCAAAATAAAGGTGCTAAATGATGCCAAAGAAGAACCATTTTGGGCTGTTTGGTTCCAGAAAGAGAGAAAGCATTTCTGTCTCTTTGTTGTGAAATTTTTTTCAGTCCGGCTAGTGGCTAATATTATAACTATTTATATTTCATTTAATTTATATTAATATTGATTTTGATTATTATTGTATTGTATATTCATTTTATTAAATGAGCAATTGTTGAATGGGTCGTGTAACTTTGTCGCATTGAAGTAGCCAAGTAACGCTTCTTCTACTGGTAACCCAAAATAATACTGACTAGACATACTTTGAAGTTTATTTCTGTTGCTTGTTATCAGAAATAATCTGCAGGGACTCTATTCTTTGTGGATGTGTACCTGAAGTTTGGGCCACAAAAGCTTGCATGCACAGTAACATTTCTTTATGTTGTTGCTTTGAAACCGTCAATAATTAATGAAATTCTTGAATTTATTGAAAATAGTTCTTCTATGGCATCGATGTAAAGACCTTTTGTAGCACCTTTATTTAAAAATGTAGAAAAACCGAGCTGGTGTAGTACAGTAAAAAGAAATGCATTCAGTTTTCATATATATTGAAGTTATTTTAATCGATTTTGATTGTTTGTCATTCGGTTTTTTAAGCGCTGTGTGTGTGATTTTTATATATTTACATTATCATGCAATGATATTATATAAATATAATGAACAGTTTGGAGACGTTGTATCAGTTTATTGTGTTTTTATATTGTTCATTTGTTTCAAAGTAAACACATTAACTAATGGACAAATCGCATATTTCAGCGTTTTATTCTTATTTGAGAAGCAAACATTCACTTCATTTGTAGACAAACAAGCCATTGGGTTGATTTGACAACCAATCTAAACCGATTGTGAGTGATGTCATCTAATAGCACAGTTATACTGGAGACGTTTGGCCTTGCGCATGGGGTGAAAATTTCTCTACAGTAACTGAAAGTAATTATGATCAATCATTTATAAAAGAGAAAGAAACACGTGTGAACTAAAGAAGCTATTCGAATCATTAAAGAATAGTGGCGGCTGACGAATAATTCGAAATGATTCTGTAAAATCACAAGAACATCATATTCCATTTCATTCACATTATACTGTACAAACACAAGTTTAAGTTACTAGTCAGAATCACAGACTGCAGGATGTAGTCAAATTGTATATTTAAGGTATGTTTAACATGGTGTTCTGCTCATACGGTCTGACCAACAGGATCATGAATTATTAAATAACTGGTGTCTATTTTCAGTGGGCTGTTGACAGCATCCCTTTAAGCACACAGGAGTCGATATGAGTTTACGTGCAAATCTGCTCTCTATTTTCTGTTCACTGATATCCGTTACATACTAGTAACTGTTCTCTGTGTGAGCGGTTGTCAATCTGGGATATCCAGCAGGCCCAAAAAACCTGGAGTCGTCTAGCGAGAAAGTGCTTAACGCATCATTGCCGGCACTCTGCTTGAAATGACCATCAATGACTTTTGTTGTCCTGTTTCCATCCGACTGTTTAGAACGCAGGTCCGCGCTTGCGGTATCATCGTGACTCCCGTTTTCCGATTTCTTGAGGATTGTGAGGTCTGCAATGACTGCGATTGACTCAGACGGAGGCACATGCTCAGGTTTCAGATTGGATTCTGAACTGTCCAGGATCTCTTTGTCAATTGTTTCCCCTGTTTTAGATACGGACAACTGTGTCATGTCTTCACTAAGACTTTGTTGATTCTTTTCTTCTGATTGTACTTCGGTTTCATCTGTTGCATCTTCCAGGTTTATGACATTGTTGAACGTGGAGTCCATCTCATCATTATCATTACTCTTAGTGACCAAAGAACCTCTGTTATCTCCATCCTCCTTGACTGTGTCCTCTTGTGTTATGTTGTCTTCCTCAGGTTTGCTCTCTAAGCTTTCAACTACAGTATCATGCCCTGCGTTCTCATTGAGGTCACTCTGTACCGGAGTTGCAATTTCATCAGTACTTCGCGTATCTGTAGCATCTAATACTTCACCGTTTAGTTCCTTCTCCGTTTCGTCTGAGATGGAGCTCTCTTTGATTTCATCGAGAGGTTCAGTAAATGTCTGAAAGTATCTGGAGGCTTGATGTATGTTAATCCAGTTACTCACAAGATCAACCCCATCTGCTTTATCTAAAACTGCCGGACGTACGGCTGGCTCTTCTGAATCAATGCTCCGATTCTTCTCTTTATTTTTGAAGCTCGACTCTTTCTCCGCAGGTTGAGATTTCACCGAATGGGACATGGATCTACCTTCTTCATCATGAACAGAATTCACTTTCTCCAAAGGTTCCTCAGGTTCATCATTGTCAGTAGCTTTTGTCTCAATATCATTATGTTCTTCTGTTGTTTCTTCACCTTCTGGAATATTGTTGCTTGTCTCCTGTATGTCTGTTTCCTCATGGACTATGTTTTCTATGAATGTTTTTGCAGATGTTTCTGATCCTTTATCAGCCTCTTCTGTCATTGATTTATCATCCACCACTTTCTCTGAGGGATCTTTTTCTTCTCTCACTTCTTTATCAGTCTCAGGCTTTATTTCATCATCTGTAACATCTTGAACATGATGGACATTTGTCTCACCCTCTACTTCGTCTTGTTTCTTTTCATCCTCATGTCTGGCGTCACCTGCCAGCAAGTCATTATTCACGCCAGCAGGAAGCGATTCGTTCACCTCTTCTTTGAGCTCCTTATCATCTTCATTTTGTTCTTCCTGTAAAACCAATTCCTCATTTTGGTCCTCAGAAACACCTGAAATAGCCTCCTTGTTTTCATCTTTCTCTTCTACATCCTCACCAATTTCATTTATATCTTCCAGTTCTTTTTTTGCCTCATCTTCAGTCACACTCTCACCTTCTCGCTCTACCATCTCATCTTTCTTTCCTTCCTCCTCCTCATTTTCATTTTCTTCCTGTTCTCTGTTTTCTATCATTTCATTATTTACTTTCTCAGTTTCTTCTACAATCTCATCTTCACTTTCCTTTGGCCCTTCTTTTTCTGAAAGCGTGTTTCCACCCTGTTCTCCATCTTCTGTGTCTTTTTCTATCTTTACATCTTTTTCGTGATTCTCATTGTCTTCATGTTCAGCCTCACCAGACTCCTCTCTATCATCTTCTTTCTCTGTACTCTCCTCATTTTCTTTCTCTCCTTTTCCAGCATCTTCATCTTCCAGCTTCTCTGCAACCTCCTCCACTGTCACCTTGTCTTCCTTCTCCGCCTCATCCTTCACATCTTCCTCCGCACTATTACCTTTCTCCTCACTAGACTTTTCTCTACCTTCCTGCTTGATAAGCGAACCGGCGTCATCCATCACGCCATCTGTGTCCTGGACCTTTTCTCCTGTTGACCCATCATCACCAGCCTCATCTGTTAGGTCAGCTCTTTCATCTCTGTCTGGACGTTCGTTGCTCTGATCTGCGTCATGTGCTTTTCTCTCAGTTTCGGCGACACCTGTTTCTTTATCATTCTCAGTATGAGATACCGAACCCTCATTCTCTAGCGCAGGCTCTTCGGCTATATCTGAAAGCTTACTTTCAATCGCTGTCGTAGATTCATCACCTGTATTTCCATGTGTTTGTGGTTCTTCCTCTTTAGCCTCATCCTTGACTTCTTGTACTTCATGGCCGCCACTGTTGATATCAGCTTCAGTCTCAATCTGAACTTCCTCCTGTTCGTCTTGGCGTTCAACTTCATTTGTTCTCTCACTTTCCTGTACCTCCTGTTTTTCGTCTAAGTTAGCAGTCACCTCCTCATTCTTCATTGAATGTCCTTCTTCCTCGTCTTTTTGGGCATGATGCGTCTGTGTGTTTGTCGTCTCTGTCTCAGGCTTCTCTGTTTCATCATCACCATTCGACGTCTCCTCACACGCAGCCTCCCGTGTGCTGGCTTCATTTCCCTCTGGAATATCTTCCTGTGTGTTTGAGGGTTGTGGTGAGGTGAAACCCACTGCAATTTCCATTTCTGCTTCTGTAAAAATGAGCATTTTAAGCCATTAAATGCTAAAAACATATTTACAATTTATAAACATAAAACTTCGGATACAGAAACTTTGTAAGAAATGTATCTCCACTCAATTTTATGGAAATAAATGAAAGCAAAGTTTGCCACTGTTTATTAAATTAAAAATTGTCAATGGCTAGTGACAACCTTAACAACCTTACCTTGGCTATCTTGTTGGGTCTTTACCGAAGCCCCTTCATCTTCTGTGCTTGTATCACTAAGCTCCGGCTCTGAACTACATTGAGATTCTTTCAGAATGGCCTCAGCCAACTTCTCCTGTATCGACGTGGCTGCTTATTGCCGCAGGGAATGAGACAGATGAAGCCCATGGCAAATTGTTAATACGGTTGGTTTCATGTTTAAGAACGTGGGTGATATAAGAGAAATTAAAGAAATATTTCACCAAAAATATTACATTTTTCTAAGCCCATATATATATGATTTTTTTCAACTTGATTTTGTGTTCTAATGTGCTTGCTTTGGTTTAAGTATTGTAAAATAAGTTTCAATTGAGAAGACATTTATTAACCCAATGAAGTAGTTTGGATTACTTTAATAGTGGATGCATGTGCTCAACATTTTTAGTCCCATATAAGATAACATGATGGCATAAAATATTTGTGTTCGATTCAAGAAAGGAAGTCATATAAATATGGGATGGCTTGAGAGTGACTTTTCTTTCTTTTTTGGTGAGCTATTCTTTTAAAACATCTTTAAAAATTAAATCTAGATGAAATGAAACAACTGCTCAGAGGTTTGTTAACACAAACACAGCAAACACTTGCATTACGAGCACAACATGCAGGAGACCGGACACGTGCCAAATAAAAGATGCACAAGCATCACTGAAAGGAATACACATGAAAACGCACAGATGAAACAAAACCTCGATGTTATATGAAGGAGTACCATTTAAGCTAATACTGAAAATACTCATAAAAAAATATTTTTTGTATGATTTAAAAAGTGTAATGAAAAACAAACACCACTGAATCACAGAGCAGACTGCTTTGTATTTTTAGTTTAACTTGCAAATCCACAAACAAGCCAACATGTTATGCATACTGTCGTTTATAGAAAAGTGTTTTCGTTTTGTTTGTTTCAAAATGTAATTTGATTATAAGAAGCAAATCAAGTCTTCATTGACTGAATGTTAACGTCCAGAAATGTGGGTTTACACTGAGCAGTGTGCATATGATAACACAAATCACATGCAATCACAAACACATTCGATTTCACACTGCAAACACAAACCATGAAGCCCAATAACAATCAATACAATGATGTGTGCAAGACACGTGTGTTGAGAATTACAGAGAATCTGCTTTTAACACAATCAGAACTGTAGGAATAACTAATCTATCTTCTCAGAGGTAAGTCAAAATCTATTTCAGTGAATATATTTGATTAAAAATGCCAGACTTGTTTAAAGCATTGCCACACTGTTTATTTGTGAGCACACAAAACAGGTTCTGATGTTGAAAAAGCCATCACGGATGAACACGGTCCGATCACAGCAGGCACGGGACACACGACATGTTTTGTATGCAGATACGCACCTATCTTTGATTCGGGCTCGTGTGGATTATCGTCAGGTTTGACTTCCTCCTCACCTTCAACATGCTCTTTCTTCTCTGGATCTTCGGACATATCGCTCTTCTCCAGCGGACTGTCCTGTGTCTCAGAATCCTCCTCTACAGCCTGAGGTAATGTAACAGAGCTGGATTCCTCCATCTTGGTCGTGGTGAGGTCTTCTTCTGGTTGAACGTTGACGTTCTCCTCTAGAACAGCAGTGGCGATGTCTTTGGTGTCCTCCTCGATTTCCCTCGCACTGTTGTCACTGTCACTGCTGGACAAACTGGACGTTCCCGACGAGACAGACGGAGACCTTTTCACTTCTGAAGGTAAAGGCAGATATTCTGCTGGTAAATCTAGCTTAAGAAGGTGAAAGTGTCAAAACTGTGACTAGAAAATGAATACCAACTAGACATACTGGCATCCTCAACTTCA
Source organism: Oreonectes daqikongensis (assembly GCA_026939265.1). NCBI lineage: Eukaryota > Metazoa > Chordata > Actinopteri > Cypriniformes > Nemacheilidae > Oreonectes > Oreonectes daqikongensis. The sequence continues at coordinate 3,205,813 of JAOTQM010000117.1, forward strand.
CTGTCCGAGTCTTTGTTATTTTCATTTTGATCGTGTTCATCTCTGCTCTCGGTTTCTTTCACTCCATCATTGGCAACAGAAGACGGCTTTGCCTCCGCATCCTCACCATCTTCAACTGGGCCTTCATCATCTGCCTCAAAGTCTTCTTCATAGTCTATATATCATAAATATGTTTGATAAACATTAAAGATACAATATTTTAAACATATGCATGGAATCGCAAGTAGGCTTATTATGTTTTTGACATCAAAGAGCTCTGCAGGTGCAGCGATTACAAATCTTTTGAAATCAGGAAACTCGTACCATCTTTGCGCTTTTTCTGTTCTGCAGTCACTCCATTATGGTCTGTCTCCATTTCCTCAGATGCATGAGGCTCTGTATTAGAGTGAGTCTTTATGTCTTCATCTACATCTGTCTCCTTCTCATGAGGTGATGTAGAGGCGGGCGGCTCTTCTTTGACTCTTTTAACAGGAGGGGTGGGTTTTTTGTCCAAACCCATGGCAATAATACACCTGAAGGATAATATCATACAAATCATAATGTGTCTGGATTAGTGGTTGGCTAATATGAGATCAAATGTAATGTCATTACTTGTAACATGGAGACGCTCCCTCCACACTGCAAAACCCGAAGTGTCCATGTCTTCCCCCGAGACGTGAGCCCTTCCTGTGTTTGAACTCGCAGCACGAGCTGAGCCGCTCCACTTGCAGGCCATTCAGGAAGAACGTAAGACTAAAGGGAAATCCTTGATGCCGTCTCGACACAAGCTGGAAGGTTTCTAAGTAGTGAGGGTGTACAAGAAATGTGCAAGATTTGATTTTCAGGACAACTGTGTGTGGGTAAATGTAAAATATTAGAGACATATATTTTACATTTATAATACTGCAAGATTGTTAAAACGTGTCTATTCTGCGTTAATGGCATCAGTGAGATCACACAGCACAGGTGTTCAGAGACATCGGACACTAACCTCCTTCACTCAGCTTCCCTTTGAAGACACAGAGATTCTCTCCTCCGCAGTGCTGCTGAAAGACCTTCACCTCATCTCTGAGGTCCATCAGATCATGAGACAGGTGGACGCTTTTCCCAAAATACACCATTCTTACAGATACCTTACTCTGGGCGGATGTTCTCTGGAGAGCGGAGGGCGGCTAACAGAGACACAGTAGAATATATGTGAGCACTTAATAAAACAGTGTGGGAAGAAGATGGGAAGAAACACAGCAACGTGTTGCATTAATATACAGAATTGAGAGTCGGTTTTAACACGGTAACTTCCTGCTGTTTGAAAAAGACTAAAGATACCAACCTCTGTTGGTGCTGTTGTGGGTCTTAACTTTCTTCCTCTGTGTGTACCATTCGCTCTCGTTCCTCTGTCTATCTTCTTCGTGAGGGGAGGCACGGGGGTCACGTAGTTGTTAATAACAGGAAGACGGTAGGGTGAGATAGTACTAGAGAGGTCTGTCGTGGTCGTGGTCGTGTGTCTCATGGCGTCTCTGTCCAACTAGAAAACACGACCTTGCTATTACTGACCACAGTATTTTAGTCTTTGAGTTTTTTCCTTATAGAAACAAACAAATATTGGAGACGTGCATAAAGCTAAAATATATCTGTTGTCTGGGAGAAACAGGTGATAGGATCTCACAATATAACCGAGGGGCTGATCTGTGTCATTGGAGGAGTCCCGTTCCCTCAGTCTGTATCGAGGGGAGGTTCTCCTCAGAGAGGCCGTGGCACTGTTGCTGTTCAGCGGTTTGAGTCGAACGGGTCTCTGGATATGACCGGGAGCCGTGTTGGGCCGGGAGGAACTCGGCTACGTGTGTAAGCCATTCATACACAATCAATTGATTTAAAATAGGCTGATATACATTTTTATGAGCATGGAGACAAAGCTATATAGCAAAATCGTCTTAAACGATCAAAGCTCATTCATCTTATCTATTATAATACATTGCATTATGGGACATACAGTGTTTCTTGCGTGAATCATTTATTTAAATAAAGACAGGCAGGTTAAAATGACTCCGCCACACTGAAACACATCGGAAAAAATGAAGCTGTCTTTGTCAACTAAATGAAATACATTATGTACTGTATTATGTTGGCCACTTACAGATTCTGTTGACTCGGAATTCTCCGCCTCAGGTCCAGAATGCCGTGCGTGAGAGATCTTTGGCCTCGTGGGTGGCCGAGGTGACAACATGAGCATTGGTTCCTCATCACATCTCCTGGAGCGATCAGTCTAATGCATAATGCAAAAAGTCAAATGAGAAAATGTTATAACTTCACTCAGGCCAGGTGGGTTCAAATCACGTTGAAATAAAAATGACCTTGCTTTTGTGAATTTGCTCCCTCCGTGCAAATTCCTCAAGTTTTCTCTTGATCTCTGATTGATGAAGACGCTAAAAAAACAGTAAGAAAGATAACAAATGATAACGTTTGTATCTAAAGGCATCTCTATCTTTTGTGTTTTGTACTGTACAATCTACAGTAACATATGAAGCCTATATATATATGTATATATATATGTGTGTGTGTGTGTACATGTATGTATATATAGCCACGGAAACAATGAAGAGACCGTTTCAAAGCATCATTTCAGTTTTTCTGAATTGACTATTTATAGGTGTTTAGATGATCGTTCTTGTTTCATTCTGTGAACTACTAACAATATTTGACCAAATTTTAAAAAAAATAACAGAAAAGATGCTCAGACCTCAAACACAAGTTCATATTGACTTTAAGCAATACAACACTAATATTTTTGACATGTATTTGGAAAAAGTTCTCGATTCTTTTTATAGTTTTCAGCCGTCTTTTCATACTGTCAGTCTTTCTCATTGCTGTTGGATGACTTTATGTCACTCCTGGGGCTTGACTGGACTGGAATGATCACAATACATCTAGAAATGCTGGTTTAAAATAAAAAAAAGTGGAAGTGGTCTATTTACTTTATTTTTAGTTATTTTTTTGTGCGCACATGCAAATCTATTTGATTTCTATTTCCTGTACAGCTGCTTTGATAAAATGCAAGTTGTAAAAAGTGCTATAAAATAAACTTGACTATATTTTAATATGAACAAAATCATTAAAATTGGAGATTTTCCCATGGCATATTTATTCACTTTAAGCTTTTCTTTCAGAAGAACTAGATCACATAAACACATAAATCCCAATACCGTATCTTTACTATTAGACACCATGTAAAGTGTTTACCATAATAAAGCGGATTAAGCTCCATTAGACTATATAGTTTTTATTTAACATACAATGCATTCCAGTTATACATTTTACCACTATATCCCCTGGAATCGAACTAAGACGTGGCATTGCATTCAGGCACGTGTAACGAGCGCACCTCCATGTCTAGCACCTTGTGGAAGATGGCTTGAGCCAGACATTCTCTGACATGTCTCTGATGTGCTCTCTGGATCAGCTTGTGTTTGTACTCCTTATCCGGGACAATCCGTCCACTCCGGGTGATCTGAAGCACACAAGCACCTGCATTTAATGACTGAGGTGCTGATCTTGTAAATCATGACAAAACTGCTTTCCTTTCATCTTTTTACCAGGTTACACAATTGGAATTGTGATTCTCTAATAGGATCATTATGAGAATGCTAATATTATGAGATCAATTTTTATTAGTTTGTTAACTTCTCACTGTGACCAAAGCTTCATCCCAAATAATTCCCCACATTGGATTTGAATGTTTAATGATAGTTCATCCCAAAATTTAAATTCTTTTGTCATTTATTCACGCTCATGTATGACTTAGCCACTTGTAATACAAAAGAAGATATTTTGAAGAAAGTAGGAAACCAAACTAGTTGACTTCCATACTGAGACATTTCTCATCTTTTGTGTTCCACAGAATAAAGTGTGAAAAATGATGACATCATTTTCGTTTTTGGGTCAACTATCCCTATAATAAAAAACTGCCATAGTTTGACTTGTTTTAGCCTATACACACACACACATACCAATCCGACTTTTTGAAGATGCTTCCGTATTCTCACATTGTTGAAGTATCCAGTCAGATGCCTGTCCGTTAAACTGTTGTACGCTGCAATGAGACTAGAAACAGGGAGAAAGTCTGATCAACTGCCAATAAATCTGTATCAAGAATACCAGCCAGGTTCATTAAACTGCTCATATATGTCATTACAGACATTATAGAGGATGTTGAGCAGGCCGATTGAATGACAGACCGATCCTCAAGGCCATCAGTGGTGAGCACTCTACATCTGTGTCAAGTGTAGTACTGGAAATGCTGGACTGTTTGTCCGCCTGGCTTTTTCCGATACAGATTTGATTTCCCCCAGCGTTTGTAAAGAAGACAACAGAAGCTGTACACCAATCCTCAGGCCAAGCAGATAGCATTACCGGTGTCTGGTTTCTATTGGAATTGAGTGTGGATGGATCGCACACTTAACCCAATGGCCCCCCGTGTCTGTTTAGTATTGTTCAAAAATAAACATTTTCATTTTAAATTTGTTTTTATGATAGTAAACAGTACAACAAATGACATGATTTATGACATTGTGGATTAAGGGTCATTTCAGACATCATCCATTTGTGTTGTGTTTAACAAAACCCAAGAGTTAAGTCATGCATGGATAATACAGCCAGACCATTGCAGAGAGGTTGATATCTACTGTTGTTGTCTCCACAGTAACACCTTTGTTATATTGTGAAAATATAGCAGCAAAATGATCACTTCGCATAATACACGGATATGCAAAAGTATGCACATTACGTCTCACGTTATCTGTCTAACAGAAGACGATTTACGTTGAACTAGCATTTTGTACTCTAACATTAACTCAAAAGTGAATCTTGATGTAGTTTGGTTACTCACCCCGGGTTAAGATGACTCATGTTGTCGCCGAGCAGTGATGTCTTATAGGAATCAAGCAGCTTTCTTTATTTCAAAGGACATTAAAACTATGCGTGCATCACCTGCCCGGCTCCTCGCGCGGAACTGATGACAGCAAGCGTTGCTATGGTGAACCACGTGACTTCGGTCTCCGCAGTCTTTATCGTCGCAGGTGTGTTTTTATATCAAAAGTGTATTCGTATTGCTCCCTCTGTCGCTCAAATTTATAAAATATTTCATTTTGGCTGTGGGGTATTTACAATACTTTTTTAATATAATTTAATAAAAATGCAAAAGTGGAATATGAAAGTCGACGGCTTTACTATAGTAAATACAGCTATTTTGGGTATTTGTAGTTAAACCATAACCAAATATTTGCCCTGGGGCCAGTTGCATAAACACTGTCACCAAGTTTAGACTTTCTTAGTCTTACTTTACAAATTTCAATTAGTCCAATCTACCTTTAACAGACTTAAAGAATGCATAACCAGTCTTAAAGAAAAATATTAGATTACTATAGTTTATACAACCAGCCCCAGGTCTGGCCACAGTTACCATGATATGTGTGGTGAAACTATGGTTCTCCAAATGGTAACCTTTTAATACAGTAAAAGTGGCAAACACGGTTACTCCACTACTATATTAAAACCATGGTTCATTTTTCTTGGGGGACACCCGATGTTGGGTGTTGCTGTAGGTCTTGTCGATGATTTAAAAGTGGGGAGAATGATTGGGAAAAAGCAAAAAAAGTAATCATGAGTACATTTTTCTTGAAGCTGTACATCAGCGCCCCCTAGTGTTTTCCCCGGGGCAATAATAAAATATTCTGCTGTATTTTTCCTTATCTTGGAAATGCTATATTACGAATTAAATGATCTTAAAATATGTTTAAAGGCACGTAGATACGATAGCATCATCAGCCATTGCGTACTAAATATCGGGTAGCCTTGAACTTGCATTTCTAACGAATTCATGAGTTTTGTATAATTTTGTATTTTACACTTAAAATGTCTACATCGTTCCTAAGTCAAATGAATAGATCTGACATTAAGCACTGCCTGCTTACAGATCAACCCAATTTAACAACTTGCCGTGTGCCATATTCAGACTTTTTTGCTCTTTGACAAGAGTGCCCCAAGAAGCTTTAGTCTTGAAATCAATGTTAAAAAGTGAACGCTGTGGATTGTCAAATACAGGGCATATATTACTCAAATGCACCTTGTTCATTAAATCTCCCGTTTATTTTTATGAGCTGTTTTTTACATTTACATTATATTTAATGCATTTGGCAGATGCTTTTATCCAAAACGACTTACATTGCTGCTATTGCACTTCTGGTTAGACCTAAACTGCATTTCATTGCCTTGTACTTGAACAAGTGTGATGACAATAAAGTTGAATCTAATCTAATTGCATACATTTGTTTCTGAATATGTGCAATCCCTGGGATCGAACCCATGACCTTGGCGTTTCCATGCTCTAACCACTGAACTACAGGAAAGCATAGCTCAGAGAGGGGCATAGCTGAGGGTCAGTTGGCTACAGGAATAATGTGGTTTGGTGGGATTCTGGTGGTGTGTGGAGGGCAGCAGTCATTGCAATCAGTGTTAGATTGAGTCTTTATGCTGTAATTCTAGAGAAGGCAATCACAGGCTGATTAGGGCATTTTCCCCACAGCGCTCTGATTGGACAGACTGAACTCCCTGTGTTCCCTGCATACAGTCATATACAGCAATCACAACCACACAACACCCTTCAAATCATAACACACTGGAAACTCTCGGTCTTGTTGCATGGACGTTGCAATGGTCCACTACAACAAGGAAAAGTGCTGCTCGGTTCAGTACCATGCATTTTTTTTGACCTACATTCATGTTATGTTTATGCATTTGGCGGCCACTTTTATACAAAGAGACTGACATTGCATTGTATGTTTTACCAGTTGAGCTCCAGTTAAGACCAAACAATAAGCATACACAAAGCTCCAAGAAAAATTATTCATTTAAAACACCCATGTTTTTTCGGAACGATGTTGAATTATTCGGGAAGCATTGTGCGCAAATGTTCACATAAAAAAGAACATTTTCAAGACTATTCCAAGACCAAGCTCATTTCAAAAATCAGAAAGGTATGGAAGTAAATCATTCATTCCACCATCTGAAATTCCTGATTTGGGCTTTTTTCTAATGATGTGTTCAACCTTATTTTTCATAAGCACTTAAAGTTGAGAGAGTCACAACATTTACAGGTATGAAGGTACAACCTTTTCACAGAGGTCACTTCAGCGGACAGCAATAAACTCATAAACTAATGCATGCATGATAAGGTTAAATGTCCCCTTATTACACAAATGAATTTCATATCAAAGGTAAAACATATCTCACCTTGTAGAGCATCCGTAAAAGAGCATTTATACAACAATGCTCAAACTTAAAATAATCTTAGGCGATGATCCTTCAAGCATTTTACTCTGCATTTTTCAGTTGAGCATTTTTTATTTTAACATTTCAATTTTCATTGTAATCCAGCCAATGTTTTCAAAGATATCTTTACATTAATTTTTTTCGAAGAGACGAACTGTCAGCTGGCTGAAAATAGGCTGAAATTGACAGCTCATTTAAAATGCCCGGAAATGATCTTATTGTTTAACATGACAAAAACGACATCGAATACATAAATAAAGAAGAATAAAAACAATCATGATAAAGATTCATTGATTTTTTTTCTCCCAGCAAAGTGATAGTTTAGGGCAAGGTTCGCACGAATCAGTGTTTTCAACATTTCCCTAAATTACCAAAAGAAGAAAAGAACCCGTCACGAAATAGCGGCAATTAAGTGTGAAGAGTTTAATGAGACCTCTTCACCTTTGGGTCGCGCTGGTGAGGCGTTTGTGCTAAACGTGGCCTTTTAATTGCCGTTATTAAATAAATCAATTCTCTTCTTCCTCTGACTCTTCAGAGGTTTTGATTGGCAGACGAAATTGATACGTGTGGGGTGAGACATTATTGTGTGAACCGTTTCCGAATCCCTAATGCGGATTTCAAGTACATAATATACTGCGCGGGTAACCATTAGGCCTACGGGCGTGTTTTAATAATGACTGAAATTCTTCCGTCTGAAGCTAGTCAAAGCAGTTTTGGGGTCATTTTTGGGGTTGTCATGGTGAGACAAGTGTGGATGATATTTATGGGATGGAGCGCGCGGATTTAAAAGCTGCGTTTCGGCGCGTGACCTCACAGATCCGTTGCGCCTGCACTACAGCCATGTCTAAAGATCACAGAGAGGATTTAACCTGCGAGGGAAGAGAACATTCACAGGATATTTATACGGTAAATATTTTTACACTGTAACTTAATAGCCCATCGGGTTTAGAAGAGAGAACATTTTAAAAACTCTGTGTTGCAAAAATGTGTTGCACTTTTTTACACAAATTCTGTGATTAAATGTTCAACCAAACATAAAATATGTTTTTACAGAGATCATCGGAAGTTGATCCAGAATCTCCATCTGCTTTACCTCAGACCATGACATCTGATGCTCTCCCAGGCAAAGCGGTTTGCGCAAGGTGCAGAGAAGACATCTTAGACAGGTATCTCCTCAAGGTGAGATATGTTTTACCTTTGGAAGAATTACACATTACAATGTTTTTAGCAGCTTATAACTCGAACGTTGTTGGTTTCATGTAGGTAAATGACCTGTACTGGCATGCGCAATGCTTGTCATGCAGCTTGTGCCAAACAACCCTGGGCGCGCACACGAGCTGCTACGTCAGAGGAAAAGAAGTCTTCTGCAAACTTGATTACTTCAGGTACTTTTAAACAGAAACAAAATAAAACTGCAACAATGTGTGTGTTTAAACCAAACCAATCCAACCCCGATCGTATTGATTCTTGCAGGAGACATCGTACGTTGTGCTCGTGTTGTGGGGAAACCGTTCGCTCCACGGACTGGGTGCGCAAGGCAAAGGGAAACGTTTACCACCTGGCGTGTTTCTCCTGCTTCACGTGCAAGAGACAGTTGTCCACGGGCGAGGAGTTTGCATTGGTGGGTGAAAAAGTGTTGTGCAGAGCGCATTACGACAGCGTACTGGACAAACTCAAAGTCGCCGTTGCCAAAGGTGAGAAGTTCTGAGCGCGTAAAAGCGCACATGGGACGGATTTCAACGCATGATTTATAAACAGCGCTTGCATTGTTTGGTTTAAAACATAAAATCGATTCGGGGAAAACAAATTGGATTCTGGTGCTGTTCCGTATAGCTATTGTCTGGACATTCTGCTGCATTTTCTGGAATGATCGAATTTACTACTTGAAAAACAATTTCATCTCTCTCATTATTCCAGGGAAAACTGTGTGTCCTGATGAATACGAGCTAAACCAAAAGCCATCTAAAAGAGCGCGCACCAGTTTCACCTCAGATCAGCTACAGGTAAACTCTAATCTTTATGTGATCCGTTTTGAAGAATGCATAACTACATGGGCTTTTACATATGACTCAAAATATGTTTTGGCCTTGCAGATCATGCAGACCCAGTTTGCCCAGGACAACAACCCAGACGCACAGACGCTTCAGAAGCTGGCCGAACTAACTGGACTCAGTCGCCGCGTTATTCAGGTTAGACTTGTCAGTTTTAAAATAGTATGCATATTCATGAACCAGTTTCACTTTTTTTTTGTGCAAAAATGCAATACGTTATTAGGGCTGTCAAACGATTAATCGCATCCAGAATAAAAGTTTGTGTTTATATAATACATGTCTGTGTACTGTGCATATTCATTTTGTATTTATAAACATACGCAAACACATACATGTATATATATTAAGGAAATATTTGCATGTATTAATTTATATTAAACAACAATTTAAGTTAGGCTATATATAAATGTTTCTTTATTTTTGCAAAAAATAAAAACAGCATGTATGTCTTTGTTTTTATAAATACAAAATTAATATGCACAATACACAGACATATATTATATAAATACAAACCTTTATTCTGGATGCGATTAATCACGATTAATCATTTGACAGCCCTAGTTATTACATATTATATACAGTATTTAACATAAACTGTCTGTTTTATATTGGTCTAAAACAATGAATTTTTCACTATATTGCTGTATTTGTTCAGGTCTGGTTTCAGAACTGTCGGGCCCGCCATAAGAAGCACATCTCTCCACAACATTCAGCACCTCCAGCCAGTGGTCTGTCTGCTCTGCAGCCCAGCCATATTTCCCAGCCCACCCTAAATTACACAACTTATAGGGCCACAGGCACACCTCTGTTTACAGCAATACACTCCTGCATTGACGGTAAGCAAATGCACTCAAAAAATTCATAGAAAGCTAGATGAATGGTTCTTTGTGCATATCCAAATGTGATTGTTGATAATAATTTGTGCTTTTCTTAATGGTTTGTTTGTAGTTCTGTCTCCAGTGCACACACCATCATCACTGCTCTATCAGCCCTCACTGTCCCACCAATCAACACATCGACCAATCAGCAGCAGCTAAACCTTCAATCTCTCTCTCATTTTTATTCTTTCAAGACATGAATCTTCATTTAAAAAAATTGATTTTACAATTCAATTTTAGCCATTGTAACCACATTTGTGCCACCATAATTGTAAGGAAACCTGTTTGTTTGTTGTGGTACCTCCAATATAAGCACTGTTATGTTTACATAAATTGTTGCACTCAATTTAATGCAAAATTCATTTTGCTGGTGCGACGAATAAGGTTCCCAACAGAATGCCTGGTCAAATACTTTATTTATTAATAACGTATGTTTAAAGACAACTGTTTATTTATTCTTTTGTGTTCCAATTCTATGTGGTCTAAATAAATATAAACATGGTTTTGTCTATCAGAAACTTTATATTTATGAAACTTATCCTCGAATGCACACAATTACAACATAGAATATTATGCATTGCAAAATGGCTTACAAAATAACATGATATGTTTAGCACACAGTAAATTGCAAAAATAATGAAAGTTACGCAATGGTTTGACAAAAGGAAGTGTTTAAAATACCTGTAGAGGTAAGATATAGTTTGGCTGAATTACATTTCAACACATGTATTAACTATAATGCATTGAAATGTTTTAAAAACACAAAACTGGTGGTTAAGAATGCAGTTTCTTAAAAAATTGTTTTAAGTGATAAAAAAGAAGCAATTAATGCATTTTGCACAATTTGTCATTCAAATGACTTTATTTCGATATATATATATATATATATATATATATTTATGAGCAAAAGTCCAAATCACTAACAATACTACAGTAACTATTATTACCGCAAAATAATAGAAAAATTCAATGCAGAAGTCTTTTGTTGGGTTCAGTGGCTCAAGTGTGAGCAGCAGTCACAATGAAAACATCGATCTGATGAGAAACTGAGCAAGATGGATTAATAACAAATGAGAATAATAAAGGAATAAATACAACGATATCCTCTGCACAGCAGAAAAGAGCTCATATGAACACGTAGTTACGTTTGAGAGTTGTAAGCTGTGTGGTAAGGCACTTCATCCGAAATGCAATTACAACCCACAACTTAAAACTAGTTAGGAATAATTCATTTAGTGAAAAGCGAATTAGCACGTCACCTGTAATTTTCTCAATATGAGAGTAGTGGAAGTTTCACCCTACACGGGTGTGAACGAAAGCGATATTCATATATAGAACAGAAAACTGTTATGACTCCTTTAAACGGCGGTGAGGAAGTAAAAAGGAGCAAATCATCTTCATCAAATGGATAATTAAAAGCATCTGAAAATCATGCAACATACTTGTGACATTTATAAAACACTGAATAGTTATAAGAAAGGCTTATAATGTGTTAACAGAAGTGTTCTGTAACCGATGGAATATATTTACACACGGTAAAGTGTGTTAAAATGTAGTATGACACTTATATACTAAACTATATAATAAACATATTTAGCAAAAATGTATACATTTGTAAATGATGAAAATCCATGGTGTCGGTCTGTTTGCGTGACCAGTCACCGTAACAAAACACCTCATATTTGCACATTTGGGCTTAAAATACTGCTTGGGCTTAAGTCACCAGCCTTGAAAGTCAATGCCTTTTTTGGTTTCTCTTTCCACCTCTTGGTTTCTCCTCTGGTCTCTTGCGGTTCTTCTTGTTAAGGATGGCCCTCAAGCTGTTGCCCATGTAATAGGGGCGTGCCGCTGAGCCGTCGTTCTTCTCCAGATCGCTCACTGAGGACAGGGGCACAAGCAATGTTAATGCAACAAATTGTGTGTTTTGCACCGGAAGAAAAAAAACCTCTGAACTTGTTCACCAGGGGAAAACTACAGAGAACGGCATCATGCATGTGAAATGATAAGATTATATTTCTAATTTGCTTTGCATAGAGATGTATGCAAAAATGAACACTACTGACAATGTTTGTAAACATAATGCATATTCAAACAAACCATTTATAGTATTTAATTCAGCTTTATTCTAATGGGAAAAAACACATTTTTAGTTTTACAAAAAGTCCCCCATTTAAAAAACATTAAACTCGTACTAAACCTGACAGAGCAGACAGCCGCAGGCTGTTACACACATTACAAAAATACAAAAAATGGCTTTTATGTTCCTCATAAATTGAACTTTAAAAGGTTTTAAACTGATTGCAAAGAATCAAAGAAGAGTACCAAACTTCTTTGTAAATCTAGGCACATACTAAAAACTGCCCTTAAAACATCTAAAAAATTCACAGAATCTATCAAAATGGTTACGAGATTATAAACAATGTAACTATTCTGATAACTCAAATACAGCGACATTATCTTATAATATTAAATGCATGTGGAGTAAAAACCAATCCACATGCGCATCAATGTACTCATTGACATTAAATGTTTTGTATACAAAAATACAGTAGGATGAAGCTAGAAGATCATCAGAGAGTAAAAATCATCATAAAACCCTTTGCATTACGGACATTATTGGTTACATAACAGCCTCAGCAACCCTTCATTCTGTTTTTAGCTCTTGAAAAACAAGCAATAGGTAAGGCAATGATAAACTCCAGCAGAAAGAAACAGAAAAAAAGTATGGAAAAAAGTACAGCAAGTAGGCAAGAGCCAGCCAGTGTCGCCAGACACTTCAAGGGAGAGGAGATCACTTCTATAAATGCTATTGGCTCCTAGGTTCCATATCCCAGAAGGCTTTGCTCTGCTGCAGGACAGGTGCAGTGCGCTACAGTACTAAGGTATGCCGTCCCGCTGAGATGGAGTTTCAGGACACTGCATACTTTTTGCCTGCACTGTCCTCTTTTTTAAGTATCCTGTGCAGTCCTGGAGGCATGTAATAAGGTTTGGAAAGACTGCCATCGTTCCTTTCAAGATCTTCACCTGGAGGACGTCCAGTCAAATCAGATGGATGAAAGAATGTAAGATGAAGGAGAAAAGACAGCAAGGGAGGAAAGAGAAAAAGTTAGTAAGTAGTAGTTTGAGATAAAGTGTACAGAAAGATCAGATCTGGACTGTTATTATTAAGAGAAAACAGGCATCATGCACAAAAAAGGAGGGAAAGGAAGAAAGAAAGACCAGCGACACAGATAAAAAAAAAGGCTGATGCAGATAAAAGGCTGTATAATTAAACCTATAACTGTTATTTAGCATTTATAATTATCAAACGCATAACCAGTATGAGAATATTGTATTTGCAGAAGTCTACTTACAGAAGCAAAGGAACAATGTATCCACACACATTGCATAAACGTTGAAGAATCCATGTGCAATCATATAGGATCCAAATATCACAGTCTATAGAAAAATACAAATATATACACTTTAAATAAATAATCAGGAAACATTATTACAAAATTAATCCATTTCAGCAATAATGCTTTATGTAATTCTATCACTCACCAGCAGAGGGACCCAATAGTAATTTAATGATGGCACCTCTTCCTGGATTACTGGTATTCTGCGGGTGAAGAAAAAGAAGGCAAGAACACCTGCGAGAACATATTTACAACATTATTAGAACATTACAACAATATGGGACAGTCTGTTCATACAGTTCCTATTTCTAAATGTTCCGAATATGACAATTTTATGTAGAAATAGACCAAACATGTGACTCACCTACACTCCCTGAGATCAGCAGTTTTCCCAAGAACAGCAGGAAATCAGTCACCTTGTCCAGAACAGCAACTCTAGAAAGAGCCATAAAAAAAACAAAAGATTCTGTAAATAGCAATATAACATTATAATCACAAGGTGAACAAATCTATTATAGCAACAATACCAAACAAAAACATCCTGGAAATGTTTTAACAGCTTTGTACTTTCACAATGACTAAAGCATTGTATGTATTTCATCTGTGCTGAGTCTAACCGCACCTCATAACGTTCCTCATTAACAGAAAGAAAGCATCTCGTGCTGACGCGCAGAAATTCTTTCCATATATCGCCATCTGAGGATGTGAATCAGAAAAATGTCAAAACACTCCTACTGTCTGCCTGAAAAACATTTTGAACCTTAAAGGGATAGTTCGTTTATTCCCCCTCATGTTGTTCAAAACGTGTACATGAAGATATTTTGAGAAATGTCAGTGGTTTTGTGTCCATGTGTGCATACAGGTTTGGAGAGTGAATAAATGATGAAAGAATTTTTATTTTGGGGTGAACTATCCTTTTAACCATATTTAACCAACAGCATTAGTATTGTTATGTAAAAGTGCATGTGCCTCACCATAATGTAAGCGTTCCTGTTCATGAACTTGATGAAGCGCTCAAGGCACCAGAAACAGCATTTGAGGCAGCACAGCAAGAAGCGCGCAAACGCGTTGTGAGCACCTGCGACAAGATGTTGAAATGTGATGAAAGCCGATGCTTAGACATGTCAAAACAGACAAATATTGGCAGACGCTACATCCTTAGATTTATACCTTTCAGTTTGTGGTCGAGATACTCCAGAATGATCCGGATGAATTGCACGATGGACAGGATCAAAGCTCCAAATGCAATGGAGCCAGTGTGATACCTGGAACAGTCAATATTTTGATTTGAGCAGCTCCAGAGATCTCAAACCATGTGTTAGGAATTCACAGTCTGTCTACCCACTGATGGCAACATACCTTAAAGCCCTGCCAAAAGATGAAGCCAGGGGGCAGGGTGGGATGTCTGCCGGCTTCCTCAGGGCCCAGTAGTAAGAGGCAAAGGCTCCGGCCAGGGTGCACTGGCCCAGGGCGATGGTGAAATTGACCAGCCAGAGGAAGATGAATAAATTACAGAGCTGAAATGCAAAGATGTATCGATGGTACCAACTCTCCCCGCCGTAAAATGCAAATGTACACTGGGAGCCCGGACACAGCTTGGTCACGTTGGACTGGCCGAAAGTCTGAAACACAAACACTTTAAGTTAAGATTCATTTTAAGTTAACATGGAACACGTTAAATGAAAATTCTTTCTTTATTTACGTAACCACATGCCATTCCAAACCTGTTTCCTGTAGCTCAGTGGTTAGAGCATGGTGCTAGCAACGTTAGCCAAGGTCATGGGTTCGATCCCAAGGATTACACATAATCATAAACAACTGTATAGTATAATGGATGAAAGCGTCTGCCAAATATGTAAAAAAAAAAACCACATTTTGAAAAATGTTGGTAACTAAACAACATTGGCCCCCAGTCTTCCATTGTATGGACGTAAACCACTAAAACATTTCTCAAAATATCTTCTCGTGTGTTCCAAAGAAGAAAGAGCCATACACAGATTTTGAACAACATGTTGATGAATAAATGATGACAGAATTTTTATTTTGGGTGAACTATTCCTTTAATGCTTACCTCTGGGTCACAGGTGAGGTTGGTATACTTGCAGTCAGGTAGTGTTGACATTACTTTGTATACGGCATCTCCAGATGATGCCAGGAACCTAAATAAAGTTGTGGTTAAGGATACAACATTTATTTAAAGGTATTTTAACATTGCTGAAACACACTAATAAACAAACAGCACATTGCAACAGCAAAAACACCCAAAAGGTTGAACCCCATTTAGTTCTCAGGTTTGGATACACAGCCGTAACAGCCCAGTATGCTATACAGAGAGCCAGCAGCAGGAAGGTGATGATGGGATAAAACAGTGTTGACATAATGCAACCAATCGCCCTGCAGCAAAAAAAAGACAGAAACATTTTACTATTGTTCATATTCTCATGCAGTGAAAAAAGAGAAGTAAGTAAGACAGACAAAGAAAAAAGAAAGACAGACAGAGAAGAAAGAAAGAGAAAAAAGAAAGAAAGACAAACCGAGAAGAAAAAAAGGAAAGAAAGAAAGACAGACAAAGAAAGAAAAAAAGAGACAAAGAAAGAAACTTACTTGCTCCCCTCCTTTAGAAGAGCGATGGCAATACGAACTCTGTTGCGTAGAAATATCAGCACTAAGATGATGATGCCCTCAATAACAGCCAGTGAGATCACTGTGGAGAAATATCATCTGTCAGTCAATTCCATCAAACTGAAGTGTTCATAACATTCAACACCTGACAGCGCAGCTGCTCATATAAAGAGAAATAAAACCTTACTGAATATCAGCCATGTTTGACTCAGCTGCAGATAAACCCTGAAGTCGGTCTGAAATCCAATGTCTGAGATGGTGACATCAGAGTCCGGTTTTCCCTTCAGTGAACTGTATTCCCAGTAACAATGCCATATTCCTGTGACGGACACAAAGTAGAAAACAATGCTTTAGCTATCACCACGGGACCCCTTATATAGGATGTGTCATGTTGTTTCTACAGTAGCCCTAAACGACAAAATACACATTTCGTAAATGTGTTATCTCCTTCGGCGAAGACGCAAAAATGTGACGACATCTTTGTCCTGTGTCAGCTACCGTATTGCTTTGAAAGGGAGGGGTGAGCAGTGGAGTGAGCCATTGGTTGCAATTCACAACCTCACCGCTAGATGCCGCTTAAATCTCCACATTGCTTCTTTTATTTATTAGCTATTATTGTTACATATAAATGTCAAGAACAGTGGTTGATAAATCTAGTTTTGTTCTGTATATATCACCAACCGTATCCCACTGCAGCGATGACCCCGAAGATGACCAACCAGAAGAGAACGCCAGCCGTGAACCTCAGCAGCAGAATAAACAGGAGACTGACCAGCATGCTTATCACCAGACCTCTGAAAACATCCAGAATTACTTATATTAAAGTTTAGTTCATATAGCAAAATGTTTTTATATTTACTCCAAAGTAACCTACAGTGCATTTAAGCGATACATTTTACGAGTATGTGTTTTTTCCCTTGAGACTTATATTATACCTACATTAGAATCCAAAACCACGAGCTGGCATAATCCTCAAAGATCTTGATGCCCACCTCCTTGGCATCCAGCAGGCTAGTTATACCACTGTGAGAGAGCGAACAAACAGTCAAAAAAAACCAATACAAACATCCTGACATTAGACAAGCGCTACAGACCGTACAGAGCAGTTTATGAGAAGTTTACTGAACTCAATGTCTCTCATAAACATGCCACATACAGTCAACTCATTTAAAGCTAAACACTCACTACAGCTGGTTATTAGGGATCTATAGCAGGTCAGGTGGATGGTTTACACAAATGTAAGTAGCATTATATACAGGTTTTAGTTTGATCTGTCATCCTCAATTTATGAAAAACCAAGATGGGTTTTTTTCATGCACAGTGGAGGATGAGGACTATAGATCATAGCATTAGATGATCCTGTATAATACTTTTTCGCTATAATGTTTAGTGGCATTAGCATAGAAATGACACGTGTAATTTTAAAAGCTTTCTGGTTGCCCAAAATCATGTTCTCATAACAAAACCTAATGAAAAGTGCATCTCTAAAGCAGAGAAACCATAAAGAATATTTCCTCCACCATTGAAAAAAATCTGTTTTCTTTGTGAAATAACCTCTAGAAAAGACTCTCTAAAAGCACAGTGATGTCTGAATGACAGCTGGATTTTGTCAGTGGTTTTGACAGAAGCTTGTGTTTTTTTCTATATGGCACACGCTTCTTCGCGTGTTGCGAATGAGGTTAGTTTCAGAAAAGCGATAGACAAGGTTAAGTTTCAAGACTGAAAGAAACAGGGAGACCTTTTAGTTCCTTGCTGCATGGCTGTAACCTTGCTACAAAAAAGAAGCATTGAGCGTGTTACCAAAACACAAAGGAAGCAAAAACCTTTACTTTTTGCAATGAGGTGAAGCATTACTTTCTAAAGCCATGTGAGAACGATAGCTTATAAAGTGTCTGCTTTTGTAACAGAGCAGTAACTGGACCTAAATCCAAAAGTTATCGATTATTGCTGTGGTTTTATACTCTTAAGTGTCCGTTTGACCCCAAGAGTTAAAATCAGTGCTATTATGGGAGCAGCAAACCCATGCAAACATGCATAGCTTGACTTTTCCACACGCCTTAAAAGGCCAGACACTCTCTGACCTTTGTAAGACCAAATGTCATACCCAGATAAAACTGTCCTCTCTTGCCTAAATGGAAAGATGGTGTATTAAAGAACAAAGGTTGAAAATAGTTTGTTAACTAATCAGGTTTTTCTAACTAGCCAACTGCAGACATTTGACTATAAACAGCAATAGTATAGATTCAGATTCAGATCTTATTCCAATCACTATGCATTATAACAAGGAAAGTCAACAGTAGAACATATAAAAAATAACCATCATCATTATGGCTACTAAAGAAGAACTGAGTGGTTTTATATTGCTGTCGTTGACCAATCAGGTTTAAGTATTCCAGAATGTCATGTAATAGAGATCAATATTTGACAGAGCTCATTTGTCAGACTTTAACCATACAAGGCATCATTTTAAGATGCATCACATAATGCAAGACAGATTCTTTTTGTTTTTACTATCGAGGCAATACAGAGAAACAAAACAGAGGACTTACTTCGCCGCATCTCTCAGATCCGCAACGCTCCTTGTTTTTCCGTGTCCATCTGTGAAACTCGTTTTGTTGGCGACAGTTAATGTCCCATTTCTGGTGATGAAATCAGGAAAGCACCTCTGGAGAACTAACAGAAGACAAAAATGCTTTAACTTTTAACTATATTTCTTAATTCTCATGTGTCGACCTTTACTTTTGAGAAGTTTCTGAGGTCATGTTTTGTGTCTCTCTGCTCTTGTCTACTTCAAGGTCTAAATTCCTCAAAGGCGATAAGCAGCAGCAGCAGCTATCTGAGAATTTTGTTTTCCAGAAAAGTCAAGGACACATTGACTTTCTCAGCGTTGAGAAATTTGTGGCATGTATTTTTTCGAAGCCTTATGTGAGAGATTACAAGGCTTCAAAATGATTCAACTTGGTCAAAAAACTCACATGGTCTGCTTGGCACTATCATGGAGGGACAGTCTTCATCCCTGAGCACCTGAGCAACTGGCTGTCAAACAAGAAAGAAAAGAACAAATATTTATATACTGCTTATACAGCATTCGGTATAATCTACGGTATCTCTGTATTGTATGTCTTTCAGGCCTGGCTCATAGAGCATCACCATGTGCGCTTCTACATTTGATATTTACTGTGTGTGGATGTGTGAAACTCTAGTGACTAAGCAGATTCAGACCATTGACGGTCTACACTGGTACATTTACACACATGACATATTATTAAATGATTCAATGTAGTCAGTCAAACCAAAAATTTATCTTCAACATTTCTCCCAATTTATTCGCTATAGTTTAGAAAATGGTAATAAAATATGTCAAGAACATCTTGATAATGTCAGATAGCTTTGACAAATTTTTGGTTGTATGTAATCCATTACATACCTTTCTATCAAAACTGTTAGTATGACAGTATTAGTATAATACCAATTTTGGACAACCAATTATTTACAAAGTGTAAAAGCCTATTCACACAAAGGACAATAACTATTACGACTGTTGAAAATCAATATTTTTTTATCAGTGGGACAAACTTTATTGTTATAGTTTTGGTGTTATCTCTGTTATTCTCTCCTTTTTTTATCATTACTTTAGTCAAAGTATTTGGTGTGAATGGGACTTAACTGACAATTAAAGACATAACATTGATTTCCCTATACAAATATTTCCAAAAAAAATATAACAGTATTACCTTTCTAAAGGTGAAATGTGATTTTTGTCCAAACAAACTAAGAACATACCTTATCAGGATTATTAAAGCCTGGCTTGCAAAATTGCTTGTAATATTCCCAGTAGCCCTTATTGCGTCTATAGCTGTATTGCATGTCTATGTATGTAGCAAATCTGTCCGGACACTTGGACACGCACAACTGAGAAGTGAAACAGAGGAAAGAATCCATTAACCACAACAACAAAATCATGCCATGTAAAAACACTTGGCTTGGATAGTGTTTGCGGTACCTGAGTTGTAGGGCACTGGAGGTTAATGAGGACTGCAGGGTTAGCACATTGTAAAATATTGAAGTAGAATAATATGGCTTTATTTCTGTGGAGAGAAAAAGATCAAGAATGTTAAAAATATGATCAATGCGAATTACACAAATTTTATAGTACTTTTTGAGAGTACAGCCTTTAAAAAAAATCCACATAATTTCCTAACATTTTAGGGGCATTTACACCTTTATTGGGATAGGACAGTACTTAACTTATATGTGACAAAGTTACATTAAACAAATTGTTTGTTTAATAAAATTACTATACAATAAAATTAAACTAATTGCTTATTTAATACAAGTATATAAATTAATACTTATATAAATAAAATAAAATAGTTATTATTATAGTTATAATATAAATATAATATTATTAGCCACGAGCCAGACCGGTCAACAAACACAGACCGCAAGTTAACTTCGGCGCGTGCTTCCGATGAAAACGTCTATATGTTGACGTATTAACCTCAGGGCTATCAGCGCCGACAAAGATTCCATATCATTGATGTATTTTACTTATTAAGCATAATTTAAATTTAATGATTTATCTCTAATACTTACGTATTCGGAGTGCCCTGTTGTCCACAGAACTGCCCATAGCTATCTGTTGGGTAGACCACTTTCCGGGGGTCCCCGTGCATCCAGGCTTAAACACAAACCAAAAAAGTAACGTTACCTCAAAAACCACAGTATTTAGGCAACACTGAACCTACAGTGACAGATAAGCAAGAAGAATAAAAACTCGAAATGAAATTAAACTTTTCTTTATGTAAACCATAGATAGTTCTATTATATAACTGAATACACACTGCATGATTCTGGCCAATGGTCATATTACTTGAAAGCATTAAAGGGACAGTACACCCCAAAATGAAAATTCTGTCATGAATTACTCACAAACCTGTATAAATTTGATTGAACACAGATTAAGATATTTGGACAAATGCTTGTAATCAAAAAGTTCCTGGACCCTATTGACTAGCATAGTGTTTGTGTTCAAAAGAACAAAAAAAGTATTTTTTTTCTACTATGGTAGTCAATAGGGTCCAAGAATTGTTTGGTTATAAGCATTCTTCCAAATATCTTTCTCTGTGTTCAAGCATACAGATTGGAACAACTCAAAGGTGAGTTAATGATGACAGAATTTTTATTTTTGGGTGAACTATCCCTTTAAATGATGTATTAAGTGATGAAATAAGATATTCAGATAATCCAGTCTCACAAAATCTAATTCTCAAGTGTGAAACAGGGACAAAGGCAATCACATGAACATATCCTAAAAGGCAATAAACCAATAAGACGTTAAGCATTCGAATGACTTCAAGACTAGGACTGTAAACAGCAAGAGCCTTACACTACACATACCCACTGCTGATCAGAGAACAGTCAACACTCAAATACATCCTACGCATTTCACAACCACAGACGGTGTGTTACCAGAATAGACAGATCCTACAGTCTGGCAAGCTGTGAGTCTCCCCGAAACAGCTCTAGTGAATGCGTTTCTAACCGTCTTAACCACAGGCTTCACATTTAGAACCATAAATTATGTAACCAATCAAATGTCACAGTAAGTGAATGAAGTCCTCTTGCTTTTTTCAAGAAGTTCAATAAAGATAGTCATTATGCATTATGGTGACTGTAACCCCCACTGTTTCCATTCGCTGTTTAACAGAGCTGGATTCATGAGCTGGATTACGCAAGCATCACAGTATTGAGTGTAACTCACCCACTGTTCCAAGAGCGATGTAGCCGAGGATGACGATGACGAAGATCACGCAGCAGAGGACGTCTGTGCAGCCCCTGCAGTGGGAAAGTGAGAAGATGAGAGTGCTGAATGAATTATCATAGTATACTATTTACATTCATAATGTCATGGTGTGTGCTTAAAGGGACAGCTCATCATTTACTCAAGCTCTTATCTTTTCAAACATGTATGACTTTATTGTTTCTATGTTTGACTTTCACTGGTTTTGTGTCAATACAACAGAAGTCAATGGGGACCAACTGGTTTTTGGTTACCAACATACTTCAACATATCTTCTTTTGTGTTTTGCAGAAGAAAGAAAGTCATACAGGGTTGAAATGACAAGAGGGTGAATAAATGATGACAGAATTTTTTTGTTTTAGGGTGAACTATCCCTTTAAATGTTGTTTTGCAGAAAAAAACATAATTGTGTACCAACATACTAGTTTCTTTTTTAAGAAAATGTACATTTTTTTAAAGATGACTTGAACCAAATAATGAAGAAAAACAACCACTAAGAGTCGAGAATAAATGAGAGGCTTCTTAAAAAGTATTGAAGGAGTTTCTTAAGGTGATAAATCATAAATCTGATTAATAAAATGCCAAACATTTATTTTTACTAACTCTAAACAAAGGGTGAAGATGGCAATATAGTTTGATTTATTTTGAATTGTATTAAGTTACAACAATCTTCAAAGTTACATTAGTGCTATTCCATAGTTTTGATGGGTTTAAAAATATACTAAAATGTGGAAGTAAATATTAATAAGAAACAGTAATGCGTAAAAATGAGAAACCTTGGTCGGTAACATATAGTGTTATGTTACTATAAAGTGAACCTCTCTCAGGGTCAAACAGAGAAACTACACAAAGTTTCAGATTCAATCTCAACCATAAGAAGCTCTTCAACAAAGTAACTCCGAGTAACTTTTTAATAAAGTATATTTCTTTATCTGCACCTGTGCTGTTTCCCTTCATCCTTCAGCCTCCTCTCTTTGCCTGTCAGATTCCAGCTTTCTGCCAGCATGAGCTGCCAATCACTCCTTCATGATTCTTTTTCACATCACCTTTAGTCATGCACCATTGCACCGAAGTTGTCAAAGTGAGATGCATTCACAGAGATGCGTTCTCAAGGTCTCTGACTTTAATATGTTTCTTCACCCTGAGGGACACAGCTGAGCTGATAATGGAGGCAGGTGTTTGGAGGAGCACGCTTTCAGGGAGCTGCGAGCTCTTAGTTATATAGCGGCTTGCTTGGATAGCTCTCACAAACACACGCTAAATGCTTAAATTTTTTAACACGAATTTTGTCAATGTTTTGATACATACTAGTTTATATCCTTAAAGTGATAGTTCACCCAAAAATGTGATCAATTCTGTCATCATTTACTTACGATATTGTCATTTTAAACATGTATGACTTTCTTCTGCAAAACACAAACGAAGCTATTTTGAAGAAAGTTGTTAACCGAAGAGCACCGGCACCCATTCACATCTATTGTATGGACACAAAACCAACGCAAGTGAATGGGTGCAAGTTACCAACATTCTTCAAAATATATATATTTTTTTAAGGCTAACATAAAGGAGACATCAACAAAAACAAGATTTTATTTTATGCAAAATAGAAGAGTCTGATCTTGTACTGTGTAGACACATTTAAAATTAAAAATAAAATAAATAAATCTAAATAAAAAAATAACACTCTCTCCCCCATTTAAGTCATGGGGCTTCATAAGCCAAGACACTAAGTACAAAGAATAAACTTCATGCAACTAGGTCATCTGTGGCAAGGCTTGTTCTGTACATGATTAAAGTAAACACAACACAGTTCAGCAAACAGAGACGCCACAAGAACCAGCCAAAACATTGTTGTTCAAACCCAACACACCTTAACCTCAGATATTAGCAACTAACCAACCAAAATATCTTTAAACCTATGGCATTTTGTCCATTAAAGAGTAAATATCTCGTGATATATCTCGTTTTATAGAGTGTCCAACAACACGTTTACATACAAGGTGTAAAAACACTTACATTTTCTAATAATAGGCAGTTATTATACCTTACTTCTTGACTGACTCTCAAATGATTCATTTTGCGATTCAGCTTTATAATCCCCTCCTTTCTGTGAGTCTACTCTGATTTAATTGGTCAGATGGTCTAGTCTGCTGTGATTGGTCTAGCGCGTACAGCATGTTAAAGGTTTTTGCGGGCGGTCAAAGGAAAATGTATGCAGGCTTTGCACCGAGTGACACAAATCAGTCACGAAAATGAAATTAGAACGTCCGATGAGTCGTTCAAGTAAGAATCACTTTTTTCCAAGCCAATAACTTATTTGTGCACTTGGTAGACTGCTTACATACACACACAGCAACACTGCACAATGCATGAAATGTATTTTTAATGATATCAAAATACCCGCTCTTTAATAGCACTTCAATCTAATAAATCTTATGTGTAAATGTTAAAGAAAATTAAGCAGAGATGTGATATTGATTATCGATTCCTCTGGTCTGTGCGTGCGGACGGTGCTGTCCGATATCCCTGCTGACCTAACCACTGATGGATTAGAGCGTGAAACAGGCCAGCGGTACAGCAGGTCCATAAATGAAGTCGATATTGTTGACAGACACGCAAATTATGACGAGAGGCCTCAGTGTTTTTGACCTATCTGGAGTTCAGCACGCAAGATATATTTGCTACACTACCTAAAAATTATTTACACAATAAAGTAAGAGTTCACCCTCTTGTCTTTTTAAACCTATGTGATTTTCTTTCTTTTGCAGAACACAAAAGAAGATATTTTGAAGAATGTCAAGGGGACCAATGGTTTTCTGTTACCAACATTCCTCAAAATATCTTCTTTTGTGTTCTGCAGGAGGTAAGAAATACATTCAGGTTTGAAATCACAAGTGGGTGAATAAATGACGACGAATTTTCATTTTTGCGTGAACTATGCTTTTAAGAACAATTTTTAGTTCAGTTGAAAATAAAATGTGATACTGTACCTATTGTGAACGGGTCCTCTGAATGCGGGGTCAAACCTGTGTGGCTCCCCTGCAAGACACAAACAAAGACACACCATCATTTTGAGACTGTTTAAAGTGCCAAATCAAAACAATGCAAAACAACATTTGTTCCATCGCCACCATGTTCATGAAAAGCAGCGTCTGTACAGCACAGCGATAATTTGAGTGCCAAGCACAGGCAAACAAAGACACTTATCAGAGAACGTACCTGCCACAGTTTAAAACACGTCTGAACCGTTCCTACCTAATTCAGCCTTGTAGTATCCTCCTTTTGGTCCAGTCATGTTTCACTATTCTCTCAATGGAGACACTGTGAGTGTTTATATATCGTTGCATTCGTGTGTCACTTCCTATAAAGGCTGTTGTGGTGTCGCTCTTCTCGCTTTCCTCGAATGGGTTAATCATTACACACAAAGCCGAGTTTGCGAGAGGAGGTGGAGGGAAATTAGGCTGGTGGGCGGCTGCGTCACCCCCATCTGCTTCTTATCTCGCTCTCGGCTCTTTATCGCTTTACTTGCCTCATCTCTTCATTCTCACTTTCTCATCGGTTTCTTCCACCACTTTTCTCCCTGGTCTCGTTTCTGTCTCGCGTCTCGCAGCTCAGACGGGCAGCTTCCACTGACACATCAAACACAATGAGACGACAGCATGCCGACCACCTGCTCAAAGCCTCGTGCCCGCCCGCACGCAGACTGAAAGTGGCGCTTGTGCATCTCTGACATCTGAAACAGCACAGGAGCTGCTAAACATCTGTTCCCAGGGGGATCTGCAGCCTGATGTTTTAGTAACATGAGGTACATTCCTGACAGACGGATGCTTTGACAGCACAAAAACAAGATGCATGATATGGATGCCAGTACAGTGATCAAGCTGGGCTGTCAGACGTCAACCGTCACATATTATGTATACCCAGGTGGTCTGCATTTCTTGTCTGTTTTGAAGGATCTGGCTGCAGTTCTTTGTTAAGATGATGTAGGAGCTCATTAGAGCTCGAGATGTTTATGATGTCATCTGTACGCTGAGCTGAGGAAGCGGCGTATACTCTAACCTGGGCATGTAACCAATGATTCTTTTGAATTAATCTGTGATTGAATACGAGTGGATAAGCCACATTAATATAATATAAACAAGATACAAGGAAATGGGTTTATGACGCGAGTAAAAAATAACATTCTTTAAGGATATGTTATTTCCTTATGTTAGCCACACTACTAACCACAATATCAGATAAATAGAGAACAAGAATAAAGACAGTAACAAAGAATGCACCCCTACAAAACAAAAATATATGGGAATATACTGGAAAATATTCATACATAGTATATTAAAGGGACAGTTCACCCAAAAATAAGAGAGATCGAGTAAAGAAATACAAAAGGGAGGACAGAGAGAGAGAAAGATACCAGCATTGATAAGACACTGTGTATGTGGCTATAGGCAAAAAGGTCAGGACATTTAGAAAATGCCCCCGAGGCATTATGGGAAAAACAACGTCAGCATCGCTGTAGCAGCATTAGCTATTATTCTCATCAATCTGACCATCTCATGGATCTGACCATCCAGACTCCAGAGTTTATACATATCCAGTCATATTAATAACAAGTGGCTCTGCTTTATACTTGTTATTTTCTAATACTGCACTAATGCTTGTCTATTCATTAGTAGATCATCAGATCACATCCTATCCCCATTTCTCCATCCTGTTTGTAATCTGTCCGACATTTAACAGACCAAGAGATCCATCTGTCTGTGAGTCTTAATCGCATCATTTGAATCACAGCCAACTAACAGCTGGTGTCAATTCGTCCCGGGTGAACGAAATGATCACAGGCACAAACTGCCTCTTCATAGACACTAATCCAAGCGTCACAGTTCATGTCTGAAAACAAAAACACAACCCTAAATGCCTGTTTAGCATTTTGGGTGTACATTTTACACTGTCACTTAAAACTGCATCATTTCAGCCAGTAAGAGATTCAGTGGATATAGACACTGACTTGTTTGGTCCATTTTTGTTTTTAAGAAAGATAAATCTCCCTCAACATTGTTTTTGTCTGCTGTGTCATAAAAAGTTGTACAGCCATTGTTTTCTCCTGACGTTTTATTACGATTTTCCTAACAACATGTCCCGCTGAGTTCCAGACAAAAGCATCTCTATCTCAGTGGAGTCACATTTCCCCAAAGTACTGACAAGAGATTTATTTAGTTTTGCCTCTTTTGAGATAAATGTATTACAATGCACTGGCACAGAATGAAACTATTCTTCCTCCAGAAAAACAAGCTAAATATGTCAGAAAGTGTTTGGCTTCAGATGGATGTAAACACAGTGTTTCCTTCCCTGTTCAGTGATTTCTCTTGAACTCTCATCTCCCTCTCTTTCCACCAAGCTTGTTGATTTTGTTTAACACACACGAGTTCACACACTGAGAGCAGTGTTTCGAAGGCCATGTTGTTTAACACAAGACTCTTTCACTGCGTGTCCATAAGGAACAGGCTGGGTAGGCCTGCAGGTGTGGACAGCGTGGAATTGGTCTAATGGAAACACTGTGTGGATACTTCTTCCTCTTTTTCAAATTAAATGCCTGAAAGTAACTTACTTTTTACTGTAAGTTTAATAAACTAAAATTAAAGTGAATTTCCACAGTGGACTTGTGCAGGGTTCTCCAATCCAGCTATTAAAGGATCACTGTCCTGTTGGGTTTAGATGCAACAAAATCAAACACAACTAAAAAAGAAAATTCTTTCTTATGCAGAACACAAAAGAAAATGTTGAAGAATGTTTATCACAAAGACAGTACCCATTGACTTGCATTGGTTTCATGTCCATACAACAGAAGTGAATGGGTACCACCGTTGTTCGGTTACTTACATTCTTCAAAATATCTTATTTTTTTTATTTTAGGTTTGAAATGACAGGGTGATTATTTGCTGACAAAATTTTCGGTAACACTTTACTTAAAGCCTTTATGTATAATGCATTATAAAAGATTATTAAAGGGTATAATGCATTATAACATTGTTCATAATGTGCGTTGTGATACATTATATGTTGTTTTAAAGAATTATGACCAAATTTAAAATGCAAGTGTTATAATGTATTAACTGGTTACAATTATTCATGACACATTACAAGGCATAATTAATAAATTAAAACTACATTCATAATGCATAATACATAATGCTGCTACCAAATTTAACTGCGCAAGACAAAAATGAGAACAGACTGGGACAGATGGACCTGCGAAGTAAAGAGAGACGGAGTGAAAGTCAGAGCAGATTGGTGAGGCGGGAAATTCTCACACACTTTAGATTTGTGCCTTGGGTGACTCAAGCCAATAAGACGCTTGATCTAAATCACTTCACTTTACTTTTAGGAGCTTGCACAATAGAGCATTCTGTGCTTGAATCCATTTGATGATGAAGTCCGAACCGAGGTGAGGGTTTACATTTTGGGGCACATCATGCATTCATTGCATTACTTGCACCGCATTTGCTGCAGACAAATGCAAATGTCATTCTGTAATGCTTCTGTAGTAAACCACCTCCAATGTTACTGATGCCTGGAATGCAAACCTACTAAAGTACAATACCTGAAATTGACTTGATCAGACTAAATGAGAAAACAACATTAATTGCTTCATTACTATTTTTAATCAAATATGTGTTTTTACTTATTCTTCTTTTACTTTTTCATTAAAACCATTACTCAAATGAGAACTGGTCATTAATGCAAGCAGACGTGCTAAGTTATTGTGTGAGAACAACACCAGCACTTAACACAATCTGATTTCAATTTACCTTAATTAATGGCAATTCTGACACCATTATATAACAGCGAGTATTAAAGAGAAGGTGAAAGTCACATCTGTTTGTTTGTGATGTAAAATGCCTCATATGTGTGTGTACACTGTTGCACCTACATTATTAATCTATTGCATCTTTCTAACAGCACCAATGTGCAAAAGCAACACCTTCACTAGACTTCTAGTGATGACAATTACATGCAATGAATGAGTTTGAAATAGAACCAGTTTTATTAAACTAAAGATCATGTGTTAGATTCCCAGGAAACATTTTTTTTCTTCTTTTGAAAGTCACTTTGGTACACCGTGTCATTTAATTCAAATCTGTGGCCTTGATCTCTGAAAGCGAACACAAAGTATAAGCACACACACTCAAAAAAGCTGCCTGTATATCAATCCCTATGCGATCGAATAAAACTGCATACATTTTTCTCAAGGACACCAGCTGTATCCTTGGGCACCAGACAGTGCCAACGTGAGTGTGAACATGACTTCAAGATACTGTCTGAAATGTGATTCGCTAACTGACCACCATGTTTTTGTGTAAAACAAGCCCTTTATACAGAACCAGCAATGGTGCCTATTAGCCAAACTTACACAACTTCCTGTCATTTACAAAGGTCACAAGATATAAAGATGATACCACGGATGCTACTTTTATCCCGTAGTCTGGCATTTGTGTATAATCCATCATTGTTAACACCCCACATGCACAACAGACAGTTTATTCTGAACTAAAAAGGAGACTATGGCACGAGTCGCACAAAGAAAGAGACTGCTAGGTACCGCAGACAGTGGAGATGAAAGAATTATCGTGTCCCACATGAATAGACTGACTGCCTGTCTATTAGCCACATAATTCAAGACATAATTTCTTTTTAATGTACCTCTTTAAGCAACCTCTGAAGCAGGGATATATATTTTATTGGGAAGATGGTTATGTTGAGAAACTCAACTTAATGTTAAAAGTCCTTCAACATCCGGAAGGAAGTTTTCACTATCTGTACGCTTTTGCAAATGCAGCTTAGCAGCATCTCTGGTACACAACAGTTTACCTTCTTGCCCTTCACCACCAAAAACATTCTGCTGAAGCTTAACACCACTTTAAAGTTAAAACACAAACACCAATATACTACATTAATATTATTCAATTTCATTTATGGAGCGCTATGCACTTGTCTACGCACCTATCTAAATTTAAGGCTGAGGTGTGTAATTTTTTACTTAAGTGGCACCTGACAGAATTGCAAAAGTTAAGTTTTCAAACATTATGTTTTTCATCTCTCAGTCTACAAAATCAAATTCTTGTGCCTGGTATAGAGTGTATGTCGAGCATCCCATAACTAAAATAGAAAAAAATCCTTGTTGCATCCACTTGTCGTAAAAAGTGTTAGCAGCAATATGATTTAACAGTAGCTGGGTTTCCATTATCCTTCAAAATGTGCAAACTAAAATTATATAATAAATTATAATGGAAACACGTCAATCTAGCAAAAAGGTTTTCACGCACGCATGAGGTGGTTATTTCAGGCAGTACGATAAAGACATATTTCGCGAAACTGCAATGGAAACAAGTCACGTGGCGTACGAAAAAGTCACATGATCATTCGCGGTACATTTAGGCAGATCATTTGGAAAGATAGGATGTAAGGAATTCACATTAAGTAATATTAAATTAACTTATATGATGGCCCCAATTCAGGAAAACGAATGAGGTCATATGCACCTCTAAAGTTGGTTCGCAACTTGCCGTAAAACCTAAAAAAGAAGTATGGCCAGAATTACATTTTACATAACATTAGTTAATGGAATTGCAGTCATTCTGCTATCTTTTAATCGACATTTAGAAAATATCGCTTAAGTTTTGCGCAAATCTGTAATGGAAACCTGGTTAGTGATATAATTTTTGCAGTTTTATTCTATTTTAATACTTAAATGTCTGTATATATCAATCTGTATTTGTGCTTGCCATCAATAAGATTCATCTTTGGTAGCTCCTTTGAAGTTACTTTGAGTAAAATGGTTCTGTATGTAACTGTACATGAGACCTGTTTCCAGTTTCTGCATGTGACATTCGACATAAAGCCAATTGAGCCAGCCAGAGCCATTCAATACATCATGGTAAGCATCATTTATTTTTCCAATGAACCATGAGAGACAGTGTCTACACTATCTATGTCAGACATTGGTCTAAATGGAGTTATAGCAATGAATGTTACTGGTATCCATTATGCAGGCTATAAGGAACAAATTAGATGCCAAAACACATGAGCATCACAGAAAGTTATTTAAACTTGTTTTAAATATAATTTTTTAAAGCTCATCTACATCTTGTATGAGGGGGTGAGTATATTAACAGCAATTTAACATGTAGTTGGATGGCACCACAAAAAAATTGCCTTGGCCCTGAGAACCAAACCAATGTATCCAAACGCAATGTTAAAAGTTAGGATGGAGATAAGGATGTTTTTATGGTTATGGTGATTTACTGCATGCCCTATCTGCCATAATACCTTCAATCTGATTTGTAACCAGGTGGCACCTTGACACACTAAAAATAACTCTCGGCAAACCCACGCAAAGCTACCTTGAAACAAGCATATGCTTCCAGATCACATCTGATTTCTTCTTCCCACAATTTAAGAAGCTTTCCATCGCGAGACTCTAAAAACGGTTGCGATTGACAGTGGCTCGTGGGAACTCGACAATAGATGAAGCAAAGGCCAAAGAGCACGACCCTGCCGAGCGAGACAGAGAAACAGCTGCTCCCTGCACTATTTACGTGACAAAGAAAACCACGTTCTTCCACACCCCAAAAGCACTGCCATGGTAAACATCAAGGCTGTAAAATTCGAGTTTCCGATGCGATACAGCAGAAAAAAACAACTCCAGCTCTATTTCAGATGCTGAATGGCTCTGGGTGCGTAGGAGTACCAGATGCATCCCTTCGGCGTGGTGATACGGGATATAATTAGACAGATTGCATCTGAAAAATATTTAGTGCAGTAGTGTTAAATGGCTAAGTGGGCTGTGAGTGAGCTCATAGAGGGGGGTGAAGGATTGTTAAAGGTCTCAGATGACTGTGATGGAATGTGAAGTAAATCTGTTGCTTTGCTTTCTGTCGACTGACACACTATGTTCTCAACAATCTAGTCTAGACTGATTTTGTATACATTATTCCAAAAAGCTCAATGCTCTCCTCCAGAATGACTGTAGTGATGTTTAGCTTTGCTATAAAGACAGTAAACTAAAGTAAGAAAACCACCGTTTCATTACAAATATGGTTTTACTGTGGTTACTGTAGTAAAACCATGGTTATTTTTCGCAAGTAAAGTTTAGTCGACGTAGGCAGCTTGTATACCATCACTGTACCGTTATTCGAGGGTTTAACACAGCACAAAGACACAAAGCCCTCTCCAGATGGAAAAGCTTGCGCTGCAAGCATCTTTGTTGTGTACGATTATTTGCGATCTTCACAACTATTGCACGTTTGCCTGTTATCTTCTCTAACGTGACAATAAAAAACAGCCAAATGTGAAAATCAGACTCATTCAGTTTTGTTACAAAGTAACGGGATTAAAACACACTGGAGCTGCAAAGAGGTCCAGCTGGTATGACTCAAAAACAACATCCGTGTCAGAAAGCCTTTACAAAAACAAATGATGTTGACATGCAGTAATGCAAACACGGTTCCCTTTGTCTTAACGCAAAACTTAATTTAAAGCAATGGCCAGCTCGCTTACCATAGTATGAAGAAGGGGTCGCACTTTTCTTCGCCATTGCACCTCCGACGAGCGGTTCTCGCGTGTCTTTTTTGTTTATGTGATTGCATATGAAACTGCAGGCGTCACTAGCGTCTCTCTGGCTGTCCGCATATATAAAGACAGACAGTATTTGCTGGGCCACGCAACCAAGCGTCACTGTGTTTACAGCGCCATCAGCAGTGTGAGAGACGGAGCACTGAAAGGCGGTCCGTGGCGTGAGTGACGTATGAAGTAACCAATCACTGACAGACATGAACGTCTACTAGCCAATCCAGCCGCTGAAGGCGGGGCATGTCGAAGAATATGCAAATCAAGCACGGTAAGAAAACTAATGCGAAAACAATGTGGCAGGGTTTTGAAATGATCTTTCGTCTTGTTATCGCATTACATAGTACGATAAACATTAACTATTTTGGTAATACATTTAGTTAAGATTGTCAACCCTAACTTGATGTTGTTATACACTATACGGTAAAGTTTGTTTTCAACAACAGCAACTTACATTTACATTTAGTCATTTAGCAGACGCTTTTATCCAAAGCGACTTACAGAGATATTAGGAAGCAATAAATTGATATGTCATACAGGGGCAATAATACAATAAGTGCTAACACCAAGTTACTAGTTTCCACAAAAGCCAGAACACTAGGCTACTTATTGATAGAAAGAGGATTATATTTTTTCTTTTAACTTATCGGGTTAAAAGATTCTGGGGAGTCGAAGCAAATGCCAGTATTGCCATAAATAGTTCATTTCTTTGGATGAGCATTAGTTTGATAGTTTATATGTTGTTTGGAATGATAAAGTGATTTACACTAACTAATTCTCCTTAAACATAAATAAAATAGTATATTCAATAATATTTTATGTGCATTACGAATATTAACCATGGTTTTACAACAGTAACCAGTATTTGTTGTAAAACCATAGTAACCACAAATTTGAAATTTGCAATAAGTAGGGTAACACATATTTACAAAATTTTTTTTGTAATAATTTGTTATAATCATGCCTCATTTCAAGCTCATTTTCATTTAGACACTTACCAAACATGCAATTTTGAATTATTATGAATTATTTTGAATTATGTTCTGCCACTCTTTGCAAGTCACCACGTGATGGCAGTAATGTGTTGTGAGAGGTGCCAAACTGATTGAAGAACATGCATTTGATTGTATCTGAGGACCGAATACTTGTAAAATAAGCTGCCTCTACTTTCCTTTTGGAGGAACATTTCGTTTTACTTCCACCTCCCCGGATTTCCAATCTAGTTATAAATGTTTCATAATTCTTGGACAGAGACAATGTATGTACCCATCTACATTTTATATGGTTATAGGCCTACATCCAGAGAGGAAAGTATAGCTGGACACTTGAGAACTGGAAATGGGGACAGGAACTCCAAAAAGGGGTGAGAGCTTTTAAAGGGGGCATGGCTTCCTCCTTTTGAAATATACCTAACACTATGTACAGTATAGTACAACATAGTAACAGTAGTGTTTCTTTGTGCTAGGTTAGTATGAGTGTTGTGCTATGCTTTCATGTGGTCTTTCATATTTTTATACATATGATATGTCTTTTTTTGGCATCTTAGTACTGGATTTACTGTTTAAGACTTTAGTTAAATTCCTAATTTGATATGCACAGGTGTATGTTCAAGACAGTATCATTGTAGATGCTTTATTCTTTATAAAAAATACTAATCATGTTTATATTAAAAGTGTTCTCACAAGGCACTTTCTTGCTTATGCCTCAAAATACAAAGAGTAAAGTATAAAGCACAGGCAAAACTGCAAACTCTAAGAATAGATAGCAGGCAGATAGCTGTAGTGCTGTTGGGCTAGAATAAATGGGCTGAAGGTGCTTGTGATATCATTGGTGCTGCAGGCACAGCTTTTTCAGATGACAGCCGAACCCAAAATAAGATGCAATATCTAAGACGCAATGCAATAACTGACCTGCAGACTGAAGCCATATACAGCATGACAGGCAAAACCCATTCGAATATGAGTTATGGTTATTTTGGCACATAGAGTATTAGTATTAGATCTTTTAATTAGCTTTAATAATAAACTGTCCATTATAAAAGAAAAGAACCAGCAACGCACATGCGCATTACGCATTACAGACTTGCATTTTGCATTCTGCAAATTCTGCTTTTGTTCCTACACACAGTTTTGCACCTGACATTGACATTTACCTGGATGTTGATTTCATGCCAGGTTAGTTTTTAACCCAAAGCTATCCACTTTGTTGAGCAGCTACCGGTGAAGTGGAACTACCTGTGGGCATATGAGTCAGATAAATGGCTTATCAGTTTTCTCATAAAGTAATTTAGTAATGGCCCATCTGGAATGTCTGTTTCGTTCAATCTGTATGCCTAATATGAACTGAGAGCATCACTGAAATTTGAGCTAAACATTTAGTTCAGAAGCTATCGACTGCCCAGAAGGATGTGCATAATCCAGAAATGGTTGAAGTCTGATTTTGCTCTGTTCTCTGTGATGCCCTAAGATAAACAGTTTCAGGGTTCTACTTGAGAGACAGGAGAGTGGTGAATACATTAACATTCACAAAGTGTGTCCCCTGGTCCTCTTTCTGACCACCACTGCTTCATGAAAAGACAGCTCATCTGTTCAAGGTGCCATGCAAAAGGCCAAACACTTGTTGGGTGTTGGTTGACTCCACCTGCTTCAGTGTCTTAAAATAGCTTGTGCATGAATATTAGTGTTGGTATTGAGATATAGCACTATTGAGATATTTGCACTCCACTGGAAGCTCGATGGTTTGTGACCTCGTCCGAAAAGAAGGACTTTTAAACAACATAAGCTTACACATCATCACAAACTCTCCGCATGTCACTGTAGCCCCCCAAACAGATTTCAGTTTTAGGGGATGATTTAATCAAACTTACTAATAAAGCAAAATTGAGTTCTCATTTATCTTCAATGACACCAAATGCTGAAGCAATCCTCAGATGCTTTGAACCTGTTCCTATTTTCACCTGGACTCAAAGAAGGAGATTTACATATTTCAGTTGTGTGCTCAATGTGCTTCTTTTTTTTTTACAGACAAACAAGCACATCCTGTGCATTGGCTTAACAAGAATAGTCAAATAAGCCCAAATGAAGTTTTTATTGTTCAGTCGTTAGTCTTTCATTGAACAGGATACAGTACTTAAAGTTCTCAGATGTATTTAATTTTAAAAGTTTTATTTTATTTTAAAATGGAGACCATAATATAAAGCTATACAAAGTATATTTGGATACCATAGCGCTAAATAAGAGGTTTCAAAACGTTTGCACAACACATTTTAGATGTCACTTATTTGAGGGTACGGAATTATGATTATCTAATTTCAGAAAATGTTTAAAAACTTTTGGAATAAGATAGTTGTATTGGGAGGACTTGATGAGAAATGCTTGTGTTCAAATGGAAATATCAAGGCTTTTTTTTACTTGATTTAATATTCATATTGAAATATCTGACTTTGGTTTAAGGCGTTTTCAAACTTTTAAAAAACTTTGTGAAATTACTGGAGAAAACCAAGTGAATGGGTGCCACATTCTTCAAAATATCTTTTTTTGTGTTCTGTGGAAGAAAGTCATACAGCTTTGAAATGACAAGAAAGTGAATAAATGATGACAGAATTTTCATTTTTGGGTGATCATTTTACGCCTATAACATTTAATTTAATCTCATTGTTGTCTCTGAGAATATTAAATGGTGAATAAACACAAGACATTCATGGATAATAAATTAAACACATATGTCTTATGTCAAATAATCAAAGGGTTGAAGAAAAAAGTGAAGGCTGTGTAAGCCAGTCAGATTTGAAAAATGTAGTGGCGACAGATTAAATGCGGTGTGATGTGAAAAGAAAAAAAATTCCATTTCCCTGCAATTCCAGACAAAATTACTGCTTCCAGCAAATCTCTGCTCCCGTGAGAAGCTCTGGCACATTGCATGCCATTTTTAGACAGGGAGAGGGTATCTTTTACATCCAGGGCATATGATGGCTGTGTGGACGTGCTATTTATGCTGAAGTCTTCTCATATGACCAATCTTTTATTCTGACTTAAACACCTAGCTCTCCTTTCTTAAATTGATTATGTTAATGACTTTATGAAGATCCATTAAAACTTAGATATTTGAGAAATTACTGTTAGATTACCAAAATGAAGTTTTTTATTATTATTTTGCATGGTGGATTTATTGATTCAAACAGTGTGGGTTATATATCATGTCTCAGAGTAGATACACCCAGAGTTCACAAACCCTGATAAAATTATATTGACTTATTGTGTCAGTCACTGTACATAATAAATAACTGATGGATTATGATGGTTTCTTAAGTGGGGAACCGAAGGGAACTGAATTTGAGCATGATGTATTGCAGTCTAGTATTCCTCATCAATTAATGTACTGTAATAAATTGCTGAGGCAGTGTTCAAAAGCACATACACATAACATGACCAGAATATACTGCCCACTGTATGAAACTCTGAATCTTGCCTTGCCTTTGGCATTTTTTTACCTAAATTTCTTGATCTTTATAGATTTTTAATAAGTTTAAATGGGAAGTCTTATTATTGAATAAATGTCCTTCAGATGTGGATGGATGCATTTAAGCTAAAGAGATTCAAATGTTAACGTAAAAAGAAATCCCACATCCATAAAACGCTGCTGATTTCATCTTTAGGACCAGATAAATGCTGCAAAAGTAAAATATGTTTATTAGAAATGAGTTACAGAAAAACCAAAGCGAATACATCTCTTACAGTATCCCTAAAGCATTGCCTACAAAATATAATATTATACAAAATATAGTATATATAGGCTATATATATATATATATATATATTAAAAAATAATTCGCTCATATAATAAATGCTATAAAAATATATTTTGAGTTTGAAAATGAGATTAGGGTAACTGAAGTTAATGCACAAGATATTGTAAAGTGTATTGGTGTGCATTAAAATAGAAATCTTAAAATGTAATGCGATTATGTGATTAAGTGTAGAAACTCAGAAACTGAGAAAGGGTCATTCTGTGCGTAAAGGGTTGAGAATCGTTGTTCTTTAAGACCACGCGTGCGAGTTTGTGACTGTAGATTAGATTGAGCAGTTCATGGTAAAGATGAGGCATGTGTGCGCGTGCAGACGCGCTGGACGGAGGGATGCGCGCCGCCGCGACACCTGCGCTGTCCACGAGCTGAATGAACACGAATGACACACTTCTAAATATGAAGGCGCCAACGGTAGGCTATTGCTTTTAAACTCTCTCTAACTTTACAAGATGTAGCCTATTTGAGTCAGCGTAATAGGATAGCATTCGGTCACAAGTTGCTAGAGTAACTTACAATGTAACCGTGGTATTTTGACATAAATGAAACCATTATGGTTGATTTCAGTTACACCTTTTACAAAACATCAACTCATATGTAAATAGTAAGGAAAAACTTTGTACATTCATTTTTAGTCACTCATGCTTAGTAGCTACCAACGCACATTTGTTATGAGTTTAAGTTGTTTACAAGGTAGGCTAATAATAACCTGATTTTTGAATGATAGCAATCGTTCAAATGAAAATGAACCATTGTTTTACAACAACCATATTTGTTTGTAGTAATCTGTTTGATAATCTGCAAACAAATACTACACTTTTTCTCAAGCATTGTGAGGTGTATATCCACCATTTACTGTCAGGTCTTCGAGTTTATTTGAACCTACATTTTGCCTTTTACTGAGAGCTTTAATTTGAAACCTTTTAAAAATGTGTCCAAGGATCTTTTGAAAGTATTTTGTCCCTCTGGTTTCAGCGTCATAGGATCATATTGTTTGGTGTTGGTGGTGTGTGTTTGAGCTTATTGCTCCTGTACAACAGCAGTTCTACCGACACACCAGAAAATCGGAATAATGCTGATGGACATCAGACGGGAGATCTACCACAGCACACATCCCACTACAGCAGTCTCATTGATCATAAGGTGACGTCTTTCACTCTGAAGAAAATACAACGTCTCTTAAGGCTTGAATAAGATGGCAACTATTTCTTTAAACATCCATGTTTCAAATGATATGAACAGGTAGTTTTAACAAAGGGATTTCTAGTCATTTCTAGTAATATATATATATAATTGCTGGGTAGTTTGTGAGTTAAAATGTATGCATTTTTTATTAAATATCTTATACAGTTTTTCTGGCAAAATTGGTTGTGCCATTATGTGATATTTAGTTCACAATGACATTCAGAAGATTTTTTTTTGGTTTCTCTCTTGCAATCCATCTGATGATAAATCAGGCACTTAAATCACATGAACCAGTGATGCTATAATTTCTTTCGTTCACAATCAGATAAAGTGAAAGGCTGCAAGCAGGTGTTGTCAGGTTTTGCCTTCATCCTTACATGCTGTAATCACCAGAACTATCAGTGTTGTAAATCTGCCTTTCTCCTTACTGTCAGTCACAATCTATGGCTTGCAAGCAGAAATGTTGTTCGCTGTCTGAATTGTCTTGAAAATGTAGTTTTATGTGTTTAATGTAGTGTGTGTGGGTGTGTTTATATATCCATTAATAGAAAACATGGATGACATGTTTGGGTTATTAAAGGGGTAGTTCACCCCAAATGACATTATGTCATTTAGATCATTTTTCTGCTGTGGAACAATACAGGAAGTTTTACATTTTTATGTGGATGGGCACTGGAGCTTTTAAGATACAAAAAGCATCATAAAAGCTTCAGAAAATGAGTTTACATGACACACAAGATTTCTGAAGCCTGAACAATAACTTTGTGTAAAGAATTCACTGAGCAGGGAATCGATATTAACTTAAAATCCTACAGTGGTTATTGACTTTCATTGTATAAATGATTATAGCTTGGACATGTCGCTATACATAAACATACAAAGCATTTCTCCAAATATATTTTTATTGCGTACGTGCAAAATTAATCTCTCTCAACCTCCTCATTGACAGACAACCCTCAAGTCTACTAGTTCTCATTAGACCAAGAGCACTCTTATACGAGCTAATAACAGCTGAGACAGATTTGACGGATGCGCTGTGGAAGTAATTTTGTAACAGTCAGAAGTGGAAGATTTTCTTCTACTAGTGGAAATGAACTGCCGTTGCAGAAGATAAATGTATCTTAATGAACATGGCCTTAATCAAAAACATTAAAATCAAGTTTATGAGTGTCATTGGATGAAAATGCTTTGCCAATAATTTTATTTTGTTCTAAAAATAGCACAAAATTGCAATCTATCTGTCTGATGTAAAAAGCTAATTCCTCTGACAGTCTGAATGATTTTTGATGGATCAGAATGGCTTAAGAAGTGATTTAGATATCCATAACTACAACCCTTGGGTGACAGGTTATTAAAGTTAAGCATACATCAAAAATCATTAAAATATAAGATATGTACGTATTTAGAGGATCATCTTAAGATGTGACAATATGCATTTTTTTTGCAATTCAATACAATCATTTTATGTCTTTGTTTTGAGTACACACCGTTGTAATGTTCAGATTCTTTTTCAAGTTTGATATATATCACGTATTATGTTGCAGTGTTAATTTTAGATGCCGTTGGCTAATGTTGTGATCTTTTTTTAACAGTTTGACCTCCGACGTCTTCACACTCATTCAAAGGTTTAAAACTATTATACGGAGAGCATGCATGTCCATAAAATAAATTTGACCTCATATTTCTTTTTTTCTCAGGTCAGATGTGTCAGGATATGATCGTGCATTATAAAGAGAGAAAACAAGATTGCGATTAGAGACTGGAGATATCTTTAGAAAGAGAATAATAAATAACCTGATGTGTGTGTATTCCACCGGGCTGTTATCTCTGTGGAAACGACCCTGTTTATCACAGAAGATCAAATCCAATGGAGCTTTTAGCAAAGAGTGATACCTCCAGAAAAGTGTTGTCTAGGATAAGATGCAAAAGAATATACAAGATCACCTGTGTGAAGTCTGCTAGGGATCTTGGTGCTGTAACATTACAGGATACGTTACTGTATGTCCAAATTCGTTTTTCAGGAAATAGAAAAAACACTGTACATTTAAAATTATTTTTAATATTGGTTAGCTATTTGCAAAACCTAGTGACAAACATAAAGAGTGACTATGATTTATGGCAAAAACAAAATCACAAAATGTGGAGATAAGAGGTTTCAGAAGGACAGCAGCGATATAAAACATTAATAAAACAGTGCTAAATGCAATCCTCAATGCGTCCTACAGCATGCTTCTATTGACATCACTGAAGTACTGTTTATTGTATATATCACAAACATAAATATTCAAACTTTCATTGTCTCCAATCTCAGCCTCTTAGGATGCATTGCAAATGTTGTGCCGTAGTGACCAGCTCTGGTCACATGACTGGAAGCAATCGAGGTGCGGAGATCGACAACACGGAGTGCGTTATCCGTATGAACGACGCCCCAACGCGAGGCTACGAGCGTGACGTGGGGCAGCGGACGAGGCTGCGCGTGGTTGCGCATTCCAGCATGCAACGTGTGCTGCGAAACCGCCACGAGCTACTCAACTCCAGCCTGGAAACGTTCTTCATCTTTTGGGGGCCTGGAAACTACATGCGGGGGGACGGTAAAGGACTGGTGTACAACAACCTGCGTCTGATGAAGCAGATGATGCCTGAGCTACAGGTGTACATTATATCACGCTTACAGATGCAGCATTTCGACGAGCTCTTTAAGAAGGAAACAGGAAAAGATAGGTAAGGTTAATAATCGTGTATTAGACGTTATCAACTATTTTAACAAAAACAAAAATGAAAGTGGTTGAAGGTGCGCTTTGGGAGAGTTTGTTAAATAATGCACAGAACACCAGAGCATGCTTGGTATTGCTGGCCCATGGGGCACTCTGCTTGGCATCAGTGCAGATTAAGGGTTCTCACTGATTTGCTCTTGCATTAAACACCTTGGCTGATGCTTCAGCACACAGGACTCAGTGCCAGCTGGAGACGGCCGCCAGCTGGATTTTACCCAGTTAGACACAAACTACAATCCAGAATCTGACCGAAAAATGCTTTCAGGCCCTTAAGTTTTTCTGTCAGAATCTTTTATCTCTCGCTATTTACAAGTGTCTACCTTTCTTTGTTGTTTCCAATGAGACAGCATGTTTAGCCATATTACAAATGTGAACAATCATATTTGAACATCACAGTTGTGTAAATGATCCTCATTTAGATGCCCTTCTTCTCTTGGATGTTTTTAGAAGAAGATCTCATTCTTGGCTGAGCACGGGGTGGTTCACCATGGCAATCGCTATGGAGATTTGCGATAGGATCAACGTCTATGGCATGATTCCCCCTGAGTTCTGCAAGTGAGACTATCTCTGCAATCTTCACCATAACAAGATTTTTTATGTCTGGATCTTTGAAAAACCTTGCCAAGCAATTACAAAAATCCCCTTTTTTATGATTGAAATGACTTGTAATTGTATTTGTATGTGGCTTAAAGGGACGTTCTTTATTCTGCATAACACAAATTGAAGAATGTTACTGAGACCTATTTTTAAAATATCTTCTTTTGGGTTACACAGAAGAAAGAAAGTTTTGTACACTTGTAATCTCTGTAATTTTACGGTTTTAAATACATTTTTCAAAATAGACTGTAAAGAAAATCAGGTAACAATACAGCAATTTTCCAGCAGCTGGGGTGCCAGAAATAAACTGTAAAATTACGTTTTCCCCAGTTTTTCTTGTAAACCTATTTTGAAAATGACATGAAAAATTACAGTTAAAAAAAATAGTACAATTACGTAAAATTACAGTTTTTTTATTATACGTGGAAAATCTGTAAAAGAAAATAATAGAAATATTCTGTAAAATTACAGAATTATAAATAAAAAAACATAACAGTTCATTATGTAAGGTCTTTATACACCTATGAAGTTATTATTATATTTCTGTCGATAGATACTTCTTAATATTACACACAGTGCCTTTAAGAATAAATTTGAGAAAACATTTAGTCAATGTTATGTAACCAACACATATGTCCTTATTTATCACTGATCCTCACAGGTCCTCCAACCCAAAGCCTTCAGTGCCGTATCATTACTATGAGCCCGCTGGGCCAGATGAATGCACCATGTACCTCTCCCACGAGCAGGGCCGCCACGGCAGCCACCATCGCTTCATCACAGAAAAACGTGTCTTCGCCAACTGGGCACGTATGTTTAACATACACTTCTATCAACCGGACTGGATACCAGAGGCTCTCGCACAGAACCACACAGTCTCCTGAGGTTTTTCCAGTTTAGACTCTGGAACAATATGGAACTTGATCATGTTTTGTCCCTTTAGGAATAAATGTTGTAAACTTGAGGACCTTGAAGGAAGTTAATGATAATGTTCCTTGTTGTTTAAAATTACAAGGACTATTTTATACTGCTTCTACTAAGCTGAATATTGCAGACACGGGCAGTTTTAAACCAGTTTTCATTAATAGCAGTATTGATTAGTCATTGTTAATTTTTCACAATGGGTTTTAATTCAGAAAGTCGAGTTACTGTTTTACTGTCTCATTTGCTGTCTGGGTCACATTGTTCTCCATGTGTAATTTTATTTAATTATGCATACAGACTCACTTATTTTTACCACTTGGTGTGTCAAGCACAGTGTATAGGCCTACATTTATATATAGCAAAAAGGGTTTTTATTTGTTTTACAAATAATTGCAGTATTTCATCAACTTTCTCTGCTTAAAAATTAAGGTTTGATTCCACTGGAAATCATCTTTAAATTTCTATGCAATAATTCAACATTCAAGTTCCTTGATATACTCAAGAGCGGTGTATATGAAAACAGTCTTGATAAGAAGACAGTCCTTTGTGTATTTTTGTGCATAATGTATATTGTCACATAAAACATCAACATTGAAGGTTCCCACCTACAAATTTCTAAACAGACACATTTCATATATTCCTACTTTAACACAAAGCATGAGGTGCAAGAAGGTGCTTTCTCGTTCTCCCAACAACATCTGAGCCCAACTTTGACCATGACAGCATGACCTTTAGATTGCGAGAGCAGCTTTTGTTTTTGAAATTCTGCTCGGCTCTTCATTCGATTCCCATTATAAGGTTGTGCGAGAGAACGTATTGACTTTCTGCCTGCAACATTGTTCATCTACAGCTGGAGGTTGGGGCCAACGTGGAATGCTAATAGTGTGACATTC
Source organism: Oreonectes daqikongensis (assembly GCA_026939265.1). Classification (NCBI taxonomy): domain Eukaryota; kingdom Metazoa; phylum Chordata; class Actinopteri; order Cypriniformes; family Nemacheilidae; genus Oreonectes; species Oreonectes daqikongensis. Next base: position 3,249,667 of record JAOTQM010000117.1, read on the forward strand.
TCAGGCTTTTAGAAGCCGCACCGGTCTAATGGGATATCATGCTATGACTTCTGCTTATTCGCAGTGGCCGACGAATGTGCTTGGCACAACAATGACTGTGCCTCAGGTAGTGTAATGAAATTGGAGGGATTTAAAGAACACAGCATCTGTAAATGAAGCTGGCCTTTCATTCAGCTGTGCTGGATGCTCTTGTAAACAGTCACCTAAGGCACCACAGTGATCACGGATGACCTTGATGCATCAGGCAGGAGGTCGAAGTAAAATAGATGTTTCAGATTATAGTTTTTAACTTGCAGAATGTCTTGGGATTCTGCTCCAGCACTCTTATATTATGGAATAGGAACATGATAGAGGCACTACCATCACATCATACAACCCCAAAAAACTTCAAATTCTACATTACCAGTAGAGACCCATAGAGACCATTATAGCTTCCTTTAAAACCAGTACAGTTGCCATCATAATCATTAGATCTATTAAAATTTATGTTTTTTGTAGATAACTAAATAGTTAATATAAACAAATGCAGTTGAATACTTTAACAAAAAGATGCATTAAAAATGACATTTTAACCCTTTTCTCAACCCCATCAGACAACAAGTGAGTTGATTAACTGAAAGATCGATATTATTGTCAGCCAGTGGCCATTAGTGTCACCTAGTGGATATTGCTTTATTTTTTACCAATGCCTATCCATATACAAAACCTTTGTATAACCCAGTGTCTGTCTAATAAAGGGCGTCAGTAGGCTTATAACGTATACTTTTTATTAAAAAATTATTAAATATAAAAGGCTTCTTCTTCTTCTTCTTATTGCCACAAGAATAAGAGGTATGGTGTGTTGGGTAAGTTACTTAAGTGATTCAAGGATAGACATGAAACGGCTCTTTATTTATTAAAATAAATAATTTAAAACTACATAAAGTATTCTTATTAACTGACCAAAGTTTTACAAATGTGAGAATGATACATTAAAGCATGCATTTTAAAATTAGACTTTGAATTTTGATGTCAATTGTAGGCTACATATTACACAGTATTTCAATTACATCAGAAGTAACTGTAATTAAATTATTCTACAGAAAAAATAAGAGTAATCATTATTAACATTAGCTAAAATTAAAAAACTTTGTGAAATATGAAAATGTTGTTTTTGTTAAGAGTCTAGTTTTTTTTATGAGAATATGTCACATGCAGCTCCGTCCGTCAGCGCCCCATGAACGACGTCCCCGATTGGTCGCTTTGCGGAAGTGCGTCATATTGTTTACAACTCAGTCGGATGTGGATTTTGTTACGTGTAAAAACAGCTGATAATTTATGTCACGCGTACTACATGTTTAACTCAGTCTAATTATTGTTAAGAGTGTAACGTTAAGTGTAACGGCTCGACACATACATTAACGTTAGTGAATTTACTACAGCACACAATTCACGCGGTCACATTGTTTTCTGTTTTAGAGGCTCAAGTCTATTTTAGCTTTTATCAAAAACGAGAAGTATCTCTTATTTAATTTCCGTCACCTTCTCTCAGTGTCAGTCAAGACAATGTTGAGCAGTAAATCCGCGGAGGAGATCAGATGGCTGCTGGATGAATATGGAATAAAACATGGTCCCGTGGTCGGTAAGAGCTGTTAAATATCTTACAATGATTTTAGTCACTTGCTTTTTTAACGAAAATATGATATATTTTTTATATAATAAATATGAAAACCCAACAGAATCCACCAGAGCCCTGTATGAGAAGAAACTGAGAGAAGCCATGGCTAAACAGAGAAAAAATAAACCCCAGTCTGACAGGACAAGTTATAGAGAGGAAGCAGGTGAGTCTATGGACCAAGTTACATAATAAAGATTTACATATTCTGCAATAGTTTAGTAATGGCACACGACACTATGTATATCTTATTTTTATATTTAACTAAAAAAAAATCGTTGCAGAGGTCCTTACCTAACTGAATTTGATGTACATGCTTTTACAATATGCCAATACGTTTTATTAAAATGTTTCTAGTATCTGACTTTTTTACTTCTAAGATACTTTGTAAGATTGTCCTTTAAACTTAAGAATTGATTACCTATATAAAAACGTTTAAAATATTTTGTCTGTATCCTTGCCTTATAGAGGAGGTCACCTATGTTCATTGTCACAGACCAGTAAGTTATATTCAAGAACACTTTTCTCTATTCAATACTGGGTTTATTCATACTGGCATGTTAACTGTGCATTTGTTTCTTTCAGGCACAATATGATTTAGTAAGCGACAGGTATGTAATTCTGAAATGTACAGTGGTCGAAATTATGATGAAATAGTGAAACTAACAGCAATGTTTTTTACGTTTCATCAGAACACAGTCTGATAATAGATGGGGGGATTGCACGGATGAGTAAGTTGTCTTTTTCTAATGTACACAAATATACTGAATGTGTGTCACTTTATTAAATGCAGTAATTCTATTTTTAAAGGACTCCTATTTATAGGACACAGGCATATCGCAATATGTCACAGTCCAAAAACTCACATTATGATTTTGTGAGTGACAGGTAAGTGATTCTGGAATTTAGAGTGGTTTACATTATTATGATGAAGTTGTGAAACTCACAGCAATGTTTTTCACGGTTCACCAGAACACAGTCTGATCATAGATGGGGGGACTACACGGATGAGTAAGTTGTCTTTTTTTAGTGTACTAAATTATACTAAATGTGTCACTCAATTAAATACAGTAATTTTTTTTTAAGGACTCCTATATATAGAACAAAGGCCTCACGTCACAACCTGATACAGTCCAGAAACTTGCCCCCAGAGTCTCAAAGCAGAGAAACACCGGAGAACGGTTCAACACGCCTGGTTCCACTTTGGTTACAGATATTAGTGTTTCTAATCGTGTCTCTACTTCTGTACTTTGTTTTTATAAACATGGAACCCGCAGAGCCTGTCAAAAGACTGACATAGGGGCTTTTCTTTTGTCATCGACTGAATTTCACATATTTTTAAGCAAAAACCGATTCAGCATGTCAGGTGCTTTTTTCTTAACAACTGGTAGCATATAATGTGTATTTAACATGCCTTGTATGTACTGTATGCCTTGTAACTCCTTTGTGAATTTTAGGGAAGTGGGTGTTACAGGATGCACCTGTTGAAGTATTTTTAATACATTTAATTTCTGATCTCTGTTTTTAGGTCAAGCTACAATAGTGTCATTCTTCTTTATCATAAGATTCAAGGTATTTTTAAGCTAAAGTATATTTTCGCATATTACATTGCTTGTTTTCTGACTGCTAAAACTTTATACAAACAAAAACCCAAAACATTTTATTAAAGTCACACTTGATGTAGGTTTAATGTTAATGTTTTTGCAATAGGTTTCATTTGGATACTTAAGAGTACATGTCTTACTTTTGTTTACATTACCTAGTTACATTGTAAGAATATCATGAATAATCTGGTCCGGAGTTACCCAAATCATTTTAAAAGAAAATCTGTTTCTTTGCAGTTTTCTTTGAAAACACAGTAAGCGTTTGACAAAATTGTGATTTTTTTAATGGTAAAATAAAAGACTACAAATGTTCTTACATGTACCAAAAACATACAACCAAAGAACAAATATTAATTCTGCAAATTGCACAACTTGAATGTAACAGTATTCGACAGCAGTGTTTCTTATTAGTATTTTTTTTAACATATTTTTGTGGGCACTACATTACAGTAAATGACGTAAGATAAACTGGCTTGTTTATTTTAAATCAACAAAACTAAACTTAACAAATGGAGTGTGAGTAGTGTTCTTGTTTCTTTGTTCAGTACATGCCTCTTGTTCACAAAAAAGTTTAAGCATCCAGCATCAGATCTGATTTTAAATACACGTCCAATGAAATAATGCTATCACATTTGCAAGGATGACATAATGTGATGAAGGTTGTTCTGTCAATTTGTACAGCTGTGACTAACCAAACAATGTTTACACAAGGTCTTTAAAAACAACTGTAGTAGAAAAAATAAATACTATTTAAATTATAAAGACTCTCAGAGAGTACAAAGAAAAAAAAAAAACACTTTTCACAGTTTTAGAGTCTTTACCTGCAACAATATGGGAAGACCTCAAAAGAGGTTGGACATACAGTACCTCCAAGAACCAAAAGCCCTTTTTAACCTTGTTAGTGCAACACCTAGTGTTGTAGTGTCACCTCTCTTTCAAGTCAAGTGATGTCAGCATTTACTTCTTCCATATCTTTTTTCCAAAAGAAAACTTCAACCAATGACAACCCTAATATCATTGTTACCAACAGAAAATGACAAATTGTAAGAAATGGTGATTCCTGTGGCTCTTAAAACTTGGAACTCCAGTCTTTATATTGGTTTGGACAGGTCACTTATACCTCAACTTCAGGAAGCTAGCGTGATTGTTTAGAGACACCTCTGTTTTCTGAAACAGAAAAGCAGACAACAAACCAGCGTACCGATAATTCTGTCATTAAATGTAAATAAGGTCTTAAAGGGACAGTTCACCGAAAAATACAAACTTTGTCATCATGTCATTTGAAACCTGTATATGATTCTTCTGTGGAACACAAAAAGAAAATATTTTGAGAAATGTCTTAGTTGACATTGGAATGACTGGATAATGAAAGAATTCTTATTTTTGGGTGAACCAATCATTAGATATTTGATGTTTAATATACAGCAGTGTGGAGACCAATCATATTTTACCAAGGGCTAAGTAACACAGCATGACATCAAACCATGCAAGCATAGTGTGCATCTCCCATAATTGTATGGATGCTATCTTTATTATCTTACCTCAACAAACTTACACTATCTTTTTTTTTATCCATCACTGGATTGTCAAGGCGATGTATGTGTTGTCAACACCTGTAATAGACAAAACACATAATTGTTTAGTGAATAAAAGGTTTCATTATGATGACTAAAACAAATCATGTTACTTACAAGTCCTGCTCTCTCTTTCCAGTTCGGTGGGTTTTCTCACTTTCTTGCAGTACACTTTGGCAACAATCAAAATGGCACACGTTGCTACCACAAACGTCAGACCAGAAACCACTAAACTGATTACCACCGGACTCATCACCGGATCCACTTCTGAAATTTCCATAAAAGAGCAAAACAAAGCTTGCATTAGGGTAATATTAGGTTATATATAATATCCCTAACAAAATACTAATATCCACCCAGGATGGAACCAGGACAATACAGAAAAAGTGAGAAAACAAGGCACACTTGAGTCTTGTGTGCCTTACCTCGTATGGAGATGGGTAAAGGTTGACTTTCTCTTGAGATAAATGTCCGCTCTCCAGTCTGGACTTTGTATAGACAACAGTAGTAACCTTCATTACTGGACTGGGCTTGGGAGAAGGTGAAAGTGACAGAGGGAGTGAGAGCTGGCAAAGAGTGACGGACGGTCCCGTTGGGTCTGATCAACCGCAGCTGGAAGGAACCTCCCGGGTACTGAGGTTGAGTGAAGCAGGTGACGTTGAAACTATGTCCCCGGGTGACCCAGCCTGGTCGTGCTTCAGGAGAGGTGTTGTACCAGATTTGGGGAGTGTGAATCTCCACTGAGGACAGAACATAAAGGTTAGTCTAGTTACCACATAACATCAAGACATTCTATAAAGACTGTGATCTTACAGACTGTGATGTTGATGAAGTTGCTATGTGGAGAATCTCCTGAGGGAGAGTTTCCCACTTTGCTGTGAATCCTGTACAAACAACTGTAGCTGCCCTGGTGAGAGATGTCCAGGTCCGACAGGGTTAGATCCACTGTCATCTGCCTGGGATCAGCGCGCTGGGTCACCAGTGGAGTGCTCACACCTCTTTTGTACAGATGAAAGTCGATGACAGACTGCCAGTACGGGGCAGTGCATTTAAAGTGAACAGCCTCTCCGGCCGAATAGGTGTAGAACCGCGAGTGAATAGACAGGGTGGGTGCAGGAAGTTCACCTAGATAAAGAACTCAACTTGACTACATATTTTGAATACATAAACCTAAAATCTTTCAAGAATTAATTTGTACCTGTGCACTCCAATCCAGCATCTTCATCATGTGTACACACTTCTACATTGAGGGTGCGTTCACAAAGATCGAGGGTAAACTCATCGCCCGAGCATTTTATATTCCTCCACAACACCTCTCCGCGGGGCCGTCCGAAAAGAGCGCCATTCGGAACGTCCAACACATAACCACAGTTGAGCTCTCTGCAAACGACCGCAGCGTCCTTGAGATCCCAACCCCGCTGGCACACGGTACCCCACTGATGCCCCTGGAGCACCTCCACTCTCCCAGAACACCTTTCTCCTGGTTTGTCATTCCAAAGTCTGGTGATGGCTTCATCTGTGGAAATATCAGAAAAAGCCAAGTAGATTAGTTAGTGGGAACTATCTAATCCATATCGGAAGTTTGTTGACATCAAACTCACCAAAGGCATGGACATCCTCAACAGCAACATTGCATCCTGTTTAAAAACAACAATGCAAAGTAAGTTCCATTATGCACATAACCATTTTAAAACCACAACATTCAGACAAAACATATTTTTAAGTAAATGAACCAAACAATCAAAGTTGAAACGTTTAGGTGTTTACATATTATATTTACACTTTTCCCGAATGTTCAATAAATAAATGTTACTAACCAAGCATTACCAGGCCCAGGAGAAACCTCGACATTGTAGATTTTCCATGTAACGCAAATACCAGGGCTTTTAGCTCAATAACTAACTAAATATTAATGTAAATAGCCAACAAGCTGAAGGTCTCGGTCTGTTCGTGGAGCAGAAACAAGCTGCTGCATATCACTTCAGTTTCCTTAGCTAACAGTTAGCTGGCTAACTAGTACTTCTGAAAATCTAAACGGTATCTATTCATTGACAGGTGGTTAACTCAAATACATTACTGAACATATACCATACTGAAAAGACATATCACTGAATAATAACTATTACCACGAATCAGTTCAGATATCGAATCTACTGTAGGACGGCTAATAGCTAACGCTAGCCCTTAGTGAGGATTTTTCGTAAAGCGTGATGAAATTTGAACAAGTTTACCAGAAGTTAGCGCACAAATAGGCATGCGATAATGTTTTTTGAATTGGCGTTCCCTTCGCTTGTGGTATTTCCCCAAACAATGCCATGATGAGGCAGATGAGGTGAATTTGGATGTTTTCTTGTCTCTACTGGCACACCGGTGACGTTGCTGTCGAGTTGCGCAACACTCGCGCACAAAAACATTCAACCACGTTGATTGGCTCAAGGACTTTTATTTTGTACATTTTACAATATTTGATGTAGGCTATACAAATAAAAATTCAGATACAGGCGCGGGGTGCGTGTAGAAATATCCTTTTCGTCATGTAACTCTTCAATAATATTTATTATTTATTTATTTTGCTCATTATTACTAATTTCAACATTTTAGTTTCTTCATCGTTGTAATTACGTTTATTACGGAAATGATTTATCAGCAGCATGTATGGGCATTATGGACATTCCCACTATACCCCTTTTCGACCATCTATTTCTGTGCATAATGCTTGTAATGACACCCAGTGGATAAAAATAGCATTACATTACAAGGAATTCACAGTTTCCATAGTTATGAAAATGCATATATCATGCCTCAGGATACAGGCTTTAAATAATTCCTTTTAATAAAAATTACAAGACAAACAAATAAAAAAATCGCCCTTTTTTACAAATAAAATAAAGAAAATTTACAAAGGAAATTGCTTAAATCACAATTTAATTAACTTATAATTTATTAAACTAGCTAATGACTTGAATGCCCTATTATGCTAAAAACGCAGTCCAAAAGAACAACCCTCTCTCTCTCTTTCTCAGCGGCCTAGTTCTGTTTAATTGGATAAGCCATCGGTCTGTCGCGAGAGAGGGACAGGCTGGACCCACGCTGTGCAAACCGCTATTCACCTGCAAACATTGCGTACATGGAATCTACACGTTGCGTCACGACGGTTCGAGTAAAACAATTTACGCGCGAAACGCACCGACGTGTTGCTATTCTATCATGAGGTTATTTATGTGTACTTTGGAATATTTCCTCGAGACGGCGTGTCACGCACGAAATGTCCCAAAGAAGCGCAAGTGAACAACAGGTGGATTCCGAGGCCAATCCTGGAAGTAGCCATACTTAACCGTTGCTCTCTCCGCCCCTAAGAGTAACCATAGCAAAGGCTCTCCAGCCGTAAAACTCAGCGTAACATTACCGGAAAGAGGCTGACTAACACGTTCGGATATGGATCGTTTTAGTGAGCAAAAGGCAATCCTCCGCGGTGACGTGACATTGACAGCATTAAGGACGCATAGGCAGTATTATACAGTTCTTTCGGAATCATGCCACTTCGCGTCTGATGTCACTATTGTCTCCTAATGAACTCTGGCTGTATATTTTTCTGTCCGGGAGGGTTTTTGTAGACTTTTGGAGTTCATAATGCCTGTAAGCAACGGATCGATGATGGATTTACACTCGGAGTATGTGAAAATAAAGGCGCATTACGCTGGGTGAGTGTTGTGAACTTGCGCAGGTGAAGGTGCGATTTTGGTTTAAAGTTAGTGTATGGCATGATATGCGTCCTCTAAGTAACTTTACTGTGTAATATGCGTATTATGTTTGTAAACATTTCATTCCAGCAGAGGGCAAGCTTTTTGACATCTAAATACCTTTTAGATGTATTATTTGTTTCTTTTAGATATTGCTGCCAAATGTAACATATAGGCTGGTTCCTTCTAATAACAGTAAGTTATTTGTTTAACTAAAATATTGTTACAGGGCAGCAGCTTGTGTAAAAACTTATGGTAGGCTAACTAGTATTTTCCTTTTATGAGCACTTTTGTTGGTGTTATATATGTATATACGTTTTTGTAAGTTAATGTTTTCAAGCAGAGATTTTAAATACAAAATATAGAATTGCATTTTTGATTTAATGTGGATAAGATTCTAGTTTTATTAGAGGTCTCAAGTTTTGCTGAGAGCTAGCAATGACTTTTTGCTGTAAAACCTGATTTAATAAATACATGTATTGCCCAGGTAAAACTTAAAAGGGTCAATAGAAGTTTTCAGGTGAAAAAATATCTGATAATATATTTAGTTTAATTCAAGCCAGCTATGGCCCTGTAATCAAATAAAAACACACATGGAACAAACTCACAAACGCACCTCCTTTCACAATGGTTTTACATTACAACTATTCATTTGGCAGATGCTTTTATCATGACATTTTTTTTCCAAATATTGTAAAAATATTTTCAAGCATGCCATACAGTGAGAGTCCAGGCATATTAAAATTTGATCCCCTTTGCAAAACACCTCAAGACATTCTTTGGGGTGGCTTTATTTTTGTAAAATAAATAAGAAAAGGGAATGAATTGAAACAGTCATAAGGGATTGAAGTGTCATGAGAATTTGTGATTTTTAAGATTTGTGTGAAAAAGCTTACAAAACTTTTCTGTTTTAATGCTTGTTCATTTCTGTTTCTGTGGTGTTTAACTTTTTGACCTTCATTCCGTTAAAGTGATGTTAGCTTTTATTTACTTTTTTTTTTTTAAAGAATAAGGAACATAGATTCTTCTGTTTTTATTGTATCAACATTCCGCTTTGGTATGGTTGTTTTGTGCAAGTGTTAAAAAGAACTTGAACTGGTTTAATATTTGCATATTAACATTATTCAAGGTTATATCATTTACACTTAAAGGGTGGAGATAGACCTTTGAATCGAGAGCACAACCACATGACATTGTGCAGGTGAATTCATATAAGAAGTTGAGCACATATCTAGTTCCTCGTATAGGAAGTGTGAATTCCCTCTCTCATTTAAAGGAGCCCTCCGAATTTGGGTCGGCCTTTTGAGCGTTTTTGAAGCCTCGGTGATTCCCATTTCTAAAAATATTTGGGAGGAAATTAGCACCAGGCGGGAAAGAGATCTCGGTATCTGGCTGACGACCTGAGCAGGCAGTTGCCTAGCAACCAGTCATAAGCCTCAATAATAGCTCTTTATTTCGTGGAGATTCCGGAGCTGTTTTGATTTGAGCTCAGACCTTTCCAAGATGTTTCAGCGTTGAGCAATCAAAAGAGAGATGATGTGGTTATATATCCCATCACAGAGAGGGAAATTGCTTGATACTTGACATTGTTGACCTCTTGAGTCACCTGAAGTGTCACGTTTAGCAGCATTGTATACATAGATAAATAGATAAAAACAAAGTTGTTTGTCATGCTGGGAAAGCGTTTTTTTATGACACAAAATCAGTCCCTGCATCCGAAATCGTCATAGGTCAAAGAGCATACGGGTCACAGTAAAAAATGGCGGATGCAGTACGTCTGAATTCTATTCATACTACCCCCACACATACTACATAGAACGTACGGTCGATATGTAGGTACTTAATTCAAATCAGTACGTACTGTCATGCGAGTTCGGACGCAGTTCCTGTCTTTGTGGCAGCAGTTGGTTCTTTGGATTTTTTGTATGTGATACAAAGTCATGTGAAAGCTTTTTTGTGACTGATTTGTGACTGAAAGCTCCATTGCTTTTGTAGGCTTCTTCAGGGTTTGTTTCCAGGTTGGTTTTATAGTTCGGTCTGGCATCTCAATTAGCCTTTACAGCAGGGTGTGTTCCTTTTGGTTCATCCTGCACATGTGAAGTACATCTGCTACCCCAAATTGTCTTACGAGTGGTCGGCTCTTTCAAAGTGACTTGGTTTGTTTCTTTATGACAGAAACTTAAGTCAGGTCACACGTGTCTATTTATCGTGACGTTTGTTGTTGAATGGAGAGGTCTGGAGTTCATCAGTGTTGTAGAAGTTTTCAGAGCCAACCCTCTGTATGATTCAATGAGAAAATATGGTCATTCTTATATGATATGATAACTCTGGCTTGCTACTGTAAAATAATAATTATTTTTATTTACTCACCCTCGTATACACCTCATGTGGGTTTGGAATAATGAAGGTGAGTAATATATGACAGAATTGTTTGGGTGTTTTAAACCTGCGTATACATCATTTTTCAGATTTCATGAGATATGAAATCTCATTTTATTGTTTTTATTGTTTTGTGCTGTGATTTCACTTCACCGTGTGTGCTGTTGGGTCACACCTTTGTCAAATGCTTGAGTTATGATGGTGATGCTGTATCAGGAGTGGTGAATCCCAAATTTCACTTAAAGGGATAGGGATTGTTCACCCAAAAATGAAAATTCTGTCATCATTTATTTACCCTCTTGTCATTTCAAACCTGTATGATTTTCTTTTTTTGCAAAACACAAAAGAAGATATTTTGAAGAATTTTGGTAACCAAAAAAACTTTGGTTTTCTGTTACCAGCATTTTTCAAAATATCTTCACCTTTTTTATTCACACTTGCTTTTGTGTAGTGTTAATAACAAGCTTATGGTCTTTTCATACCATACCGTCACTCTCTGCTTTAATATGGAGTGAGAAATTAACACCTCTAAAATGACTTTATTTAACTGCTGACGTCCTCAGGGATGGTTAGCACTTATTACAGTTAATCAGAAATGTTTCACATGACTTGCTCTGGAATTTAATCTTTCTGCCTCCCTCTTCGGTTACGTCAGGTCTAACCAGCAGCTGCTTAAGGGACTCCTAACATTTATCTGCTTATCAGAGTCTAGAGTCGTGCGGTGGGAGATCTTTTCACCCTCGGCTTTAGTGCCAGCCATGTGGGTGTTGGGGATGGGGGGGCAGGGTGGCAGATGATGGATTCATGATGATGGTTCCCCTGCTGAGGGCCAAGCTGCTACAGAATCTTCTCAGCAGTAAACAGACATGCATAATATATGGCATTGTCATACGTCATGTTTTTATTGATCTGTCAGCTGTGGACTGATTTGTAAAATTGAGTTGAGATAACTTAAAACGCTCTAAATATTCTGTAGTTGTGTAGCTTTTTATATTAAAAGCAGTTGTTTTTGTGGCGATAGTCTTTTTTATTTGTAATAATGCAGAATGAGTTGAAGAACCCACTAGTCTAATAAAACAAGTATTTTCAAAGATCAGAGAGTTCGAGCAATCTGGCTGGTTTTCTAATAACATCTTTAAGACTTGCATACTTGAAAAAAGCATTTAAGCCCTGAAAAAGCTATGAGATTATGTTAAAAACACACATAGGCCCGGTTTCACAGACAGGGCTTAATTTAAGCCAGGACTAGGCCTTAGTTAAATTAGAATATTTAAGTCACTTTTATAAAAATGCCTTAGTAATTAACATTACTGGTGAGGATCATGAGACAAATCAATAGCATTAACATATTTTAAGATTTGTCACTGCAAGTTATTATAAGTAAAGGCAACTCAGACTAGCATTTTAGTCTGGGACTAGTTTTAAGCCTTGTCTATGAAACCGGGCCATATTGGTCCAATCCACAAGGGAGCATTTTAAAGTAATTTTAGTAATAGTTTTTAGTAAGCACTACGTATTTTGTTGTACCCTGAAACTTAGCATGTTTTTTTGAACTCGGCTCTTTTTCTAGTAAGTAGTGTGAAAGTAGGGCAAGGACCAGACCAGGCAGCTGTGTACTAGGGATGGAAAGAAAAGTCTCTTGTGTATCCAGACAGATGTGGCTTGTTTGGCTTTGGCTTCTTTCAGTGTAATGTTGCAAATTAAAGCCACATCTAGAGCTCATGTGACTGAGACAGGGTTTGTTTGGAAACACAGAAGCCATTTATGCAAATATATAATAAAAGACTATTGAATCGGATGGAGCAAATTTATTCTGACATGTAAAACAATATTAATCAATTTAAATCCCTTTTAATGTATTATATATATATATATATATATATATATATATATATATATATATATATATATATATATATATGTATATATAAATTATATATAAATATATATTTATTGGCATTAGGGCTAGGTTATATAGCAAAAAAGTATGTCGCAATACACATTTTAAGCCTTTTGATATTCAATATATTGCAACCGAATAAATCTCATATTGAAGTGGGTCTGAACAGCTCTCCATTCTGTGTAAAGATGATTTCTGTATTAAATGTCAATGTATTTCTATAGAGACATGCTGATATCTGACCTGGACTCGGCAATGACGTACACAGAGCTGTGTGAAGAGGTGAGAGACATGTGCGGGGTCCGCAAAGAGCTGCCAATAACACTCAAATGGATTGATGATGAAGGTATGTATGACCTTTGAACTTTGGCTCACATTCTGGCCTGGTAATTAAATCTTAGCAACACTATTTAAATCTGCATTAAAAACAACTGGTCCTGAGTGGCTGTTTACATCATTTTACTTTGTTTAAGGGGACCCATGTACCATCTCCTCTCAGATGGAGCTGGAAGAAGCATTCAGGATCTATAGCCGGAATCGGAGATCTGGACTCCTCCTGCATGGTACGTATAAAATCCGTTTTATTTTCAGTTTTCTGTCTTTTACTATACAATAATAGTATATTTACCCACATAAAAAATTATTCAGTTTACTATAGTAATTACTTATAAACTATATTAAAAAACCCACAGTAGATACTTTAAACCATACAGGGAAAGAATCCATAAAAATAGGGTATAATGTACAACTATGTTAATAAACCAGTATCTTACCAGAACATTTTCTTTTTTTTTCTTTAGTTTTTTAGGTCTACTTAAATTTAAGTAATTTTTTTAAATAATAACAATAAAACATTTACAACTAATCTAAATACCTTTGAATTTAAATGGCCAGCTCATTTAAGATGTAAAACTCCAGTGCACAAGCCGAATAAACGCCCTCGTCCGTTGATGTTATTGTTATCTTTATAGTTATTGGTCTTGGTGTAAACCTGCTTTTTTGTATATATTTCACGGTCTGTTTATAAAACGAAGCTGGATGCACATTCTTAAAACATCCTATTACACAGCCAAATTCTATCTCAACATTCAAACTGTTATGTTTATGCTGAGTCTCTCTCTCTCTCTCTCTCTCTCTCTCTCTCTCTCTCTCTCTCTCTCTCTCTCTCTCTCTCTCTCTCTCTCTCTCTCTCTCTCTCTCTCTCTCTCTCTCTCTCTCTCTCTCTCTCTCTCTCTCTCTCTCTCTCTCTCTCTCTCTCTCTCACTCTCTCTCTCAGTGTTCCCTAGCATTCCTGAAAGGCCAGGTATGCCGTGCCCAGGAGAGGATAGTAAGTATTTGAACTGTGATCATCAATCTTTTTCAGTGAAGTGCTGGTCTGTCTGCTACAGTGAATCAGTACAGAAAATATGTATATAAAAAGATTTTCTGTAAAGCAAGAAACACCTATTGGTGTTGCCGGGCTGCTGCTATTGTATGTAGATGCTGCTATTTGGTTTTCTGTGTGGTTGCTAAGTAATTGCTTTGTGTCTCTGGTCAGTTGTCCACCCTCAGTCGATATTTTGATTCTTGGATATCCTTGATGTCATATGTCATGTCTTGGCACCAATGGTACTCAATGGTTGTTCCTGTTCTTTGGCAGTGCTGTCAAAAAGGTGCCTGACTGCTGTGGAACACAAAAGAAGATATTTTGAGAAATGTCTCAGTGATTTTGTGTCCATACAATGGATGGTAATAGGGGCCATAATAATATGTTATTTGGCTACCAAAGTTATTTAAAATATATTTTGTGTTTTGCAGAAGAAAGTAAAGCATGCAGGTTTGGAATGAATTTTCATTTTTTGGATGTGTGTTGTATGTGTTGTATGCATTTACTTGCACGGTAGCTGTTTATACACAACTTTTCATGGAAGAAATTATTGTAACATCACAAAAAGTTACATTTTTAGCATAAGAACCAGGGGGCAAATCTTCCCTTATTTATTAATTCCAGAGTGATTTCAGGTTTAGTTTTTAGCTGTAGTGGTGTCTCTCATCGGGACTGTACGGCACGGTGTACCTCACAGGCGACTGCACAGTAATTCTGTGTTAATGTGCTGTCTCGAGGGCTAGAAAGAGCTGAACTGCTGAGTCAGTTTTGAGGAAAGTGATATGATTTTGCAATCATTCTCGACGATGGCACACACTTGTGTATATTTGGAGCTTTCCTTATATGCTTAAGTTATTTTGAGTAAAATTAAAATATAAAACTTGTTACACTGTTACATATTTGTGTGTACAACTTTGCGTTATGTTTAGATAAATGTAAAGGTACCCCATTTCTTTGTCTGTATATAGACGGTTTCAAAGCAACAGCATGAAAAAGTGTTACTGCGCATACAGGCTTTTGTAGCCCAAACTTAGCTTTCGGTACACATCAGCACAGAATAGAGTCCCTGCAGATTATCTCTGATAACAAGCAAAAAAAATGTAATGACTTTAGCTAGCAAGTTTAAAGTAAGTCTAGCCAATATTATTTTGGGCATGTATTATTGAATTTATTATTAAAGCATGTAGATAGTAAATAACAGCCTCTTCTGATTGGCAATATGTAATACTTGCCTTTCTCTCCCGCTCCTGTTCATGTTTGTTCATTTACTTTTGTTATGGCAGCATGTGTGATGTGCCATAGTTGAACAGGTAATGGGAGTAACTCTTTAACCGTTTGACAGTCTAAAGGCCTCGGGTTCAGCAGCACACTGTTGTGTGGAATAGGTCTGGGCTCATTGGTATGCAAGGGCAGATACTCATGTTGTGCATGAAAGCTCAGTAACCCTGAGCTGTTGTGAGCTCGTACAGGTTGTATGACAAGGAATTATAAGCTTTTGTTCAGGTAAAGTGCACTGCTCCTTTGCTGCAGTTTTTCTCATGCAATGACGGTTCTTAATCTCAGTTTATAGTCAGTTTGAGTTGTTTATCTTCAGAATACAGCTAAGTCTTCCTCCCGCAGACCTCTGCTGGGGTGTGTGTGAGGGGTCCTGTCAGGAGAACCATGGGATCATTGGTTTTATGATAACATTTGAATTGAACTACATTATTTCAGAGAGTGAGTCATACCAAAAATATCACTCCCACATTTTTTCTTTCATTTAAAGAGGGGTCATATGATGTGATTTAGTGTTTTTCTGTATCTTCGGTGTGTTACAAGTTGTTCATGCATATATTAGATATGTACAATAGTCTCAAACCAAAAGCTGTTCTATTTAAAAGCGGAGGCTCATCCAGACCTCCCTAAAACGGCTCGTGTAAACACGCCCCCACAAATCTATGACACTGTGTGGGAAGCTTTGTGTAACACCGGCCAAACGTATATGCAAAGAAAGAAGACGTAACTATCCTCACTGTAGTGTTGTTGTTTGCTTTAGAAGCTGATGCTCCAAATATGGTAAGGGACATAACATTTCCGCCACATGCTTGAGGTATTCGGCCAATCACAACGCACTGGGTAGCTTTAAATCGCATTGGTTCTTGTGTGTCTCATTACTTGCCATGTGATATTTCATCACAAAACATGAAAGCAAGAATAAAAAAAATATTACGAGAGAATTTGACATTTTTTGACTTTCTTTAGGATTTTTTTTAAAAGGGGCCATGTTGTAAACATCTGTATAATTTTTTCCCCAATGCTAGGGTGTAAGGAGTGGTTGCCAGGGCGTAGCTTTTGTTGGTATAGTATGCATAAGTAATAGCACAGCTCTCTTTATGATTTCTGTGTGATTTAATGTGTCATTCCTTTATGTAGCACAAATGATGATGGAGGATTCTGGTGTTATGAGCTTGTTATTATCGTAATCACCGCTACTTAGCAAACAACCCTTGCCATTACCAGACATGCCAACCCCCATTTCTCATCCATCCCCTCCAAAGTAACCCCCTCCCCATTCACCATACACTGAGCGCTTTCTCCATCCGCTCGAAGCTTCTGCGATCCATCCTGCTCCACTCCATGTTTTCCACCCGTCCCCTCAGCTGTTTGCCACCGGCACACTAGGGACACAGCTACACCCAGACCAAGGGATGAGAGCAAGAGAGGGAGAGAGAGAAAAAGGGTGAGGGAGAGGAATAATAGAGAGAGGCGGTGAGTGCAGAGCACAGCCAGGCACCGTAGCGAAATCTCAGTCTGTGTTGTGGAAACTCCCTCCTTTTGTTTGTGCCGCCCATCTCAATTAAGCTTAACAACAGGGCCGCCCGTTCCCGATAGAAGCATCCCTCCATCCGTCCGTCCGTCGAGGAGGCAGCCTACACAAGGACAGCCGCGCAGGGAGCGACAGAACAGCAGGGAGGGGGGAGAAATAATTAAATAAATCACAAGGAAGAGCGAGAGTGAGCGAAAAGAGGAGAGCGCACGGGAGGAGGGGATGTAGCCGGTGCATCGTGGAGGCTGCCAGGGAAAATGTGCTGAATCGAGCAGAAAACGGGACGTAACCGGTGAGCTGCATTTCCACATCTCTTCCGTTTCTCCGACTTGTCTCGTGGTACTGCTGTCTTTCCGTGAGGGTGCTGCTATCTTTCCGTCGAGCTAGCGTGTGCTGTGACCGCGGTGTGTCCAGCCCTTGTGCATGCGTGCATGCATGCGTGTGCTCGTGCATGCATGCATGCATCCATCCGTGTGTGTTCGTTTTTGTGTCTATAACAAAATCCGATGCAGTAGTCTCTTTCATTTCCGCTCTCTGTTTTATTTTCTCACCTGCAGTGATTCAATGGCCCACCTTGCTCGCCATACTTTGTGTGGATGCGAGTGAATGTGCATGTGATTTAGTCAGACTTCCTTTAATTTAGCATCACACAAAGAAGAAGCCCATCCACACACACTCTCTGCATGTGATTTTTCTCTCTGTGTCGGAGACCAATGCATCCAAAGAAGTCAGACGGTATGTGAACGACATCAGGTTATTGTGATATTTGAGTGTGTTTTCTTGTCAGATTGAGTGATGTGTAAGGAGAAAAACTGTGGAATTGCCTAGATGGATTGTTCTGCGTTTGTGATGAAAGGAAATTTGGACTGTTGACTTTGTCGTTGAGGAGCGTTCTGGCCTGCCTATTTTTGCGTTCTCATATAAGGTTGGTTAAAATAGATGCTTATGCATTATTTAAGTCTGTCTGACATAATTAGCGAGATGTCAGTTATAACACCGCCTCTTGACCGCGATGCACCCAAACACGAGGGTCTGTGTCGGATGGGGGACGAGCGCTTGTGTGTGTGTGTGTGTGTGTGTGTGTGTCAGCGGATGATCTGAAGCCACAAGGAGTCACATTGAAGGCTCTTGCAGATTAGTTGTTGCTGACGTTCTTGGAAAAATAACAAAGGAGTATTGTGCTCCTCCTTCCTTGAACCCTGTCGTTGCGTGCCGGTTAGAATCTCCCTTCCTTGGTCCGTCATCTAACCGATGTGGTTGGGTTTGACCTGCCGTCAGATGCGTGGCTGGTCCGCTGGGGATCTGTGCCTCATTGATTCCTGTTTGGTTTGTCTGATGGGTTCCCGCGATGCGTGTAGTCGCTGTGTCTTTTGTCCTTGATGTTTTAGACAAGGAAGGCCAATGAAGTCGCCGGGAGTGTTTCGGAACAGTAGTTTAAGTCATTTGTGCTCAAATGCTGCTCGGTTTCTGACCGTGTTGCTGTTTTTAGCTGCAGTGTCTGTGTTCGGCTGTCATATGATCCACCTGTTCCAGTATTGATTGGTGATAAATCTAAAAATGGCCACTGCAGCACGCTCGCGGATGCTCAGGATAGCCCTTATAGTGCGATGCAGTCATCATTAAAGATTCTTGTGATGTATCATCATTTACTCATTTCAAACCCGAATGACTTCCTTCTGCAAAACACAAAAGAAGATATTTTGAAGAATGTTGGTAACCAAACGATGGCGGTACCCATTGACTTGCATTGGTTTTGTGCTTATGGGTTCCGCCACTGTTTGGTTACCAACATTCTTCAAAATATCTTCAATTGTGTTTTGCAGAAGAAAAAAGTCATAAAATGACGAGGGTGAATAAATGATGACAGAATTTTCATTTTTTCAAGTGTTTTATAAGTGTTCTACTCATTCAATTCCCCTAAACTAAATACTTTTAAGAGACATTATTCAGTATATCTTTGTGGTGTTCAATGCTAGAACATTATAGAGTATGCAGCATTATGAGCCAATGTGTGTTAGCGTGGAAATTCGTGTTGGTTTAAAGGCCGGTTTAGAGACACTGTTCAGATACGCGTACCCTACGCAGTACCCTACGCGCACCTCTCCAAAAATGTAACAGCGAGTCAATACGACGCAGAGCGCAAGCGCTGTGATTGGTTTGCTTTAACCCCTCCCTCGGGATAAAAAACTCAGTTATAGCGTTGCGTTTACAAATGAATTATCAAAATAAATGATTTGTTCTTCTATATTTAACAACTTAAGCTGCAACAAAAGTGACTTTACCTACCGCTATCACTGCTAATGCTCCTCTGACAGTGTAGCTGCTGCTTCTTTGGCTCTTATTTTGGTTACACAAGCAATACGTCTGCGGACACTGACTACTAGTGGTCAGTGCATGTCGTCGCGGACAGCGACGCACAAGTATAAACAAAAACCGGCTATGGCGTAGGTCCGACGCAGAAGTATAAACTGGCCTTTAGCACATATCTTGTCAGGGTGATATGTGCTTCTAAGGCATGTTTGAATGTCCGATAGTGGAGAGGGATTATTCTGCTAATGTGGAGATCATTTTTGCTTAGATCTCTGAACTGGTGGAGGCTGATTTGGCTCTTGGTACCCTAGAAAAATTAAGACAAAAAAAAACATATGGGTTAATATGTATAATGGTGCAGTTTTTTATTCAAATGTTTTCACCCTTATGTCATTTTAAACCTGTATGTGACTCTGTGGATCACAATAGAAGATATTTTGAGAAATGTCTCTGTAGTTTTGTGTCCATTTAATGGAAATCAGTTTGGGCCAATGTTGTTTGTTGCCAAAGTTCATCAAAATATCTTGTTTTGTGTGCTGCAGAAGAAAGTCATTCAGGTTTGGACATGAGGATGAGTAAATGATGAAAAATGTTTTATTTTTGAGTCAACCTTTAATATCGCATTTTTTTACTATTGAACTAAACACGGAGACGATCATTTTAACCCAGGCGCTGTTAATTTTGGTATTGAAAGGATGAATCCAATCCATGTCTGGTTGCTTTGCTGTCATTGATGTCTAAAGAATCTGAGTGATGCATCAGCAGAACTCATTTGATTCTCTTGCATTTTTCCGTCACCTTTTCTTTTGGTTTTACAGAGGACAACTGTGCAGGTTTCTCTCTTTGGCTTACTCTGCTGCATGTTTTCTGGCTATTTTAGGGATTAGGTGTGAAAAAAACCCAGAGCTTGTTATGTTAGCTGTTGCTGGGCAGGTTTATCGTCATGGCAATGGTTGTTATGATGTAATAGATATGGTGGACTGTCTCAGGAAAGACAGATGGCACCAAAATGCAGAATGTAAACGATGAAGATCTCTGCCTCCCACATTTGTCATCCTTTCTTACTCATTGACTTCACCGTTCGCGCTGTTCTGTCTTTCTCTCCCTCGTTCTCTCTGTCCATCAGCTTTCAACCAACTCAGCGTTTGACTGCCCCCCTCCTCTCCTCCGCTCGTGATCTCTCATGCTTCTCTTCCTCCACTGTTTTCTCCCTCTCCTTCTCCCACGCCGGTCATTCTCTTCCGTTCATTATATGTGCTGCTGTTCTTTCCTCCTCCTTTCCACTCCTCCAGAAAGCGAGGTTAGATTTCATCAGACGTCCTCCGCAGAGGGAAGCTTCTATAGATTTGCTGGATGTTCATTATTGATCGACTGCTAAATTATTGTTGTAGTTGTTTTTTTTAAATCAACATTTCTGCATTGTTAACTTGTTTATTTCAGTCGTCCTGTGCTGTGACAAATGAATTTTGGAAAGTACATTTATTCCAAGTAGTCTCTCAGTTAAAGTCAAAGTTGTGCCAACAAACAGAATTGAGAAAATGATGTCCAAATGGATTTTATAGGTACAATTTTGCAATTTTGATGAACCGTTACAAATTTTATGACAAGTACATAACCTTATAGTTATGTACAGAGAAGGAAATAGAGCTTTAAACACAATTTTAATGTGGATCTGCATCATTCACCACCAGATATTTATAAAAACATCCAAATGCATAAATGTTAATGAATTTGGATTTTACTCGCTGCACGCTGAAGAACTCGAATGTGGATCAGGAACCAGCCACGCCGCTGGGCCTTGCTGATCAAACGCCCATCTTAAAATAGACATGAAGACGTGCATTCATTCTCTCAGAACCTCTCTCATTCCCCCCGTCTCCTCCTGTCCTCTGTCTATCCTCTCTTTTTATCTCTCTCCTTCTTTTGTGGTCCAGAACAATGTTTGTCGGAGTCTTAAGTGGTTGCCAGTGCTAAGTGTTCTGTCCACACAATGACCAGCCCTGACTCTTTATCTACTGTCAGAGAAGCCAAGGACTTCATTTCTCTCTGCTGTCTTTTCACTTTCATGCCATAATGTCATAGTTCTTTAACATAGTTTGCCCCCAATTGCCCTAAAAAGAGCCTTTATAGTGTTGTACTTTAATATCTTGCATCATATGTTGGTATTTTATGTGCTATATATTCAAGCAAAAAGTCAATTTGATAAACATTTTGAACATTTTATTTTCTTGTCATGAATGAATTCATATTTGAGCTAAGCAGGGGTGTAAAATGTCTGGAAGGTGTGTTTTGGGCGGCACACATTATGAACCTACATGTATGAATGTAAATTTATATCAACATGTTATCATATAATAGTAGTATTAAATAAACAATTTGTTGATTTTGTTTAGATATTAATTGTATTAAATAAACAATTTGTTGAATGGGTCATGTAAATGTTGCATTTAAGTTTAGCCAAGTAACGGTTCTTTTACTGGTAACCCAAAATAATACTGGCTAAACATACTTTTAACTTGCTAGTTAACGTCATTTACCAGAAGTTAAGTTTGGGCCACAAAGGAAGGCGTGCATGCGCAGTAACGTTTGTTTATGTTGTTTCTTAAACCATCTATACACCCAGCTGGTAAATGAAATCACTTCATGATGATTACATCCGAGTGGTTTTATAATAGACTAATCATAACATCTGCATATTTCTCCTCATTCTTTAAACAATAAAAATGCAAAATGTCTTTCTATCTGCTTTAAAACCGCTTACAAAATGTGGTAAAATGCACGGTGGGTTCCGGCAGTTGTGACTGATGTTAAACATTTGTTGTGGGACGCGTTATATCAAGGTTTTTTGCAAGTCTGCATTTGATCAAATGTCTTTTGTGGCTTGATATCATCAGCACAGGAATGATTATGAGCGATGCTGATATAAAGAGATAAGTGTCGTTCTGTCTCTCTCTCAGGGTCTGCAGTTCTCACTCTTTTCTCACGTCATCTCTTTCCACACTTTGCCTTCTTTTTATGTCCTCACTGTTTCACAGCCTGAGCAGATGGCTGTCAAGGCGAGAGACACCAGGTGTTGATGTGCACGATATATATTTTCTATACTGTTTGTTTTTTAGAAACAACCATGTAGCTGTAAAGATCAAATAAAGTTATTTTAGTTATATTTTTATCCTTTTGGTTCTTTATTCATTCATGTTTTGTGGATTTTAACCTATTGTTATGACAGCAAAGGTTTCATACAGTCCAGGAGTCAAAGAGATAGTTCACCCAAAACATTTTTATTTATTATTTTCATTTTTGGGTGAACTATCACTTTTAAACCATAAATGCCACCAGAAGTAGCATAAATGCTCAGATATTCATTATATGTTCATGCTTTTGTCTTAAATGCCGGTTAATTTGTAAAGCAACCATGTCAGATTTGGGGCTCGATTCAGTGGCTTGAGTCAGCACTTGGTGAAGCAACTTGTGTCTTTGTGTGTGCGTGAAAGACGATAAAAAGCTAGCGAACTCCATTTACTCTGTAGACATAATGTACATCATTTCAGAGAATACGCTTGGCGTGGATCCCCAGTGCCAGGCTTTTTGATTCACTTATTAAAGGATGCCACAAATCTCTCTGTGTGTTGGTTAAGCAAAAGCAGAGAGCTGCGCTGTCATGCCTATGCAGGATTTGTGGGCGTTTAGATATAAGATGCTCTAAATAGATCTTGGAGAGCTAGTTTTGGTTATTTCGGAGACTTGTTATGTGGATTCATAATTCAAGTTCCTTTAGTTTTTTTGTTTTGTGAAATGTTTGTGAGGTCAGGATAAGCATCTCAAGGTGCAAGTATATGGTGATGATGTAAGTACAGGTACAGTAAGGGGTAATAGGTACTTTATTATGACAGTTTTGAAAAATCAACAAATGTTCTGCAACGTCTTTCTCATCCACCCACCAGAGAGTGAACGAGAGAGGTGACTTTCCACCCACATCTCACTCTCGCTGGTGCTCAGCTGTGAGGTTTAACGCATCTTCACTAACCTTCGGTTAGCTGCCTGTGGCTCACAACACTCATTTGAGGCTTGGTTCCATAGTAATGATTTTTGTATGATGGTTTGCAAGAGATTTTTCATTGTATGCTTCGAAAAAAATTGTAAAATCTTTTATTGGCTTGGGGATATTTGTAATGTTTGCATACTGATTTCGTGATTTGTAATTGGCCAAATGTTAAAGCTTCATGGTTTATGTTTGGGTAGGAAATGGGTAGACTTAATCTCTTTTTGGGATGCAATTTTGCATATGAAATAAAAAAAATTGTTCCTTCCTTAGCTTTGTATACTGTGCTAGGCTTTATCAGACCAGTTGTTACTGCACTTATGCATTTTGTTATGTTGTTCCAAGGGTATAAATGAATGATGCTGTATTGTATCTTTGTTCAGTATAAGTAGGCTGTTTCCTCCAACCACTGGCAACACACATCACAGCCAATGATGGTTGTACATCCCAACCAATAGGATTCCAGATGGAGACATCTCAACCTAGGCTCCTAGAGGATTTAGCTTTTATTCATTCTATCATTCATTATTTAACACAGATCCATCCAGAAAGACCTACTGACCTGTTTTTGGGGGATGTGTTATTTCATCCCATATTGACCTTCTGCTGACCTTTGTTTATTGGATTTCTTGGGTAATTCTCAAATCTTATACTGAAATATGAAAGGACCGTATTGGTTGCATTAGTTAAGATAATGCTTAGGGGTTCTTGGGATATATTAGTGTTAAAATAACTTTCAATAGGAAACTGCTTGTGCTCATTCACATAAAATGATTTCGACTGGTTAGGAAGCTTTAGTAAAACGATATATGCGATCATCTTTAAAAGCGTTTCTGTCAGCATTTGAGCACTCGCACACTGTCTGGTTATGTATAGCATTAAGCTTTCCTGTGTATTTGATAATCCACACTTGCATCCCCATGGATGCCTCTTGTGTGTCACATGAAGGTCAAAAATTCAATGTGACTTCTCATAAGAAACAGAAGTTGACATGATGTTTGTTGCTCTCTTTGTGTTCATAAACAAAATTTCACCAGGTTTGATCTATCACGATCGTGTGCCTTACATTGCGAAGATGATTTCCTCCGGCTTGCCTCTCTTGCAGACTTGTGATTATTCGTCATTGATTATTTTTTGCCTTCCTTAATGCGGCTGTCATGGTAATAATTCTGTAAATGAATCTATTAGTCCCTGTACACTCTCGCTGACCTTCACTACATGTTGTCCTATGCATTGACATTCTTCCGCTGTCCGCACAGGCAAACACACAGCATAGGCTGTAAGAATTTTCAGACAAAGCCTTGTGTTGGTAAACTGACCCAGAGGGGCTTAAGAGAGCAAAATAAGAGGCTCAGTGTACTCGGGGTGAAAGTACAGAAAATGGAGGAGTGATTTATCTATAGGTGTTTGTGAGACTGTATGGAGGCTTCTGATTGGCTGTCTGCTGACTAAGCTGCTTGTCTGTCATCATGCATGAAGGAGCCAGCTGTCAGTGTCATGAAGTCTCTGATGCTCAGAGGAGAACAGAAGGGATGGTGGAAGGTAAAATAATGTCTCTCTAAAATAATGCATGGGACTGCAGAATATTTCATATTCTGTAGGTACCAAATAGGGCCTAATAGGGATTTTTTTAACAAATGGTTGAAATTAGTTCAGGAGTGACATAAAGTCATCAAACAGCAATGTTAAAAAGTGACAGTATGACAAGACACATAAAAAACTGAAAATGGTCTTTGAAATGGTCACTTTTTTCATGAAATTAAATAAAGGTTTAATAAAGGTTTGAAAGAAAATGATAGCGATTTAAGAGCTGAAGTCTAGTGACAGGAGATGAGCTGTATGGTGGCGGGTCGAGTCTCAGTTATTATTTTGTCATAATCAGCGTGTATAAATATGTAGAGTTCTCCTGCCGAGCAGACGCCGCATTTATCAGCGCTTTGAGATCTTCACACCACCAGCATCCATCCAATCCATATTCAACAGCTCTCTATAATAATGTACAAACAAACAAAAAGACTGATGAATGTTTTGCAATGTAAATCATGGGTGTATTTGCAGTTTTGTGAAAAAAGTCGAATAGAAAGAGTAGAAGCACAAGCTTAGAATAAACAATGTTATCATACGTTGGTGTGGACGCTAATATAGTTATCATTATAGTTCATCGTTATTTTTATCATACTCTGTGTGAACTGTTGACTTCAGCTGTTAACATGACCTACGTGACCCAAGCTTATCATTTGACTTTGCTTGATTATTAATTATGATGTTTATGCTTGAAGAATTGGCCTTATGTTATTTTTACATTTCAGATGTTTTGCTTAGTGTGCTCGTGTCATCTAAAATAGAGCAATAACCCTTAGAATTATTAAATGTTGCGTAGCTGTCAAAATAATTTTGGGCAACGGTAGAAATCTGAATGTTTTCTAAAAGTCTTTTTTTGGTTATTTGATGCAGTGGAGGAAGTGATTTGGCCCAGTGTCTCATGATGAAATCCCCAATCGTGACAGAAGGCATTGTTTATTCAACGTGCTGAATGCTGTATCTGTGGTCCGAATACAATTACAGTATTTACTGTAAACCCTAGAAAGGTTTTCTGTTTGTTTAACTATCAAGCTTGGTTGAGTTTGAGAATAGAGCGATTTATACACAAAAATCGATAATGACATCAGTAATTACATAATGCTTTTTAAAGATCGACATGTTAGCTTACAGCATTATTATTACAATTGGGGTAACTTTGGATTCATGTATGCAGATTAATATTTAAAGGGGCTGTAATTTCTGTGTGAATGGATGACATTAGAATTTTATGCTGCGTTGAAGTTTTCCCATTTTCAGGTTAGTGTGGTTTGTGCATAATCTATTAAAATGTGTTCCTCCAAATTTTATTTTAAAACATTGACACAAATGGTTCCGGCCCTTGTCCTCCTTACTGTAACACTGCATTTTAATCATTCGTATAGCTTATGATGATGTGATACTGCCAGTTGTTTAAATCAGGGATCATAAGTCTCGTTCATGCTCTGCTCACATTTTATTCCTCCTGTTTTTTCTGTTTCTCAGAGCTTTACTCTCGGTTATGTAAGCATTGATCCACAGATGGCACATCTGACCTGCTCTCTGTTCATGTGTTTATATGACCTGGACCACTGGAAAACATGTAAATGGATGAATGACACACATTTGTGTTATGACACACAGTCCTTTCATGAAATTGTACAAATTATTTGTGAGGAAGCAGCCCCCCTGAAACCCAGATCAATACAGAACCTGCTAAAACCAAGACTCGGATCAAGACTTATTCAAACCAGGTTTATGTTCTTGATAGAGGATTTGTGATCTTTCAACATTGTCCTTTAACACAAAATACACATGACAGACCTCTCACCTTTTCTTTTACTTGCTTCCTAGTCGATTCAGGACAAAGGTCTCCCCATCTAATGTATGCTTTGGCGGGTTTAACTCGAATTAACTTAAATGTCTTCAGTCAGTTGTGTTAAATAGATATATTTTAATCCGAGGGGTTGTTAGCCTAATGGCTCTGTTGTTGTTTCATGAAGGATGTCTTTGAAAAAGCTTTTTAAGTGACCTCCTTCTCCCTTTTTAAAATTCTTTCATTTGAAAGAGTGCCCAAAATAAAAAAGGGAATATTTATGCCATCTTGCTTGCATTTGTGGGTGAATGTGTAGCTTAAAATTCCGAGACACCATCTGTTTATCTGCATTAAACATATTAAGCAGGGATCACAATGGGTTTCTCATATGCCCTGATGAATATTAATCTGTACATTTCATGGAACATTAAATACAGACCTAAAGCTGCGATCCATAACTTTAGCCTCTCTATTGCCATATGTGTTTGAAACGTGAAATTGCAGAATAAATACTTACCTTTAGGTGGGTTGAAGTCAAATGATGTCAAATATACAAATCACACCAGACATACATTTTAACCAAAAGATACAGATTGCAGCTTTAATCTATATGTCAGAGTATAAAAGGATGACCCTAAAGCTAACAGGCATGGCCTAAAAGCCACACAACCACATTAGGATTTTATTGTTTTTTATTGTTTTATGTGAGTAATGTCATCCTGTCATGCAGTAAGTTTTTTTCATTTTCATGTGTTCTCGTCTGTCCAATCCGCTTTAATTTCACAAGCATGAAACATTTGTCAAGCATCATGATTGGATTAGGCAGACACATGTGTTTGATAAATACATCTGACAAGCAGCTCAGAGTTATTGTGAGATCAGGATTCGTATTCAGTGTGTGGTCAGAATCAGACAGAGAGAGAGAGAAGACACCCAAGACAATGACTTTATATTACTGACAAGTGTTTAGACAGATTTTATTTTTATTGCGCTGCAATGCAATACACGCTGGTTAATGGATTGTTCAACCTCAACCTTAAAGAGATAGTTCACCCAAAAATGTAAAAACTTTCATCATTTACTCATCCTCATGTGACATCATTTCAAACCTGTATGACTTTCTTTCTTCTGCAGAACACAAAAGAAGATATTTTAAAGAATGTCGATAACCAAACAACATTATTCCCCATTGACTTCCATTGTATGAACACAAAACCACATTTATCAAAATATCTTAATTTGTGTTTTACAGAAGAAAGAGTCATATACAGGTTTTGAACAACATCAGGGTGAAAAAATTATATAAATGCCATATTTTTTTGTATGAACTGTTCCTTTAAATGCACTTTCAGTAACGGATTATCTTTACTGTAAATCCACTTTGAAACCATGTGTATTGTTTATAAAAACTATATAAAGGTGACTTGACCTGTGCAGTTGTTTACTTTATTAAATGCAAATTGAGTTTTTTTTAACCATTTTTAAGGGGAAAAAAATAGTGTATTTTTGTTACAGATGGCGGTTTAGATTGTGATGGTTTATTCCAGTTAAATGATGGGATTCATTTTTTAAAGCACATATCTTATGGCCTGATGCTCCGTAACCCTGAATTTTACTCAGAGGTGGTCATTTTAATACTTGATGTGCTTGAATACTCAATTATTTATGATGCATGTTTGTATCTGCACCCTGGCCTCATTTTAAACAGGAGAAAATGCATTGAATTTCTCAAATGCATGTTTTAGCTGTTGGATATCGTTGGAGGGGTAGCTGATGCTGTTACACATCTGTTCAATGACAAATCCACTCCCCACACACAAACACGTGCGGTTTTGGTGATGCACCGCTGTTCTGTAATGGAAAACCATTAGAGTTGTACAAACCCATAGCTGCTGTCTGTCTGTGTCCCAGCATCTCAGGGCCTTTGTTCCTGTGTTGTCAGGCACATTAACCAAACAGAACTGCTGTGAATTAAGGCCTAATAAATGTGTATTGAGTCTGTCTTGTCTTAAATGTTCCAAAGGTAATGCACAGGACATCACAAACTCGCATTCATTTGGTTAAGCTGCAGGCCGCTGGATGAGTGTTCTAGAGCAGACGTCAGGGTGAAAGTCCTCAGATAAGACGAGGTTCCTGAGCTGGGCTTGGCTCTGATAGAGAAGGAGCAAGAGGCAGAGATTCTCTTTCTTGTGGTATTTCAGAAATGTTTTCACAACCTCCCAAGTATTGCAACATCAGCAGATAGACGAGGAGATCTGCTAGGATTTATGGTTTCATTTATGTTTAACCCTGATCTCAAGTCTATGAGAGTCAGAGAGCTTTATTTCAGCCACAAACGGCTTGTACGTAGTGGATTCAAGGTGCGATATAAGACGAAACAAGACATACACATAACTCATAAAACTTTAGTTAGTGTTAAAGGGAGAGTTCACCCAAAAATGAAAATTCTTTCATCATTTATTCACCCCCATGTCATTTCAAACCTGCATGACTTTCTTCCTTTACACAGAAGAAGATATTTTAAAGAATGTTGATCACCAAGCAGAATTGGCCCCCATTGACTTCTATTGTATGGACACAAAAGCACTTTTCTCAAAATATCTTCTTTTATGTTTCACAGGCCATTATACAGGTTTTGACTGACATGAGGGTGAATAAATGATGTCGGAATTATTATTTCTGGGTGAACTGTTTCTTTACATTTTTGTGTTGCTCTGCCGAATAATAGCCAACAAGCTGTCAATCTCGAAACCCGCTGTGCTTCTAAAATACCTGCAAGATTTTCTCTGCTGCATGTTTAATAATAGCATCAATTCCCCATACAGACATAAAATCAGGCCAATGCTGTCAAAAGAGTCAGCGGCGCCCTCTTGTGACAGTTTCATGTCATTACAACCATCTACACGTAAGGGCATCAACCTGCAGGGGTCCTCATGAGGACATCAAAAAAGAAGAGAGAGAACAGATTATACACACTCGGAACAACCCCAAAATCCCTTTACAAACCAGTAGGGCTAACCGGAGCATGCTCAGTAGTGCATACTGTGCATTCGTATGCGTGTGAATGCAGACGGAGGGGTGTGCGATGGTTTGCTGCTGAGCGGGAGCGAGTCAGTGGGGACCAGAGACACAGGCTGAGCTCCAGTGGCGTGGCAGGGAGGATGGATGAGAGACAGTGAATTGGATCCAGGCACCACCAGCCCGTATAGGGATGCTACTAACACTGCTGTTCTATCTGCGAGTGAAAGGTACCGTTGTACATCGAACACAGACAGAATGTAGAGAGATCAAAGGAATGAGAAAGACTTGGAAAGGGATCATAGGGAGGAGGATTCGGAAAATTGTTGTATGATGTATCATTTTTTTAATCCACTTTAAAAATGGGAAAAGGAAAAAAGTCTGTATGCTTTAACCTTTGAGATTATGAGAGCTGTGTTTTGAAAAGCGGTTGTTGGTTTCTAGATGGTCCATGCTAGTCATACTATTTTAGAAAAATAATGATCAGCTAGAAACCAGAACCCAAAACACAGCTTTCAGGTTTAGTAAATGTTTCATGGTTAGTTTGTGGTAAACTTGTCTCTTTTTTTACTTCATTTTTCTCTCATTTTTGTCCTCATTGCAGATAGAGTTTTTAAATTAGCTCACGTTTTGCTCTTACGTAACCGGATTTAACCAGGACAGTTTCTGCATGACTGCAATATCACGTCTTTGTAATATCAGGTTGAAAGAATATGTAACATATTGAATACTTGTTTTTCTCCATTTATTGGGACCTCACTAGGTGTTTACAGCTGTCGCTTTGACTTTATCTTGATTCATCACAAAGTCTATGTTGTCGGAGAGCTCTATTGATGTTTAGCTCTGATGTGACTGCCGTTGGAATGCTGCTAAAAATCCCTGTTTGCATCATTCGGAGAGTTCAACAATTTCTTTGCATTAAAATGTCTATATATGGATTTGGGGTCTATTTTTAGTGCACAGCTCAATAATAGTTCCTTAGGGCTCTGAGCGCTGTCCGGTTTTGCTGTTTCGAAGCAAAATGATGTTGACAGTGCAATGTTGCTTGGGTGGTTATATTAGGAGGTGGTAGTTGTGAGCCATCATCATTGTGCCCTGTGAACAAAACCCAACCGCAGAGGATATGTTTCATGACACAAACAAAACATTTTAACATTTTGTGTGATGTGAGTGGTAGGTGCCGCCACAATGTTAAGGCGTTTGCCCTGCTGTTGCTATATGGATGCTATAATGGATGTTGCTATGGAGTTTCTATGGTGCTATAGGGGGTTGTCAAGGCATTGCTACTGTAGGTGTTTGTTGGCTAAAATAAAATTGGGTGTATTTGTTTAAAGCTACATTCCATAACTTTTGATTTTATTTTGCAAACTGTTTGATTGTCTGATGAAGAGCCAGCGTTCTCGAAACGTCACATGCTACGTGTAAGTGGTTAGGTGACAAATAAACCGTACATGTGTCCTATGGTGTGACAGTAATAATTAGTTAATATTAATATTTATAATATAAAATAGAGAGATTTATCTTCATTGTTCGTTTTTTCTAAATTATTGCTGTCACACCATGGGACACATGTATGTTTTTTTTGTCAATTACCCAAGTATACTATTGTTTGTTTATATTTTTAGAGTTTTGGTGTGCCGACTTATTTTTCTGAGTATGTTGTGTTTTGCAGTCTTGGTTTGAAACATAAAATTGCAGGTTACTTAACAAACAGTACATGGGTTGAAGACACAAATGACGTCAAACTCTCAGTGAACTTATACCAGATTTTGCACACATTTAGTTTCTTTTTAACCAAAATAAGTTAGGATTGCAGGTTTCAATAAGGAGTGCATGATGTCTTTCTGGTTTATAAGCATTTCAATATAAGGAACTGTGTATTACGCATATTTAAGTGTATGTTTCCATTTCAAAGACTGTAACACGTGCACCCTCGTCAATTGAAGCTGTTTTTGTTTCCTTTGCTCATAATTACACAAAACTGCCTTGTTCAATGAATCCTACACTAAAAAAAACTTAACTTAAGCCCAGAAGCAGTTCAATTTAGTTAAATCAGATTGGATTAAAATTAAATTGACTTTAATATGAAATATCGAGTTGCATTTCGTTGCAATTTGAAATTGCAAAACTGAAACATGTCAAATTTAAATTGGTTAAATTATTTTGATGAGTTTAAGTAATTGCAAAACATATTAACACATCATTTTTTACAGTACATGTTATGTAATACTAGGCTGATGCCTACACACACTCCTATATGACTAAAGGTGCCTCTCCATTTCAGAGTCGTCCCTTTTATGAGGAACCCGCTCGGGAGCACTGTGACAGTCTAAACCTTCGAAGCACCGAAACATTTTCAGGTTTTAAAAAACATCCCAAGGAGGCAAAATATCATTAGTGATGAAGAGTATTTGTTTACTCCAGAATAGAAGAGAAGAATATGAGAGAAGAGATACCCGCGAGCTCCACGCTGAAGAGTTCAGCAGCCGTTTCATAGCTCAGATGAGCCTGAAGCCAGGACTGCCGCTCTGATGTCAGTGTCTCACGTTAATTCGAGTTTTTAGGCTTTTCCATCAACGCAGAAGTTTAAAAGGCGTTCAGCGACTCCCGAGAGTCATTTCCCCATAAGGTGAAATATTAGGAGGGGGGTTATGATGCAGTGTTGCTTGATCCAACTTCATTCCTGAAGGCTAAAGACTGTGTGGCCTGAATATGTCAGACTATAGCTGAGGCAGGTCTGACACACAGAAACAAAACCGCGTCCGTAACTCGTACAGAATTACATAAGATGTCAGAAACGATCAAAGGATGACAGTCGAAAGGGGATACAGTATATGAAGATCGGTGTGTTTTTGAGTTTCGTGTAGTGTCTTGAGGCTTTGTAGACACAGAGGGACTTTAAATAGCTTGGAGAAACTGTGATTCATTCTCATCTGTATATGATTCAGTACACGTTACCATCAGCCTGAGGCTTAAAGACGCCATTAAAGGGTTTGATGAGGTCAGTTCTCTTTCCTGTGTTGACTTATTTCCTTTTGAAACAGGAAGTAGGACGGTTTTGTAAATAGGGCAGGTTGTGTTTATAATTTAAGGGTATCTTTGGCCTTTATTCACTCTGAAAGTCAAATGAGCCATTCTGTATTATGTTTATGGAAATATGTTGTGTAGGTGTCAGTTGTCACTATGTTCTTTAAGGCTTGACTCGCTGTCAACATTGAGGCCGTGTATGTGCGTGTTTGACTCGGGTCCAGATAAACCCACACGGTCCATGTGAAATGTACAGATACAGTCCCCTCCCACGCAAGAACACGTCAGAGGAATTATACATCACTGCGAATGAGGTAGCAGTCAAGGAAGACGCGTGTATGTGTTAGGGATGAAGTCTCCCAGATGATGTCGCCTGCTAAATCCCAATGAACTCAGATTGTGTGATGGTAAATTTACTTCCTGTTAAATGAAAAACAAACCGATGTATTTATGCATTTGGCAGATGCTTTTATCCATAGTTACAGTGCATTTAAGTTACACATTAAAGCAGCATTTTCCACCCTCTCACTTTTACTAAGAATACATAAGTATAAAGGTACTTTATCTAAGAATTGTATTCTTATCTATCTTGATGTCCCTGGCTGCACTGTAAAATATCAATCTTTTTGCAAAGTCTGTTTTTCACGATAAGCCTACTTATATTTATTGTAGTTATGTGCACAAAAGTCAAGCAAAGGTCATCTGAGGTTCTGATCTTATTTTTTCAGGAAACACTCTTTAAGTGCTGGGTGTAACCAGCTGATTTTCCTAATGACCGAATCTCTGTTAGTGATTTATAATGTGTCTCTTGATGCATCCAAGCATGGCACATTTACACAGAGATGCTCTATAAACAACTTTAAATTCTTAAAGGGATAGTTCATCCAAAAATGAAAACTCTTCATCATTTACTCACCGTCATACCTTTACAAACCTTTATGACTTTTTTCTTCTGTAGAACACAAAAGAAGATGTTTTGAAGTATGTTGTTAACCAAACCCATTGACTTCCATTGTATGGACACAGGAGACATTTCTCAAAATATCTTCTTTTGTGTATACAGGTTTTAAACAACATGATGGTGAAAAAATGATGATCGAATTGTTTTTTTGGGGTAACTTATCCCGCTAAACCACCATTCTGTTTGAAAACATTAATCCTAAGGAAAAAAACTATTTTTGGTGGCCTGAATTCAAGGATTCCTTATACAGTACAGACTGAAATGTTTGGTTCTCGATGTGTTCCAGCCGTGAGCTCCTGGCCCTCAGTTCAACTCAGATCCCACTGCCTCCTTTGATCCCACACACCCTCAGCACAGCAAAGGAAAGCCCCTTTATCATTTTCCTGCCAGCCCATCCAACAATGTGTGGAAGTGAGTCAAGCCCATTTTAACTGGATGCGCTCTCCTCGCCACTGGCCTTTACTCGCTCATTAGACAAAGAACCTCAAAGAGGAGCGTTGAGTCTTTGTTGGAGCTTTTTGGGGTCAGCGTGTGCCTCCATGGCGGGCTTCTCTGCATCTTTCCAGAACACGCAAGGTGCCGCGATAACGCTTGTGCCGCTGTGTTCGCTTGCCGTGCTTCCTCTGACCGGGGGAGGAGGTGGAGGAAGAATGTGGACGGATGCGACGCTGGTGTGCTTTCAGACTGTTGACGGAGGTATGGAGAGCGAGGGAATATATGAACTCTGTCTTACTGTCTGGAATGGGTTTTTTTGTTGGGTATTGTTGTGATTATTTAGTGTGTCACTATAAGATTATTCTTGTTTTTGTTCTACAGTAGGAAGGGAGAGTAGAACAGGTGTCCCCCCCCTTTGTTTATATTGCTAATGGTTTAATCCAATGTTGCTATGTTTGAGGTTTTGTCATCTATTTATTTTTTTCACCCAAACATTTAAATTCTTTCAGTATTAACTCACCCTCGTGTCATTCCAAACCTGTATGACTTTTTTCTTCAGCAGAAAACATTTCGAAGAACATTGGTAACCAAACATTGACTGCCCCTATTGACTTCCATTGTATGGACACAAATCCTCTGAGACATTTCTCAAAATATGTTCTTTTGAGTTCTGCAGAGAAAAGTCATATACAGGTTTTAAGGGTGAATAAATAATGACAGATTTTTTATTTCTGGGTGAACTTACTTTAATGCAGAAATTTCAAGTTAGTCTTGTAAAGATTACACAGGTTAACCAGATTTTGATGCAATGTAATTCTTTTTAATGTAAAACCTCTTCGTTGGGAATTGTTTATATAAGAATGCACATTGAGCCTTAATGTGTTGTTGAAGTTTAATTATTCTCAGATTCTCTCTTAGCTAGCAGGAGATATTTCAGTGAAATACAGTGTAGACTCTCCGGCTCCAAAGCCATTGTTCAATTTAAGGTCAGAGATTTGGATCGCTGCCAGGATAACTTCAGTCTCGCTGGAGCTACATCAATTCTTTTTAACTTAGCCGACCATTAATGGCACATTTGTCTCGTATTTCATCAAGTAAAACGTTCACGAGCTTGTTGGAAAGCCTTCTGATGCATTATTATCATTAGTATTTTTTGGGTAATGTTTTGCATGCGTGTTCTACTGTATGGTTCTGTAGCTCAATTGGTAGAGCGTTGGGTTAGCGGCACAAAGGTTTGGAGTTCAATTCTAAGGGAACACATACTGAAAAACTGAATAGCTTGAATGCACTGCAAGCCAATTTGGAAAGAAACATCCGCCAAATGCATACATTAAGGTGCAATGTGAAATATTAAGGAGGATCTATTGACAGAAAGGCAATATAATCTACATAACTATGTGTTCAGAGGTGTATAAAGACCTTACATAATGAAGCGTTATGTTTTTATTACCTTAGAATGAGTTATTTCTATCTACGTACAGCGCAGGTCCCTCTACGTGGAGTTCGTCATGTTGTTTCTACAGTAGCCCTAAACCGACAAACTGCGTTTGTAAGCAAAAATGTGACGTCATCTTTGTCTTGAGTCAGCCACCGTAGTGCTTCAAAAGGGGGGGGGGGGTGAGCAGTGGAGTGAGCCGTTGGTTGCAACCTCACCACTCGAAAATGTCCACATTGCTCCTTTAAATGCTTCCATGATTCCATTCTCAGATTAACAAGATCAAACGTGTGTATGTGTGATCCTGTTGGTTATAACAGCAAACTTGTCATGACTAGTGTCATGTGATCACTTCCGTGTTAATTCAGTGTTGGAGAATGCCAGCACTGACTCTATTCCAGTACCCTCAGGTGGCTCGATGCCCTCCATCCACTGGAGCAAGGACAGATTTATAATGATGGGTGGATCTTGAGCGTGCACTCACTCGATGAGCAGTTGGTGTCTCCAGTTAAGTGCACTTGTTATTGAGAACATGCGGCCGATAAAGGACAGCATGGACGGAGAATGAGACGAATGCATATTCATGCAAAAAGATCACCGTCAGTGTCTTTATTATCACATTGTCTGAACGTGGAGTGCTAAGAGAAATGATGAATGTGTCCACAATGATTTTACCTGCATTCAAAGGCATATATTTCTGGAAAATGAGAGCATAACTGGGATTTGATTGGACCATAAGAATGAAGGCTATGATGTCACTTGTTAATATTGTTTTGTCTTTCTGTTTGAGTAGCTGTTTTGGGATTTTTTTGTAAAAAAAAGAACAACTTTACAACAATTTTGTGATTTGACTCTTGCACGGTATTAGCTTTTTTTTTTTTTGGTTTTGTTTCACAGGGACATTCTAGGAACCGGTTGCAGCATACTGAACAATAAACAGAACATACAGTTAAATGCAGTTGTTTAATTGCATCAATCTTATAAAAAGAAAAATAAACTTAGGAAAACAAAATATAGTAACTATTAAAAAAGAAATTCGCAATAAACAGTTAAAAATGTATACACCACAAATTATTCAAAGGATAGATTTAAGGTTTTACAGGCGGTTTCATCTGTCACACACGACTGGCCAGAAGTTAACTTCCGGTCTGTGTTTGTTGATCGGTCTGGCTAGTGGCTAATAATATAACTATTTATATTTTATTTTATTTATATTCATTTTTTATTGTATACTAATTGTATTAAATAAACAATTTGCATGTTAACGTAATGTTGTCGAATTTAGTAGCGGATCTTCTACTGATAACCCAAAATAATACTGGCTAGACTTACTTTTAACTTGCTAGCTAATGTCATTCACTTGGTATTTCTTTTGCTTGTTATCAGAAATAATCTACAGGGACTTTATTTTTTTGCAGATGTTTATGTAAGTTGTAACCTATTTCTATTTTAAAATAAGTAAAATTACTTTTTTCAATGAAAAAATGCCATATAATACATAGGTTAACAGTATTTAATTCTGCAATATTATCATAAAAATAAGACATCTTACAAGTTGTATTTCAAATTTTGTATTATGTTTGAAGAAAATCAAGTCGCACCAAAATAATTGTGTATAAACACAGTTATGAAATAAATTGATAATTTTCTCCTTTCCCACATAAATTCAAAATCTTGCCATGCGTTTGTTGTTGGACACTGTTGTACATTTGGCCTCTTCACCTGGCTCCATCTGTGTGGTTGTGCCGTATTCAGGATGAACACATTGCCTACCGATGTCCCGCTGATTTCAGCAAGACATTTTACCAGCTTTTTATTCAAGGTGTACTAGTTTTTGTGTTCCCTGGGAATTGAATCCATGACCCATTATTGCCATGCTTTTCCAAGCCCAGCTCACATCGTACGTGCAGCTAAAATAATCATGATATGACGTCCCACTGCATGAATTGTTCTTGGACATGAAGGACTCTTTCTCCTGCTTTATATAGTCGAATATTGGTAATACTGACAAAAAAAGTGCAGGGGTAACTATGGCAACAGCACGGTGTGGTTTCTCTAGGTCTCTCCCTGTAGGGGTGAAGTTAATAAGATTAGAGATAGATCTCAGTGATGACAGCGCTAGCGACCAGCGCTCCGTCTTTTTAATGAGCTCCACTTTTTCTCAGACACAGACTCGCACGGATCAAGCACATGTTGTTGGGTAACTGCGTGTTGTGGCATTAACGTCATCTGTTGTTCATTGACATTGTCAAACAACAAACAGATTTTCAGAAAGAGAGAAAATGAGTTTTATTAAAATGCTGTTTGGACAGATTTAGCATGAACCTCCAGTGGGCGAATCAGTGGAAGAGGAAAGCCATTTATTTTCTCATTTGTCTTGAAACTTCCTGTCCAGAAGCAGGTTTGCAGAACTTTAGTCTATTAATAGTTTCAGTGTTTTTTCTTCGTTTAGTTTCCCAGAGGAAAATTTTAGAGTTCAGAGGTTGCTCTAGCTCAGGAGATTTAATGGAAGTCTCAGTTGTGTTTCAACTTAGTCTCTAATGTTTCTCCTAAATTGAGAAATAATTATTAGAAATTCATCAAGAGCAAAGAGCTGTAAAATGAATTTAGGTTGAATTGTCTGGATTTATGTAAATTTGACAAAAAAATGTTCATATTGAAATTTTCAATAATGTTGACTTTAGATTCGGACAGACGTTTAAATTCGGCGGACAGTTGTGTAGCATTGTTGAAAGCTCTTCTGAAACTACAAATAGAGACATTTGTAAAATATTTGTGTCTTTTTATTAGGTGAAATATCCAAGATGCAGGAGACTTAACAAATGTTTCGTTTTATTTCTTATTTGCTCTCCATTTAATCTCATTGATGTCTAGAAGTACAGTACTTGAAATATTAAAGAGTATCTTATCTGTGTTTTTTATTTTTCAAAAGATTACATTATCAAAACAGCCTGTAAAAAGACTGAACTGAAGTCACTTTGCGATGATGGATTTATATGATTATTTGATGTTGTCTGTGCCCTGTGAAGGCTTTGCTAGATCAAACACTTTCAGATTGAGAATTTATATTTGTCTATATATATATTGTTGCTATTAGTTGATATATTTGGCCTTTATCAAACAATAAAAATACATTTTTTTTATTGCTGCTGTCACTAGTGCATTTGTTGCACAACATTTGGCAGGCCGGTGTGTGTTTTGGATTTGAAGTTGTTGGATGGATGTTCACTGTCATTTGTGTGTGTGTGTGTGTGTGTGTGTGTGCTCGCACGCACGCATGCCTGGAGCTGTCTTCCACCAGAGCAGCTGGCATCTGGCACGCATGGCACGGGAGAGAGTGTGTGTCACCATGGCAGTGATGGTAAATTGCAGACAATACCATATTAAAGAATTATGTTTCCATTCGGTTTTAATGCGGTAGCATTAAGATGTGTGCAGAAGTTAGTAAAGTAGTCGAACCTGTTCATTAGAAGGGGGCGTCCCAATACTTTTGTCCATATAGTGCATTTTAGATTGAGTCCCTTTGTTTTGGCCATGTTAATGCATCATTGTGACTCAAAATAAATCACTAACATGACAGAAGTTTTCCAGTGTCAGTCACAGTCAAGTTTACAGTTGCTTTAGTTTATGAAACTCGTGACAGCTGAGATTCATACAGCTTTCCACTGTAGTCAGAGAGGATTGTGGGATTGAAAAAGGTAGAACATGGTTCCACCCCAACCCAAAGAAAAATAAATGACATTTATTTACTATAATGTTCTTAAAACAAATTTTGTAAGAGTTTTGTAATATCTAATGCACAAACTGTACTACTGTGTTGCTGTACCTGGGCCAAAATGTCAGTCTGGGCATCATGATGTGTAACAGACCGCAGAGCAGATGCTGAATTCCAGTCCCCATGTGGATGATTATCATACTACATACAAAACTGATTCAGAAGCAGCTGTTTTTGAGTCTTTGTTTCAATAGTATCCCTAAACGGACAAACTGCTCTACAGAACGCGTTTCATAAATACGATATATCCTTCAGCAAAGAAGTGAAAACGTGATGACATTTTAGTCCAGTGCTGTGTCGGCCACTGTAGTGCTTCCGAAAGTGAGGGGTGAGCGGTGGAGTGAGCCGTTGATTGCAATTCGCAACCTCACAGCTAGATGTCGCTTTAAATTGACATTTATGCACTTGGCAGATAAGTTGCACTTGGCAGATAAGAAAAGAGTTTTGAAGTTTCTGTTCTCTTATTATCTGCTCTTTTGAGACTTATACTTAGTTATTCTTTTGGAGGATTGTGCAAGTGCCAGTTTTATCATGTTTTTTTAATAAATGATTGTGATGTAACTTCATGATGTTTAATCGAGTTGTGCTTTATTTCATGACACAATTGCTATACTTACTGAAGGCTCGGTGTAGACTTTCATGTTCCCAGTTGTGAATTTTGCTTATATCTCTCCCTCTCATACGCAAACATCTCGGGCCTTTGAATCTGCCTTGTGCTCATTAGTGGCCAACACTTGAAAGTTTCGAGAGCTTCAATATTTACTGTTTTACGTAACTGAGCTGCAGTTAAAGGCAGAAACATGAAACATCAGCATAGCCAGCGATTCTGATCCTCTTCCTAACACACAGAAATAATAAAGGTCTAGTGTCTCAACTGGAACATTAGATAAAGGAGCGTGAAGACAGAGAAAGTATCTGTGGGTCTAGTGAGGACAGTGTGGTCCCAGGGAACACGCAGCCAATAAAATGCACTGCATGTCCTTAAGTCACTTAAAAGCATAAAAGCGAGTGTTTTGTTCAGTCAGGTGTGTGGGTACATCCTCAAAGGTCATAGTTTGTTGTCGTGGTGATGAGACAAATTTTCATAATACTAGACACTAGGAAAGGACACAAACCGTACTTTTGAATGATCAAAGTATTCAGATCACTTTGTTTCAATCATTCTGTGTTCTTAGACAACCTTCCGCAGGAGACATGATGTTACCAAAGTGATGCTGTAGGGAATAACAAAGAAAGAGTGAGAGACTGCAAGATCACTGATGCTAGAGAGAGAGAGAGAGAGAGAGAGAGAGAGAGAAGGAGGGTGGGTCAGATGGAAGAGAGGCAAACGGATTATTCATAGCTTTCTCCTGTGGCTTTGAGTCTTGTTTTCATCCATGTGTAGTTGAAATCTGTGCAGTTTCACTAGGGGTCAAGACCAGCCACACCTCTGTCCTGCTCCTTTCTCCAACCTCTCTCTCCGCTTTCAATTCTCATTCCGTGAATTGATTTTTCATTCCTCGAATCTCTATGCTGCTCCTATACAACCGTTTCCTCTCTCTTCTAGAATCGATCTACCGCCGTGGGGCTAGACGATGGAGGAAGCTGTACCGGGTGAACGGGCACCTCTTCCAGGCCAAACGCTTTAACAGGGTAAGTTGAAGTCGTCCAGTTCTCTATAGCTCAAATGATGAAATGGAATTGATTCACACTGTACCTTTAGCTTGCTTTGCACTCATTGGTTTGTTTGTGTGTTTGTCACATTTTGTGATTAATATCATAGCTAATGCAACAGTCTTGTGATTAGGAATGCATTCGGTTGCATTTGTAAATGGTGTACATTTATGGAAGAGATAGTTTAGCTGTTTTCATGGCAGACATATAGGACAAGACAGTATAAGTAACTTTTACAAGTATCTGTTGCTTGTCGAAGTGACTTCCGGTTCCACTTTCAGTTCCATCGCTCCAAACTAAGTAATTTGCTTGAAATAAGGTCTGTGGTTTACAAAACCTTTAAACATTTTCAAGTTTTAATCTTTGACATAAAACACACCAGTTATAACCCGCTTGTGATTTTTTAAAGCCTTATTGTGTCTTAAAAACGGCGGTTGCTTATAAGTTGCTTATAAGCAACCAAGATGACTATAAGTTGCAAGATGACAAGTGCAGGATGACATCATCAAGTGTAAATGTCAGAATCACACTTGAATCTGACCTCAGAGAGGCGTTTTTAAAGCAGATCCTGTGAAATGCACTAATGCTCATGCCAGACTGCTGACAAGACAAATGTCTGCTTAACCCAGACGTGCATTTGAGTCTATCGTAAAAAGCATTTAACCAGGCTAATGGTGACTGTCTAAAGGTACAGCGAGTGATTTCTGCATCATTAGCAGACCAGAATTAAAATGCAGAAATAATGGATGTGTTTGGAAAAGTATATATATATATAAAACTGAGCATAACAGAAAATTTTAGCCCACAATGCAAAGGATTTGGATGAATTGAATATTTTATTTATTTATCACAAATGTATATTAGGCAGAATAAAGTGTTACGACACAGTCACACTAGACGTTTCGTTCCATTGACTTCCATTCATATATATGCAAATGCAAGCAGGGCTGTGCATAGAAATTTCAGATTCTGAAAGTCTTGTCTGATCTGTTGTGTAAGTGGGTGTGGAATCTAGTGTTTGAATATTTATAGTTTTTACACATTTTCAGAACCTTTTCATCATCAAAATACCTTCATGTTGGTCAAATCTCTCTTTTCTGTCCCGTCACTCTCGCACTTCTTTATCTTCTCCATAGAAACAGGATGGAGCAGAAGTAGGTCATGTTCCTTCTTCCCTCTGTCTTTTTTGAGGATCTTATAGATGTTTCCTGTCCTTTATTTATCCTTTACTCTTCATCTCTCTCTTTCTCACTCTCTTTCATGTCAGTGTCAGTAAGTTGTGTAAGTTTTGAAAAAAAGCCCATCATTGCGCTTAACTGGTTTGGGGAAAATATCACGCATCCATGATATGAGATATGATGGAGATGTTTCCATCCACCACACAGCTTTCTAATGTCATGGTTGTATCACTAGACCACTTTTTTTTAGAAATCATATTTCCTGGGTTAAATGTCAGAATCTTTGTGTTTATGTTCGTAGTTACACAATCATCTCTCAAACAATGCAGATGTATTTCAAGCCTCTAGAAGTTTATTTTCCTGTAACACGCTGGAACGACAAAAACATGCACTTTTTACTGAGGTTACTTTCGATTGCCTGTGTTGGTTTTGGCCACTCGATAAAACAAGCGCTCTGGAGATCACGTGTTGTGTCTGAGAAGGTAAAGCGAAGCAGATTATCCTCAAATTTAAGTCAGGAGTTCACAGAGATTAATTTATGATATCATAAATAGTGAAAGTGGCATCTGCTGTGGTGCTGATGGAGGTAGCAGGTGTGCTGGATCAGACAGATCGCATGAGCTTTAGAGCGAAATTAAAGAGCAGATCTGGCATCTGTGATACAAGAAACAGCCCCAAAACAAAGTGAACTGTAGTTGGGCCCCTTAGATTTTATCGGGACAGCCATCATTTTACACATCTACAGTTATTTTGGGGAAACTATTCATCAAAATGTTTCTATAGATATTAGATTGCAAATGGTTGTTTTATAGAGGACATACGGCTACAGTACAGTGACCCGTGAGGCTGTATTTAGCATTGTCTGTCTTAACCTGTAAGAAAACAAAGTGCTTGTTTCATGTTACTTACATTAAGTGGTGGATTTTGACATGCACAAACTCTAAATGATCATAAAGCTGTTTTGATGGTAAGTGTTTTAATAGTGCGTGTGTGCGTGTGTGCGTGTTCGTGTGCGTGTGCGTGTGTGCGTGCGCGCGCGTGTGCGTGTGTGGTAATGCGGTGAGATCATTTCCAGGCAGTTCACTCATCATGGCTCTTCTCAGGACATGATCGATAATAAAACAAACGTGTGTTTATATTCTCTTAGCCAACTGACCTGCATTTTCAACAGTGTTGTTAAAGATAACAGAAGCTCAACAGAGATCTTTACACCTTCATTCGTCAATGACAACAACTTTTCTCTTATCATCATTATTTTGCTACGAATAACAGTTACGATATCTTGAATCTTTCACCAAAAATGTAATTTGGTGTTATATGACAATTTCCACGTTTTTATTGGTTGCCTTTGTAACTTGTTGGAAATTGTTTGGAAAACATGCTAAACATTACAGTATTTGGAAATATTGAAGTATTGAACAAAAATATGTATTTTGATTTCTAAAGAGCAAGATGTTTTCCCTTTAATTATCTGGTAACACTTGACAAAAAGGTGCTATTTGTTAACAGTAGTAAATGCATTAGCTAACAATTACGTTTTTCAGCATTTATTAATCGTTGTTAATGTTAGTTCTTGTCAACACAGTTATTCATGTTAGTTCATGGTGCATTAACTAATATTAACAGACATAACGTTTAATTTTAAAAATGTTTTTGTAAATGCTGAAATTAACATGAACTAACATTAATAGATGCTGTATTGTTCATTGTTAGTTCATGTTAGCTAATGCATTAACTCAATTATTAACAAATAGCACCTTATTGTAAAGTGCTGCA
The DNA here is from genome assembly GCA_026939265.1 of Oreonectes daqikongensis. Classification (NCBI taxonomy): domain Eukaryota; kingdom Metazoa; phylum Chordata; class Actinopteri; order Cypriniformes; family Nemacheilidae; genus Oreonectes; species Oreonectes daqikongensis. Next base: position 3,293,670 of record JAOTQM010000117.1, read on the forward strand.
AATCATTTTGACAGGCACAAGTTAATATTACACAAAAAATAATATTAATAGTCTTTTAATAACATATATGACATTATATTTACAAATGATTAAACCAAATTGCCTGTTCATGACATTTGAACATCATTTCTTACCTTAAAACCGAACATGTGAGGGGCCAAAACATAATCAAACCTGAAACACATCAGGCGTCCATTCACAGCAGAAAAAACATAAACAAACCTGAAACATCTCAAATCTTTCTAATCTGTAGTGAGGGGATACAGGTTAAAATCATTACAGTTTTGGGGCTGATGGGAATGCGGGTGTCTCTCTGTTAGTGATGAGCACTTCCTCTCTATAAGATGCTGATGATGTCACTTTGAATAGCTTCAGGTCCTTATAATTATCATCAGTGTCCCACTTATGGCTTGTGTGTGTTTTAAAAGAACAGATTCATCTTCTGCTGCGCAAGTTTTAATTTTTAACCATCGCTTTACCTTTTTATTTGGATGTATATTGTATATAAGTATCAGCTGATTTAAATACTGGCCTTTCTTTACATCCTTGTGATATATATGCTGTATACACGGGCACAGTTCTGACGGATGCGTTCAATAACTAATTAAAAAAATTTAAGGAAGAGAGGATAAGGAAGAGATTTCTTGCTTATTTATGTCTTATGTGCTACTCTCCAGTCAGATTTATAAGCATTAACCTCAGTTACATTAACTGATAGAAGCAGGAGGTGAATGATAACAGAGAAATCTTCTCACATCATAAACTCAATAGCACGTAATCTAATTCAAATGGATTTTAATTGACTGTCGATGTTGTTCATCAGCTGGAAAAATCGCTCTAAAAATGATTCTCAACTATTATTCCCCTCCGTATCATTATAAACTCTTGATAATAATTGTTATTCTTGATGTGAACTGGTCTTACGACTGTAGATGTAACCTATATAGATATATGTATGACTGAAATAGCTGGCCGGAGGTATAGCAAACATGGCCGCCAAGTGTGGAGTCATCTTAAAGAAACTATGAAACAGAGTCAATGAGCATGGCAGGAAAACAATGTAGGTGTTAGCAACATGAGTTCTGTTTAGACACTTCTTCTCTGAGGGATTTTTAAACACAAGATGCTCAGATATCTGGTTCAACACAGAGTCTGTTAAAGAAGGATGTGCATTTGTATGTAGAAATGAGATCATGCCAGTTCTGCTGTTAGAGAGCCCACTGGTGGTCAGTTTTCATATTTTTAATGTGATCGTTTATCATTCGTGGCATTGTCCATGTCCTCGTGTGCGCTATTGTTTCGTTTTATTGACGTTCCAGAGAAAGCTTTTCAGTTTTGACTATTATTTATTGTTTTTCTGTCACACATTTATACAGCATTACAGTCACTGTTTTATAGTGAAAATGTCATGCAAGTGTTTGAAATCATCTGGGTCAATTACATGTGATTCGATAATAATGAGAATGATGGTTTATCTTATCAGTTCAGTGATACACTCTAAAGTGACAAATCTGGCTATTTATATTATTTATAATTTTCTTAAAGACACAGCACAACCGTATCATAGTTAAAAGTACAGTATCATAGTAAAAAAAATCTGTTGTTCTTGTTTTTGTGATAGCTGTACATGCATTATTCTTGTTTGCTGTAAACGGTTAAGATCCACTTACCTTTTAAAGTGTGTTGACTGCTTAAACTGGCCATAGATAATGACTTCAATATTCATGTGTCTCTCTCTCTCTCTCTCTCTCTCTCTCTCTCTCTCTCTCTCTCTCTCTCTCTCTCTCTCTCTCTCTCTCTCTCTCTCTCTCTCTCTCTCTCTCTCTCTCTCTCTCTCTCTCTCTCTCTCTCTCTCTCTCTCTCTCTCTCTCTCTCTCTCTCTCTCTCTCTCTCTCTCTCTCTCTCTCTCTCTCTCTCTCTCTCTCTCTCTCTCTCTCTGTCAGAAAGCGTACTGTGGCCACTGCAGTGAGAGGATATGGGGACTGGGGCGTCAGGGGTACAAGTGTATCAACTGCAAGCTACTGGTCCATAAACGCTGTCACAAGCTCGTCCCTCTGACCTGTCATAGGCATATGGTGAGTCAACTGTTGTCATTTCAAAGCTTTTTGGATAAAGTCACCCTTTGACCCTCTGGTAAATTCTTGTCATTTTGGCCTTTGAAGCCTGTGACAGTTTTTCAACATATAGTGTTTTTGACATTAAATGCATGTGAAGCTTGTTTAAAACTTGCCCCTCATAGTCCTCAAGAATGTTGTTAAAGTCAGTTTTGAAGATGGACCTTCTGGAATTTGTCAGAAGATAATGTGGTCTGTGTCAGTATTGATCTGCCATGATTATAAGAGAATTCACAAAATGATGAAATCACAATCGTTTTTTTATATTAAATATAAACATTTTATATTGGTTTTAAACATTAAGCAACAGTATTTTGTAAAGCAATATTTTTTTTTCTTCTGAGTGGAATAGAATATTAAATTTGCAATAATGTAGGATGGAGCCACCAACATTTGGATGAAAGTGGGGCTGTGATATTATTTTTGGTTAATACGGTTTTCTTTGCTGCCTGCGCTTTTGATGAGTTGAACACATAAAAAGTTGTTTCGGAGGTGGGAAGCCAATTTTGACGTTGGATGACTTACACAGATACTGTGCTTGAGTTTAGATACTCAGATAAAGTATATACTTCTACTACAAAATGACATTTGATGTGAATGTAGTACAGTGTAATAGAACTTGGACTCTCTCTCTCTTTCTCTCTCTTTGTTTTGTCTTTCTCTTCTGTAGGATCCAGTCATGCCATCACAGGAGCCGTTGGTAGACGATGATAAAAGTGGCGAGGAAGTGGAGCTCCCCCCTGAGGACCCTGAAGAAACAGACTCAAGTAGGTCTCCGTCCCGCTTCTGTTTTTTTGTAAGGGTATTGGGGTCATTCTCTCCTCTGTCTGTCAGAGGGCATTGCTGATAGCAGACGGATTCTGTAGTACATTAGGTGTGGGTAATGTCACAGCGACCCAGTTAAGGGAAAAAGGCCTGTGTAATCCGGTCTGGGGCTCCCCATGCTGGTATCTGACGGTATTACATTTAACGTAATGATGTTGGGTTTACTGTTTTTATGTTGATCTTAACCACTATGACTGTCCATAGCAACATTGGCTGAAACAATGTCATGAATTGGGGTGAGACCTGTTTGGCCAAACAATGGCTGATGGGGTCACCAGCAGGAAATTCCATTCTGCAATGCTATTGGACAAAGATACTTTTAAATGAAACAGTTAAATGCAAAACAATATTAAAGTGGTATAACCTTATTTATTTGTTCTCTCTCTTTCTCTCCCTAAGTTCCAGTCCCTTTCTTAGCGCACAACCGGAAAGTAGAGAAAGCTGAAGATGATGCAGAGGTAAGAAACAGATCAACTCATATGAGATGCATCACTGGGTCAGTAATGGATTGTGTTTGACTCATTCATATTCTTCATATCCATTCCTGCTGGTTTCCAGGTTCAAACCAGTTAAAACCAGGCTAAGGTTGTGTTTTTTTAACATGAATATAGTTTATATATTATTGTTTGTCAAGATGTAAAAAACAAAACATAACTATAAAAACCTCACTGTATAAATGCAGATGACATAAGAGGAGTGTTACAGTCGTGCATGAGATCTTTTTTGTTTGTGTCTGTAGGATATAAAGGCGGTGGTGGATGGTCTCGAGGGGATTCAGATCTCTCAAGGTCTCGGCTTGGGAGACTTTGACATGATCCGTGTTATTGGGAGAGGCAGTTACGCTAAAGTGCTGCTGGTCAGACTGAAGAAGAACGAACAGATTTATGCCATGAAGGTGGTGAAGAAAGAGCTGGTCCATGATGATGAGGTAACAGACTGTTGCCATGGTGATAATGCTTAATGGCAGGGCTGCTTCAATGTCCATTAATTATACTTTTAATATAAATAACTTTTAAAAACATTCGTGCCGAATTACTAAAGTACATTACATTCCTACGTTTGTTGCAGGCCAAATATGCGTCAAAGATAGTGTGCTGTTTTTATAATGTTGATTTTTAATATCTCCAGCAGATGGTGCTGTTGGATTGTGCTCGTTTAAATTGTGAGCCACAGGAAATCCTGCACCGCTGGCTTGTGTAGAAAACATCAGTTTTGGTCTTGTTTTTTTCTAGTTTCTTGATTCTTTATAACATTTATATTAGCGGAATTAAATATAATCTTCATGAATGCTTATTTATTTATGTTTCTGAGCATGAAACTTAAAGGGCTAGTTCTCCCAAAAATACAAATTCTGGTATTATTTATTCACCCTTGTGTCATTCAAAACCTTTATATTGTTCTTGCTGCTGTGGAACACAAAAGAAGATATTTTAAGAAATGTCTCAGTGGTTTTGTGTCCACACAATAAAAGTCAATGTTGTTCAGTTACTAACATTCTTCAAAATATCTTCTTTTGTGTTCTGCTGAAGAAAGAAAGTCATACAGATTTAAAATGACATACAGTGTGAGTACATGATGAAAGCATTTTTATTTTGGGGTGAACTATCCTTTTAGGAAAGACAGTCAATGGAGATACAACAAATCTGCAAATTATAAGCCTTCCTTGCAAAACCAGCTGCAACATCTTAAACTAACAAAAACCAGCAGACCAACTTGTTTAAGCTTGTTTAGGCTGTTTCTATTTTTTTTACTTTTGGTTATCATTCCACAACACGCTACACTGTTGGAGTTGAATATGTTTTGTATCTTCTATCGGTGTATTGTGCAACTTCAGAGTTATTATAAATGGGCTTCTGCTGTATATTGTATATAGCATACTATTATAAATCACTGTGGAGGCACGGCTTTCTCCATCTCAGAGATAATCTCCTGACCCCTCCTGACTGGCGTGCAGTTTGAGATGAGCTTCTTCATTCTCTAATAGTGCTGCCAGGACCACCATGGTGGGATCATATGCATATTTGAGGCTTCAAGTTCTGCTATAATAAGCTTTGATGTTATAGTGGTACTGAGCGTAGATCACGGAAGACACGGCATACTGCCGCAGACTTCTGGGACTGTATGGCATCGCTCCTCCACTGCGATCTGCTCTTTAAAACGCTAAAAAGGAAGCACCATTGTGCCGCACGTTTTTATTTATGGCCAATACAACTTCTGCATTATTTGATCTCAGTTCGATAAATTCCTCTACCGTGAAATACAGAAAAAACATATTTTTTTAACAACATTATATTTGCATTGCATTGGTACTAATAGCTTACGTTAACTGTGCCAGGCAAATAGCGCTTCGTTTTGTGAATAATGTGCACTCTACATTTAGATTATTTTAAATATGATTTTATTTAAATACTGCTCCTAATCTTTTCTTAAGCTCTCTTCATCCTTTTCTCTCTAAAATGAAACCTGATCTGTGTGTGCAAGGTTCAAACAAAAAGACAAACTGAACTGTACGGCTATTCAGCGCCGTGTAAACTCTGTACAGTCAAAGCTTTTGTGTTTGTGTAAACTTGGCTAGCGCAGGAACACAAAGCCATGCACGACTGCCGGCTAATGCACATGAATGAAGTTCACGAACCCCTGTACGCAGAGCAAAGGTCCTTTCAGAATGACAGAGAGATGCAGTTGACCTCTGAATAGGCACTAACAGAGAGGGTAATGGTTTCCAGGAAAGCAATATTGCTTCTCATTTACTGTACTGTACTGTATAATATACTGCGTGTATGTTTTGCACATGAGACAACATGAAACTAGTTCATTTTTCACCAATTCATCTCTGCTCCATGAGTATTATTTGGGTTACCGGTAGAAGAACCGTTACTTGGCTAAACTTAAATGCGACAAAGTTACACGACCCATTTAACAAATTGTATATTTAAGACAAGTATTATGCAATAAAATATTAATATAAACTAATAGTAATATGACTTAATAAAACATAAATAGTTATATTTTTAGCCACTAGCCAGACCGATCAACAAACACATACTGGAACTTTGAGCGATGAAACCACCTATAGCTGTTTTTATACAGTATATTAGAACATGGCTAGAATGCTATTTTGATGAATGATAGATACAGTTTATACATTGAATACAAGCTGCTTTGGATAAAAACTGAATTTGAAGTGATAAATTGTTCTAGGCAAAGATCTATTTAATATAGTGGATGAAGTGGACAACAAGACAGATGAAGAGATGTGGGAAGAGAGAAATAATAAAAAGCATATCAGCATCTGTCTCTCTTCATGTCTTGACTGCTTTCCACGCATCCAACAGCAGGAAATTAAATTGTGCTGATTTTAGAAAGCAGACTGTACGTGTTTGGGCCGGGGCCAGTGTTGCCAAATCCACTTATTTTAATCGACTTACTAGCTGTTTTACTTAAAAACAGGTATGTTGTTATTTCCATTGATTTGTGTAGCAAGTGTTAACACGTAAATCATTTTATTTACACCGATTGCTTGGGTGTTTTTTTTTATCTGGCAACACAGTCTAGTTCAGACCTCTCAGTTGTCCTTTAGCCTCTTAGCAGAAGTTCATTGTCATTTTTCAGCAGTAGTTGTTGGGTAACGGTTCTTTGAGCTTTGTGTACATGTTGCCCAATGTTAAAGTGTTGACAGGTGACATTAAAGACATGCTTGACCTTATAAACAACACGCTGCCGTCATCACAGACAGGAAAATTCTCAAAAGTAATCTTTTAATTTTCTGTCTGGACATCTTTGTAAAGCAAAAATGGAAGTTGCTCTATATAAACTATCAGTCATATAATAATTTATTTCTCATGATCTTTTGAGTGTGGATACATTGAATGGCTGGTGGCTTGTCTAAAACTATTATTTTTATATACAGTGTGATCTTGTGATATATTTATTTACATGTCTGTTTCTCTTTTGTCTTTCCTTTCTGCACTGTACATATCTTTAAAAGAAGAAGAGAAAGGTGCTTTTCTTATTTAAAACATTATTATTTCATTCTGAGATTTGACGCCCCAAAATGACAGCATGCATAGTACCAAATGTTTTCCTCTGTTAAACAGTCAGTAGGTCAGTTTTTTCTCAGAAAACACATGTGTCAGGCTTGTTTTTACAAGCACATTTTTTTATTTGCCAAGCAATAGTCCCCCATGTAGAGGCATCATGTCCTCTCCTCTAGTTCCTAGAAAACAGTCAAACGTTTGAGTGTGATGTTCCTTTGCACTTCATTTTTCATCATAATTCAAACCTCTCGCTCTTTCTGTGTTTTTTCTTTTTTTGGTGTAGGACATTGACTGGGTCCAGACAGAGAAACATGTGTTTGAACAAGCATCAACCAATCCGTTCTTAGTGGGACTTCACTCCTGTTTTCAAACAGAGAGTCGGTGAGATGTGAACATGTTTTGCCTTGAAATGTGAACCTGTGCACAACATAACAATGCAGTTATTCTATAGTCAGTATGTTTCACTTCTGTAATGACAAATAAAGGATGCAACCAATCACAAACCAGCATTCGGTTATCAGACATTGAAACTGCTTAACAAAAGTCTTTTCCTCTTGTTCAGGTTGTTTTTAGTGATCGAGTATGTGAATGGAGGAGATCTTATGTTTCATATGCAAAGGCAGCGGAAACTTCCGGAGGAACATGCTCGGTATGTCATCTACCTTACGGATACTCTATTCACATCTTTGTAATGATGACTGATTCAGATCATGAGTATAGATGAGTAAGACTGCTTAAGCATCTCTACTAATATTTCTAGTGATCATTAAATCATATGTCTCATATATTTCAATGATATTTTTTTGTAAAATCAACATTTTTTTTTACCTTATTACATCAAGAATGCCACTACTGTTAAATGCTGCTTAAAGCTTGGAGCATTTTTGTAGTCTTTTTTTAGTATTTTGAATGAACTTTTATGAATTGATTTATATTGCTATATAAGACTAGTTTTTATTTCTAGTTAATAATTACAAAAGGACGAAAATAAACTAAAATAAGTGTATTTTTCCAGGTCTGTATTTGATTTGATTTTAATAAACAGAAATTGCAAAGAAACTTGATGCAATGCAGAGAAAGTATCGTCTGAACCAACAGTGAGAAGTTATTTACAGTTACGTTAGAGGTTTTCTTTATTGTCCAGTGTAAAAGTTTTAAATCAAAGTGCATTTTATTCTGCATTTATTGTGCACTTTCAGCGTTATAGACGTGACATTTTGCGTTACTGTATGAATGTGACATATAAATGCTCAGCGAATGTATATGTTACCAGTGTATTGAACCATCCGTTTATATTTTACTAAACGCTTAGAAAAATATCAGGTCTATGCATGAGTTTTCCATTTAAAAAAGGGGAAGTAAACGTGCGTTATGGATGTGATAAAAAGAAGGTTTTTCAGAGATGACATACTTTGTATGTTTTCTGTGAATCAAATGCACAAACAAGAAGCAATAATACCCAACAAATAGAACATAAAATAGTTACTTTATTTACATTTTCATGTGTCTATTCATGAGGAATATGTACCAGTATGAAAGTGACAATCCTGAAAATGTCACAAGACTATAGAAATTCATGCACTTAAAATAAAAAAAATTCTTTCAAAATTTTAAGGAAGACCTTTCATGGGTATTTGCACCACCAAATGTTGATATCTGTGCGATCAGTATAGTAAAAACCTTTGGTTAAAACTTCAGTTTGCATGGAATTTACATTTTACATTTATGGATTTGGGAGACGTTTTAAGCCACCAAAGCGACTTGTGTTTTATCAGTATTTGTCTGGGTTTCAAACCCACAAAATTTGCGTAGCTTAGGCAATGCTACCAGTTTAGCTACATTAACATTTTTATTTACACTGACAAAATAAACAAGAACCTTTAAAAATGAGTAAGTGTGTTCAGTGGACGTTATTATTTAGTGTAATAAAGACAGTGGACAAATACTCGCATGCTTCTATAAATATTGGTTTATTGACTCAAACACAATGCACGTCTATAGCATGAATGATTTTATAAATCTATTTCAACCGCACCCTTGTGTGCACGCTACACCAGGTCTGAACGCAGTTGTCATACGCTGCTGTTAGACTGTAATGAATCCTGTTACAGCAGCTGATCAGAGAAAGGGTGTAATGCCCTTTTCACACATCTGATAACTGAGATCTAACATGGGCTAATTAGGTGAGTCAAGCGCACCCCCGACCGGCCCTATCAATGTGCGCCCTGCACACCACTCATATGCAAATCAACATGCTAATTACAGCTAATCAGCCTAAATATTCATGAGCCGCTCCTAAAGGTCCCACGAGCCCTTGCTGCGAGTCGACGTGAAACGATCGCCAGAGCGCAAACACGAATGGAAATGTCATGACTGATTTTCGCTACTTTCAAACTTTAGAGTGTTCCCCTGTTGTTCAGATGGAGAGGTTTCCATCTTGATAACTTATTTATACTTGAAAGTATTGGGATGTTGTGCTTTCAAATACATTCATACTGTATATCAGGATGATGTTGGATTCTGAGCGTAATAATATACAGTACATATTTCCTTTTTCTCATACCTGTATGTTCAATGATGACCAATCTTACTGTTTCTTATTTACTGCTTCCTGCAGATTTTATGCTGCTGAAATTTGCATCGCTCTTAATTTTCTGCATGAGAAGGGCATTATTTACCGGGACTTAAAACTGGACAATGTACTGTTGGATCAAGATGGCCATATCAAACTTACAGACTATGGCATGTGCAAGGTACAACCTACTGAACTAACAAGACATGATTTATAAAGTCTGTAATATCTCTTAATAGCCAGAATATGTCATTTATAGTCCGTTTTCCATCATTTTAGGAAGGAATCAGACCAGGTGACACCACCAGCACTTTCTGTGGGACGCCCAACTACATCGCCCCAGAAATCCTAAGAGGGGAGGATTACGGTAGATTGATAAAACCTCTTTTTCATGACTGCGTGCGGTATCATCTTATTTCAGAGGGATTGTTTCATGCACAAAAATAAATCTGTTTTTCTTTCTTTACCTCTTTAATCCTTTCTGTCAGGGTTCAGTGTAGATTGGTGGGCTCTGGGCGTGCTCATGTTTGAAATGATGGCAGGCCGATCTCCCTTCGATATCATCACTGACAATCCCGACATGAACACAGAGGAATATCTCTTCCAGGGTGAGATCACTGGACCGTCACAGACAGAACAACACGCTCACATTTTACACTCACTAGCTATCGCTAATCTAACATTTTGCGGTTTATGGAGCCCTAAAAATGTGTGCATTTGGGCCCTGTGTTAACGTATACTGTACCTTAATCTATAAAAGCTTCTAATTCCTGAATCAGTAAATACATAAAGGAGCAATGTGGAGATTTTAGTGGCATCTAGTGGTGAGGTTGGGATTTTCAACCAACGGCTCACTCCACTGTTCGTCCCTTCTCTTTGAAGCACTACGGTAGCTGACACAGGACAAAAAACATAACGCTTCATTATGTAAGGTCTTTATACACATGTAAAGACATAGTTATGTATATTATATTGCATTTCTGTCAATAGATCCCACTTTATATCACACACGGCACTTTTAAAGGAATCTATATCTAATTTTACACTAGTGAGACATTCCTGGCATCTAAATCTAATTGTGTCATTCCCTTATTAGACGTTCTTTAATCCCTCGTTCCCTACTTCCCTTCCATCTCCAGGACAGAGACTGCATGGTCATCTGCTTCTCTGTCTGTTTTTTAGCCCTCCAGCCGCGAGGTCAGCGTGCTTCTGGATCCCTCTCGTTCACACACACACGCGCAACATGAATCTGGATCTCTGTAAAACCGGAACTCTGTTCCCTCCATCACAACCTCAGTCCTTCCATATGCTGCAGCGCCATCCCGGTCCAACTTCCCCCCGCCATTGCTTCGCCGCCCACCCAGAAACAGGGCAGATGCTGCCACCAGCGAGCCAACACTTAGCCGTTCTTGGGCCGGCGTCCAAACCGCGTCACAGCAGCAGGGCAGAGCCCCAGCGAATCCCAAATCCCTTTAGTTTTTCATTTGGAAAAGAAAACATACAGGGGACGTGGCATTTAGAGAGGAAAGATAAACGCTCGTCTGCGCTCTGTCTTTCTGAGGAAAAAAGAAAGAGAGATAGATAGATGAAATTTAACAGGCTTTTCTTTTGGATGCCTGCCCGAGACACGCAAATCCAAAAATGCAGGATTGAAAAGCAAATATGGGACATATTGAATAGAAACATTGCTCCATTTCAAGTTTGTGGGATGTTTTAATCCACTTAACACCGCAACAAAATTTGGTGAATTTATAGAAATAAACATGGTGGAGGGAAAATCGCTTTAGTCTTTGATTGTATATTAAAGGGTTTATTCAGGCGGCTGTATAATGTTTGTGAGATTATGTGTGTGTGTGGGTTCAAGCATGTCTGTCTAACACCGCTGCGCATCACGACTGCTGTGAGTGACTCATTCTCTTTTCTCAATGTTGTGTTTTTCTGTTTCAGTCATTTTGGAGAAGCCGATAAGGATTCCGAGGTCATTGTCTGTTAAGGCGGCGAGTGTGCTGAAAGGTTTTTTGAACAAGGTGAGAACTCACGTTTCTCATACATACGCATTCATAACCGTTTACTATCACTGTGGCGTGACACAGCTGTCATGATTTTTGGTAAAAATGTATAAATTAGTATTCATGTAACTTGGGCCATATAACGTCGGCCCCGCAATGGCAAGATCAAGGTTTGAGCAGTCACAATCCCAAAGTAAGATCCACCAATCAGAGAAGTTGCAGTTACCATGGAAACAAGAATCACTGCATTATCCACCATGTGAGGTTTTCTATTACGTTAACAAATGTGAGCTAGTTACCATCCTAACTTTAGGAAAGAAGTCAATAAGAATTGTTACATTTTCATTGGTGGTTGAAGTACACAACTCTGTTTGTGTATGCGTAAAAGCATTAATGCATTTGGCAGATACTCTTTTATCTGACTTACAGTGCATTCAAGGTATACATTTTATCAGTATGTGTGTTCCCTGGGAATCGAACCCACAATGCAATGCTCTATTTAGTGATTTGTATGGGGGGGGGTTAAGTCTGTGAATAATAAATACTAAAGAAATAGTAAATGAAGTTTGGGGTGACCTCACAAAAGCCATTCTCCTCTATAGACGGTTTCAAAGCAACAACTTAAGTTACTGCGCATGTACCCTTTGTGTCCCAAACTTAACATCTGCAAAGAAGAGTACCTGACTGTAGATTATTTCTAATAACAAGCAAAAGAATATAAAAGTAAGTTAAAAGTATGTGTTATTATTTTGGGTTACCAGTAGAAGAACCGTTACTTGGCTAAACTTCAATGCGACAAAGTTACACGACCCAATCTATACAATATACAATAAAGTATATTTCATACAATTATCATACAATAAAATATTAATATAAATGAAATTCAATTAAAATTGTTAATATTGAAACTGTCTATATTAAAAACGAGTGTTGGTAGATTTGATATTAATGGGGCTCTTTTTCTTTTCTTTTTTCCAGGACCCGAAAGAGAGGCTGGGTTGCCAGGTTCAGACCGGATTCACAGATATCAAGTCTCATACGTTCTTCAGGAGTATAGACTGGGACCAGGTAAGCATATGTGACTTTGTTTCTTTTTATAGACAAAATAAGAGATTATTGGAGGTGAGAGAAAAGAAATGTCTCCCACATCTGGAAAGTATATTTTTGTGTTTTGTTGTGTTTGCTTGAATCGTTTAAAAGTGATATTCAACTTGAAAAGGTGAAAAGGTTTTTGTACTATAAAAATTGCTATTGAGTGGTGCAAGATTGGGACATTTTTGTAAGCCTTTAAGCTGCTTCAACAACTCTTTCAAACGATGGAAGTTGTGTCTGTACTTCGTTTTAGATGTCGTGAGTGGTCAGACAGGTGGGTGCTATCATCCATAGCAAACCCAGCAGACAAAATGAAAGAGAATATCGTATGAGATTCAGCTTGTGCTGAAACGCTACAAGGTTGAAGGGAGGATGCTAATTGGTCTGGTATAGCTGATGCGCACAATGCTGAAACATTAAAGTCAGAGATGCATACGATATTCACGAGCTGGAGAAAACGCTGGGTGGATGAATTAGTATGTACAGTATTTGCAGAAAACTTGAGATGCAGGATGGACAGGTTAGAAAAGACAGATAGGTAGACAGTAAATGATGAAGAATAAATGATAGACTTTTTTACAAAAAGCTTTTTCAATGAGCTTAAATAAAATATAGTCATATAGTCGCACTCCGTCTCATTTTATGAGCTGTAATTGTGGTTTAATGTTAGCTGGTCATGTATGCTGCGTGTTGTCTTAAGGAGCACTCAGGACGCCGCCAACACGGAAACGAAATTATGCGCTCTGGAGTCCTGTCACTAACATGTAATGCTTTAATTGCTGGGATTTTCCGCCACTTTGCTAGCTTAACGGATGAGTTCGGACACACAGACTCACACACACACATCAAACCACAGGCTTCCGCAATGAACGAGTTTACGCTCCACATTTGCTCATGAATGAATGAACGCATTAATGTGACGTTCAGCTGAAGCACATTGCCCGTCTAAACACTGCCATTTCAAGTAGATGCTTCTTTTAAAAGTCGCATTTGCTCTGTGATTTCCTTTAGCTTTTCAGTTAAAGCTGTATTTGCCATTACGGAAATATTTATTTGAGTGATTGATTGTGCGTATATGCGTGCGTCTGGCGCCTGTCTGTGAACATTCGTCTTTCACTGTCATTAAATGGCATTTTGTTAACATGCCGACACATATATTTAAGGGGTTGTTCATTAGGTTTGGCCCTATGAACTTTAAAAAAATAAACCTTTGAAGCAGTCATTTTACACAACAAAAATGCAAACGGTTACAATAATATTTGTATACTTTTTGCATGATCTGACGGAAATAGCTTGCATGATGTGCAGTTTTCACATTCTTAATGTGACCTTCATATCAAAAATTGTTGGTATCTGTTACTACAAATATTAATTTGGGGATACATTATTGATAACACACCCATATACAAGCTAAATGTTTACAAAGAGTATTGTGACTTACAGGAAGAATGTAGAAATAGAGATGCTTTACTGTTCTTTAGGGCCTGGTGATTTAAACAGCGAGAGACTGATCCCAGGCCAGAGGACAGTGGGAGAGAGAGTTGAGTAAGGCTGATGATGACAGTGTGAGGCAGATTGCAGAAGAGAGTGAAAAGACTTGAATGAAGAGAGGTAGATGGTTTTAGACAGTGAGAGACTAAGTGGGAGAGAGTGAGAAAAAAGAGAGAGACAAATGAGAGGTGGAAACATGGTGGAGAGGCTGAATGACAGTGGGAGAGGGACTGAAGTTACGGTGGTGATGGTGTAAATGTTCACAAACCTCCTCACACCGTCTGCAGGGTGGGCTCGGTGGGGAACAGAAGTCTCACTCTCGTCAGTCTCAGTGACGACAGCATTCAACACAGATTTAGCAGAGGAGGCTGGACAGGAAGTTCAAATCTGAAGCCAGATCAGATCATTGGAGCGAAACGTTTATATTATAGTTAGAATTAGATGTGGTCTCTCTGAATGTAAAGAATACACAGGTTCATTGATATTGCATGCGAGCATGTCGACTATAAGCAGATGGTTACTGAATGCTCAGGTGCGATCATGTCTTAATTTTCTTGTATGCGTGTATGCTTTGTAAATATGTATTATAAAACAGTAGGTTTGAATATATATATGTGATCCTGGACAACAAAACCAGTCTTAAGAAAATTAGATTTTTACATCACATTAAAGCTGAATAAATAAGCTTTCCATTAATATATGGTTTGTTAGGATAGCACAATAATAGGCCGAGAAACAACTATTTGAATATCTGGAATCTGAGGGTGCAAAAAAAAATCTCCTAATATATATCCTAATGATTTTTTGGCATAAAAGATCAAACGATAATTTTGACCCATACAATGTATTTTTGGCTATTACTACAAATGTTCCTGTGCTACTTAAGACTGGTTTTGTGATCCAGGGTCACATATTTAAAAGGTTGAATATGTTTCTCTAGCATCCTCTACACCTCAATTAAAACTTGTTATATTTCAGCATCTTCAGTGTCTAGAATTTGCAGAAATGTTTTCTTGTCAGGTGTCACCCCAAGATGCTTTTTTTTTAGTTCCCATCTATTCTCAGTTAAGTCTTGCATTTCAAAAGCATTTCTTATTCTTTGAAATGTTAGCTTTGTAATAAAAAAACATTTATGTTTGCAAAATAATGTTTAATTAATAATTTTATCTCGGTTCATCTTCTTGAAACGTGCTGGAAAATGAAAAATGTTTTTTTCTTTTACTCCAGAACACAGCCGTGACACGCTGTCACAGAGAGAAGACTGTGTGTGTGCCACTGCTGTTGTTTGAATGTATTAATAATAATTAATTCTCAGTTCCTCTAACAGAAGTTTGTATGAAAGAGAGAGAGTTTTAACAGGTGTTGATTTTCTGTAAATGCACAAACCAAATGCACACTAAAAATGTTTCCTTAAAACTTGTCCTTACAAAGTGGTCACATGTGTTTCTGTCTACCTTCAAATATGGTTTGCCTTGGGTGCATCCACATCCGTCTTTCTATGTGTCTATGTTATATTTGTGATGTAAAGAGAGCCGTTGCATCCCACTGCAGTCTGCACTGTTCTGTCCTAGCGGATTGTGTAACTTATTCAGCAGGTTCACCATCATTTTATCAAACATTCTGCTTGGAGAGGTGTAGAAAATACTTCCGGTTCCCGACAGAGAAAGTGAGAACTAGAAAGAAAGATGCGTGGAATATTCCCTTTCCACGCATCTGGACGGGTATGCACGCGTGTGTAATTGGTTTTCGCCTCGGCTCTCTTGAGTCAGTGGCCTCGGAGAAAGAAAAGCAAACATGCCGGGAGGCTGGGCACCGATTAATCTCCCTTTCCCTTGTGTGCAGTCTTTAAATTCTGTTATGTCTCTCTTAGCTTTTGTCTTATACCATTGCACTGTGATCTTTATGTCCACAACTGAAGAGAATGTTGCTCTTGGGAACAAGTTAAATGACTTATGAGAATGGCAGAAGAAGATTTGGAAAGAGGGTTGAAAAAAGACACACAGGATGCGATGAAGTTGAAGATTTGTGCATCTTGAACTTGCAATAAAGGACGAACATAACAACAGCCTGGCCATACCCGCGTATCATGCCGGTGAGTTCGGCTCAGGCAAACCTCACTGGCATATTCATAAGATAATGTAAACATCTAGTAGCTTTTCTATCTGGCAGACTGACACTGAAGTCATGAATTAATCTAAAGAGAGCTAGAAAGTGAGAATATATTGAAAGAAGAGAAGAACGGCCATCTGTTCAAGTTTGTGTAGATCAACATGGAGTGGAACACAGCGGGTTCATGTCCTCAAAACAGAGAATCAGTCAAGAGTCCAGAACATGAAAACAAACCTCACCTGACCTGTAGTGTCGACACCCACCGAACCTGTACCTGTCTTTCTTTCAGCCTTCTCTTTTTGACCCATCCGTTCTTTGTCTTATATTCTTTTATTAAAAGCACTTTGGCATTCACAAAGACTGAAATGTTTCTCACATAAGGGCTGTGCTTCCTCTTTCAGTTTAGAAAGTGCTTTTATTCAGAAAGTAATGGATTAGTTTTTAGAACTGACCTTGAGAGAACGTCACTGAAAATGTCCTGTGATATATATGTTTTAATTTCTAAAAAGAAATCACTTTTGTCATCAATAGCAGGTCATCTCTTCTGATCGCCAGTATTGATCTTGCTGGACTGAATTTTCTCACGTTTCTTTCGCAGCTGGAACAAAAGCAGGTGACGCCGCCATTCAAACCTCAGATCACAGACGACTACGGTTTAGAAAACTTCGACACGCAGTTCACAAATGAGCCCGTACAGCTAACGCCAGATGACGAGTGAGTATTTTAATGTAGTACAAATGTTGTGCATTTAATTTTATGCAATTTTATTAGCAAATTATTGTAGCAGAACAATTTGAGTGAAAAGTTAAAGGTTTTATGAATTTCGGAATTTCTTGGACAGCATGTGCTCGAGCTGGCATAGACTTCACAAGTTTAAAGGAATAGTTCACCCAAAAATGAAAATTCTGTGGTCATTTACTCACCCTCTTGTTATGATTGTATGACTTTCTTCTGCAGAACACAAAAGAAGATATTTTAAAAAATGTTGGTACCAATTCACTTCTGTTGTATGGACCCAAAACCAACGCAAGTCGATGGGTACCACCGTTGTTCAGTTACCAACATTCTTCAAAATATCTTCTTTTGTGTTCTGCAGAAGAAAGAAAGTCATACAGGTTTGAAATGACATGTGGGTCAGCAAATAATGACAGAATTTTAATTTTGGGGGGACCTGTACCTTTAAGGGTTCATGAAGCTTTGTAGAACATTGCATTAGCGTTTACATTTGTGCATTTGGCAAACGCTTTCATCCACAGTGACTTCAAGGTTTTTTCATCACCGTGTGTTCAAACTCACAACCTTTGCACTGCCATAACTTTATTTGATTGATTTTTAAACCCGGTCTCAGATTTGATCCCCTACAGTGTTTTCCAAAAGATCCACAATTTGTGACCGTGCAATTACTTCACCTATTTTCCAAAAGCCTGTTCAATTGGTAAACCCATAAATTCATCGATAGCGGTTCCCAGATTTGAATTAGGAAAAGACAAACTAGCATCTCCTTACACACCGTAACATCTTCCAAATGTTTCAATGGAAATTACAGTCAGTCGTCACTTCTGCGGAATCCATCTTATGAGCGATTATGTAATAATTTAACGACTTCAAAGTTACACGCCTGCGCTAGCGTTTAACAAAGGGGCTTTCCAGTCCGCTGGTCAGGATGGTGAGGTTTATGTCCAAGATTCCCCTTCAGAAGCGAGAGGAAGATGAAGTGAAATGGTTTCTCCATCTGGAGGCTATGGTCAGGAGGTGATGATGTCATATGGAAACGTCCCCTCCGGAGTTTCTGATTGCTTTACAGTATGAGGTGCGCTGAAAAGAGCCGCATTGAAAAGGAAGCACAAAGGCCGGCCCTTAAACCCGATTGAAAACCGCAGATTCAGATGGAAACTGGCTTTAATCAGTGTGAAGTGAATTCTTTTGAAGTCTTTTCTTCAGTCGCTCATTCGTAAACTCCGTCGTTGTGAAAAGCGAGAAGGTGATTAAAACGGGCGCTAAAAATGAGAGAAAGCAAGTCAACTCGGTGCTAAAAAATGCTCATTCATTTGATAGCTAATGGAAGTATGAGGACATGGATTAGGGGTTGGAGGGGGATGCACGGCATGCCTGAATGCAGTTCGGTCACTTCAAACATTCCAGTCATTTTCCAATCACGCCAGCCTTTGAGATGCATTGTCCTGTAGAGGTGTATTTCTCTGGAGAAGGACACTAGTGTTCACAATGACTTTTGTATCTGGCTGAATTTGTTTTTTTGACTTAATTTATGGAGACAGACGCTCCTTGGGATACTTAAGAATGTTCCTGTTTTCAATTGACATTAAATGCAACTCCAGAAATGAAAGTGTGGGAAAGAGACTAAATGGGTTACAATACTGGACGAGAAAAATCTAGCATATTCGTGCATTGAAACGGTTAAAATAGAATGTATTTTTTTTATTTTTTTTTATGAACATCCAAACGGCTGATATTAGCTTTCAGATTATGTAAAAATCTCAATTTCGAAAAATTGACTCATAAGAAGTTTTTGTTGTCCAGGGTCACATATAACACATACAGAATGTGTATGTCTGGTGTGCACATCATGTGCTTTTCATCTAGTGTGTGACAGAATTATTGACATGATTTGGTACCATGACTAAAATTACATGCGCATTATGTAAGCAGCTCAAAGTTAGTTGACTTCCCAGCGAACACACACTCATGTACTTGCAAGTTGCTTTGGATAAAAGCGTCTGCCAAACACACAAACATAATTATCTTCTCCCGCCACATTTCGATAGCCCGGCGTGCGCCTTACGTCACATTTCTTCCCCGTTCAAAGACATCCCTGGTTTCAAAGCGAGACACAACAGTCGCATACACGATCTTTTCTGTCAATTTGTGGGTAAACCCGTCACTCATAATTAGCAGAACGCGAGTGGGCCGCAGTCTGACGCGCTGACAGACGGTAATCTATAGAGCCACGACGGGTTCTTAGTTCAATAAGAGGTTTCCCAACCAGGCTTCAAAGGAACCAAGCAGCCAGACACTTCAAAAGCAGAGCGAGCTCTGGAACAGCCTGACGTTCCAAGCGATAGAGGAAGGGAGATGGGGGAAGGAAGTGATGGAAGCCTTTTTTGTTTGACGAATCTGGCAGACGAAAAAGAGGGGGATGGGGGGGTGAAATCCTTCCTTGTACACGATTTAGTCGTTCGGATTAAAGAAAAGTGCATCCGAAGTGGGATTCGTCTCAAAGCGTGGCGGAAAAGGAATAAAAAGGAATCTGATGTGGATAGAGACGTGACTCCGTTTTGAAGCACGAACAGCTTGTAAAGGAAAGTTGAATTCCCAATGGGTGTCATTTATTATGGGCTGACTATTAGGACTATTTTTTAGGGCTATTAGTCTTAAAAAATATGCAAATAACATTACACATGCCTAAATATTGCGTTTATTATTTACAGATTTTATACTGGTCAGAGATGTCTCCTACAAAACATTTCGGCACTAAAGAGGCTTGTTTATTTTGGTCAGCGCCCAATATGTCCCCCTCTCCGTTGCTTCCTCTGTGGCACCTCACGTCTCTCTTCTCCCCGCGCTCCCTTTGAAACACGAGTCTGATGTTACGGTATAGAGGTGTCATTCGTGTTATTTTAGTTTCTCTCTCGCTGGAGGCATTCCGGCCCGCGCCGAGTGGTCGAGTGACACCCTTGAGACTTTATTCAAACAGACGCAGGACAAACACAATCCAGGTTCTGGTGAACTATCAGTTCTAATAGAGCTTGTTGGAGAGAGGAATTGTCCTCCGTGGACCGCGTTTGACAGAACGTGATGAACGAGTTTTAAATGGTTTCGGTATTACGGCATAAAGGAGGTGGAGTGTTGAGGTATCCTCAACAGACTGATAATATACATCATTGCATTCCTGGGGTTCTGTAAGGAATAGGCCGGAAAATGAGATATCTGTGATTGCAAGGAGACTGTTGACATTACTGTTGATATTTAAAGGATCATTGCTGTTAAAAAAGAATAGGCATGAGGAAGACATCGCTGAATTTCATGGCTAACTGGCCTTTTGATGCAGAAGGGAAAGGCTGTGTTGATGATGTTGTTATTGGGCCGCCTGAGCAGTGTTGCATTTATGTACACACCAGCTTGGCCATCTCAGGTCATCTGTTCATGAATCTGTTAGCGTTGGAGTGTAAAAACAAAGATCAGTGAAAAAAATAAGACATTATTTGAAATGCAGGAGTTTAAATGATGCGTAAATATTAAGACCTGCCCAGTTAGAGAGAAACTAAGACGACATTTCGTTGCTCTTTCATAGCTCAGGAGATTTGATGGAGTTCATTTAGGCATCAGCTTAGATGTTTTCCCAAAATTGCTTTGGAGGAATAAAAAACTATTTCACCACTTTGGAAATATAAGTGATCTATCTGTTTCCTGAGCAGTTTTAAGATAATGAGCTTCAAAGTTTTTGCATTACATTTGACTTTGTAGACAGAACTTTTCGCTAAGAAAAAACATCACATAATGTAAAAAAGTTCTAAGACTCAAACTCAATTTTGACTAAAATGTCAGAATTGTTTAATTCCTATTCACCTTATAATATAGTGACAATTTGTAATTATTTATGTATATTTTTTATAGTGTGTATTACAAATTGTCACTTTATTATAAGGTGAATAGGAATTATAAGGTCAAATAATCTGGATTGTAATATTACATCTAGGAGTAATATTACAGATTGAGATATTACAGAGATCTGGAATATATAGGAAATATCTAATGTATATTGATGTTCAACATTTTTAAATGACACTTGATATAACTTTGAAAGCAAAGCTGTGATAAGGAAATGTGAAATCCCTTTTATAAATATCTCAAAACTAATGAATCGCTTTTTAAAATTGGGCAACATGCGAACTCAAAATTCATGAACTAGTTCTACCTCAGAAGTTTGTTGTAGCAGCCTGGTAACTAAACAGAATGTTGTTCTCCGGCAGAGAAATGTAAGGAACCCGTGTGTTGTTACTCTTGGAAATTGCACCGCGGTTACTCGGGACCGGTGATTTCAGCCAAATCTTGCAGCGTTTGTGTACAATATGTTCAGATGAATAGTCCACCTGAGGACAAGACACGGTGCAGGACATGGGACACGGTTGAATTGTAACTCTTGTCTGTACGTTAATAATACTCGTTCTCTCTCCGCAGGGATGTGATAAAGAGAATAGACCAGTCAGAGTTTGAAGGATTCGAGTACATTAATCCACTGCTGCTCTCCACTGAGGAAACCGTATGAGGGAAGAACATTCTGGAAGATGTGCGGCGTCAAGACTACAGCTGAGTTTACCTCAGACTATGTGTTCGTGAGGAGCACGATGGGACGGCCGTTTTTTCTTTCAAACTGTTGACTTCAAGTCCCTGAATTGTTTCAGGGTCGCACTGCAACAACGAACAAGTGGAGAAACTACACAGAACTGTTCCCCAAATTTCAGCTGTTTGTCTTCCTGCTTCTCGGCATCCACTTTGATTTCGATGCCCATGTTTGTGTGCGCGCGCACTGTTGCCCGGGACTCCGGTAAGCTCCGTCATCGTGTGCCTGCGTCCATCAGAGACTACATTTCCCACCAACCCCCAGTCGAACGTGACGATTCTAACTTATTGTGCACTTTTATTTTCTGTTCAACGTTCCGACTCTCTTTAATCTTGTATGAGGTGCACCTCAAGCGAAACAAGAATGTATAATGTTTAAAGGTAAAAAATGTTCAGACTTGTATTATAGTGTAGGTAGCCAAACAAAGAATTTATGATGCCTTTTACGATGCAAAGTGGCACATTTTAATTCCCAATTCATCCACAGTGGGTAGCTGTGCTTCAAACAATGCTTTTAATCATCCGTGTTGATTTTACAGAGTAAATGGGAGACAGAATGTGTTTTATGAAGAAGTGCCTCAAAGATCTCAAATTCACCCAGCTCCACTTTAAATCGGAGTTTGTTTTCCAGTGCATCATCCAATAAGAATGTTGGCCGCAGGTGTGATTTTTCATTCACAAAAACACTTACGCTGTCCAAATTATGTAAGACATGTGGGTTAGTGTTTGAATCATCTGAAGGAGCAGGCCAGTTTATTAGGACATTCTTTCTCCAGCAATGAAGTAGTCCCAAACAAATCCAAAGTGTGTCATACAGACTAAACAGAGTTTGTATGCGAAGTGGAGCCTGTTTTCACACCTCTCACACTTTGGTCCGGTATGCCGCCAATACAGATCAGCCAAATGAGAATTAGAGAACTAGAAACTTACTGTTGTGTAACAATTACACAAAAAAAATCATGCTTAACCATGTCAATAATAATCATGGGATTTGACAATGCCATGCTGTTGAGATTGTGAAAGACAAAAACACGGTTTTATATAACATGGTTGTGGTGGTAAAATCGTGCAGCAGTGTTGCATCTCACATGACCAGAATGAAGGAAATGATGGATCTGACTTCATAGACACAATCAGATGTTCAGTTAAAGGAATAGTTCACCCCCCCCAAAAAGAAATTATTGATTCATCCTCACATCAAATCTATATATGACTCTTTGTTCAGTGAAACATCCATACAATGGAAGTCAATGGGGTTCAGTGTTGTTACCAATTTTCTTATATCTAATATCTTCTTTAGAAGAAAGTCATACAGGTTTAAAATGTCATGAGGGTGAATGATGAACTATCCCTTAAATTCAACCCATTACAACACGCTATATAGAAAAACACAGCAGTATGTTCAAACCTTTACACTATTGTTTTTAAAGGCTGTATTAGGAATAGAATGATAGCCTACCATGTACCTTTTTTTTTAATAGTAGTGAAAAACCAACACAATTCATTCGTAACTATTTTGCATTTTAGCAAATTATGGACAGTTGATTTCGAAAAACAAAGTAATTCATACATTTTTGTACAATGTGCTTTTCGCCCCAGTAAGGGTTTGGTTTACCATTGGAGGTAATGATAGTTATTTAGCATTTTAAAATTATTTTGGGGTTTAAATGTCTTAAGATGTCAAAAAAGTCAAAAAGAGATGTTAGTGGCTTTGGTTGATCACAAAGTCAAGGTAATGTATGCCATGCAATACAGTCCCAAAATATCTGCATAAAATATTTGTGTTTCGTTTACAAACTGCACTAAAGGTAGTAAGTGTGTTATTCTGAATGCAGCCCACACACACTTTTCCAGGCCACACGGAAAAGGTCTTTATATTTATCTTCAAAACATGTAATTTCCCTTTTAAGAAATAAAAACAACCCCTTTTTTTTTAGGAGAAAAGACGGCACTCTTCGACGTGAACGCTTTGATGAAATCAGACCTGTATAAGGAACTGCTGTGTTTTTAGAAGATTAATTGGTTTCTTTTGTGTCAGACAGAAGCCAGATTAGCAGACAGGCTAAAAACAAAGAATGGGCCGGGAGATAACAGCCCGACAAACATTAGAGATAAGAGAGCCACGCTCGATTTACCATACCATGTGTTCAGCTCTCGAATGAAATGATGGCACAAAAAAGGCACAAGATTTATATGAATGACATGAAGTTCTGCTACTTATGGAAGTATAGTTTGGTGTCCGTTATCAGGTTTGTAATGTAAACGTGGTCCTATCTCACTAAAGGAAACTGTCACATGACATTATTTAATGTTAATTTGAAAACACATCAGTAACTATATTTACAATCTGTATGAGAATAGGTACTAAGGACCAAGAGTAATAAACCACCTTCATCCAAACGACTTAATTCTGCACCAGCCTGAGATCATTTTACCATGTAAAACAGATTCACGGATTGTCCACTGATTCAGATGTTTGTGTTTTTTTTTTTTACGCAAATGCGCTTTGCCTAATTCTCTGTACATATTTGTAATTTAACCCTTAAAACTTTTCCAGAAAAAAGAAATAAATCTGTTTCTGCACCGTTATGATAGATGATCTGAATTCAGTGTCCCAACCACTGGTCAATAAAATACAAGCTCCTGTCCCTAATAGCTTCGTCTACATTTTTTTAAGATTTGTTATTTAACTGCTAAACACAAAAGCTTTTCTCTGCTTTTCTTTAGTTCTTATCTTGAGTCCCAAGCAAATATGCTACAGGGGAATACTTTTCTAGTTGAAGTGTTTGTTTTATAAATGATTGTAAATAAAGGCTATTATAGTCCATAGGCTGAGTGGAAGAGAGGGTCCTCGCTCATATGAAGTCTTCTTTATTCAACATAACAACTGTAAATCAGTAAATATTCATTGCAGTGAGTTTAGATTTCTGGGTCTGGGAGAAAAGCGTAAGAAAAACAATTACGTGATCTGGAGAACATGTTTTTATTGTGTTTTTCTTTTGCAATCCAGTATCAGAAATGAAATAAAAAGTTTAGTTTAAGATCATCATGTGCAGAATGTCTGTAAGGTCCAAATGCTTTGTAAGCACAAACACAGGAATACAGAAAACAGGTTCGTATCTTCACCAGACAATATCTTCACGCATCTCTGATAAACACTGTGCAAGATGTCCATCACATTCCATTTGGGAGAACCTAAAAAGACCAGAGAACATATATTATACATGATCAGTATGCAAAACAAGCAGAGAAAAACACTATTGTTGGGTCACAATATTTTCAGGGGTTGGTGAAAATGTGGCCATTTATCAGTTAGCAGGTAACTAGTCCATAAAGAGTGTTTTTATCCAGTACCATGTTGTTTAAAAACCTTAACACTTTACTAAAGCAATGCAATTTCTCTCTTGCACAATAAGGCGTTTTGGAGAAAAATGTTTTGGACTCATGCATTGATGCCTCACTTTCTTTCAAAATACATTCTGGATGTGTGTTGACAGCTTTTGGAATGTAGAGAAAAGTTGTTTCTAAATAGTTTACAAGAGAGCCAACTTCCTGGTATTGCTTCACAAGAATATATTTGTATTTGGTATCCAAAAATGATACCTCCTCAAAGTCAAGTGAACCCGAATAATAAACCAGGTATCTGAAATGGGTTAAAAAGTCGACAAATTGAGAGCAAATTATGAAATCTGATGAAACATTTCTTTTTATGAATTATGCATATTAAAACCAAGAACGTGCATTAAAAAAAAGTCCATTTTGATTTCATGTTGCCTTCAACGTGCACTAGTTAAAACCATTTCATTTGATAATCTTTGCCTGCTGGTTTTAAAATGAGATCATTACCTTATTGCTTGTTGCTTTTGGTGGCCATTGTTTTGCAACAGCAGACGTTAAAAACTACAACTAAAAATGCCCCAAAAAACTTGGTAACACTTTACAATAAGGTTGTATTTGCAAATGCATTAGCTAAAATAAATGAGCAATATAGTTTTTTAGCATTTAATAATGGATGTTAATATGACTTCACTCGTTCACTGTGCACTAACTAATGTTAACATTTGCAACTTCTGATTATAACAATTGTTAGTAAATGCTAAAATGAACATAAATTAAGATGAATAAATGTTGTAGAGGTATCGTTCATTAACTAATGTTAACAAATACAACCTTATTGCAACGTTACCAAAAACGTCAATTCTTGTGGTTTACTGATGTGGATTGCACACACGTTGCACACAAAAATACAGGCTAAAAAGCACATTTCAAAACTGAGGTCATCTGGTGCTTTCTGGGGAATGTTTACAGTACGAATCAGAAATACAGATCCTTCCTCCTCCCCCCCAAAACTTAACTGCTTTCCACTTGCATTCATTTGTTTGTATTACCTTTCCCTTAAAGCCTCCTTCCTTTCCTTTCTAATCCCTTTTCCAACCCCAGCATCAAACCTCAAAACCGTTCTGAGAATCTACACATGCCAACCCACCAGTGCTCTTATTCTCTCCATCAGGATCTCCAACTCATCACCAGTCTTTGGCCCTTCGCTCACATCCCCCCCTCGGAAACACACTCTCCACCGCGTCCTATATCTCAGTCTTTATCTATCTGTCCCTAGACAAAAGTGTTCATTGTGTCTCTCTCATGGGACTGCCTGTGTTCAGCTGTGCTCTGCAGTCTGGCCAATGTACACACGGCGGGCAGAGAACGGGCAGCGGAGCACGCCAGCCGTGCTCGCTCAACAAAGTCCTGCCTTGTTCTAGTACGTTCGGCTCTGCCCACCGCACCGAGGGCGCTGCGCTCCGGACCTCGCAAGAATCTGGTGACTTTTTGACCGATTTCGATGAATAACTGTCCTTCTTTGAGTTTTTCTTCCTCCTCTGCATAAGAACCCTCGGAGTCTGCTGCGTTTCGACACAGTGTTTCCTCATTCTGAGCAGTGGACTAAAGTTCACAGGCTGAAAAGTTCACCAACAATCTTTTGGGACTCCTTGTGAAAAAACAAAATGACAACGAGGGCACCTATAAATCACTGATAATCCATTATCCATCACATCTATGGGGAAAGTGCATATTTAAGGCTTATAGCTTGTCTCAAAGTACATTACATGTCTCCTAATTCATCAAATTTCTAAAATACAAATTGCATTAGAATAGTAGTACATTATAACATCTGCAAAGCGTTGCTATGTTTGTGGAAAATCTAAGCGTGTTCACGAAACAACAATCTTACGAATATCGATCCCATCTGACCTGTGTCCTCTGCTCTACATCTGCACATATGAGCTCATATTCATGAGCGAGTTACATAACCATGGCTGAAATATCCATCTCCAAGTGCTCCGTAAGCACCCGAGGCGCTAGCACTCAAATCCATCTCATTTAAGGAAAATAAAATGTCTTTTTCCAAAACATGACTAATTTTAGTTTGGACGTTTGAAGGAGGGGATAGAAAGCACAATCCTGTCCACCGTCACTTCATCCCAGTCCAAACGTTTCTTGACTGTTTTGCCAGGGGGGTTGTATGAATGTGTATGTTCTGGCTTTACCTAAAGAGACAGCTAAATGCTTCCTGTGCCAAATATGATGTCAGTCTTCTGGCCTCTGATGTCCTGGAACATGCATCTGCCTTTCAATGAGAGCGGATTCTGTTTGCAAACTCTCTGTGTCTTCCACCATTCACACAGAGTTAGTGTTCTCGCAAAGTTCCTGAATGTGTTGGATGTAATGGGAAATCTTTATCTGAGTCTTGAATCTTTATTCTGTGCTGTATCCAAAGCAACACACAATATACCTTTTATTGAGGGATATTGTGGGTTTGTCCTTCAGTGGTCATTTTCGGCAGCCACCCAAGCAAAAGTTTGGCCCATCTAAAGCAAATGTAATCATATACTACGCATTGTTTTTCTCCCAATATGATTTTGTTGTCATTTCCAATTCTGCACTTCAATGTAAGGGTCCAAAAGTGTCAAACGTTTGTTAATGACCCAAATTACAAACCAAATATCTGCACAGCTCACTGGATAAGACAGACCTGTACTGTGTAACTTGGACAGAAGTGCATGAACCACAAAACTGGCGTAACCCATATCAATTTGACACAGAAATGCATTTAAAAATAGGATTTAAAGCATCAGATGCACAGATCGAAACACAAAATGTTCTGTTCGAAAGCAAAATATCTGGGTGAGATCAATTTGAACTTAAACACCTTGTGTACAAAGGGATCAATTCAAATGTTCCGACCGTGCCTTTGGGAAGAGTGTTTTTATGTATCTGAAGAGAGCAATTTAATGAAAAGCTTTTAGTTTCTAACATGCCAAGTTTCTTTAACAGAATTTGTTTTTCTTTTCATCTTGATTGAAGTCATCCACTGAAGTATATGAAAGCAAACAAGACAGTTTTTATTCTAATGGAAAGGATTAAAACACCAAATTATACACAAACTGATTTCACTTTATACTCTTATAATAATAATCAATTCAATAACTAACTACAGTTTAATATAAGTAAACATGTTGGAAAATTAAAATAATTAACAATTCTTGTAATTGTGTAACCAACCAACTTTGCATAAGTGGATTGTTTGCATTTTTGACCCAGAGAAAATGTTGACCCTGTTGAATCTGGATTTAAAACCAAAACATGAATAATAAAAAGATCATCTCACCCTGCAGGAAATGACATCAGACACATGGGGCAGCACTCCAATCCTGATTTAGATTCCTCTCTTCCTGGTTTTGCTTCCAAGTCTAATCTAGATTCTCCAAATTTCTTTCCGAGCTGTGATCCAGATCCTCCCACTCCTGATTTTGTTCCAAGTCCCGATCCAGATCCTCCCGCTCCTGATTTTGTTCTGAGCTGTGATCCAGACCCTCCCGCTCCTGATTTTGTTCTGAGCTGTGATCCAGATCCTCCCGCTCCCGATTTTGTTCCAAGCTCTGCTCCAGATCCTCCTGCTCTTGATTTTATTCCAAGTCCTGATGTAGATCCTCCAGCTCCTGATTTAATTTTCAGCTGTATTCCAGATCCTCCTGCACCTCTTACTTTAGATCCTCCTGCTCCAGATCCTCCTGCAACCACTTGGGTTGAAAACACTGAAACACCCCTCTCCCCTTCTCGTCCCTGCCGTCCCATCGGGACTGAACTGTTCTGTCCGTATCTGTGCACAGAAGGTGTTTTAGGATTCAGTTTAATTCCCTCACCCGCTTCGTAGCTCGGGGGTCTCTTTAATGAGCTGCACATCTTGCCTGCTGCATTCCCATGATCCTCTGTGATTTCTCCACACTGAGAGACATTCCCTGCTGTGCCAAGCTTGTCGCTCTGTGTATCTAATAATGCATGACCTTCCAGGCGCTGATGCTGCATAGGTTGCAGGTCACATACAGATATGCCTTCCTCTTGATTGGTACGGGCCGTTGGTCCAGATTTCCCAGTGTCCTCTACAGTTGGAGGGCGTGAAGTGGGGTCATTAACAGGAGGTGGGTGAATAACGTAAGACGGAGCGGGCAGATCTGGAAGGTCAATATCTTCATTTGGACTGCCCCACTTCCAGTCACTTACTTTTTCCACAGGAGCTCCCTGCAGAAGCTTAGAGAAAAAACAGTGTTTACAATCAAAACTTCTAAATGAGATCCTTCTGTTGGCAACATCATTTACACATAACATTTTTAAAGCTGCTGTTAAATGTCTGATGGAGCTTTGTTCGCTCAGCGGTTCGGAAGTAAAGCCAAATGGAGGAATGATGTAATGATGGCAAACACATCTAATCCCAAATTTGCATGTGACAAGGAGTGAAACCAAGATTGCTACTTAAGCTCCATTTTCCATGTTTTTACAGCAAAGACAAAACAATCCTTTGCGTTTTTTAACATTACATTTTTTTAAATATTATTTTGTTGTTTATTGTTTTGTATATTGGCATTTACCATGAATGGGTACAATGGGCTTAAAACTAAACTAAAAGAAATGATGGTAAATGATTGTAAACTGTTATGTGATTTTAATAGTGGTATGGTTGAGAAGGTTAAGGTGGGACAAACCAAAATCAAAAGGTTTGTGGGACACAAACACCTAATACATGAATGTTAACTGTGTGCCAGATCATGACCTTATCTAACATATTTAATAGTCACTAATAAAATCATGTGATTTGTACCTCATGTCTTTTTATCCAAGTAACTGGACACCAAAGCATATCCTATTCATGGAAAGTGCCATTATTACATAAACATGCTGTAACTAGAAATACAGACTACAGCCCGTATGCCAGTGCTGAATAACAGAAAGGAAGAATCAGATCATCCATCCTCATGTCCATGGAAAATAACACCAACCCTAATGCTCCCATGTACAGAGGAAAACAAGGAAAATGTAAGCGTCAGGATCTCAATTAGAGAGTTAAATTCTGTCTCCATAGACAATGATTTATAACCTGTTTTATAGTCAGGATGGAAATGGAGTGTTCAGTGCATTGGCTACATCACCGCTGCTTCCTGTATGAGGTCATCATCACTGGACCTTACAGTGTCTATTTCCATGCAATTTCAATGCACATTTTGGAATATGCCATGAAAATAGCAGTGGAGGCTGGCATGACATTACATCACCAACCAACAATCATTTCATAAAGAATACACCCCTCACATATCTTTCAAACTACATGCAACAACTGCAATCTATTATTCAATCTGCATTTCTTATCATTATTTACAACCTGATATCTTACCGTGGATGAGGGTGGGGGGAGCTGAGGAATACATTCCTCCTGATGTGTTTGCAGGGTTGGACAAAAAGCTCTTAAAGTAAGAGCCCAAATTCTCTCCACATCATTTAATTCAGATCTCTCCCACCATGACACAGCACCACCACCAAAGCTTAACAACAAAGTACACAGCACATGATATGAATAATATTATTACATATCATTTTGCATTTGTATAAACAAAATTATATCATATAATGAAGCTGTAATTCAATTACAATTTTAAACATTGTAGAATGATAAACTATACAATGACATAAACAGAAATATGGGATTATGGGAATGTCTAAATATAATATAACTTGTATATAAAGTATATACATAAATATATATTTAATTTTATTGTTTTTACTAAAACTGACAAAAATGAAAAATACTATAGTATTTACTATAGTAAACTATAAATGCCTGGATACTATAGTGTTTTTGAACCTTACTATAGTGTTTATCCACCACTACATCAATATTAATATCCATTACTATTGTACTACTACCTATTAGAGTTTACTATAGAAAATTAATAATAATACTTGTTTCATGTGGATGTCAATTGCAACTAACTGCAATTACATCAGCTCAGTTATGGACACTTTAACTACATGAATTATGAAACGTTCAATAAAATAAATGATGCTGAGTGTTCAATGTAGTAGGTTTCTCTATCATTGCAAAACAATTTCAGAAAACTTCCTACCGGTCTGTATGTGTTTTGCTGCAGTGACTTTCCTGCAACCTGTGCAAACTCTCATTTGTATTTTTGATGATGGACTGCTGCTCGGGTCTACAGTTCTCAACTGCTGGTTTCTTTCGCTTTAGTTTTAACATCGTTGTCACTCAGTTGTAAACACAAACATCTCAAACAAATTCACATGGCTTATCCGTACAAGAAACACCCCGCGAAGTTCCTTCAAACTGCTTCCGCGTTACTCGAAAACATTTTTAGAGTCAAAGCTGCGCTTGAAATGCGCAGTGCATATGACATTGTTAAACATTTCGATTTTAAAGCAAGAAATTGTAAGTAAATTCTGTTTTAGACTGAACTTTAACACACTTCTTTGTTTTTACACAGGTTTGCATTAAATATGCTTTATTTAGGTTTATTTCTAGTTTTTTTTTGTTAGGCTGCTGGAAATATGCAGATTAGGATTAGTTGTGAATTTAAGGAAATATATTGGGATAAGCTAAGCATATTGACACAAAAGCATATTGACACCCTTTGGTAAATTAATATCATGTTCAAATATCATGGTTAGACTACAATTACAATAGTTTACAATAATGATAAATTTGATTAAACGAAAAAGTACATTTTTCTAGGGGAAATGATATCTGATAGTTTGTTTTTTTATACAGTGATGTAAGAAAAACATTGTACACCATAAAAATTACGATCACATTATGAAGGAACGTAGTAAAAAAACCCTAGATGCTATTTTCTTGGTGGCCACCGCTGAAATAAATGATCCATACGAGGTACCTCAGTCAGCCCTGAGCTGTGGAGAGGCTGAGGCAAGGATTGGAATCATCTCTCCTCCTCTGGATGAGAATTCCAGATAGTTCCAGTGCTGACACTGATGGTTCCATAGGCACACAGTGAGAAAGTACAATAGCAGATGAGAATTGAGTAAGACTGGGCTGTCTGTTCGAGGATGGAGCCGGAGAGACTGTGTCCAGGAAAGAGCGCTTATGTCATTAGGACTTGTGTGAGGCAATGTTGTGAGCCGTCGCCATGGATGCCGGATGAAAAATGTAAAAATAGTGGGCGCTGCCCTGGGCTTCCAAAAGCTTTCTCAAGGCCTTGTAAGAAGTGTGAGATGGAGAGAGGGAAAAACAGTGTGCAGGACTTTTCATTTGGTCTACAAAGTATTGTATTCTGTATTAAAGGTTTGCCTGAGGCATTAACAACATTATGATCACCTTCCTAATATTGTGTTGGTCCCACGTTTGAAGCTACATACGCAACAATCTGTGATTCACTGTGTATTCAGACACATTTCCATCAAAACCAGCATTAACTTTTTCAGCAGTTTGAGCTTCAGTAGCTGATCTGTTGGATTGGACCACACAGGTAAGCATTTGCTCCCCATATGCATCAATGAGCCTTGGCCGCCCATGACCCTGTCGCTGGTTCACCAGTGTTCCTTCCTTGGACCACTTTTGATAGATACTGACCACTGTGCACTGGGAACATCCACAAGAGCTCCAGTTTTGGAGATGCTCTGACTCAGTCGTCTAGCCATCATAATTTGGCCCTTTTTTCATGCTTCTAACACTTTCAGGACAAAACGTTTACTTCCTGCCTAATATATCCCGCCCACTTATAGGTGCCGTGATGAAGAGATGATCTGTGATATTCACTTCACCTGTCAGTGGTCATAATGTTATGCCTGATCGGTGTATATCCCATGTAAAAAAGTTTTGAAGTAAAGCAACGAGCCACTGTGTGTATGCTTTGTGCTAAGTACACAACCCTTCTTTAAGTATCATCTTCAATAGACCGTCCTCGAGATGAGTTTGACAGGCTGCACTGCATAGAGCTTTACTCTGCCTGTATGTGTAACCAAACCTCGGCTCCTTCCAAGCTTCCAGCGTGTAACTGAAGGAGCTTGAGTTGCCTCTCCTCCAGAGAGAGCGGTGGGCATGGACTCCCACCAGAATGATTAAGCCGCAGGTCTGCCCTTCCTCTGAAAGGTCACAGCACTGACGGGTTCGACTTCTCAGACAGCTGGTATAGTGAAAGCAGAACAGCCTGTGCTGGGAAAGAGAGACTTTATACCAACCACTAATCTGTGTGTTTACAAAAATCAGCATGCATCACTGTTTATTATTCTGCTTATATAAATGTCAATAATGCAGCGCTTATTTTTGTTTTTCTTATCTGGGTCTGCCAGTTAGTTCTTTTTGGTGTGACTTAGATGTCTAAATTTGCCTGGCAACATATCAATGCGATACACATTTTAATTACACAGGTCAATTCTTGTTATTCATGCCTTTTTGTTTCATTTTTGAAACATTCATACCACTTTTAGAGAAAACAAGCATGTTGGCTTTTTTCCAAAAGTAAGTAGATTAAACCAAACGAATTAGCAGGTCATATTCACTCATTCCCACACCGTTAACAGAGCGTGAAAGCAAACATTCATAATGCGTCTGCCATTTATAATATCACAGCATAAATTTAAATAGGTAATTGACTCTTCTGCAGTGTAACTATTGTAGGTATGTTGAAACACCTACACAAATGACAACCCATTTGAATGCCTTTGCCTTTAAGAGGACTTGGTAATACAAAATTGTTTTGGGGGGATAGCAGATTGTCACAAAATGGATTATATCTTATGCTATAATAAAACATTGAGGATTTTTCACAATTATTTCATCTAAATAAAGATTTTTCCAAGAACAGAAATTAAGGCATAGCTAACGCAAGAAACTTTAACTGGATAAAACAAAAGACCGATTGAACAATTGTTTGTTTACAGTTTGTTTATTGTTTTTATTCTGATTGAATTTCATTACAAGGGATGAGTAACGTTTGCCATTTAAATCAGAAAACCAGAAAATAAACAAATGCAAGATAAAAATCCGACTTTTGGTCAGCTGTACTCATTCGCACCACCCATTTTAATACATTTCCATATATGTGCAAAAGAGACAGCACAGACTTAATGATATTTTGGTCAAACTCATTGAACTCTTCCAAAACCTTTGATTCAATATACGTTTTGAAACTAAAGACACCAACACAGCATATTACCACCTAGTTTTATGGAAGTTGTCCAAATGAAAAACAGTGAACGCATATGTCAGAATTCCGACTGCCACATTAAATACAAGATAAATTAAAGAATAAATGTCTAATCATTTGAACCTTTTTGCGTGCAAAGTTTTATTGGCCTCTTCTTGCTTTAATATTTAAAGATTTATCTGTGCATCTTTGTCTTTTATTTTATCATTAGCATAGACTCCTTCTTGTAACATAGCACCCCTGCTGCTACATAGTATGCAACTGGCAAATTGATACCTATGTATCAAGGCCATTTGTCCTATAGTAACCCGACTGCAGTAACATCCCCTTGGAGCTAGAGGGGGCTGCTGCAACAGATTACCTTTGCCACTTGTATCATTATGGACTCGATGGAATATAAATGTTATTATTAAATCGATGTGCCGCAGTGTCAGAAGAAAAAGGTGAACCCTTACGAAAAAACGGCTTATGGCCATAGACATAACAGACATACATAATGATTTAAACCATATGAGAGCTGATTATATAGGTCACAAGATTACTCACAGAAAGTGAATTCACAATATTGTCTGTATGGGAAACTACACTGTGATGTTTTCACAGTGCCACTAAACATTATTACAGAAAATTAAAACGAAATGACTATAAAATGAGTTATAATTACAGCACGACGAAAGATATAATATTATAATTACTTGATGTGCTTATAATATAATTGCTGTAATAGTGGCTGCATTGTCATTTCATTCAAATGTTATGAAACATGTTAAAAGAGTTTATTGATCATGTAATTTCACTAGTTTTTCAGTTTAGTCTTCTCAGCTCAACTCTCAAGTCTAGAGGCCTCAGGAAAACCAAAGCTTATAAACTCAGACCGCAGTCAGTCTCAATTAGAGCGTCTGTTTTAGACTCCACCCATCAAGCTACTGATTCAAAATACTGCCCTGCCTGTCTGCGACTATTTCTCTGTATTTCCGCATATCTTACATGATCACGTAACACCAAAAAAAGATGTTACAAATGATGTTTAAATGAACAACCATGCAGCTGTGCAACTTAAAATGTGCA
The DNA here is from genome assembly GCA_026939265.1 of Oreonectes daqikongensis. NCBI lineage: Eukaryota > Metazoa > Chordata > Actinopteri > Cypriniformes > Nemacheilidae > Oreonectes > Oreonectes daqikongensis. The sequence goes on from JAOTQM010000117.1 coordinate 3,328,854, forward strand.
TATCATGTTATCATTCCTTGGCAAAAATAAAATATTGGAGATATTCAATAAAATTCAATTTATGAGCCTAATTATTATGGCTTTATACATTTTGCATGAGCAATATTATAAACGCATTTGCAGCTTACCTGCTCCAAATGTAAATAGTGCAAAACAATGAATATAAAGTAGCCAAAAAACAATAGAATACTATATTTGCAGAGCAAAATAAGTTGAATTTTAACACACAGGAAAAGACCAAAATAAATAGGGAATAAAAAACGTAAAGCGAGTTTTTTAAATAGTCATTGTAAAAGCACGACTTCCCAGGCTATAGCTAAATCTCTCTACAGCAGTGGGGAGTTCTTGGAAGAGCCACAGCCTGCGGAGTCAGTCACATTCTTGGCTGGGATTCAATGACTGAGCCAGACACACACAAACACTGAGTGAGAGAGAGAGAGAGAGTGTGTGTGAGAGAGAGAGGGAGAGAGAGCGAGCGAGAGTCTGTGCTTACTGACTCAGTCATATTGAACTGCAGGGGCAGAGTGGAGGCGACGCGGCGTGTCCGGCTGCCACGATCTCTACGCGCAGAAAAATAAGGATTTAAAGTTTGTGGATTGTGTATTTCACTCGTGAATTTGGAGTGGGGAAGTCCGACTCCCCCGCGGGATACTTTTGTGGCAACTTGGGCGCTTTGTTTTTGTTACAGTTGAGTTTTCCGTTCGCGTCTGTGTGGATATGGACAGAAGAGAGCCCACTGCAGGGGAAGACGCGCCGCTGGAAACATTCGTCTAACTGGGGGAAAAAACTCTACTGAATTGATGGATATTTGATGAAGCCCTACTCGATTTATTGTGCTTTTTTCCAAACACTTGGAAATAGAGACGAGGAACGGGGATCAGTGAGTTGTATTTCTGAGAGGACTCTGAGTTTCAATCGTCAGACGGTGCGTAAAACATGGAAACGGTAACGCGACAGAGTTTCCAGCCTCACCCGGGACTGCAACAAACTCTCAAACAGTTTCACCTGAGCTCCATGAGCTCTCTCGGAGGACCGGCCGCTTTCTCGGCCAGATGGCAACACGATCTGCTGTTCAAAAAGGACGGGAAAGACGTCCCGGAGCCCGTGCTGCACCTCCCCCCCATGCAGCCTCCTCCGGTGATGCCGGGGCCGCTCTTCATCCCGTCCGACCGCTCCACCGAAAGGTGCGAGACGGTGCTGGAGGGCGAAACCATATCTTGCTTCGCGGTCGGCGGTGAGAAACGCCTGTGCCTGCCACAGATCTTAAACACGGTGCTGCGGGATTTCTCGCTCCAGCAGATCAACTCGGTGTGCGACGACCTGCACATCTACTGCTCCCGGTGCACCGCCGACCAGCTGGAGATACTGAAAGTAATGGGCATCCTGCCGTTCTCCGCTCCGTCCTGCGGGCTCATCACCAAAACGGACGCGGAGCGCCTGTGCAACGCGCTTATCTACGGGGGAACGTATCCGCCGCATTGCAAGAAAGAGCTCTACGGCTCCATAGAGCTGGAGCTCACCGAGAAGAGCTTTAAGATCTATCACGAGTGTTTCGGAAAGTGCAAAGGTCTGTTCGTTCCGGAGCTTTACACGAGCCCCAACGCGCCGTGCGTCCAGTGCATGGACTGCAGGCTCATGTACCCGACCCATAAATTCGTGGTGCACAGTCACAAATCGCTGGAGAACAGGACTTGCCATTGGGGCTTTGACTCGGCCAACTGGAGGGCGTATGTGCTCCTGAGCCCGGATTACACGGGGAAAGAGGAGAAGGCGCGTCTGGAGCAGGTTCTGGATGACATTAAGGAGAAATTTGACTTCGCCAATAAATACAAGCGGAAAGCATCACGGGTGAGCCTCTACACTGCACTACCAGAGTGATTTTTTTCACGTATAATGTATATATATATATATATATATATATATGTGTGTGTTTTTTTATGTCTCAGATGAATGTGCTTTGGGCATGGTGATGCAAACTTTCTAAGCATTTATTTGGCACACTTGTTTTAGGGACAGTACCTATGTATTAAACTGAGGTTAAGTGCTTTAGGGCACAATGTCGATCAACCGACATCATTATTAAGTTACAAGACTTTTAACCGCTGCGCTGTGCCACACCACCCCAAAGTCTGCATCTCCAGCCCTACTGGAATAAAATTTGCCTGTCTTAAATTTTGCATCGGTTCCAAGTAGTGTCAGCTCTCCTGCTTGGAGAAAAGCCAAGAGTGTCATTTCTTTGGTGACCCAGACTCAAGAGACTATCATGATACTGGTTTCCCAATCCAAATGTTACAACCTGATATCCGGGGGATGAGATGTGGATTCTGTGGGAGATAAAGTAGCCGCCTCGGTGGCCTGAATTTAATGGCATGAAATATTTAACTTGAGCACAAAAATCTCAAAGAGGTCTGGGGTTTCAGACTGAATTGAATTGCCCAAACAACCCAACTAATTGATGTTGGGTATCGTGACCTCTGTCCTACTGGCCTTTACTACTGGTAGATACAGTGCCGACTGCATAAACAAACAATCGTTTAGAGCTATTAAAGGGGTGCTTGCAGGCTTTATCCCGAGGCTTCAGGTTCAACGTTTGGTATGTATCATCTCATTCACTCATCTGCCTGTCTCGAGCACAGCGTGACTTCCACATGTCCCACGGCAAAAGCGTCAAGTTATGCTAATTCTAGGTCGTTTGGTTATCGCAGGTACTTGACAGTAGATGCGTTTTTAATGACCGGGCCATTCAGGGTTTAATCACAGGGCTGTGGAACCGAACCAGTAGAGCTCAGGGGGAGGGAAACATGTTTTCTATCATTATTTGCTTTGCTTGAAGTTTACGGTTTATGTAAGCATTATGTGGATTCAACAAAAACTTTCTGTAGCTCCAATATAGCATGGCACTAGTGGCACCCAAGATATGCATTCGATACTACACACTGTACTACAAAATGCACTGTATAAGTTGCATTGGATAATATCGTCTGCCAAATGCATAATGCAACCATAAACCAGCCAGTGATGAAGTCTCAGGCCGATGGTTTTATGTTTATCTGCTCCGGGTTGTCTCCAGTCTCAGGTTACTCGCATATGTGGCGGCGGCTCTTCTTTCGGTTGTTTTGCCATCGTGAGCTCTGGGGGCTCCAGTGCTTGACTTCTGCAGCAGACAGGGTCCTGTTTGTGAGGTAGAGGATTAGAGGAAAAGCTTTTTTTGTGGTGTGCCATCACCCCCCCCCAATACACACACACACAAACACTCAATGAATGGCCAGCCTGGTCATTTGCATGCACTGTTCCCCTTGAATGGAGTTGATGATGCAGGGATTGGAGTATTGTGGTTGAAACGGAATATGAACCAACAAAGAGGTGCATTCACCAACATCTCCTCCCTCCAATCTCTCTCTCTCTCTTTCCCTCTCTGATCAGGCCTTATCCACCCCCCGAACCCACACACACATAAAATCACTCCCTTACCTGGGTACTTTCTCTGGGTGAGAATGTAAAACCAGGCCTGCTCTTCATCTCGGAAAGGGGGGCGTTGACACACATTCGTCATTTTGGTTGCCTTTTGCTTTGTCAACTGATGATGCGTGTTACATGTGCTTGAACAGGGTGAGCGACGTATCCTTGTTAACATCGAGCTGTTTCCTCAAACTCAAGTGAGACCAAAATGTCCCGAAGCTCTCAGCATTATCACATTATCAGACCCCCCGCAGAAGGCTTTTATACATCTGAAGAGCTTTCCTGCCTCACGAGAGGGAGCACTCGAAAACCGTCTGGATACATAAGGAGGATATGCGTGGAGGAGTGTATTTTTACATACGCCAGACTGCCAGGAAAAGTCCGTGATTTGATATTGATGGCTCGTAATGGCTTCTTCGCACACAAACGGAGCCACGCGATTACATTTGCTAGTCAGACATGAGAACGAAGCTTAGGGCTGAAACAGTCTTTGCAACTTTATGGCAGTGCTTTAAAGGGATAGTTACCTAAAAAAGGAGAAAAAAGAAGATGTTGGTAACCGAACAACGGCGGTACCCATTCACTTCTTACTGTATGGACACAAAACCAATGGTCAAGTCAATGGGTACCCCCATTGTTCGCTTACCAACATTCTTAAAAATATCTTCTTTTGTGTTCTGCAAAAGAATGAAAGTCATACAGGTTTGAAACGATAAGAGGATGCAAAAAGTATAAGATGACAGAATTTTCATTTTTGGGCCACTACGCCTTTAATTTTGTTGCATTGCAGTAGGAAGGCATAAGTTGCTTTTAAGGTCTTTCAGCTACTGTCATCATTGTACAACTGTTCAAAATGAAAGTTAACGTCAAATATACTTCAAGGATAAGACATATTTCAAGCTAGCTGCTGGTTAATGCCACAAACATTTAAAGGAAACTCTGTTGCCCTCATGTTCTCAAATTTGTGTGAGTCGGAACTGCATTTCTGCAATGGGTTGACCAAACGTGTGCATGCTTGCCTAAAGTATGTTTTTTGCAAACATGTTGTGTGTGAGATTGTGAGAGAGTTTTTAAGTGTTTGTATTTTTGCTGAGTTACTGACAGAGCTTAACTTAGACTTTCTTCATCTGTGAGTAGTCTGGCAGTCTCTCTCTTTCTCTCGCTTTCTCTGGGTGGGGTGAAGAAACTTCCTCTTTGTTGCTGCTTGCTGAAGGAAGGTCACAGACTGTGTAGTTACTCAACCCCCTTCAACATATATGTGTGTGTATAAGTGTTTGTGAGTCTGGTTTGGTCTGTCTGGTTCTCTCAGACTGCAGCCGGAAGACGCAAGAAGACAGGATGTTCTGTACTTCTGTGTGTCACACTCAGAATTCATAAAATTGTACCTTGCAATTATGTTCCAGCAAGCTGTCTGACACATACGTTAATACTGTATTACAACAAATCATTTCCGTTTGTATTTTGAGTCGAATCCGCTACAGATCTCGCCCTGAGGGTTCAGAAGAGTTTGCGCGTTTGACCGCTTGGCAAACAGGGTTCGATGTTTACTGAACTGTAGTTTACAGGTTCAAAGTGTAAGCCTGGGTGTGGAGTTGGCTTTATGAGCAATCGTGATTATTTTTTACGCTGATAAAAATGTCTGGAAGTGATTGTCAGGAATGGTGAATTTCTAGGTGGATTATAGTAATTATATATAATTTCAATTTTGTCATTACTTACTCATCCACATGTCATTCTAAACATAGATTAGATATTAGATATTTAGCAAAGTAATTTTTAACACAATTACAGTGGATTTTCATTTTTGGCATCTACCTGTAAGCACACAATACTTTAAGCATTGTAAGCTTCAAATTATGCGGTCACAGTCTTTTTTGTTGTAAATGTATTTTGCATTACATAATACAATCTAGTTTTCAAATAGTCTAGTTAAAGAATAATGAATCACAACACATTAGCACCATTGAGAAACTGAACAGATGAAATACTTGGCATTTCCATTTTTCAGACCACTAAGCAAAAGAAAGCCCATATCACGATTACTTCCCACTTAGTCATCCATTTGATTTCCCCCTCTAAGCTTCCTGTTAAACGTGTAGGCGTTTTATCAGGGGTTATTTAGAGAGTTTTGGCAGACGGCGTGTTCTCGCCGCCAGTGCAGGAAAACCGCAGCTCAGTGACAGGAAGGGAGAGTTGCGACAGCCGCATTCCAGGACCACCACTCCCTAAGCAGAGAGAACCGACTGATTATGCAAACGCGAGTATGAATGGGCATGAATGAAGCGTGCCCTCTCGCATTCTCAGCGCGTCTGCCCCCGACACGCTCACGCGTGCACAGACACACGCGCATGCACGCACCTGCTCGGTATCTCTACCCTCTGTTGACTTTCTCTCCTCCACGCTCAAGTGTTTTTTTGTTTCTAATTTCTCATTCTTTAATTCCCTCCAGGTGCTGGAAGTGGGTTGTAAACTTCCCTAATCATCCAGTCATTAAAGCGAGATTTAACCGCTCTCAGCCTTTGAAGCCATTTTCTTGCTTAATTGTTCACTTTTTGGCAACAAAGCTACATAATTTAGTCTAAATCACGCCCTTGAAAAAGCTTTTATAAAAACACCTTGCGTGTTTAGTTTCGTTCTTCCGTGTGGTTTGGCTGACTTGGGATTTTGGAAAGAGGATGGTGACTCCCCCCTTGAAGAGAGAACTCTGGGATATTTAGTGGAGGGTGCGAGAGCTTTGGGAGAGGAAGCCAGTTCCCTTAGGGGATATTAGGTATGTCCCATCTCATTCGCCAGGCATATCACTCTTAAGCCACACACACACACACACACCGGACAGATCAACTCAGCTCAGCAGCAGCTGGCCCGTGGTATGCATATCAATGGCAGAAGCATGCAGAGCTGCATTTGCGCATTGCTCTGCCTCCCCTTCAAAATGCGAGGGGCTCCGCAGGCACGGATAGTCCTGCAGCTGCTGGCGATGTAAGCCAGAGGATCCGTCTGAGAACCGAGCTGAACGGCTGTTCTAGGACCTCACGGGTCAAGCGCTTCATAAATACGTTCCAGAGCTTGGACCCGTGAGGTCGAAGACCTGCGAGGCGGAGAAATGGACTGGATGTTGTTCAGTGGGTTACTGATATGAACAGACTTTTGTTTGGATATCCGCGAGGGTCATTTTTATTGTTGCGCAAGAGCGCCAGACAGAGAAACCCGACCGGTTTTACTCAACGTGAAACTCGGAGAGACAAGATAATCTGTTTCTTTCATAACAGAGCTCATTTTTCTCACTGATGCCGAGTAAATGTCCTTCACATGTAGTCATAGATGGTTATTAAATTCGACGGTTTTTTATTTAAACAAGTGTTGTGCCGAGTCTCCTTTAGGTGCTAATTAAGATTTTTCAAATGGCCCGTCACTGACAAGCCCGAACTGATGGATCATAACCGTGATTAACTAGGCAAAGAGAAAATGTGAAGCTTTGTTTTAGAGATAAGAGAGGAACATCTCTCCCAGGAACAATTCGAAAGCCTAATTGCTTCCGTGGCTCTAATAGAATGCAAATGCGAGTCAATTCATTAGTTTTTTTACGCTTCGGTTCAGGTGTGAAGATTCACGCTCGACTTATTTGCCACATTCTTGCGAATTTGATCAGTTTTTCACCTCGGCAGCTGAATTTCAGATCAAAATGGCACTTATTCAGCCTTGCCGTTTCTACGTCATTTAGCAACCTCAGCGGGGTGTGCGACATTCCCTGTACTGTCCGTGAGGACTTAAAACGGTTCTTTGTCGATTAAAAGCACTTAAAGGATACGTAAAGGATAGTTCAACCCCAAAAAATCATAATTTACTCACCCTTGTGTCATTCCAAACCTGAAAAACTCTGCAGAAAAGATATTTTGAAGAACGTTGGTAACATTGACCTGCATTGACTTGAGACGTTTCTCAAAATATCTTCATATTTGAAATGGCACGAGGGTGAATAAATGATGACAGAATTTTTGGATGAACTTTCCCTTTAAGAAAGGCTGTGAGAATAATTATTTATATTAAATAGACATGATGTCCACTCTATAACGTCTATGAATACAAGTACAAGTCCATGCAATTTTCATAATTATTCCGTTTTTCAGTTTTCCTGAGTCATGGCTAAGATGTGACATCACATCTGCACCGTCACAAACACACAAAGCTTATCCTCCCAGTCTGCCTTCCCCCTCCCCCAGGTTGCAGTAGCTAAAATCTCATTAATGTCAGATAGAGATAAACACAGAGAAAAGAGAGAGAGGTTCATCACGGGCATCCTCTCCTTTCACAGTCCTTGCACCCAGCCCCCGCACATCAGTCAACCCTGTCTGTGTGTGTGTTTGTATTGGCTGGCCACTAGGAAAGCATTCATATACCTGCGTGATAGGGGCGGCCGGGGGAGGAAGATGTGATGGGGGTTGGCAGACAGAAGAGGAGCTTTTTTTCTAAGTCTGGCATACAAAAAGGAGGAGGGGTGGGAAAATAGATGCGTGTGGGGGTGGGCATTTCCTCGGATACTATGATTGCCTATGTGAGGTAGAACATGCTAATATGTAATAAGGTTTGAAGTAAATTTGGGATTTAGTGAAAACATGGACCAGACGTTTTATGCATCCAGACCTCCTGTCCAGACGGGTCATTTGCATTTACGTAGTGCTTTTAAAATATGTAGTTTCAAAGCAGAAAATTGTGTTTTAAAGGGCAAATGAATGCATGAATGAAGTAATGATCCAAAAAACGAAAGCAAACAACTCACAGTCTATTTCTACATTGTATGCTTTTTGCTTTAAACTCTTTATTTCATTTATTCTGCTAACGTAGATGTCTGTTAAAATAACTGCTAGATGAGTTTTGGTTCAAAGAATTCACTAGCTGTGTCTTATGCTTTCTGAGCAATTACATAATCTTTTATTCCTTTATATATATATATATATATATATATATATATAGAGAGAGAGAGAGAGAGAGTTATTGTATGATTATAATTTTTCTGCAGTCAACATAAAATTAAACTCAAATAAATATAATAACATACATAAAATAAATACATTACAAAAATAATAACAAAAAAAATCATTGCTGATGTATGGATGTAGGCAGCGTGACTTATTAAATATTAAATATTATTTAATATTATCTTATCGTTCACAATCTAATCGAATACAAAAAATAAAATCTGAAATCTCTCTGGAATACTTCTGATTGGCCAATCACATCATTTTGTGGTTGAATATTGTCGTACAATGGTTAAGCTGTGTTATTGACCGATGTCAATGTATTACACTTACAAATTATACAGAGGACAGGATCACCTTTATTTTCATTTCCAAACATACAAACACAGATGTACCTCAATGAAAATTCATGGCACAGATCTTTTGAGTGGCACTGTGAATGAAGATTGCTAAGCAAATATGTGTGTCTGTGTGTGTGTGTGTGTGTGTGTGTGTGTGTGCGCGCGTGCATGAGGATTTGCTGCTGTGTCAGCTTAACCCTATTCTCTTTGTGTGACAGAGTGAGTCAGCCTTTAGCTGACTGTGTATGTGTGTCTAAAGCAATCTGACACATGACCCTTCTCATCAAACCCCTTTATGCATACAGACTGACCAATCAGAAGTCTCCATACAGCTCTCACTGGACAGATGTCTGTCTAACAGAGGCAGCGTGACAACCACACGCAGGCACGCACACACGCAGGCACGCACACACCCACGCACACACACACACACACACACACACACACACACACACACACACACACACACACACACACACACACACACACACACACACACAAACTAGGGCTGTCAAAAGATTATTCGCGATTAATCGCATTCAGAATAAAAGTTTGTGTTTACATAATAGATGTCTATTTATTGTGCATATTAATTGTGTATTTATAAACACAAACACATACATGTAGGCCTATATATATTTAGGAAATATTTAGATGTATTTATTTACATTTACCAATAATTGAAATCATATTTTAATGTGTATTAATTTCTATATTTTATAATTTTCTTAAATATATACACGTATGGGTTTGTTTTATAAATACAAAATTAATATGCACGGTACACAGACATATATTATGTAAACACAAACTTTTATTCTGGATACGATTAATTGCGATTAATCTTTTGACAGCACTAATACAAACATAATGTCTCTTCCTTAAACAGAATGACAATGAAGAAATTAGTTATAATTGGAGTCACTACTCCTATAGCAACTATCTGTATATCTGCCGTATAGCTTGAGGAAGTGTTTGCAGCAGATAACTAAGATTATCAAACAGAGAACTACGATATGTCTATATAACCTACATAGATATGTTTAATTTAATGTTTAAATATGTTTAAAAAACATACACTATATATAGTATGTGTGTGTGTGTGTGTGTATATATATATATATGTATATGTATATGTATATGTGTGTGTAATATATACATATATATACGGTATGTATCTATATTTGTCAGTATGATTGCAGTATGTATGTATGCATGTATGTTAACACAGACACACGCGCACGCACGCACACACACACACACACACACACACACACATATATATTTTCTTTACTGCAACATGTAAGATGTTGTAGTCTGAGAGGAACAGTCTCAGAGGAAGAAATTGACACGCAAATAACTGAACATGGTTCCTCACCCTGTTCTAAATGAAGCCCTCGTCTGGGGCCAGTGGCATTGGTTTAAGATGCACCATAATTTGGTTTGGTTTGTCGGACTTATATAACTGCTGCTCTTTGAAGCATGCCCTGCACAAAGGGGCCCTACTTTATAATGTGTAATTTGAAGTTGAAATGAGTAGACAGACATACTATTACAGTACACGGCCGAAAAAATGTAACTCAAGTCCTCTAGTTATGTTTGCGCGAGTGAAATCGCTAAATAGCATGAAACATGCTGCTGTCTGGGCTCTTGGCTACATCTACGGAGGAGGAAAAGAGAGAGAAACAGATGATGGGTGTCCTGATGTCAGCACCAGGTATAGATGATTTGTATTGTACAATTCTGTGTGAATGGGCGTAAAGAGGTGAATGCATTTACTCGCTTGCCTGTCTCTCACCTACCAAAATGGTTCTTCATTGAATGTAAACGTCCACGCATCTGGAACACCACGAATGTGTAATTTTACCTACGCAGCATTTCTGCTGAATTCTCCGAGGTTACAGACGTATAGATTCCACGAGCGGAAACCGAGGAAGACACAGTAATCTTGTTTCAACGTTAACCTTTAAGATAACATGCACACAACTGGGGCAGAGGGCGAGAGCGTGCTTGTTTGTGTGGACGTTAGTCAGTGTCAGCACACAAAGGCATGCCCTCGCACCCTTTCTAAATGAACAACCACAAAGCTGCGGTCTGAAACGCAACACGACTTTGCCATTGATGTCTCCTGCGCGTCTGCACTTTGTTGGGAAGCAAATGAGAGAGTCTTTTCGTGCATGCGCGAGTGTGTGTTTGTGTCTCGCAAGAGCGTTGAGTATTGAAGAATGGGAGGGTGCAGACCCAATGTCGAGAGACACTCCTGGTCACAGGAGGGGTTTTGTGTCGGGGTGATGGAGAGCATGCCGGGGTCCCACCGCTCATCCTGAGGTTAGACTGGCCTTCTTTTGTCCCTCAGATGTTTAAAAGGAATCAGCTGGGGCTCGTGGAACCAAGACCGGAAAACAAAGACCAGGCCTGAGACTATTGTCATAGCTGCGGTCCTCACAAGCCCTGCATTGCAGTCCACTGACTTTTGTTGAGACCTGAGATTTTTTATATGTATATTTGGCTTGTGGCCGAGCATATCGTTTTGATGCTTTAAGATGAAGTGTGTAGATCAGTGCTAGATCAAGGATGTCTGGGAAAAGGATTTTATCTGGAAAGCACACATTATACACAGTAAACGTTGCAAATAATCATAATCATCTTACTTCCAGTCTTGCTGTAGTAGATGGCTGCCTGTTACAGGCCCGAAGCTATAGTGGAGAAGCCACGCTAGGCGTGACAGAGAGTTTATCATTTTGTTCTTTGATTAAGGGACTTGGTGTATCGGTTCCAGCCTTGAACCCGGAGGCTATTTTGGGTTTGCTAAACAGGTAACAAAAGAATGTCTGTCTCTGTTAAACTGAACCCTTCCCCCACAGAGCCTCGGCTGTCAAACGCTAACAATGGTGCGCTAGCTGTGACCCTCTGACTAAATCATGTTGTGGTTTTCAAATCATTTTACTTTGTGGTTAGCGGGAGACTTTTTTATGAGTTCATCATTTGTTATATTGAGAGGTTGTGTTTTGGAGAACTGAATAGCTGGTTGAATCCTTAACTTTTATATAACTATTATATAAATTGATTGAATAGGTAATGAATGAATTTTGTTTTGTTGGTACTTGTTTACTTCACCTCATCAAGTCTGTCAGATCATGTGACAGGATTTCACATATGATATACACGGTTTCAGTGACAACAACAAACGTTATGCGGCCCAAACCTCCGGTAGACCTCTGTTGTTTTAATTAAATACAATTAATATACCAGAAAACATTAATATAAATTAAATGTCAAATAAATTGTTATATTATAATGGAATGCAGACCGTGAGTTAGCTTCGGGCCAGCGTGTACGCGTCTATAGTATATAGATCTTTTAGGTAAATGTAAAACAAAACTGACCCCAATAACCTATTTACTGCATTACTGGTATCAGTGGTTACCAGTACTACTGTGAATGATTGATGTTAACCAAAAGACAAATAGGTATTTAGACATTGTGGTATGGAGTGTTAGCTTCAACAAACGCGGATCAAATATATACTTTAAATACACTAAAATAAAGTCATTTTGGATAGTATTTTTTCAAATAGTTAAATTAGTAAATGTACTTCCATCTTGGTAGAGAGGTGTTTGGACGAATCCGATTGGATGTATGTGTATACGATGCGTATGTTCTCACTTTACTCCAGGTGAATTAAAAGTGTTGGAAACAATGGCATTTAATACCATTAGCATCCGGGCCGGTGTTGTGCCTCAGGTAAGCGTTTGTGGGTCATAGATCCCTCGCAATTAATACCATTCCAACCCGGTACCACTCCTCCAAATGAGCTGACAGCGGACATGCTAAATAAAACAAAGTGTGTGTGAAACCAGATCTGTGTGTGTGTGCCCGTGAAGGAAGGTAAAGGCTCAGGTTAAAGCCGCATGGCTCCCCCGTGCTCTGCGCTAACTTGTAGACGCTCTACACCACCACTACAGTGGAATCCATTGATTTACTGTCTGAAGCCACTCCTCGCCCGCCCACGCATGTAATCTCACACTGAAAAGGACTGTCACACATGCTCACACGCAAACACGAGCTCGCACAGACATAGAAACGGAGAGAAAGGCGAACACAATCTCTGTCAGGTCTTTTTTTCAAGAGGAAATTGAAGATAATTGTACGCTGTTAGCCTGCAACTAGCCCGCCTGGTTTTAAAGGGCCATCCTATATGTGACAATACTTCTTTGTTTCTTCTCTATAAGGCTGTCTCGAGCGAGTCTGACACGCATTGCACAAGTAGAAGTATCTAATTACAGGTTACTAGTATTTACGTTTGCCTCTCGTAGGCTTTTGCCTCGCGTATCGCTCTTTATTTTGACCTTCATTTCACCATCAAGCCTATCGGTCTGTTTAATTATCTCTTTACCTTGGCGTCTAACAATCCGTCCCTTTAGTGGGTCAAGGTTCTTACTGTATTTTGCGGCTCGGTTGTTGATAAGCCGTGAGGCTACATGAACAACATTGGGCTGGAGCTCCTCTGTACTGATGCCCAGACAATACAATGAATACTGAGTTAAATAGATTTTTTGCATGGAAGGAATCTGGCACACGTGCTTTTCCAAATATTAACACAGCCCCTCTGTTTCAATTCCAATAATACGTCAATGTTGTGTAAATTTGAGCTGTTTTTCTCTTTTAATAATACATCCGTGCTCCATAGGTTTGGAGAGATAATGTATTCTTTATTTTGTTATGGAGCAAAAGTTTAAACTGTGGAAAAAGCTGATTTATAAGATGGAGAATGTGGCTGCTCTGCGGCTGTAGTGTTATTCAGAAACGCTGTTGAAGCCCATTATTGTGGGTAAGCGAGAACTGTTGTGTCTTTAAGGAAGGACAGAGGTTTAGCTGTTTTGTCTTTGTGTCTGTGGGGCGGTAGAACCACACACACACACACACACACACACACACACACAAACACACGCACGCACGCACACACTGTCAGAATGCCTTCACAGAAAATGTCTAAGGAGATGGCATCAAATTCAGGAAGACCAGTGTAATATCAGAATGTGCTTCCTGCAATAATCAATAGATCTCATGGCCATCCACCCACACACACACACACACACACAGACTTTAACAAGGGCGTGAGCGGATAAACAAATTGCCCTTGCACTTTAATCAGACTCGGAGAAAAACAACAAGCCTTTTGCAAAATTCATGAAATTGTGGCTTCGCTCTAGTTTCGCTTTTAAAGACGCTCTGCAGTCCTTCACTTAAACAGCATCGACCTCAATATATCTTCGACAACTTGATCGCATTGATGGTCATTATGAAACGTAAAGTGTTTCACTACGCTTGTACTTTGAATACACATGTCCGCCGTGTGCCGGCCCGGTCCGTGTTAAATCGTTCAGGAGATCTATTGAGTCGTGGATCGATGCGGTTCCTCGCGGCGGAGGAGAGACGGCGTGAAACTGATGCTAATTGAGATAGAAGTGAATTGATAAGGCCGGGGCTGCATAATAAGCTCGCTTGAAGCTAACGCAGGCTAATGTGTCCATTAGCGTCTGTGAGGAGATGGATGGAGGAATAGATGGCGATATGGAAGGTGGAAGATGCGGCGAACTGGCTGGAGGAAGACACCATTTACCGTATCTTGGATAGATATTTTTAAATTGATTGTACTGAATAGTCAATTAAAAAGAGTTCAAATTTGGGTGGGTTAGTTAACGGTTTATGGTACTTGCAGGTCATCGGGTTGTGTTTCGTAATCATTTCATAGTTTAAAGTCGCAATCCATAACTTTTGCCTCCATCTCTGTTTGAAACATACAAATGCACGTTATTATTTTTACGTGGGTTGATGTCACCAAGATGACATTTCCTGCAAAATAACAGTTAAAAAATTGTTTCAACATCATTGTTGTTGCAAATGACAGGGAAAGGTAAAGATTAAAGCAGATGGTTTTAAATATTTTAAACACATTTTTTATCCAAAAAATGCTTTAAATGCTGCAGCATTGCATTGACATTTCTGTTTTGAAACCCTGCAGTTTACTCCCATTGTAAATGTCTTACTGTAACCACATTTTTGTTCCTAAAACACTTAACCCTCAGTTTCAAGTTAAAACTGCTTTCTTTGGTAAGCAACAAATGTCAACAGAGCTCAACATTCCTTCAATTTCAAAGAGCAAGAGTTTGCTACTTAATGTGACAACACGCAGGCACAACTCCATTAAAGTTCACAAATAGCTAACATTACTGGTGGAAAAACATTTAACAAGAGAGAGAAAAGACAGCGAGGAAAGGGAGAGTATCTTAATCTAGCAGGTTCTATTCTTGAGTGTGTAGTTTTTGGCAGCGATGACAAAAGAACACACACTCTCTGGGTCCCTTGTGCAGGAACCCTGTTCCAGCTCGGCTTGCTTATCAGATGAAATTGGACCCGTCTCTTTTCTGCTGCTCAAGCTGTCTCCTGAGGAGGCCCAGATCTCTCCTCTGCCCGGGTGTAGTCACCCTAGCTGGGCCTCAGCCTGCTCTTCCACTTCCTGGGGCTCTCCGCTTACCCAAGGTCTATTCGGTTTGTCAGACCTGCTCTAGATGAACTTCACAGTGATCTGAAACGGGGATCTTAAACGTTGAATTCGCTGCAGTCGGATTTGAAACGAGCGATGTGACATTTTTAAAATGTAGCAGTCGCATCCTTTTCGCCTCTCTCACTCATTCTCATTCCGGATGGATCTCTCTCGTCCCCGTTCACAGGTCCCATCCCCCGTCCCCTCTTTTATGCCTGTAACAGTAAGCTTTGTGATTGTGCCCCAGAGCGAAGGCTCTCCCCGAGCTGAACTCATTTGGAACAGAATGTTGGCGGCTTTGAGGGAAAGAGCCAGCATGTTCTAGTCGACCTGCTGAGCGTTCAGTCGAGGCCAGCGCCACTCTGAGACACACAGATGTCAACACGACTCTAACAAACACACACTCAAATCAAAGCTCCTTTGTACTCTCGCAAAGACAAGGGCTGCCAAACAACAACGGCGGCACCAACAAGCACAACAATTCTCCATCCACAAATCCCTAAGCAAGCAGGAACTGTTGTATTTGTCTGGGAGCCGGTTGTTGAAACGTTTTAGCAACGTTAGGCAACTTGAAAGAAATCAAAAGAATAGATGCAGGTATGCGGTTGCATTTCTCTCGTTTCAAAAGGCCCGACCATAAAAAAACGTGTTTCGTTTCACATCGACGCTAGTGTAAACTATCTATCGTCTCAACCAAAGGTGACCGCCGTTGAGAAATCATTGTGTGAAAACCGTCAAACGACAGCAGCCAAACCCCGGCTCATTGTGCATGATTGACAGCTTCAAGGGCGAGTACATTGACTGAGGATGATCACAGTCGATTGTATTTAATAGTTGAGTGCAGGATTTGTTTGGCGAGTAAATTGTGCGGCTGAACTTTGAAACCTGAGTTGGGGCCCAGACGCGGAGACAGGGAAGCGATTGGGCCGAGCGGAGCATGCAGGCTGATAAATGTTTATTTAGTTTTCGATAACAAACCGGCCGGCCTCTTCAGCTTCTGTTGAGTGGAGCTGGCTCGACTTTACGTCTAACTATTAATCTCTTCTGGCTTCCGTGATAGAAACAATCTATCAGAGTCAAACTATCAGTCAATGACCCCATAGATTGAGTTGGCTTGAATCTCAAGTTTGATTGGCTGTGTAAATGTAAATAAAAATAAGGTTTATGAATGAGACATAGAGGAATTTTCTGAAGGGAAAGTCCCTCAGGTGGGTGCCAGTGTGTGCACAGTGGCCTGCGGCGGCCCACTGAAACCATTTCCTCCACGAGTTCAAATATCTGGAAAGCACGCATTTTTGTGCGTATAATACGCCTGCCTATGCACGCCTGGCTGTCACCATTGAGGTATAATTCCAAATACTTCAGTGAGGGGGGCGTTAATACGGTTGCTAAGCAAATCTGCACTTCCTGTGCTATATAAGAGCTAGACTGACTGTTTCCTGGCGGGCTAGAAAAGCTCGCGCCCTCCCCGGCTGCAGACGTGCAGTGGTAAATGGGGCTGCTGTGCTCATGTGCAGAATAATTGCATTACTGAGGGGGGTTGCCCAAATGCTTGTTTTCCTTTCTGCAGCCATCCTTTTAAAAAACAGGAAATGAGAATTTTCCCAATGAGATGATCGCTAAATCATATGACACTGGGTCATGTATTTGCAACGAAATTGATATGGAACCAGTTGACCGTACACCTTTGACCTTTCGTCTACTCTCCAACGCTAAAAACGACGCCGGCCATTAAGGCGTGCGGTTACGTAGGCATGTGTAACCCTGTAAGGTAACATTACAGTTCTGTCGTGCAGCCGTGCAGACATGTAAACCGCATGTGTGTAATGGTCTCTCACGCTCAAAATGGCTAGCCAGTCATTCCGTGAAAGCCGATCCCGATGCCGTGGGTCAACTGTCCATCATGTGGGAGTGAGATTTCATAGCGTCCAGGTTCTTTAATTACAGAAGTGAAGCAGTGGATCCCGACCAAAGTACACAGCGGGTATTAGCATATTATCAGGGCTGAGATCTGAGCTAGCTGCCTGGGTAATAAAAGTCACCAATCAGCAGTTAATTTTTTTTCTCTTTTGAGTAAAAGTGTGGTGGATATCCGATTTCCTTTTTTGTTAAAATAAAAACTTAAAACTTTTCTCTTTCAATTTTTATGACTGCAATGTGGTGTAATAATATGACTGTAATATGACAATAAATGATAGTCAATATAAATTAATTATGAATTTATGCTATTAATACATTTATATATTGAAATATTAAATACATAATTTGATGTATAAGCATTAAAAATAAAATTTTATAAAAATGTTTTTCCCCCCAAGGCAGGACTATATTATACAGTAAAAAATATATACAAAACGAAATAATAAAAAATATAATAATAGTTTTTACTTTAAAATAATAAGAATTAAGCCAAATGTGTCACAGTAGTCAAAGTATACTAATGTCATTATACAAAATGTATATTTTTTATTTTAGTAATTCCTATATTCTCTGATTTCTTTCATTCTAAATCTAGCCACATTAAAGACAACATTTTAATATCGAATAAAAAACAATAAAGTTGGCTCACACAATAGTGAAAGTATTCTGGAAGGGTGTGAAGTGCTGGAATTTTCAGGTAGCCTTTTTTAAAAGGAGTGAAAGTGTCATGTCACGTGTGTAGGTGGAGTTTTTGAGCTGCATCTGTGTGTTTGCTAGTCTGTGACCTGATTCAGCTAAGTGTGGCGAACCCTCTCTCCCTCTATTACGGATCAGACTGCATTACAGTGAGCCTGACAGTGCCGTGCAGAGTAACCGTGCCTAGTTTAGCGTAACGCTTTTACGCATGGCTGCGTTTACTCTTTCCCCTCACGGTGACTGGCCTGGGCAGGGTTGCCCCGTAGAGAGTAGATCCAGGACTTTTTTAAGACTGATATAATCTGTGATATTTACGGGCAGATCGGGTGAGAATACACGGGAGGTAAAGAGAAAGATGAAGAGAGGGGCTGCTACTTCACAGCAGGAGGGTTTGAAGATGCACGGCTGCCTTTGATCATGGGTCACCTCTAAAAAGCTGCTCTCGCTTGGCAAACTCAGAATTACTTTTTTCTTTTTTACTGGACATTGAAGGGTGGAAGAGTAAATCTCAGCTTCCTGTACTTTTGTTCTTATTACTTTCAGCTCAGCTCTGTTGTCCGAAAGCCTGACACACCACCACAGGCTTGTCACTCCTAATTACTCAACTCCACTGTCTTCTAATCCCTCCATTCTCTTTCTCTTTACTGTTTTTTTCTCTCGCTCTTTCACCCTTTTAAATATTTCTCAATGCCAGGAGAACTGGAAAACTTTCAACTTTTGACCGTTGTGTGGTGTCTCATGCCACCTTTCTGACAACTACTCAACCAGTCATCCAGGCAACCCTTCAACTAGCCGATTCTGAAACCATGTAGCTTTGCACATATACCTACAGACATCGACCTGCATCAAGACTAAAGGCCATTGCACATAGAGTCCGAAATTTTCGTATATGTTATTTCGTATTTGTCATCCTGAAATTTCATCGGCTCTGATTCTGAATAGCCAAAACACCTTTGAAAATGCTTTTTATGATAGACGAACATTTCGTAGGCAGTGTGCAAATGTAATTGAAACAACGCGAGGTCGTATTTATTTTAACGTGCACAAATTTTGGACGCAAATTTCGGCCTCTATGTGCAATGTCCTTAACCACGTGGCTCTCCATATCAGCCACTGAGAGATCTCTTCTGAGAAGAGGAGGAGATGAGAGATGGTGGGGTGGGAGTGGGAAGAGGAGAGGCCTCTGTTGTCAATGAGATAGGGCTGAAACGCGTTCTTCAGCTACAGAGAGGGGCCCTCGTCGCTAGAGTTAGCTTATCGCTCCCCTAGCAAAGCACCTTTGGCCCCGTGGTGATGTTTGTGCCTGTGTGGCTGCTCGCATGGTGGGAGTGGTAGTTAAGGAAGTCTAAGTCTATTTTTATAGAAGTCACTTCAGACGGTGGTTTTGAAGGTTTACATGTAGCAGAACAGCACAGAAAATACTGTCATAGAATTTAACAAGTACAGCAGACCTATGGGTGCTCGCAGCAGCAAAGTTGTGTCTTCAATTTACAAGAGACACATATTCATGAATGGATACCTTAAATGGATAAAAGCGTCTACCAAATGCTTAAATGTAAATGTAGTTTATTTGATAGTTTAGTAGTTTGTAGTTCATTTTCAACCATCTCAGTGCCTCATTAAAACAAGATGAAGACTTTCAGGCCAATGCACAGCAATACTATGATGCACACAACATATTTAGACAGTGCATAAATTCACATATTAACAAATATCAACATATGTAATGTAACAAACACCAGATCATCAAGAAGGGGGAGACCGAACCAATAGAGTTAAAATGACAATAAGAAGAAGATTAGATAATCAATAGGTTCAATCCTCCTATCTAATTCATCTCAGTTGTGGCCGACCAGTGATATCATCTCCAGTCCACGAGACCTTTCTCCAGGTCGGGACAGCAGCCGGTTCTCTGCGTCTCTTAAGCCTCTAAAGCCGCTTTTCAGATTATCGCCGACAACAGGTAATCAGCACCTCGTCTTGGCACGAAAGACTTATCAACCGCAAAGTGCACACTATTCACTTTAAATGCCTTATGTACTTTCGGTTTATGTTGCAGTAAGGCAAAATTATAATCGCAATCCTTCATTATAATAAATCTTTTCGCTTTATAAATGTGCCATAATTTAGATTTAGAAGAAAAATTCCTCTGTATTGTTATATTGTTGTGATATGGACAATGTCGTGTACAACTTTATAGTTATCGTCCTTGCCTCCAATATCGCAGACGATTATGCACCGTCATCCGAGAGTATCAAAAATCGCAATCACCATTAAAATACGATTTAGTATACAGCTCTAAAATATCAATACGTTTCGTTGTGGAACAGCTCTAATTGGGTTAACCACGTTGGCCTGTATTGCAGACCGCAAGGATGTTTGTCTGTTTCATTACGCAGGCTTATCTGACTAGCGTGTAATGATTTCATCCCCCCACCTTAATATCCTAAACTAATAGCATTAGCCAGCTGTTACCCGCATCCAAAGATCCGGCAGTGAGATGGAGAGGCGTCCTCAGACAATTCGCAGAGCAGGAATACTCAAGCTACGAAATTATAGACTGCCTGTCCATTCGAAAACTGAATGATTGACTTCTAGAGATTCCAGCACCTGGGCTCAATAGTAATATTACCGGAAGAACCAATAATAGCAGCACACCAGTTGACAAAAGGATTGAAAAAGAATATAATATATAATATTCTTCCTCTTTATGATATGTAATTTAACATTTTAGATTTAGAAACTGCAGGAAATGTGTACGATTTTTGGAAAGCAAGCGAGCTGTGTTGAGCATCTTTAGCCCACAATGGACGAACTTTTAAAGTATTTAAGGGCTAAAATTGTTTCTCCTTGTCACAAAACCCCCCATCTCAATCTCGAAGCGTGAATGCCCATCAGTGGTCCCTCAACTCTCTTCCTTTCCCTCAAACACGAATCCCTGACTCATAGTGTTTTGTGATGAAGGACGTAAGGACGTGGCGATGGAGAAGCTTCTTTCCTCAGGCAGGTGACTGTGCATGGGTCTACGTGTGAGAGGAGAGGAGAGGAGGAGAAAAGCCGCCCCACAAAAATGAGGACAGACTCTCTAATTGGTGATAATGGCTGAGGTAGAGAGATTCTCGCTCGGGGACATAGCGGCCTTTATTGTCTCGGTGCGTCTGACCCTGTCTCTCACACTGCAGAAATTAGAACTGGAGACTGTGGATATTTCTGGACATACAAGTCTTTGTATAATGTTGAAATACAGAGTTTTTTGATAGGTGATTTAGTTTAGGAGAGAAAATACTGTTTAAAGGGACAGTTTTCCTAAAAATGTTTATTTTCATCATTTACTCACCATTACATCATTTCAAACCGGTAGGACTTGATTTTTTGATGCAGAACATAAAAAAGACATTTTAAAAGAATGTTGGTAACTGAACAACATTGACTTCCATTGTATAATCACAAAACCACTGAGACATTTCTCAGAATTTTTATGTTACACTGTATAAATTCATGTACAGGTTTTAAATAATAAATGATGATGAATAAATGATGACAAAAATTTAGTTTTTGGGTGAACTATCCTTTCAGATGCATTCCTGGAGCTCAAATAGCATAACGTTGTTTAATGCAAAGATTGTGGCTTTGTGGATCGTACATACTGATAAAAATATATCTTACCTTGGGTGCAGTGTAAGTCGGTTTGGATACAAATGTCTGGCAACCTTTCAAGCTGTTTAATTTCAAAGAACAGTTTTATCTTGCAATCTTGCAGCATGTTCTCATTTCTAGTTACCTTAAAACCAGCTTTTGTGATCCAAACATTTGTTTATTTACTGCAAAAGTGTTCGTTAACTGATATCTGGATGACGGAAAACAGCAAAATGGACCTAAGAGTGTGCTTTCCTCTTGGAAAATAGTTACATATTCAACCCCCCAAATCACTATCAACTAAACCCTCATGTGCTATTCATCAGGCCAGAGAAGGAGGGTGACGTCAGTACGAGAGGAACAGAGACGGAGGGGGTGGTTTCAGCCCTGTTCTCCAGATGTGTAATAGAACTAGAGTAGGGAATAAAACCATGCTGTAAAAAGGATCTTGTAAAACAAAATGGAGGCCACCTTTTTCCTTTCCTGCTCTTAACAATCTTAAATTCCCTCTTTTGCTGTAACAGGCCTCCATATCAGGAGTGTGAAAATGCTTACAGTCACATTTTTATTGAATGCCCTGCTTTTGTAAAAAGCCATGGTGAATTATCAGATTGCTGAATTAGTTTTTTGTCATCACACTGTATTTTTTACATAATGTTACCCTAGAAAGGAAATACAAATGAGGCTCTTTAAAATGTCAATTGTTTCTTCTCGATAGAAATGGAGATCAAATAGAGGATTTTAGATTTCTAAACTTTACATTTATGCATTTGGGCGACACCTTTATTCAAAGCGACTTACAATGCATTCAAGGTACACATTTGATCAATATGTGTGTTCTCTGGGAATCTAATAATAAGATTAATATCTAAGACAAAGTGAATACCAAAATTAAACAAAGCAACAATGAAACAAAAGGTAACCAAGCTTTGAGGGAGCAACCGTAAATAGGATTAGTCCTTTCTGAAGTGTCACTCATCTGTCATGTTCTTCAAACAAACTATGTCCTTGTCGGTCTAGTAGATCTAGACAATCTCTGAATTTCTGGTTCTCCTTCATTCTTCTCGAGCTATTAGAATATACACGCATTATCTCCACTTAACCTTCAATTTAGTTTCAGTTGTGATTTTCTGGGGCATGATGAATACATGTACACTTGTATTGGCAAAAATAAAAGTTCAAAGCAATGCGCATCATGTAATAAGTAACAACGAAAATACAATTCTATAAAAGCTGACAGGTCATGTAAAAAGAGTATAGTTAAATAATAATAGAAAGTATGCAGTTGTGTAGTTTTAATAAATAAAACATTATATTTCTCTGTATTTTTCATAAAAATAGTCAAATGGCTTTATTAACTCACACCGCTGTTCCTGTAAGGTGGGAAGGTTTAAAGTTGACACCCTGTGTTTCAACCTGACCTGAGACTGACCCGGGCCAGGGGCTGTTAGCAAACCCACGCTCATTAGGCTGCATTTGGCGTCATTAAGCTGATTTGTCTTTGCTGATCACTTTTCAAGATAGCACTTAAAGTGCCTGGCTGTTATTCTTAAAAGGAGTCCAGACTGCCCCTCCTAAACTTTACAGTGTGAAGGGTTATAAACCCACACCGGTGCGAGCCGTTGCGTGGAGCGGTCATGGGTTCGCGACCTCACCAAGACAAGCACAGGTCTGTGACCAAGCTGCACGGCTTGGATGGTATCTTGGTATTTTTAAATTGAAAGTCTAAATTTTTTTGATTCGCTAAAAACTGAATAAACAAACAAAAGCATACATTTTGAAACTGTTGTGCCAGTAGTGTTTCCATGGTCTTTGAGGTTCTGAACAGCAGATTTTTGTGACCAGGGTCAAGCGGTCACTCTTAAACATGGACAACATCTGGCGACTCTAAAGTGGCATGGCCAAACAAGACTTAATAGGATGAGGGAGGGTTAAAAAGGTGACCCTTCGTTCTCTTTTACTAAATGTACGGTCATCATCTCAAAGTCAAAAGTCTATTGCAAACAGCTCTATACAACACTGGTGCCTACTTCTAAGTCTATTTCAAATGTTATTAAGGTAAAAGTGTGAAACCCAACAACTACAAATGGTTCACCCCCAATGAAACACAGTCTGAGGCGTTGCATGTTTCATAAAGTTGAAAGCAGGAGGGCTGAATATTCTCAGTTCAAGTGAGGGTTCCTCTGGTTGACACTTTTACAGATACCTCACGAGAACATGTCGTGTCTGTACGGACTCGCTTCTTCCTCTTTCCAGTCTCAGTTCACGTTGTATCATTTTTCGTCTCCTTTCTCCCCTCTGAACATTGGGTTTATACAGAACTAGATCCAGACCTGACTTTCAGCTGATAAGGTAGTGAGAAAGGAAATGTGCTCACTTTCTCAGACGGCGCTAGTTATACCAGGCATTCACAGCTAACAAGCAAGGTTTAAAGGTTAAAGACAGATAAACTCAGTGGACCCTCCCCTCACCACTGACAGCGTCTCATGCACGCGGGCAGTGGGTTGAAAATGCACAGAAGTGGAAGAACAGGGGTCTGAATTGTATACAGTAGGGGTCTAGGCCCTAAGAGGGGAAAAAAGGAATAAACTTGGGAAGTTTACACACAAAGGAGCAGAAAATAACATGCAGCCCCCCTGCTAGCACCGAGGCCTCTTGGCGGGCGACTTAGCCTGCTGAGAAACAGAGAAAACACAGGCAAAAGAGGGGGAGAGAAAGTGAAAGAAAAAACAAGTCAAGAACTATCATCTCTCAAGCTTTGTCTCGCCGGATGATCCCCTTTCAGATGAAAACGTGCCACTTTTCAGTCAGTCTGGGATATGTTAAATAAGGAACATTAGCCAAAGCAATCCTGTTAACAGCATCCGTATTGAAAAAGAGAGGAAGACAATCTTCTTAAGTGATTAATCTCCATGAGAAAGTGGCGTCTTTGAAGAGAATCATCCACCTTAAATTTCAGCTGATCTGTCTGCACCTCATCCGTCGACTGTTTATCCCTAAACGAAAGAATGTGAGCAAACATCCTATTTAAAGACGTGAAATACAAACTGATATGCTATAATTCTTCAGTGACCCATTTGAATTTGCATTCAAATGATTTAGATGACGAATTTGCTACTTATTACCTTCACTTTTCGGGTTTTGCCCTCATTGCCAAAGGTCACACAAGAGAGGCTGGCTTTCAGGATTTTGCAGTGAGCACACTTCCTCTTCCTCCCTTTTATCTCTTTTTTACTCGCTGTTAAATAACGGTGAATGATGATCGTTTGTGGGTGTCTGAAGCAGGACGTAATGAGGGGGTGAGGTGAGAAAAGCAAACAGATTTGCTACGGCTTCACCTCATTAGCTAGCGCTTATGTGCGAGCATGTGTACAAGTGCATCTGTTTGTAAAGCAAAAAGGTCCCACTTGAGTTCCACTCAGGCCACAAGGTTATTGTTAGCTTAGCCTAGCATTAACGTAGTATTTTGCTTTCGGCGCACGTGCATGGAGGCATTGGTTGCTCACTTTGCGCATAAGTCTTTCTTGCATTTATTTGAGCATTACTCGGGACGCCAACAACCTTGGCGTAAACAGGCCGATGATGGATATGAGATATTGTGACGTAAAATTAAATTTTCATCAAAAATTCTACACGCAACTTTAAATGACCTTTGTGCACGTACGAATGAAAACACGTGTGCGCGCCTGCAAGCAATAATCGTTGGGTTTTCTGGGGGAATATACGGCCGATTTTACGAGCTGGAATTCTCTCTAATGAGCAGCACAGCATCGCCCCCTTCACCACTTATACAGAGAAAACAGAGAAAGAGAGAGAGACAAAGAGAAAGATCGAGCGAGATCAGCAAACAGACGCAGAAGGACTCGCAAAGGTCTTCCTTTTCACGAGCTCTGCGCGTCTGTGTGTTTTCTGAGTGTTTGTTTGGCGGTACGCTGCCTTGTGGTTTCGTGTGGGTGGAATTTGTTTTCTTTTTCTTTTATTGCGAACTAAAATGTACGTGCTTAACAGAATCCGGCCCGAGGCTGTCTTCCTTTTCTCGAACTTCAGAGATTTTTTTTCCGTAAAATGCACTCATAATTATCATTTGGTTTTTTGGTTGGTTGAGGGGTGCTGTGTTAACTAATAATCTGTTTCTCTGTTTTCTTTTTTATGTTTCTGGACCTACCGGCTTTCATAAATAGGTAAGTGTCATCTATTTCTGGTCTAATTTAGCAATATCTAAACAAATCTGGTAAGCTGTGAATATGGAGATGCATGTGGGTGTGTAGATCTAAACTAGGGAGGATCTGGGTAAAATGGTTTGTGGTAGCGGCTTGCACAGTGCATGCACATGCACACACACACACACACACACACACACACAAACATGTAGTGAAACTGCAATGTAGGCCAGCGCGGCTTTAAGATAGACCGAGACACACCACATTGACTTCTATGGTGGCTGGGACGGTTTACCAACCTCGTACAACACACATACACATGCACACAGTCTTATCAGAAAGGTACGGAGAAAACACCTCCTAATGGTTTTGGTTTTTGAAATCTATTTGTGGGGAGAAACCAAACCATAAAATGATTTTTAACACACTAGAGGAAGAAAACCATGTCAACAAACCTGGCAATAAAAGTATAGTCACAAACTCCTTATGCTACAATAATCTGAAGAGTTTATAAAGGAAGAAAGGCGGTGAGTATGTTTGGGTGTGTTTATTCTGTTCCACACCTACAAACACAAAACAAACATTGTTGCTTCAAATAGTAACCGTACTGAATTTTCTTTAAAAAAGACATGCGGGGAACATGCAACTTAGTAGAAGGCCACGTTTCCTTTAGCCAACCAATTTGGAATTCTTATTTGTTGGGTTGCATCATGTGTATCATCACCGTCATCGCATGTAGGTCAAGAGCCACACAACTTTTACACCACACAAACTCTCTCTGTTCTTCACTCTTTCATATTATTCTCCCTTCATCACCATTCAAGCTAGTGCTCTGACGTCTGTTGTGGCTGGGATGCGAGAAATGTCAAGAAATAGAAAAGAGCTGACGGTAGTTTGTGGAGGAGTGTGTGCGTTCGTGTGTGTGTGTGTGTGTGAGAGAGAGAGAGAGAGAGGTAGGCACACCCTTGCGGGTTTTCTGTATCTCTCAGCTCTCATTAAACTTTAATGGCTTCCTCTCTTGGCTGGCACGAGGCTCCACTTTTCACTCAGCGAGCAGGAAAGAATCCTGAAAGAGAGAGCGAGCGAGGGAGAGATGCAAGCGTGCATACTGAGCAGGTAGATCAGAGCAGAGGACAGGAAGGACTAATGCTGACAGTCTCACCACAGCCCTCGACGGAGACGCGCATTAGCGTCTGGCAGCGAAGAGCGTCGTCTGCTTCTTCTGCAGAGCGAGACCGCGGAATCAGCTGTGAAGACAGTTTTCAGCAGACGCCTCCTATAGTTTCGCCACTTACAGCAAAGTCGCAGCTGTGATGTATGCAACGGTGCTCTGATCGTGCATGTCATTGTATTATTTTAGCAGCGACAAAAATAGAGATAAAAACACACTGTAGCTTTAAAAACGAAAAGGCAACACATTAAAATACGTCTGGGTTCTGTGATGGCGTCTTTTGAAAGGCCTTTAGTTTTGACAGCTTCTGTCAGTCTTATATTTTCAGCCAACCAGTCGTTCTGTTTAAAGACATGGTGAAGTGAAACGAGGGAGAGAGAAATGGAGCTCTGTGTTCCTGGTGGCCCTAACTGAAGTAAATGGAGACCTAAAACTGCGCCTGTCACTTTAAGAGTAGAAACTGGTTTGCCTGCAGTATGCATCAACTCTGCAGAGAAAAAGAGAGAGAGAGAAAACAGGGTGAGAGAGAAAAAGAGAAGATGGAACAGCTGGAGTCTGGGCCTGTAGCCTTTTGGCTAGACTGCAGAAACTTATTGAGTTGCTGCGAGAGACAGAACGAGAGAGAGAGAGAGAGAGAGAGAGAGAGAGAGAGAGAGAGAGAGAGAGAGAGAGAGAGAGAGAGAGAGAGAGAGAGAGACATAATTCTATGTCCTTTTTTCAGTGACCTTGCATTCAAATTACACAGCAACCTTCATCAATTTGACAGGAAAAAGACGATTTTACGCTGTTGTTTAAATAACAAAATACATATAATGATTTTGGGTTATAATTCAAGCCAATATTGATCTAAAGTACGATTTTCTTTAACTTGTTTCTGTATTTCTTGTCCCACACACACACTTACACATTCGCTTGCAGTTTTCGTT
This sequence comes from Oreonectes daqikongensis, assembly GCA_026939265.1. NCBI lineage: Eukaryota > Metazoa > Chordata > Actinopteri > Cypriniformes > Nemacheilidae > Oreonectes > Oreonectes daqikongensis. The sequence continues at coordinate 3,356,686 of JAOTQM010000117.1, forward strand.
TTTACACGAACCCCCAACCCAAAAAGCTTTCCTACTAAAAATATTTACCTACAAAAGTTTTACCTTTGTGAATCTTGTCTGTTTCCCTTGACCATGGGAAAAGTAGACCTGTTTGCTTGCTGTTTATTCAGGGAGTTTACGGAGGCAAATTAACTTTGTTGACAGGTTTTGACTGCATGAACAAACATGTACACACATACGTAACACGAGGATTCACTTTTACTCGCCACTAAACATATTTGTGTTCGTGTGCACGACGAGCTGTTTATATCCCAGTTGACTTTTTATACTAAAACAAACCTTTACCAGTGCACGTAACTCCTCGACCCAGCTCAGACTAGAAAACCACAAACACACATGTGCTGTACGCTCACAGGAAACGGCACACACATACACAGTTACTGGTGGTGGAGGGGTGTGTGCTCATTTGAAGCATGTGCAGTATAAAGGCATGTGGAGCGTAAAGGGCAGAGAAGTCTGGCATTACCCACAATCCCCCACACTCGCCCCCACCTGAGCGCCACCTGCTCATCTGTCTGTCCTCACGCTGCAGTCAAAATGCACAAGACCCCCCGCCGCATGGCTGGCATTTGCTCTCTCCCACACACACGCACGCGTGTAAGTGCTGGCATTCTCCGCAGCCACAACACATTATGACCCCTTACACTTGCCCTGGCATGGAGATTTTCACAAACACACATAAATGAAGTGAGAAAAGCACAGACGTAGTTTTATATATATAGTTTTATATATATATCAGATCAAATCAGATTTCTTTCAACCTAAAACCTATTCCAAGGACACATTTATACTTTGACAAACTGTGAGAGCTGAAACAATATAAAGAAACGTCCTTTTTGAAACCACAAAACCACTCTGTCTCCAGCAGTAAAGTCGAAAACATCTCCTCAAACCAAAGGCCAAGTTAATTGAAATGCTGTTTACCGAGAGAGGTGACGTTGCTAAAGAGCAAAGAACCCATCAGGAAAGCTTTACTTTATCCTTTCACATTCTACTTTAAACAGGAAATGGCTCAGACAAAATGGCTTGATGTTTCTCTCGCTTCCATATTGGGTGTTGATAGATGTTTCCCTCTTTTTCCTTTCTGATGCTCTCAGGCCAGTTTTCCAGGAGAAGATTTGATGTGATGTAACAGAATGAATGGAAAAACAAAGTCAGAACCGAGGACACGAATACACACACAAAATAAACGAAAAACGCAGTCACCACATAGCAGCGTCATATTAGAGTGCGGATTTATGACAGAAAGGTGTGATATCAAAACAGAGCATCTAAAACAGATTTGATTCTAACAATCTAAGCTGAATGAACAGCGTCATTGGGAGCAGATGCGAAAGAATGAGCTCATTGTTTATAGTTAAAACCTGGTGCAAATCTTCCCCCTAAAACGCTCACAGCTGCCCAAATGCTGTTCGGTGCGTTTGGCACGAGAACGCATCAGCCAATGCCTTGAGAGATTAACATGCATGTCGCCAGGGAACATCATTTCCACTGAAAGCACGTGGTCATGCAGGGATTTCGTTGGTTTTTGTGGCTGTTTTTTGGTGGTTGGTAGCCTTTGGGTGACCACACATGTCGATCCCTAGTAGTGTGAAGAAGACAACTAGATGAGCCTGTGCAGACTTTTATGTAACTAAAACGCACCAAATCATCCTGCTGAACAAGGTTATTAGAATGCAGCCCTGCAGGTGAAAATGCATGCTTAAACACTTAAAAAAGACATGATGTTCGCTGAAGGCGAGAGATGAGAAGTATGACAACTTCAGGACCACACAGAATTCAAACCTACCTCATTGACAAAGTTCTTTGTGTCCCAAAGATGTGGACGTTTATAAAAGTGACACTGTTATGTTACCAGATATTTTACATTCACAGACATTTTGACCTCTTTTCAAAAAAGACTACATATAGCAAAACATAGGCTCTCCCATAAGGCATCCCTCTTTCTGAAAGCTCAATGGCCATTTCCTTCCATTTGGAGCTTTATTTCATTATTGTCTTTTTTCAACCTCCCCCACCTCATCTGTTCTTTTCCACCATCTCTTTCCTGGTGTGGAAAACACTCTTCCCTCAGCGAGCCAAGATACAGGCGATGAGAACAGCAGGAAACACGCCCCTCTCCCGGCCGCCCCACTTCCCCCACTCGCAGAGTGCAAACACTGACCCACTCGCAGAGGAAGAGAGAAAGTGAGGGTACGAGAGGGCGTCCGAGTGTGGAAGCGCCTGAGGAACCTTGAGGGAGGCATGTTAGTGGAAAATCCAAAGTCTTGCCAATTCACGCTGGTACATCCTACTCTTCGTCAACACACCCCCAATCCTGTCGTAACTTTCTCTGTCTCTCTCTCTCTTTTTTCGAGAGGCAGCTGTCGTCTTCTGCTATTTTTTCACTCTGGATTTTACTGTGCACACACTGCATCGCGGGCTGACTGGGGAAACATAAAAGCGGAAGCCTCAGCCAAGCCAAGGAACGCTCTTGAGTCAATGTGGAAAATTATGCAAAGCTTTTTTTGAAATCGTGAATAAGTTGCAGTAAACCTCTTTGTCATTGCAAAGTTGTTTGAGGTGCAATTCTGAATCAGAAAAAAAGAGATTACCAAGGAGACATAAATCCGGGCATTTGTGGCTTTAATGATAGGGTTCTTTGTCTCTCTATATGGCTAACATTTCCATACGTTTAATTATGTTTGGCTGAACGTAAATACGTTCTCTGTCTTTAAGCCCTCTGAAAAACTGGTCTGGAATCTTGTTAACATCACCAAAAACGAAAACACAATGACACCGAGTGTAATATGTGGGAAAACATTATTCATGAAATGTATGTTGATTGTGGAATGTGGACTTACAATATAAGTGCAGAGGTGGGCTATCTCACACATTCACAAATCTGGCAGGGATGAAGATAAAAAAAACACAGAGTCAATTGGCTGTATTGGTATTTTAAGCCCTGAGCAGGTGAATGACCTTTCACCTTCCGCTCTATAAACAGTTAATCCACAAGCACCCGTCTCTGCTAAAATATATATGAATATAGACACTCTGCATCGAAGAAGTACACACACACACGCGCACGCACGCACGCACGCACACACACACACATATGGACTTATGCAAGTATGGGAAAGTTTCTTGACAAATGTGCTTACGCCAGGGCTTTTTCCCTTATTAGTGTCCTTCAAATGGATTTGTCAAAGAACAATGCGTTTCATAATGTTTCATTGGGAAAGCCTTTGGAAACGTATTACTTCTTAACATTTGTCATCTTTTCCATCTGCGGGCTAAACGCTTATGTAACCAAGACAAATATCCAGGTTTTGTGGGATTTTGTCATTAAAGGAGTTAGAAACAGTAAAGCCAGTTTTCTGCTCGAATGCACGCTCAAAATTGTATTAGCATTCGGGAAGGTTAACCGCACGATTGAACTGAATTTACACCCTCGCGTGGCGTCGATGATTTCATCTTTATATTCCTTACATTTCGAGCGCGCTCTCGTTTTTGCGCAACCTCATCTTACAAATATTAACGATCCCCAGGAGTTTGGGAATGACGTCTGTGTTCGAAACTGTATCCTTAAGAACTGGACGAGCTGAAGGAGAGGCAGAGAGAGAGAGAGAGAGAGAGAGAGAGAGAAAGAGAGAGCATAGAACAGAACGTGGATGATAGATTTGATTTGGTTGTGTTTGCAGAGCTGGAGTTTGGCTTACACAGACTGTTATGTCGGTTTCCATGGAGAAAAACACTCTCCCTGCCAGACACCGAAGAGTACAAGAACGAAAGAAAGAAACAGAGAGAGAAGGGGAGCGAAAGAAAAAGCACGTCGGAATAAAAACTCACATCCAAGAATTTTTAGGGTGTGGAAACAGACGGCGTATCTCGCAGTACTGAATGATGAATAACGCTCTCGCATTCTTTTCGCGGCCCCAAAATATGCTAATATAAAATAATGAAAACAGATAGAAAAGCTCTCCTCTTCACCGCCGCGCGCTCATGCTCTCTGCGCACGACGCGCTATCTGTCTCGTTTATGAGGTGAGTTACAACTCGCTCCTGTCTGTCGTCATGAATGAGGGATGAGACCCATTAGCAGAGAGGGAAAAAGAGAAAAGGAGCGATAGAGCTTCGAGAGATGGATGATTGATGCTTTGCGTTTTATTCGACAGATTGAACTAAGGCAAAGGTCAACTTTTAAAGAGAGCAACGCTCTAGAACCCAAGGCACTTTCATAATTACTGTGTGCTTTAGTGCGAGTGTGCGTATGCGTGCGGGTGTGTGTGTCAAGTCACTCATCTCCTAGAGTAGGAAATTAGTTTTAGTGTAGGTTTTTCAATTTAGGGGGGATTTGGGGAGGGTGAGAGAGCGTGCCACTATGGGTTGGGACGAATGTGCGTGTGAACGTGTGTGGGTGGTTTGGTGATTTTGTGTTTTTTGTTTCTCGTTCAGTCAGAGCCTAAGCTTTCGTTCTGCCTGCTGAAGGCGTTCGAAAGGCAGATTTACGTTGAACAAACACGCAGACACACAGATGTACAGTCGGATGCGCCTCGGTGCCTCTTGATAGAGGCCTGTTCCCTTTTCTTCTGGCGGGGTTTGTGAACGAGGGAAAGGAATTTCCAGCTTCGTGTCTGTACTCGCACGACCGTTATCAGATCGTCGGCTCAGGTGCGCTCAGGTATGCGCGGCCCTGCGTGGGACCCTGAGAAATGCCAACGTGACTGTGCCCACTTTCAGAGGCAGAGGCACACAAACAAAACGCATGCGTGCACCAGACAAGCTTACACACATTTATGCTTGTATGCACACATGGGCACTCATGCGTGCACCAGACAAGCTCTCACACCTACACAGAAGCGGGCACTCCCTTTTACTGCACTGCTAACCCTGACTGCTACGGCAAACAGGGCACAGATCTCTTTACACACACAAACTCAACTATTTGGATTGCAGTGTGTTGGGCATTGCTATAGTAACATCGGTGGCACTGTAGATTTGGCAGGATTTTATTTTCTCGGACACATGGGAGAATTGCTTGCAAAGTACACTCTGGGATATGCGTTTAGACCCTTATGTTTACGGTCAGTGGATTAAGATCACAGCCCGGATAATGTTGCCATTTCTGGCTTTAGTTTAGTCTAGTGCATGTGTGTGCGGTGGGAAGTTTAAAATAGTTTAGTCTGGAAAGAGGCATGATAGATTATCTTTGTTAGATTGGTGAGGAGTCTTTGTTAGATGTTTCTAAAGAAACAAATCGAGTACAGAAAAATGTCTCTATGACATAACATCCAGACACAAATTCTGAAGAACATGGAACGTCAGCTTTTTTGGGGAGATTACCAGTTGTATTACTATATTTTAACTACACACAATATGGTTAAACTATGGTTACTATAGTTAAACCGAGGTTAATTTTAACGGGTGATTTATCAATGCAGGACGTATGAAGTGAATGAATAACTGGAAAGTGTTTTTTGATAGGGCTAAGAAAAGGTCACTGCTTTCTTATTATGTACCGTTATAGTGTCAGACAGACTTTCCTGCATTGAGACATTCTTTAGCACAATTGCACTTTCTGCATCGATGTTGACACACACAGCTTGTTTTTACAAAGGAAATAGCCATCTTCCTGTCTGATCTCTGAACGGTTAGCAAGGAACGTGAGAGAATGATGGCGCAATAGAGTGTTATTGCGCCGCTCGGGTTTGTCCTAGACAGCGTTTTAACCGGTCAGATTAGGGTGTGAAGGCCAATAGACATGAGACGGTGCTTCTTTAATCGAAATGATGCGCATGAGCGATCATTAATAATCCAGTGATGTTTCTGTTAGTCATGGTGACTGTAGGGCTTGTTGTCGGTGTGCACGCACGCAACACTTCAAGACAGACTGATTTACACCCTGAGGAGGAGATAGCAAGCTGGCTGGTTTGAGTCTTTGTTTTTAACTCGAGGGTTACATAATGTGGAGCTGATTTTGCAATGATGCTAGACTTGTCTTTTGTAAATTCATGGTTTTGAAAGGAACTTACCCTTAAAGGGACAGTTCACCCAAAAATGCTGTCTTCATTTACTCACCCTCGAGTTGTTACAAATCTGTATACATTTCTTTGTTCCAATGGACACAGAGAAAGATATTTGGAAAATGCTTGTAACCAAACAGTTCATGGCCACCATTGACTACCATAGTATGAAAAATAACAATGGTGGTCAAAAGTGCCCCAGAACTGTTTGCTTTCCTACATTCTTAAAAATATATATTTTATATAAAGCAATTTGTCCTACTATGGTAGTCAATGGTAGTCAATGGTGGTTATTAAATATATAAATATATAGAGAGAGAATAAAATGTGTTACATTGAGCAAATATATTCAAATATTAATGCAATTTTGGTTATTGGTTGTTTAATCTAAAACTAAGTTTAACATTAGTGTCTTTTATAAGCCCCGTAAAAAATGTTCAAAACTAAAGTATAATAGATTTTTTCTGTCTGCAAAAGTGAATTTATGGATTTCAGTTTTGTGTCAGCCTTTACATTTGCTTACATAAAAAACATGTTCATTCAGGTTCTGAAACCAGCTATAAACGTGAGATTAAACAGAACCACCCAGACCCAGAGATTTTTTCTTGTTTTCTCTCTTTCTCTAACTCTCTCTTTCAGTCTGTCTGAACATGTTTGCAGTAAATTGTCTCTCCCCTCCGGCAGTCACATAAAACCAATCCTTTTTAATTAAGACCAACTCCAGTGAGGAAAGTGCCAAGCTTTTTCCCTTCCTTATTTTTTCTTTCTCAACCACAACATCCTGTCTTTTCTTGCTCCTTTCGTTCTCTCTCCCCCTCTTCTTTTCATTGCTGTTATTTCTTTGACACCTCCACTCATCAAAGATGGGAACATGACTGTATATCTCTCACCCTTCATGCTTGTTTTGATATGGACCAGATGGAATCGAGATCTTCTCTCTATCTCTATTTTGTCTTCACATCTCCTTCTTCTTTACAACTATTTGTTTACTTATTCTATTTAAGTATGTTTTTGCAGTATCAAATTGAATTGCAAAAAGTGTTTCCTGAACACTCCCCCATCTGCCGTTGGTTGAACTAACAAATAGTCCCGCCTCAAACTCACCCGATTGGTTTGACGCTTTTAATGCTTTGGCATGCTGTTCGGGATTCTTAAACAAACGGAGTGATGTTTTGATAGCGCCACAGTGTTTACAGTTATGCGGGAAATCAGTCTACAAATGTCTTTTCTCTCAGGGGTATAGAGAAAGTCATTTAAAAACTTTCACATTTAACTATATTCAATTCATTCCGATCACTGCGTTTCAAACCAGCGAAACCAAAAGGAAACAAAGCTACATTTACGATCTCCCGGCAGACTGAGCGCAGGGCAGTTGAACTCCCCGTGCCCCCTCTGATTTGCCCTGACCTGGCTTTGGCGAGCGCTCCCCCCTCTCCGCATGAGTTTATAGTGGCCTTGCTTTCTTCAGCCTGATTCGGGAGGGGGGCAAAACAACCGAAATGATGGCTGTAAACTTCAGACTGTTTACGACTCAGGACTGGTCACTCACCTCAGAGTGAACCCACCTAAATAGATAGATAGCTCGACCCCAACTTCACCTCCTTTACAGGCCCTGCCTTTTTTACAGCCCTTAGCTCTCAGTTGTTCTTGCCCCTCTCCTTTTACCACTTTATTTCTGTTTTTACTGTTTATCAGTTTAACACCTGGTCGTGCCATCAGTTCTGTGGTCAGTCTGTTTTTAAAGAGATGCCATCAGTGAAACTCCCTGTTTCCCATAGATACTCTATAGTAACGGAGCAGCCATAAAGTGTTGCATTATCTGACCATTTTTACAATTGTTGTACATTTGTGTCAGATGGATGCTTTTGGCTTGTGCACATCTTTGGGCCTTTTTTAGGGTCTTGCCAGAGATGTGGCATGGTGAGCGGTGCATATGCTCCAACAACACCCCTGTTGAGAAGACCAGCATATGTTGTGTTTTCAATATACTGGTTTTGGATACTGGTGTGCTGGTGCCTGACATCTTTGGTCACACAGCTTCAAAAGAAATGTTATCCTTAAAATAAAAGTAGAAGAACATTTTTAGTTAGCATGTTAAATCGTGGTTTTAAACCAATGAACCAATCTGAAAAGCTGAGGGCGGGACATTAACTCAATGGTTATGGTTTAGTAATTCATAATTATACATTTCAAATGCAATTTAGCATCGAGTTTTGGCCCAATACATAAAAACATATTAGAAACATGTCAAACAAATCTTGTGTCTATATATGTGTTTGTTGCACATGTGAGCTCGTGAAGTCTGCCCTGTCTCATGTTGCAGGCCCGTAATGTGCTAGCTTAAGAGCAGCAGGTGCTGGTTTTGACTTTAACCCCGTGACTTGTGCAGACACACACACTCGCAAAGTTGCCCGAGCTGCAGTGGACACCAGCCAAGACTCACACACACATACACAGCCACCCAGGTCTCATGTGTTCTGCCCTTGCTCTGGCTAGACTGATAATTGATTGCCGGTTTGAAGAGGGCCAAAGTGTGAACTCAGCAGCGTAGGACAGAGTGTGTTAAAGTCACAGTCCACTTATAGCGTGTGTGTGTGTGTTGCCCACGGTTAACAGCTACATGTCACACAGTCAGCACAAAGTGAATCCATAAAACACCATTACTCCATTTCATCAGAACAAGAACGTCTCCAGCTGAACTGGGTTTTTTTGGTCAGATTTTATGTCAATAACATTTCATCGAACCAGACAATTAATATGCTTTTTCTGATGGGCCGGTTTGAAGGACTGCACTGGTTAACAATACTCAAACTATTTTTAACTCGACCCAGACTCTTGAAAAAGCAATGCTCATGTTGCATAGGCCATATACGTCCTTCTGACGCATTCATACCGGCAATAAAAAACGGCATGGTGCTGAATGATGCGACAGTTAGTTGACTGGCATTAAAGATGGTTGACAGAAGTAGGACAGGGCATTTGGGCACGTTAGAGTCATTTTTTCCCATGTCCCCCTTTCTAGCTTTTCCTCTCTTTCGCCCTCTCTCGCTTTCTCTCTTTCTGGCACACTTTCTAGTCCTCTGTTTGGAGAAGAAAGACCTCCTGCTTTGAGATGCTAATATTATGGCACTCTGTGTATTTCTCTATGCATTTGTCTGTGGACGTCAGCAGAAATTCAGCTCCCGCTCAGCTGACCAAAGTTGGCGAGGTGTCATGTTAAAGTTCCATTACAACTGGGCCTGATGTTGTTCATCCAATATACATCACATCAATTTTTTGATTACCAATAAATGAAACAACTTCAAACAGACTCTTCAAATGACGTGGGTCCCATGGGTGTAAGTAAGGGTCTTAGGATACTCATTTAAAAGGCTGTCTGTTTGGGTGGATTATAATCCCATCTGTCACCACTGGAAGACGTTCCTCGTGGATTAAGAGCCGAGCCGCATTTGTGTGTCTGATGAGATTTGGCTGTCGAGCCACCAGGAAATCGAGTGTATAGCGCTTGGGTGAGACACACACAGTCTGTGCAGCCACCATCTGGTGGGTATGTTTGGATCAGTCTGGTTTCCATCAGCTCTTCTTACTAGCTGTCAATGTAAAGATAGAATCAATGCTAATGACTCAATTTGGATCAGTGTGTTATGTGGGCAGAGACATTCTGTATTGATTTGTTACACACACACACACACACACACACACACACACACACACACACACACACACACACACACACACACACACACACACACACACACACACACACACACACACACACACACACACACACACACACACACACACACACACACACACACACACCAATACACCTACAGAAACACCTCTGCAAAAGTGCTATGAGGGCCAGAAAGGCAGCTATCGAAAACATTTAGTATCATTTTGATACAAAATACATTTGGACATTTCGCAGATGCTTTTATTCAAAACAACTTGCATTGCATTATACATTTGTTTCTGAACCCATGACCTTGGTGTTGCTAGCACCATGCTCTAACCACTGAGCTACAGGAAAGCTATAATCTACTGAAAATAATAATGAAATAATTTGTATATATAGCCTATGTCTACTGAATTTTGTTTTGCTTATACATTTTTGGATTTGATCAAAATTATAAATAATAATTTATAAAATATATATATAAAAAAAAGAAAAAATATATATATACACACAATAGTGTTTATACAAAATAGCGTATATATATATATATATATATATATATATATATATATATACACATACAAAAACACCATTAAAAAACCTTAAACCACAGGAAGTAATGACCTTTAAATTTTCTCACATCTATGGAAATCCATTTCCCATTATGATCTTTATCCTTTCAGATAGGGAAGCTTTTATTTATCCGTTCTGTCTGGACTGGCTGTGTATGTGGACTGCTGTCTAGCAGCCACCAGCAAGCCCTGATGATATGAAGGCATGCTGTGAAATCCCTTTTACATGGCTCTTTTACAGAGGATTTGTCTGTCTGTTTCAGAGGACAACATGCCATGACTGTAGTTTGGGATTTGGATTTTAACCACTTACTTCCTTGAAACTGTAAATTTGAAAAGGTGGATAACTGGGATTTAGCTTTGCCGGACAGTCGTATCACTGTTGTTCTAAACGTTAACAAAGATGGACGCTAAAAGCATGTGGGTGTGCATGCAACCATACATGTGAGAGAGACGGAGCAAGTTACATTAGTGGAGCAGTGTCTGGGTCAGCTGTGATTGTGTTAGACTGGGGCCATCTCCCATTAATTTGGCAGAGACTGGAGCCATGCTGTAAATGAACCTGACATTAACATGCTAAACCAGCCTGACCTGCTGGTGCCAGCCTCCCCCCGTCCCGGTCAGCGGCCCACGTTCACATCGCCATGTGACCTCAATCCAGCGCTGGCACCCGGTTAACCTCTAACAGGGCAGACGCTGTCATTATTTTTCATCCCCGTGTCATTTTTAAACCTGTGTGCTACTATTTGCGGACTAAGTAGAAATGTTCAACTTTGGTTATTATAGTGAGAATGTAAATTTGTGGTAAAACTCAAATAAAAAAACATGGTTACTGTAGTTAAATCATCATTATATTTCATAAGAACCGTGTAATGCTTTTTGTACCAGGTTTTACTGCAAACATAACAGCATTCGGTTTGGAAACGACACAAGGGTGATGAATTTGCGTACAGTGTCCTTTTAAATGTCTTACTTAAACCCATCTGAATCTTTATACTAAAAGCAGTGGAACAAGTAAAAAGAAAGGAAGAGAAGTAAGGAAAGAAGTCTTGGTTCTGTTATTCAGATACAGCTTTTGCAGTTGCTATGGGAGACGGTGGAAAGAGAAGAACAGAATATTCTAGTGGAAATTGCAGCCGCTAAGAAGGAATGGTCATCTTTCTCTCTCTCTCTAACAGCTGTACTTTCCACCAGAAAACTCTGCTCTTCTTTTTCCGACCCTGTTCGGAAGACTGCTGGGCGAGTTGGTTGTGCGGCGGCTCATCGCTGCTATAATCAGGCTTGCTGTTAATAGTAGCTCTCTATTTCAGTCTCTCCTTCCTGCCGCTGTGGAACAAGAGCGCCCGGGCTAATTAAAACCTGCTCACACCCCAGTGCCGCATCCCGTATGTGTGGCGCTCAGGTTCGGGTTAGGGTCCAGGCATTGTCTCCACCGTTCCCTAGCGGTCTCCCACTTTCCATAACGGTCCCAGGTTTCCACAATACTTCCGAATGCTTTCATGACTCTAAACCGGTAATGACCACCATGTCCCCGTGTGTTCCGACTAGACAACGCATACCGGGAGGATACGGCACGCAGGAGGTGGGGTCGTTTGAGTTTGTCCTGTTGTGTCGTTTTCCCTATCTTCACTATTTTTAACCTTCCCTTCCGCAATAATTTCCATATTAATAACGCAATTGTTTCTTCGGGCCACGGAAGAACAAGGCCATCTATTTGTTTCATTTGGGGTTTTTTGTTTACCCCAAAGTCGGAAGTAAGCGGACCATTGATTTCTCAATTTGTATTGACTGCGAGTATTTTGGAGTAATTCCAAACAGGGATAAAATGGAGTATTACGAAACAGACGGAGAGACACTCAGCCGCTGTTAGTCATGTTTTTTAGACTTCCTGCTTACAGGAAATGACTTATCACAAATGAGTCTCTCGGAGTAAAAAGATGGATTTTTAAAAAGAGAAGACAATGGATTTCTGCATTTGGCAGACAAGTAAAATCTAAACTTCAAATAAATAAATAACAAAATAGTAATGCAACAGAATGCAAACAACAGAAAAGGGAGCGGTTCACTTTTGAAACATAACTAGTTTTTGGTCTTTCCATAGACATAATGATTTTTTTACTGTACAAAGTGTATTTTCTATTTCTGAATTTTTATGCTTCCAAATACACATTATTCTTGCTCATGGGGCCAAAAATATCCCACAAGGTCAAAAGATTACGTTCTTACTCGACACTAAACACACATCTTTTTCCTTCCATTTCTTTCATGAGTTTGTCCGTGCGACCTCATAATCTTCCAGTTGTGTGTGTATGCCTTTGAGCATGTTTCCTATTTTGTGTGTTTGTTTTGGCGCTTCTCTCGGATAGTCACATGTAGAGACATGTGTGTTAGACTCTACAGAGACTACTGAAATACCTTACAGTGTTCCACTGCCCTCAAGTGATATTGTGCACCAGAATGTGTGTGTGTGTGTGTGTGTGTGTGTGACCCCCTTTCAGGCCATCTGTCTGGAAATAGCACATACATGCATGCACACACACACAGAAACGCACACATCCACAGTTATTGATATGAGCTCCGGCTGGCAGATCATGCCCCTCACCCAGACAATCCTTCCATCTCTCTATACTTCCTCCCTTCATGTGAAAAACGAGAGAAATCTCTTTCGGACTCAACACGGTTGACTTTATGAGGTCATAAACGCCGGAATTTTTCGGTGAGGCTCTCTGAATATTTTTATGAGCGCGCTCACGACGGCGGCTCTTTTGACTGAAAGGCAGTCATTAAAACGAGAAAAAAAGGCAGAAGAGAATAAACGAGTCCTGGCTGAAAGAGGCTTCTCTCCTGAGGCGCTTTAAACTGTCACTGCATATGAACTCTGATAGAAACGAATGGTATTCGCAAACGCCAGGAAGCCACCACCATGTCACCACTGAGACAAGATCAGTGACACTTGGAGAAAAGCTTATATCACTCTTATTTACTAATGCACATCAGTTAACAATGTTTGTTTAGTCCAACTTAGGCATTTTTATATATTTATTTAGAGTATCAGTGTATTTAGTACACTGTAAAAAAAGAAGTGTTGGTTCAACTTTAAAAATAAGTAACCTAGCTGCCTTAAAATGTTGAATTAATTCAACTTAAAAACATCAGTAACGAGTTTGCATGAATTTCATTAGTTAACTAGTATTTTAATATTTTATGATATTTAAGTTGAATGAACTCTAAATTTCAAGGCAGCCAGGTTACTTATTTTTTGTAAGTTAACCCAAACAATTATTTTTTACAGTTGACAAATTATGGGGATTTTTATCTAGATTTAGGTTTACCTGTTAAAAAAAATCGACCACTATTCTATCACACATTAAATAATACAATTCAATGACATTAAATGAAATGCATTAAAATTGTGACATTAAGTGCACAATTTTGTTGATCATTGTGAACTCCTTAAAAGCAACAATGACAACAAAACAATATAGCTTCACAATTATAATCTTTCTGTTGTGTTGCTTTCAAAGTATTAAATCCCTAAACTTGTGCATCCCCACACTCATTGACAAAACCAGATTTGATCAAGAGATTACAGATCTGGCTATTGGTAGACATGAGGTAAGACACGGTAAAAGAAAGCAACAGTTATGAACACACACGTACTCGAAGATCAATAAGCGTCCATTAGAGTCCAGCCTAAGAGATTTCAACAACTTTCGAAAAACACTGAAATGTGATTATCTTGCTCTTAGATGCTTTTAACTTTGAGAGTAAATGAGTCATAGTTTTATCTCTCTCTCCGGGTTTCTCTCTTTCCTCCCCTTTCCCCGAGGGCTCTCATCCTCTCCCCTCCGTCATTTTTTATCTATATATACATCTCCCTCCCTCTCTTATTCTTTCCCTGACATTAACTTCTGAAAAGCCTCTCTGCTTTTTATTGGATGCACGGGCAGGTTCGAACTTTGAATAAAGTTTGTTTTGCAGATTAAAACGTTGCAGGAACGTTTTTGTTTTGACTACGGCGAGCCGTGTGATGACAGTGGTAGAAAAAGCAGGACGTGTGCCATCTTTCCTGAACTGTGGACTTGCCCCCATGTGTCCGAGGGGAACGGGATCTACTCCGTTCCCACACGAGCCGTTGCCAAAGCAAATTTGGAAGAGGAAGTGGAACCCTATCCTTTCTTTTTGGTGTGACCAAGTTTAGACAGCACCAGGTTTATGTGTGTGCGTAGTTGAATATATGCAAGCATGCAGCTGCACTGAACGCCTCACTTTTGATGTTTTCCTGTGTTGTGTGCTGTTCTGCGGTTGCGAGTGTGTACATGTGTGTATGTGGGGCCGCGCGTGTGCGTTGGTAGGACTTTAGGTCTTTATTTAGCGTGGTTGCTTTGCCTTATTGTGGTGTGCTGCGAGTGTTTTGCGGCGTTGTTATGTCTGGAGTCACCGGACTCTTCCTGGAAGCCCAACCTCAACGCACACACCACAGACGCTAATGACAGTAATGACAGACCTCAGATCCTCCGCCGAGACCTTTGTCCAAGTGACTACAGCAAAGGACTGTTAACCACTATGCAATCTGAGGGCTAAAAATAGCTCTGACCCTGATATGCTGTTATTTTAGGTGAAACAAACACTAAGGATAGGTCGCAATATTTATACAGACAGTATGTTATACACGGTTGTATTTGTGAACAGAATGGAGATAAACAAGTGTGCAATCGCAGTCGCAAAAGTCACAACGTGATAGCCTGAACATCTGATAGTCTGAGAAAGTGAGAAAAATGCCTTAAACATCTGTACATGTGTGTGTGTCTGTGTTGGTATAGTTAGGGATGTGTTTTGTCTAGTGGGGTGATGTACAGACACTACATTCCGAATGAGCTGGGTACTCGCCCGGAGTGCACATCTCACTCCTTTACACATGAGAGAGAGAGAGAGAGAGAGAGAGAGAGAACCATTTATTTCACAGTTTCACTTTATGCCTTCACCTCCCAAAATACCATTTTTATTGTCTTTAAACCATGGGCTTTACAGCTGTACACATTCAAATGGATATCTTTGGCCACCCATAATAAAAAAACATTCTAATGCATTAAGTCTATGAATGAAATAAATGCAATATTGCACATTTCAAAATGCACAAAACATGCTCAGGCTTTTTAAATATGAGCAGAAAGGTTATTGCACAATTTGACATTGTTCAGTGGAAATCAGTCTAAAACGATGTCAATTGTGTCATTGTGAGTCATGTGCAGTCTGACACCTGTAGTTTGGAAACTCGCACATGCCCTGGTAGACTGAAGATTTGTGGTCACTGCCTGGTGAGAAACATTATAGCCCATTTGAAGAGACATTGGGAGGGATAGAGAGAGAGAGACAGAGAGAGAGAGCAGCGCTCTGCTAGTTTTACAGGAAGTCCCTCCCTTCCGGCTGAGGCCTGTAGCTTCACTCAAGGGGGAGGCCATGTTCAGGTCAGAGAGAGGGTGGAGTATCACTTACACACTTTGACACTCACACAAACAAAAAAACTGGTTTGCTCTTTTCGCGTTCAACCTAGTGCAGGTACACGTTGTCACACAAGGTCCTTAAACCCGTCTCGTGGTTAAATAGCAAACATGTCTGCGGAAGCAAACTGCTGAAAAGCACGGCAGACAAAGTTTGGAAAAACTAGATTTGAATATGTTTAAGAAACAACGCAAATATTTTCTTTAGGTACACATTTCCCACTCTTCATTTACATTCAGGCATTTTTTGCAGACACATTATCCAAAGTGACTTAAAGTGCAGTCAAGGTATACATTTCACTTGTGTGCATGCTTCATGGAGATCAAACCCCATGACCTTTGCGGTGCTAACACAATTCTGATTTGAATATGCTGAAGAATCAACACAAATGTGTTTTAAATACACATTTCTCACTTTTAATTCGGTTTGGATGAGAAGTTCAAATATTACACAACAGCAATAAACCAGACTAAAATAAATGATATTTATTATAAAATAAATATAATAAAAATATAATTTTATATAAAATATATATAAATTAGAATTTGTATAACATATATGTATATATATACATATGTGTGTAAATTATGGGTAGGTGACAAATAAACTGTACGTGTCCCATGGTGTGACAGCCAAAAATTGAAAATAAACTGTTAATATATTATTTATGTTTATATAAAATTATATATATTTATCTTATTTATTATTGTAATATAAAATAACAATGACGATATATTTTTCAATTTTTTTGCATAAGACACATGTACATATTATAATATATTAATATAATATAAAAAAAATAATGATATACAATATTATATATTTTGATAATAATCAAAGCCCTCACACACGCCTTTTTGCAGTGTATTGCTTTATTTGTACATCTGCAATATCCTAGTGACCTAAGGACAATGTTTACATTCCTGGTTCGTCACACCAGGAAGTTTCTGTCATTTATCATGTTTGCGATTTGGAACATGATTGCTTGTTTAGGAGGGAAATCCTGCAATCTGTGCCACAGGAAACACAGGACTAGACGGGGTGGCGATTTAGCAACTCGTGTTTAGTAGGTTAATTGTGTGTAATGTGGCAAGAAGTAAACGTTCTTGTGGGTGTTCAGCCCTTCAAAACACATTTCCTTTGTTGTCCCTCCAGCAAGCGTCAAAACCCTATAGCGAATTAACGAAACCGCACACAAACCTTTGCTTCATTCTCACACCAACGTGCAACTTGTGTGTGTGTGTGTGTGTGTGTGTGTGTTTGTGTTTGCCAACAGTCCGCCCCACCCTTCCTTAGACACCTGCAGTTCCAAACTGCTTTGCAGAAACTTGTCCGTCCTGTGCACTGTGTGTGTGTGTGTGTGTGTGTGTGTGTGTGTGTGTGTGTGTGTGTGTGTGTGTGTGTGTGTGTGTGTGTGTGTGTGTGTGTCAGTGTGTGTGTGTACATTTTTTGTCAACCCCCACATGTACTGTCCAACCATGCCAAAGATAGCATGACGAGAAAAAGATGTGAGATTCCTCAGAAAGACAAACTAAGAGAGACTGCATATTCATGCATTTTTATTTAAAGCTAAGCTCATATCTAAGAACGTCTCTCGCATGCTGCTGGGTCCTGCGTCTCATCGAGAGGTGTGATTTCCTGTCTGCTTGTCTTAGAGACGTTTGGATGACGGTCTCTAGCATCCTTTCCATCGCACGTTTATGCTGCACAGGCGGATATGTGTGGACATTTTTGAAGCTTACAGCAGAATGTTTAATCTGAGAATGAAAGCGAAATGGGTGGGGGGGTCTTAAAGTCAATGTGAAACTGCATTTGCAAGTCATTTATCCAGTAGGCTTCACGTTCAAGGTGACATGAGTGGAAAAGGAAAGTCATTTCACCAAGTTAAGATTATAGATTGAAAATTACAAAAACCTAAAAAGCTTTATTCTTTAAAAATAAGTGTGCACAAGAAGACCAGAAATGTGCATAAATTCTTGCTGACTTTAAAAGAGGGAAAGTAAAATAGGGTCGCTTTTTACTTTTGTCGTGTCATCAGACAAAACAAGAGGCGCACTGATATATACATCTTAAAAATAATTTTAATGCATTTGGCTGGTGCTTTTATGTAAATCAACTTTCTACGTTCTACATTTGATCAGTTCAAGCAACTTATCGTTTTTAAGTTTTGTTTCAACAGGCATCACTTGAGCAATGAAAATTTTAGACAGATCTAGAAACTCGATCAGAAAACCAATTCGCTGTACTCCCACTTGATTTCAAATTGACCTGACTCCTTCCACACTTTTCAAATGGATCCTATGCTGAATTTTTTTCTCCATCTGCGCTCCATGTCAGCACGCAATGCACTAGGGTGCTAAACCCCCAAGTCACCTCAATTCCACATTATGATGTCATTATGTCAAACGTCTGATTCATGTACAAACACGGGCACGTGGCAAATGGCTGCATTCGGGATCAGATAATCACACTCGGCTGCTGGAAGTTCACCACGGCCAACAGATCGCCTGCCGAATGAGGTCATACGTGATGCAATCGTTCATGTATGCAAACATCAGCGGGCCGATTTCATGCACGGCCTGTTCTTTCGTGTAAATGTTCTTTTCGCTCCGAGACCTAAAAGTAGTTGTTTTTTCAGCTGCAGAAACGTATGAATTGGCTGCAATAGATTTCGAGTCTTTAGTTGCTGACTGTCGCACGGAACGTTCCAAGATTTCTCATCTGATGATTGGCTAACTGTGTTAAACTGTCACACACCATGCAACCCAGTTGGAAGCATCTTACCCAGACTCCCCTGCTGCGCCAGTTAGGGTACCCGGCTGGGTCAACTGCATTTTATGTCATTGTTTATCATTTCACAACTACATTCGCATATTGGTTAAATAGATAAAAGGATGTGTGAACGCAGATGTAAGTCAACATTTAATTTAGTTTACGCACGTGTCAAGATACGAATCTTTCATGTCATTGCATGTTAAATCCCCATATCTGTTTGGTTTGGACACATGTACCGCTGCAGGCCTTCCTCGTATACTCCGTCAGCACTCACTACGCCAAATCTAACATTCACAGTTTGAGTCTCATGCTTCTTTTAGTCAGATACATTCACTTTGCACCTGTCTCTTCTGGTTCACGGTTCTGTCTGAGGTGATAGACGCCCTCTGGCTCGACACTCATTTAATCCGTCCGACTGCTTCCATCGATCCTGCTATTACTGTAACGTACTATATATCAAGAGCCGTAGGACTGAAAACAGCAGACACGATGTGCACTAACCCAATGCTGTAGTAGAGTTGTGAGTTTCTAGGCTATACTCATCCTTTTCTCTCCTCCATCCCATCTCTCTCTAGGCGTCTGATCCCATTCCTGCCAAGAAGTCCAAACATGATGATTTACCAGCACAGTCGCCCTCAGGAGACAAAGACAAGCAACCCGATTGGCTACGATCCCTCTCTGCATCAGCCAATAAGGTAACGAAACTTTCTGAAATAAAACAAGCGATTACAGCGTACCGAGTTCATAGGATTATATATTGTTAGATTTGTGAATAATGCACGAGCCTGTTTGCAAAGTTGGTGTTTGGCCTTTTCAATGAGGATTTTTGGAGCCAAGCAACTTTTTTCTTGCCGCAGAATCAGGTTCTTGTGAAATGAGATCTCAACCCAAAATAACTGATGATGTTCTTTTGAAAAATCAATTCTCTCCTAAAATGAAAAGCGCCTGGAAATACGGTAGCACAGCTTCGATTTCAGACAAGACACAGCGACCTCGGTGTACTTGTAGTGCTCGGAGGATGTGTCATTATTCAAGCTCGCTTTGTCTTTATTTCTTCAACTCAAGAGACTTTTTGCACACATTTTACACAGTGTTCCTTGTGCATTGTGTGCAGATGTCCTCAACTATTGCATTCTATGCTTGTATGTGTATTATTTCTTTAAACATCTATTCACCACCATCTCTTTTGCTGCAGGGGCTCAACGGCATCCAGGCCAGACAGAGACCCTCTGCATTCAGGCCATGGTCCCCGAACATCTCTGTTAATGACAAGGAAGGAGTCGGCAGACCTGCTAACATGTTACGTGACAGGTAAATAATATCAAAGATTATGTAATTCTGATAAACATGGTCCATTTTGTAATAATGACCAGCTGACCGTGCGTTACCATACATAAACATAGCCAACAATATAACAATATCAACCACAACAATATCTCAGAAATGTTTTGCTACGGTAAGGTATAAATTGTCTTGCTGTCTCGTAAAACTGTAACAGTAACCATAAGAAAGGGTGTGTATATATTCATTTGTGTGAAATGCATAAAACCAGCTTGTTAGTCACGCTTGTTTGTGGTTAAGCGAGTCAGCAGAAGGTTGGAGTCTTCAGCACAGAGAGGCATTATGCAAGCTCGCTGGCTGTTGCTTGCTTAGATATATGTGGTTTTAACTATGCCATCATATCTGGAGAGGGTTTGAGTGAGTCACCTCATCAAGGCCCCGATCGGTGGTTTCTGTGAAACCGCTCGAAACAGTCGTTGTTCTCTTCCCACCCTTCGTTTGTGGGCTGAAGAGATGCTTTTTTCCTGTCGACCTGCCATTTGGTTTGGATTTTCTAAATCACCATGCTGTAAGACAAGGGATGTTAGGTAACACCATTACACAAGAACAGAGATACTGAAGATTTGGGGTGCTTTAAAGGCATAGTTGACTTGGAAAACCTCATGTTGTCTGCAACCTCAAAAGATTAATTTTTACGTGATATCCTACTTACCCATTGTTATACAATGAAAGTGAATGGGGACGGGAGCTGTCAAGGTCCAATATATCACTACAAATCTCCATAAAAGTATCATAGTAGCTTATATAACCATCAACGTACAGGTTTACCAGTTTAAGAATAACATGAGGGTGAGGAAGTGAGTTTAGATTTTTGTTTTTGAATCATTCGTGAACTATCATCACCGCGTATCGTGGTCCGCTCACTCATCACACACTGCCTCCCACAGCTTCTACAACTACAAGAGTCTGGAGAGCGCCGTGGCCCCCAACGTAGCTCTGACGCCCCTCCAAAAAGGGGGGCAGGCATCTCCATCTGCCCCCAGCACCTCACACCCTCACGGTGCGGAAAGCGAAGGTGCCAGCCGCGGGAGGAAGAGGAGGCTGACGGGCGAGACCCAACCCAGCCCGCAACCCTGCCCCTCGGCCACTGCCAGCAAGCCCATGCCACCCTCTCAGGAGGAGAGAGAGTCAGACGTGGAGGTGGAAGTGGAGAGCCGTGAAGAATGTGAGTGTAGTGCATTGCAATAAACATACACAGTGTTCAGAAATGCTGAATATTTTCATGTTAGGGAACCGAAACATCTGATTATGTCACTGATTTAAATATATTAAGATAGAATTCACACTTCATTTTGCGCACAGTTTATTATCAGTCAACCTTGAGCGCTCTTGAGAGGTGGATTAGAACTCGAAAAGCTGAATGTGTCAGAAAATCAATGACGCTTCCAGATTCTTTACAGCTTATGTTAAAGCACTGCTTGTGGTACTTAGATAAAACAGCGATGCTACTGCTATTGAAACATGAATCAATGAGCCATACGGCCTTCTATTCAAACCAATTACACATTCTGTCTTTTGTATTTTCAGTCACATCATCGCTTTCATCTCTCTCATCTCCATCCTTCACATCCTCGAGTTCTGCTAAAGACTTGAGTTCTCCCTCCGGCCCCGGAGCCTCCGTCCCAGCATCCCTGACGCAAGCCAGCGGGACCCCTGAGACCCCCCTGATATCCGCAACAGAGGGACACGCCATGACTAACCTGGAGTCTGAGCTCGAGACGCTGAGGCAGGCGTTGGACCACGGCCTGGATTCAAAAGAGTCAAAGGAAAAGTTTCTGCATGAGATCGTGAAGATGAGAGTGAAACAGGAGGAGAAACTAGGATCTGCCTTACAGGCCAAACGAAGCCTCCAGCAGGTACAAACACACACACAACATACAAACATATACACCGATGTTAATAGCAGGTGTAAACAAGGCATAAATAAGTGATCATCGGTTGTCCCCACAGGAGCTTGAGTTTCTGCGCGTCGCTAAGAAGGAGAAGTTACGGGAAGCGACCGAGGCCAAAAGAAACCTGCGAAAAGAAATCGAGCGCCTGCGTGCAGAAAGCGAGAGAAAGATGAGGGAGGCGAACGAGTCGCGTATACGGCTGAAGAGAGAGCTGGAGCAGGCCAGACAGATGCGAGTGTGTGACAAGGGCTGTGAAGCCGGACGTCTGCGAGCCAAGTATTCTGCACAGGTTAGCTCAAGCACATTGACACAAACACACAGAAAAATACTTAAAGGGGTAGTTCATCAAAAAATGTCATTTAAAACCTGTGGAACACGAAAGAAGATATTTTGAGAAATTGTTTTGTTTGGTTTGTTTGGAACAATTGTATTGTTCTGCAGATGAAAGAAAGTCATACAGGTTTGGAATGACTTAGAAATTGCAATACATTGGTTGATCCAGAATCACTGTATTAGAAGTGGGTACGGATAAGCGTTTGCAAGTGTGCATGCTGAGATGCATGCAACAAAACACCCCACCCTTACACATTCAGCTGAACTCTCAGACTGGGTGTGTCTCTGCGAGTCTGATGTGAGATACGTTTCATTTCTCAGAAGGAAATTGGGTTACTTCCTTTCAGGGACGTGTGCTTCAGACTAAACAAGATGAGAGAGACAGCACTGAGATGTTTGTCTGGCAGTGTGTGTGTGTGTGTTGGGAAAGCTACTCTGAAACTGTAGCTTCCTGATTTACAGACTGTTGTTATGTAAAGTAGAGAGCTGAAAAAGTAGATACACTAAAGCTTCTAGAAAAAAAGTCATTTTAAGGAAAGCAAATACATAATACATTTATTATATTATATGATATGTTTTCAGATCGAGGACCTGCAGGTCAAGCTACAGCATGCCGAGGCAGACCGAGAGCAGCTCAGAGCCGATCTGATGCAGGAGCGGGAGGCCCGCGAGCATCTGGAGAGAGTGGTCAAAGAGCTACAAGAACAACTCTGGCCCAAAAGCCCCAGCAAGAACGGCACAGAAACAGCACCCCCCCTCGCCAAAGACTCCAACAACTAATCCCCTCTGACTCGTGACTCCACCCAATCCACATGGACACCGCCCTGATGGACAGCACCTTCCGCCTAATCCCGTTAACTAGCAAGCGGGTGACCCTGCCCCACCTGCTCCTCGCCAGTGCAAAATTGACGCGAACCGGAGCTATCCCGGAACTTCCGACTTTGAGAGTGCTGAAGTGCATCAAACACATCAAGCAAGGAAACAAAAATGCAAAACGTCGATTCGGAAAAAGCCAATAGCACAAAAGCTAACGGTGCCTGAACACATTTTCAAATGAAGACTTTTCTATGATAAATTGATGATGACCGTTTTTACACAGCAGTTCTTACCGTGATCTTTATAGCATGCTGTCTGAACGTCAAAAAAAAGACTCGATATCCCTCCCAAAATTTTGCCGGGGAAGTACGATGAAATTCACTTTGTAATAAGCTATGTCAGAGACTTCTTAGTGAGCTTGTATAAAACGAAACAAAAAACATTCGTCTGCAAGCTGTCAGAGCCTCTCTCTCTCTCTCTCTCTCTCTCTCTCTCTCTCTCTCTCTCTCTCATGTCATGTCATAGTAAAGAAGCCATTGTCAGACAAGGAGACAAATACACACACACACACACACACACACACACTTGTCAATGTTAGAGAGATACTGGGCAGGAGAGCGCTGAAGGACTGTGGAGAGCTTGAGGTGGAGAAGTTCAGCTCTGTTGAATGGGGAGAGATATTTGTACTCGAGTGTTACGATCAACCCACGAGCACTTCTATTAAACGGTAAACAAATGCTCCCCCACGCGCTGTACACGAGACCGCGCAGATACACCACGTGCATAACACACGCGTACGGCTAAACATAACGTTTGATGTCACTAGTGTGCGCGTTGACGGTCGATCTGGCGGTGGATTGTAAGTGCACTCGAGGTCCGTGTGGAGGTTTGTGGCACCTGTTCTGTAAGACTTGTGAGGGTTTGGTTATGTTCTCATTGCGACCACAGCTCTCTCACACACACACACACACACACACACACACACACACACACACACACAGTCCAGTGCTTCTCCGTGGGCAGAGGTGCAGAGATTTGGCCCGGCTCACAACCGTGGGCGGCCATTTTAGGAAGAAACGCAAAAACCCGATTCGGCTTCTAGGGCTGGAGGTGTCGTGTGATCAAGAACCACAAATTGTTCTTTTTAAGTAAATTATAATATGTAAATATGAAAATGTTTTCCTTTCGCTTTGTTTTTTCTTTTACTTTACAATAATGAATCGCACTTTGTCATTACAAAAAACTGTCTAAACGCATTACGCTCCCACACTCTCCCACACATTTATATCAGAGAGTTTAGTATTCCTAAGTATAAAATTGAAATAAACGTTTTTGTTAATTATATGCAGTTCTAATAAATGCAATGTAATCATGTGTTTAAGACAAACTATTGTAAATAAAACCGCAAGAATTTAAAATAAATAAATAAAGGGTTTTTTTTACCTGCTTGCTTGCTGAAACGTGGACGTGAACCGTCCACCCGATCCGACTTTAATTCAACATTTATCATAGTTATATGAGTATAATCGTTGCTAAAGTGTTATTGTTACTGTTCTGGATTCCTGCGTGTTTTGAACGGTTCAGAATCAAATTTATAACCGTTCAGAACGATCGGGCGTCAGACACACATCAGCAGTGGTAAAGGGAGTTTAAATAACAATGCAGGTGCTTCTCTCGGCTAAAATATGTCGTGCTGTGAGCGAGAGCATATTACTGTGTA
Organism: Oreonectes daqikongensis; assembly: GCA_026939265.1. NCBI lineage: Eukaryota > Metazoa > Chordata > Actinopteri > Cypriniformes > Nemacheilidae > Oreonectes > Oreonectes daqikongensis. The sequence goes on from JAOTQM010000117.1 coordinate 3,381,341, forward strand.
CAAACACGATGAGAATGGATGAATGAACGATGTTTAGATGGTTTAACAATGTTTAAACGCTCACACACTTAGCTGAGATAGACATATATTTTATACATGATTTATATACATTGGGTACAATGCAATCAGAATGTATGTAACGTTTTGGCTCTTTCATTTCGTCGCTGTTAGACGTTTTTTCAGATTATGTGAATATTTTATTGCTTGTCTTATGTTCCTTCTTTCAATAGCGAGCTTGTGTAATTTCTTTCATATGCATGGATTTTAAAGAAAAAGATAAACGTCTGCCATTCATATATTCATTATTGGGCATTAAAACTCTATATGTAATTTTTTATTGTGTTATGCAACATAAAGCTGTTTTAATCTCTTTTTTTAACCACAAAGGAAAGCGAAACCCTCTCGACAATATATTTCACTGTAAGAGCTCTTAAAAACGCAAACACACACATTTTAACGGCATTACTCTTGGGCTAAATACAAACCATATGTGCATATGCAATGCTGGACACCCTCAAGTGCCTGTTTTTGGGCCCTTGGGGTTCCAGAGGAGGAACAGTTATTACACGAGCCTGATTCACGCAGGCCGGCCCATTTGCACTCTCACGTGGGGGGAGCCCTGTGGTGCGTGTTTTTGCACTGCTGGGGTCACCCCATTTTGCCAGAAAGAACTTGACTATCATTGCTTAAGGGCAAGCCGCAGCTTATTTGATAGGTTTTAATGCCAGTTTGTCAGTATTCCTTTGATGTTTTTTTCTTTACATATAAATAAAGAAAAAGTGCATAGCAGAATTTAATGCTCCAATTGCCACTGATAAAGAAGAATTAAAATCTTATACTAAGATAGCTTTTAAATGTATGTCAATAATTAAACTCTTCTCTGTTTTTAAAGAATAAACTAAATATATTTAAGAGAAGGTTACTTTTGCTATAGTTATAAAAAGAGCCATTAAAATGATGATGATGGTTATCATTTTTGGCAAACAGGGGTATAGAGAAATCCCAGGGTCTTAAGCAACAGAGAAGCTGTGCGTTTTTACAGACCAAAAAAAGAAAAAAATTCTTTCAAATGAGGTTGTTTTGTAGTTTTTTTTACACGCGAATTGATACGTGTAGTTTACTTTGTTCACAGTTTTCTATGAAAAAGGGAGATATTGTTCACAAGAGGCTCCTTGCTCCCAATATTATACAAAAAAGGTGGATTTTTTTCTAAAAGAGCCATTTTTGCTAACAAAAGAATCTACGATACAGCAATAACAACATAACGTCACTGATAAATGAGCAGGATTAGCCAGTTTGATGATAAAGTACAAATTCACCAATGTATATAGCTGATTTCTTTTTATTTGACAAAAATTGTATCATAAGTGTATATTGTTTTTCTTTTTGTCAGAATGAGAAAAAACTTACCTAATAGTTGTTATATTTTACGTTGTGTTTTTAAAAACAAAAAGAAAGAAAATGTTTTTAAAACAATTATTTCAAAAGTTGTATTCCCAATGCAAACATAGTACTTTATCCCACATTCTCTTTTTTATTTTATTTTTTACAAAGAACAATAACAATGTTCTATAGAATTCTTATGGAAACACCTTTCTTTTCAGTTATCAGTTTTATGTTGATTAAATATCAAATGCATCCATTCTGGTTGAATCAGACATCCACATCTTTCTTTTAGCGATCTGGTCTTTTTATCCATCCCAATATATATCTTCTTAGCCCTTCACTGCTGCTATAACAATATAAACTTTGCAACTCTTGAAATTATTTTTATGTAAGAGATTAATGTATGCTTTCTCCACTGATGCCGCTTATACGGTTTGATCTGGCCAATTTTTCCCTCTTAGACTTTCGCTCCTCTTCACATGGACTATATAATGTAAGATAGACAGCTCTATGAGACTAGAGTTGAAAGTAGTTCGGCTTATATACTGCAATGTCAGGATGTACAGTGTATAGACCCATAATCAAAAATAAAGTTGTTTGTCCAGAAGTTGCGTGCTTCAGTTGCCATTTCATTTGTGGTGCATCAAAACAAAATATGCAAATAATGAATCTACGTAACGTGTGCTTGTATGCATGTGATGGTGCTTTGTTGCGGTGTTTTAATGCATGAATGCAGATACATTGTGCATTGGTTAAACGTTTACATCCTTTATGTTAATGAAGCTAAACAACTGTTTAGTGCAAAAAAACATGAACGCTAGTTATTGCCTAATGAAAGCACAGAATAGAAATTTCACAAAGTCTTTAAATGATCTATAGCATGCCGTGCGCAAGGTTTCTTTACAGTATAAAAGCTATTAGACAAAACCACTTTGAGTACTTTTTCTTAAAAATCTTTGGATTTTTATGATAATAGCTCTTCTTTGAACTCTTCAAAGAACTGTGCACGAGAGGATATGAATCAGATAATTGGTGCACACAAGAAGATATTTTGAAGGAAGTTGGTAACCGAACAGCAGCGGCACCCATTCACTTGTATTGTATAAACACAAAACCAGTACAAGTCAATGGGTGCCAGTTGAGGTGAGGTACCAAGAGGATGAGTAAATGATGGCAGAATTTTCATTTTTGGGTCACTTGAAATCTACCTTCAAATGCACCATGTTTAAAGACCTATTGTCTTGTAAAATACTGTCCTAATATTTTTTCTATATAAAAAAATAGCAAAACAAGATTTTTTTGTATTGTGACTGTATCTGTAAAAGTCGCTAAAATATGCAAATCATGCTTTATCGTTTCAATATGCACATCTATTGTCTACTAAATCCACACCATGATTATTCTACAGTCGTATTTCATTTGGCTAATGGAAATTTGTTAATACGGTTTGTGTTAAGCTGTAATCAGACCCCTGGCCTTTTGTTTACAATAAGAGGAGTCAAACAGCATGCTGTTTTGACTAGACAGATGTTTCTTGTTGGAACGACAAATGCTATAGAGCAGCTGTGAGGAGTACAGTGTTATAATGTGCCATTGAACTGTGATGCCGTTATTGAATCAGCGAACCTCAGGGGACGAGCATCAGTCGATTCCAGTTGACCCCGTGTGTGACTGGACGTCTGGGCTGACAAACTGAATTATGGAACATGGGAAATGTAGTTCTTTTAATCTCCCAAGGGAATGACTATTTACGTGGTGTTGGATTATTCGCTATTCTTTTGCTCCAGATGCCACTGCGGGACAGATAAACACTCAAACGCCTCTCAAAGAGATAGTTTACCCCAAAACTAAACATGTGTCACTTTCTTTTATATGATTTACTCTGCAGAACACAAAAGAAGATATTTTGAGAAATGTATGAATTGTCTCAGGGGTTTTGTGTCCTTACAACTGGAGTCAATGGTTCTTCAAAACATTCTTCAAAATATCTTCTTTTGTGTTCTGCAGATGAAACAAAGTCGTACAGGTTTAAAATGATACGAGGGGCATGAATGATGTAAAAATTTTAATTTTGGGTTAATTTACTGTAAAGCAGTCAGACCACAGTTAATGGATGACTTTATTGTGTTCCTGTAAGCAAGGTGTTAGCAAGGATAAGGTCACAAATTCGATTGCCTGGGAACGCGTACAGTAGTAAAATGCATAGCTTCATTGCAAGTCGCTGTGGAAAAAGCATCTGCCAAATGCATAAATGTATGGTATGATAAATCAGCCCTGTTCTACTCAAAAGACATTACACTGCCAAGTATTCACCACCTCTGAGTTTATTGAACATTGTATTGTGGGTGGTATTGGGTTTAATACCAATAAAGCTAAGATTTGATTTATACATACATATGTTGTGGTCTGGGTGGACCAGTTCCAACATGGCCATCTCTGGATCTCGGCTGATGTTTTAACGGCCGTTGTTTGCCAGCCATCTTTAATAATTCAGCCGGCTGGAAAATTCCAAAGAAAAAACCCATGTGGTTCCATCACAAGCACCATGCATGGATGGAGATCACCCTGGTACTCCAGCTTCTGTTTCGGAGGACCGCAAGCCTGTGACTGAAAACTTTTTTTATCCCCATCATATATAGTATATTCTATATACATTCATTGAATGAAATAGACCCAGAAATTCATAATTACAGATTTACGTATTCTTTTATCACAAAATCACGAAATGAACAGAGTTGAATGTTGCCTCTTTGTCACTATGGTTTATGCCCGAACTAATGTGTGTTCTGTGGGAACCGAACCTTTAAGTTGCTAACATAATGCTTTACAAACTGAGCTACAGACACGACTGACACATTAAATTAAAATGTGTGTTTAAGTGTACATTTCATTTTTAAAAACATGAAAAAAACTACCTACAGTAAAGTAGGTAGTTTTTTTCATGTTTTTAAAAATGTATACTAAACATGCTTTCTAATATTTTTATGTCCTCAGTATCATTCTCCATCCTGTCAGCTTTTTGCAATGTGCTTTAAACGAACAAAAGCCAGTTTCTTCATGACAACCTCCACCAAGAAGTGACATCATTTTTGGTGGGACAACAATGGCACAAACATCTGTAAGTTTTAGCCATGGTTTTTATGAACTACAAAACGTGTTTTCAAGTATAAGATGGTTCGACTAACACTAAAACTTTCCAACCTTTTGATAAAATGACACACATATGGATGATATCACAAATTCAAAAGGTAAGTCATATGTGACCCTGGATCACAAAACCAGTCTTAAGTAGAACATTTGTAGTAATAGCCAAAAATACATTGTATGGGTCAAAATGATTGATTTTTCTTTTATGCCAAAAATCATTAGGATATTAAGTAAATTTTGATTAAGTTTGCACCCTCAGATTGCAGTTTTAAATAGTTATATGGCCAAATCCTTTCACACCATATATCAATGGAAAGCTCATTTATTCAGCTTTCAGATTCTGCAAAAATCTGCGAAATCTGCAAAAATTGACCCTTAAGACTAAGTTTTGTTGTTCAGGGTCACATATATCAAATATCTTTTGTCTACATGTAAGCTTTATCTCTCACTTATAAATAGATAACTTTAACTTTACATTTCATTTGTTTTACATCATACTATTTTTTAATGAGTGGGAAGACATATGTAACAACATTAAATGGCAAAAATTAAATTAAAGGTCCAATACATGAATAACAGATACCTAACAATTAAAACGGTTTTTAACAAATGACTTTTTAGTCAAAAATACCTTCACTATAAGAGAACATAACTAACTTTCCCACAGTTGGTTAAATCCTCACCATTCATTTCTCTTTCCTGTTGCATCCCACAGTATGCAGGGTGCGGCTGTACTGAGCTCTCTTTAAGAGTCCTTAAAGGTCCTCTGCGGTCGTAAGTGTGTGATAGTGTTAGCTGTGAGAGTCTGCGTTTAGTAGAGCTACTGCAATGCTGTGGGCTTTCTTATAGCTTTCACAGGATAAAGATAGAAGGTTAAGAGATCGAGGGTTTGGATGCTGGTTTAAAATAGCGTGGATGGATTTCATCGCACACAAACGGCGGCCATGAGGGTTTTGTGGGATTTGTCAAAGCTAACGTGTACTGTCCTTCATCTCATTTATGCAATATCTTTTGACATCACAATCAATCATGTGATCGGTGATGTGATCCACTTCCATTAACACCAAACCGTTGTGCCTTCAAGTGCCAAGTTAGTGTAAGCGCAAACACAAAGAGACCAGAGAGCAAGATGAAGATGAAGATGTAGGTCACATTTGAGCATATGTGGTCCAACAAAGTGAGCAGGTTTCTATTATTTTCCCCACAGACGGGCTGATAACACAGCTCTCACCCAGCGGGGGAGATAGAGCTAGACAGCGAGACATCAGGTGGAGAAAAATAACAGACCTGCTAAAAGAGATGCTAAAATGTCAGAGCCAGGACGATTATGCCAGGCTGGCACCGCAGTGCCCGCTGGTAAGATGGAGATGAAAGAGCCTCCCACTGGCTTCAGAAACCAAGAGCCGAGCTCACAGCAGGAAGACGCTGCAGGAGGGGGTCTCGTGGGCGTCAGACGGACTGAGATGGGGGTGGTGTGTCTGTATGTCTGTATTGTGTTGGGAGCTTTATTTAAAGGAATAGTACACTGAAAAATAAATCATGGCAGCGTGATCTCACAGGAATTTGAAACTATTTTACAAGGTGGCTAATTTGTATGAATTTTTTTACGTTTTAGTATGATTTGCTTTTACACCAGTGACGCTAGGTTTAAGGGCGGGGTTAGGGGAGGGGCTTCATTATGGCGTTTATTCGTACGATTCACATTGCCACCACGTAAAATATAGTTACAAATTCCTGTGAGATCAGGGTAGCAATTTTGTTGGATTTTATATGAAGTGAACTGTCACTGTCACTATGGCAGATCGTACCAAAACATATGAGTGAGATCGTACAATGTCATATGTATTAGGTAAAAAGATCGAAATTGATTTAGTGCAAAATTGAAATTCTAAAATTCAATGAATCGCACCTGGCCCAAAGTTAACTTCCGCTCTGTGTTTGTTGATCGGTCTGGCTAGTGGTTAATAATTTAACTATTTATTTCATTTATATTAATATTAATATATTATTCAAATTGTATAATAATAATTGTATTAAATAAACAGTTGTTGAATTTTATTGTATATTCATTTAAAATCGCAATGCCAAATCACATTCATGCCGATTAATCGCATCCAAAATAAACGTTTGTGTTTACATAATATATGTCTGTGTACTGTGCATATTAATTTTGTATTCATAAAAACAAACCCATACATGTATATATTTAAGAAAAATATTAATTATTAGTAAATATAAAGAAATACATCTAAATATTTCCTAAATACATATAGGCCTATATATGTGTTTGTGTTAATAAATACAAAATGAATATGCACAGTAAACAGACATATATCAAACACAAATTTTTATTCTGAATGCGATTAATCGTGATTCATCTTTTGACAGCCCTAGTTTCTTTACACAGTTTTAATCAAAAATGCACACACGCCTAGATACAAAAGTTTCTCCTGCAGATTTAAAAAAGGAAGATCCTGTTGTCTGGTGTTCAATGCGTCACATGGGATGTACCACACTGCGCTGTCTCTCTCTCTCTCTCTCTCTCTCTCTCTCTCTCTCTCTCTCTCTCTCTCTCTCTCTCTCTCTCTCTCTCTCTCTGTCCATGTGTGGGATGCTATGAGTTAGAAATGTGGGCTGCAAATTCTCAACGGGTGATATGAAGAGAGAAAGAGATAAGACACACTTAACATATAAAAAACATGATGATTAATTAGGAAGGACAAGAATTGAAGGGAAAATCAGTGAGTTTTCTGAATATGACGCAGAGATCTATTAAAAATGTATCAAAGTGAGCTGGGCGTGTCACAAATGAAGAGGTTCTCTGCTTGTTTTTCTATCTTATACACACTACGCTAATAAGAGCGGTTCTCCATGATGTCTGGAACCCCGTGTCCAGCTTCACAAGCAGTGACAGAGTTACCTGGTAATGAGCCTGTAGACTGACATCTAATATCTAACAATCTGCTCATCATACTGACATCACAAATGCATTTATTTATTTTGTGTGAACTGTAACTGACACTGGAGAATGTGTGCACTTGTGTTTGCCTTGTGAATTCAACAATTACCATATTCATGTATGGTACTGCATTTACTGCAACAACATGGTTTTACCATAGTACTTTTTGTTTGTTGAGGAAGACATTATTAGCAGAGTAAAAAAAAAAGTAAAAATAGTCCACTATTTTTGTTATAAAATTGTATCTTAATGGACTATATTTTCTATAAATATGTCTATATTTTCTATATTTTTGTATGTCTGTTGGTATGATCAATATTTCAGAAAGCAGAAGAGAATACCACACAGACTCCAGTGTTCTGGAGTCCTGCCAAGAGAGCGGATGTTAACAGAGCAACCCACACACACACACACACACACACACACACACACACACACACACACACACACACACACACACACACACACACACACACACACACACACACACACACACACGTGACCTACACCCACTTGCCAACACACAGACACACAAATTTCAAACCCACCCACCAACACGCACAGAACCGTAACCAATTAACACCCTGCCGACACACACACACACACACACACACACACACACACACACACACACACACACACACACACACACACACCTGTAATCCATTCTCGTGCAGTATACAAACACCAATATATACATTCATGACACACACAAACAAACCTCTCAGACACTATTCATATAGTGATCCACTGACATTTTGATTGTGACATATTAAAACCAGATTTTTACATTACTTGAAGAAAACATGAGCTGTGCTAGTCATCATCATGATGCCATGCAGGCTGTTCTCAGTTTTTAAGGGTCTTTGATCTGTTTAATCGGTTTGTATCTTGTTGCTAAAGGTTTTTAAAAGTTGTATAAATTTTTTAATTGTTATTGTCCTTCTGAAACCTTGTATCTCCATATTTCGTGATTTACATTTGTACCTGGGTTTTGCAAATATCTATCCAATGAAAAGTATTAAAATTGCTTGTGAACTTTGACAACAGAGTATAAAATCTGTGTCTTTTCCATTTCCTGAAAATCAGCAAATTTGGACATCCGAGATTTGGAAGGACAGCGACGAAATGCTAATATGTGCTGAAAATAAGAGTAAAGAAACTGTATGGTACAAATAAAACTCAACATATATATACACACTCAAAAAAAAAAAAACACATTTTGTGCTACTTTTTAATCAACCTTTTATTTGTTTAACACAAAATGACACATAATGTGTTAAATAGCATACCACAGACAACACATTATTTTTAGAGAAATAATTACTATATATTTAATTAATTAATATACAGCCGCGGAAATAATTAAGAGGCCGTTTCAAAGCATCATTTCAGTTTTGCTGAATTGACCATTTATAGGTGTTTAGGTAAAATTATATTTCTTGTTTCATTTTGTGACTACTAACAATATTTCTTTCAAATATCAAATAAAAATATTGTTTATCTTTACAGCAAAGATGCTCTGTGATTTTCAGTACTCAAAAATGCAAATAAAAAGTTCATATAAGCAATACAACAGTAAAATGTATGTATTTAGGAATAGATTTATGTGATATCCTCATAGTTTTCATGTGTCTTGTCATGTCAGTGACTTTGTTACTCCTGAGGTTTGATTTTGTTGAAATTCAACAGACACTGGACTGGAATGACCACAATACATCTAGAAATGCTGGTTTAAAATGAAAAGTTGGAGTGGACTCTTAATTTTTTCCACGGCCGTATATAGCTTGACTATATTCATATCCTAATATATCTTTATGTCTAACAGTGTTCTGTATATATTACCACAGATGGCATCTGCGACATCCACAAACAGTCCGACAGGTTGCTCATAGCTGTCAATCACTCAGAAAGTATGCTGTTCTTTCTATTCATTATTTCACACTCTTGTTTATTTCCAGTCTCTATAAACAGAATGTCACAAGTCACATCTGCGGTAACCCTGTAAATAACCACGTCCGTCCACCCAGGCACCCGGGTCAGTGTGCGTACGGTATATCTGCAGACAGGAAGTGTGATTTCTCATTGATAATAGACTGACAGGATGCATCATTAACCTGAATACAAGTTATATACACATTGCATAGCCACCATTAGTTATGACTGTCACATCTGTCTCACTGTCTGCCTGTCGTCCACTCTATATCTCCGGCTGTCTCCTCTTCTGCCCTGCTGATCTGTTCCGGGGTGGATGAGTGTCACTAATCATTACCAATGTCAGTCTGTGCCCTCAGCTGCTTCCACAGAAACCATAGAAACCGACTCAGACTCCATGTTCTGTTTCTTATTACTGCCAGTACAACAGAAATACACACAGTCATAAAGACGGGATCTGTCAAACACACAAATAAGATCTGCAATCAGAAAGGTTTTTCCAGGAAATGTATCTGCATTGATTAATAAATAAATAGGATAAACGCCTCGGTCTCTGCCGACAGGCTGCCGGGGGATCACTCATTGACTGTCTGATACTGCCGGCTGGAATTTACTTATTGGCTTTACGCAATTTCCAGAATGATGCTTGACAGGTTTATCAAGAACTATCTGTTAAGAACTAATGTAAACTGCTACATTGCGAAAGAAATAGTTGCTGGATTTATGTTGCGATTTTAGTTTAGGTTACTTTACGTACTTCTGCAGTCAAATTGTGTCAGATAAGATAAGAAGATTGTACTTTTCTGTACTATTTTTAACACCCCAAAGAATATGGATTGCAGCTTTAAAGGGAATTGGAGCCCTGGACCCCAAACAGAACAACAAGGGACAGTTAGTCAATAGGAAAAGTGTTCTGGGATCATGGTGAGTTTTTAACAAACTGATAAATTGGCTTTCCAGCCAGTGAGTGACAGGTATTGATGACCAGTGTGCATTGTCGTTTATTCCCCAGAGTCGGTATCAACAGAGACATATCTATCGATCCCAGCTTACGCATGACTCGAGGACTCGCTTTATAAATAATGCAAAATAAGCGCCTGGATCATGTGACAATGTATTAGCGTCTGTTAGCATGATCAGCACTGACGTTCTGACATGTGTAAGATTTCGTACGAATGAGATTAAAGAGACCATAAAAAGATAATCTATACTTTAAAAAAAGAACACACACATTTAATCATTATTCATCCCGTTGTCATGGTGAGGTGATGTGGGAACCAGAATTGTGACAATCGTAACGTCATCAACAAAGCGTCCAATCACAGCGCAGCCAAAGAAATGGCTGTCCGTCCCACACAGACACGTAAATCCGTGGAGGAGTGCCGTGGCGATAACTACCTCTTTGAACTTTAAAACCTACTCCAAAATGCCCAAAATTCAACTACACCCACAAGTGGATATAAGTGCCTGTGGGACTTCATGCGTGTGAGAGTGGGGCAGAGAGAGACAGACAGGCAGAAAGCGAAATGGATGCGAGAGAGAATTATGGTGGTCTCCTGCTGCGAGGAGGTCCCACTGCTTTACTGTGAGAAGGAAAGACAGACATTCATCTCTCCATCACGAACGAGTGCTGTTCTGCTTCTTTCAATAGACACTTGATGTTTGAATATGGGAAGTTAAGCACATAGATAACAATGTCATACTCCTACATGAACATGTGGGCATTGATTCAAATGGTAGACCATTTTTTTCAGTGTATGAGAGTCATATTCAGGAAGCAAATGCATTCATTACGAATAAAGTTTAAGAATCAAAAACGAAAAACTGACCACAGAACCCACCCAAAACACACGTTTACTTGACTGGCTCAATGATGTAACATTTTCTTTAAAAATAAAAAGACAAGCATTAAAATGAACTAGAACAAGTGCAAATCACGGTATTAGGGTTTGCTTATTTTTTAGTTTAGCTAAGTTGAGGAAAATTTTATAGGGTACAAATTAGGTTCATTTCCATTAACCATTAAATTGCGCAAATTGAAATTGAGAATTGAAAATACGGTCAATGGAAACATGTCAATTTTGCAAAAAATCCCATTTATCACAAAAAATGATGGTGGTTTTCAGGCAATTCAAAAAAGGAATATTTTGAAAACTGCAATGGAAACGTTTTCTTTCGCATTTAAATGACGTACGTAAAAAGTCACATGATCATTATTTAAAGATGGTGCGGTACGTCTGGACCGATGATGAGACGGAGTTCGCCATGGTTTTTGGAATGAATTATCTCGAAAAGATGATTTTAGTTGCATAACATTGGTTAATGGAAACGCCGTCATTTTGCAATAGTTTTTTATCGATATTTACAAAATGTTTTGCGCAAATCTGTAATGGAAACACGGCTATTGTGAGTGGGGTACCCTCAAATATTGTTGTAGACAATAGGGGCCATTAAAGTAAGAAAGGTTGAGATCTACAGCTATAGACTAATCCTAACCATAAACAAGCAGAAAAAAAAATTCAATTTAGGACGTCCCCAAATGTCTCAATGGCTTGTCAAATTTGTCCTCAAAATACAGCTAAGCACACACATACATAGTGGCAGTTCATCTTGGTGTTGTGCAGTTTTTAACGCAGTGGAGTGTATTTATATTGTCAGGCGGACCCTGAGGTGAGAGCTTAGTGATTAATGTCTCTGTTGCAAGCGTGAAGTGTGTGTGTGTGTGTGTGTGTGTGTGTGTGTGTGTGTGTGTGTGTGTGGGAGGAGGTTGTATTGTGTTTGCAAAAAGCTAAATATTGTCACAACTGCATTAGTAGCACCACTTTAGTTCTCAGCTTTATAAAATCATAAAAACCTCTAATCAAACCCATAAACGCATGATTCTAATAAATGACCTGGATCAAACACACATTTAACAGCACTGATGTGCTTCCTTTTACTCTGCCACATTGATCTATATACAACCTCCACTGTGTGCGATATTTCTTTACCAGTGTCTGTTGTAACCTATTTTCGTACAGTGTAAAAAAAAAACAGAGCTTGCCGCTCCTTATGCAAATTACTTTGTGCAACATGACTGTTTTAGCACATACATGGAGCATATGAAGAGTTCATTTGCAAAAACGGATAAAACATTTTTTTTAAATGTGAAACCTCAATATAAAGACTATTCAATTCCCTATGAACAAAACTGTGTAAATATTGTGTGAGAACGGCATTCAAGTCCACCTATCAGAGGATATATAATCACTGAGCATTCTCCTGTCTATCTAAAGGTCTGTATGATCTTGAATCTTTGATAAGAGTTTCTCAATAATGCTCTTTTCTGTATGCATTCAATAGCCGTCTACATATATACATTACTGACAAAAGGCCAATGTTCTAGGGCACTGAGGGAATGTGGGTCAGATATTTGATAAGAGATGCTTTGCGGATTATCACAACACACAGGCCTGCATGTCTGGTCTTCTATTCTCAAAGCTATTCATGTAGTCTGAAGTGGAGACACTTATATCATCTTTTGTTCCCATAAATAGATCATATAATAATGTCTGGCAGATAAGACAAAAAAAAAGAGTTTTACTCTTAAAATCGAGAGGTCACAAAGGGTCACTGTGTTTTTAAATATACTGTAATGCTGACTTAGGGACACTATTATACTATGCATCAATATTCAGATGTGGCGTGCACATCTAAAGAACAACAAACTTCAATTTGGCTACATTTTCTTTGCTCTGCCCTTAGACATGAGAATAGCAGTTGTTACTAAAGCATATTTTATTACACTTATTAAAAGAACAGCCCCCTGTAGAAACCTGGGATTAAATTTCATGCTTAAGGGCACAATATAGTTTATGGACAATTCCCTGCAGGGTTTAAACCTACTGTACAATCTTTCAGCTTCCAGAACTTTAACCACTATGAACCATAGAATAGAATAGAATAGAATAGAATAGAATAGAATAGAATAGAATAGAATAGAACAGAATACATTTTGCATGACATGGAGATATATCTGAGAAAGACAGACAGACAGACAGACAGGCAGAGGTTCAGTCTTGTTCATCATTGCACAAACTGGGTCAGTTCTAAAAATTGACGCTGGTAAATAATGAACACACTCATCTCTCAAATCCTGTCAGACACTCACCTATTGACCTAAACTCTAAGACACCCTGAGCCTCAGGATAGAGAACACACCGCACGCACGCACGCACGCACGCGCACACACACACATCATATACATCCTTCTCACCCACTCCTCATGCACTCCGCTTTCCCTCCTGAGAGTGTGATAATAACCCTCAATCATAAATCAATTTCCAGTGGCCACAAATGTTTCAGCTAGTGCAGTGATTTACAGCTGCAGCAGAGAGACACTTGCGATGGCAGGGTTCAGCTCAGACAGCCATGGCTGAACCATCTTAACCATTCTATCAGATGGCAGCGTGGCGGTAAAAGACCTTTAGTAAGTGATGATTCCTATAGAGTTAAATGTTTTTTTATATAAAATACATATATTATAAAAATTATTATTATTATGATTATTAAAGAATTATACAGAAAATATATTTGGACAACTCACAAACTATTAAAATATTATTATTATTATTATTATTAATATTATTATTATTAATAGTAGTAATGACACTTTGATATATTAAATAATATATCATTATAAAATAATATTATATATTATTATCAAATGTATTTGCTTACCTCGACAAATAATAATAATAAATAGGAGAAGAAGAAGAATTGTAAAAATAACAATATTAATAATAATAATAATAATAATTATTATTATTATTAAACGTATTATATTAAAATCATCTTTCAACAACTCACAAACTATTAAAATACCATATAATATAAGAAAAATATAATATAAAATTATATCTTAAAAAATATATCTTGAAAAATAAATAATGAAATTATAATCATTAATAGTATTTATTATTATTCTTAATGATACTTTGATATATTATATAATATATTATTATAAATTAATATTATATATCAATATAAAATAAATGTGCCTATCTTGGCAAATAAGAAGAAGAAGAAGAATTGTCATTATTATTATTATTATTATTATAGCCAAGCTAGACAGCCATATAAAAGAGATACATTGAATTCTAATTTATTTCTCTTTATCCCTCTTCACAGTCAAATAATAGAAATTATACGTGCTACTAACCACAGCATATACTCTCTCACACAGACAGACACACGTTTGTCACTCCATTAGCTGATGGCATACCGTCATCTCTCACACCTGGAAATAGCCACTACAACCTTCTATTTTGCTGTCTCTCTCTCTCTCTCTCACACACACACACACACACACACACACATGCGCGCGCACAGCATGTCAGAAAGTGATTTAATAACACTTCTGTGCTTCCCCCCAGTTCCACTGACACTTGCGTTGTGTGTGATGACTGGAGACAGCAAAGCTCAGCTTCATTTACCTTTTCATGTCTGTCACACTACACTCGGGTGCGCTGTACAATCACATTCAACTCACATCAGAGCGCTATTGAATTCTTCGATCCCAGCAGAGCGCTGTCACAGCCATTGTCCTCCTCCACCTGCAGGCTAATGGTTCTCTTAAGACCAGTCCTCCACAACTGAAGGTGTGGTCACCTGTCAACCATTCAGCCAGGCCTCAGATGTGTTCCCATGTGCCCGCCGGTGGGAACTGGCAGGTTGCCCGTCTCGGGTGAGGCAGCGGTGAGGGATTTACCGTTCCCATCACAACATTGTGGGTGTCAGAATTCCTGGCCTTTCACTGAGTGTTGTAATCTTCAGCATTGTAAACAAGAGTGGGTTATAATACCTAAATGAAAGCAGCTTTTATTACATGGGATTATGAAGACTACGCCACCAGCGATTTGCTTTCTGTATGAAAAAATGCGCCGTGCATACTGTATGGTATGTCTATAGTCTATCGGACTACTTTTTGTTGGAACTGGTGAAGTGATGTGTTACTTATTAAACACTGTAATATCTAAATTAACACTATTTTGACAAACGCAAAATCTCTCTTCTCTTTAATGCATGAAACGCACAAAATCTTGGGGTTGTCATTTACAAAGTCCAACTATATAAACACAGACCAGCTCTCATCTCAACTGTTGTTCCCCATTGCCTGGAAACTGGAGTCATTACAGTAAACATCTTCTCTGTTGACTTTAAGCCTGAAGGTTTGGGAATTATTACGTCACACAACTTCAAGCTTCATACCGCTGAATGCCTAAAACACAAACACTTCTTTAAATGTCACTTCTACACCTTCACTCAGATTTTGGACCTCACTGCATCCTCTCTCTCGCTTCCATTCCGCATTTGACAATGACTAGCATCAGCCCCAGCGGTCCATGTGAGCGATATCTTTCACTCCCTCGTGTTCATTTTACCCTGCCGACGTGAGTTTATGGGCTGCATGACAAATTGGTTCAGCCATTAAACAATGATATTTTTATTTTCCCTGGAAACCAACCCTGAAGTGTTTTCCCTCAGGCAGGTGCTTTGCACTCGAACGTGAATGTTGGATTGCTGTCAGCTGCAAACTGGCGGCTAACCTGTGATCAAACGTTACGAAAATTGGCAGGTTAACAGCAAACTAAATGCACCACGAATAAAGAGCGGATTTATCAGGGTAACCGTACGACATGCATTTGCATTTTCTGACAAGGAGATTGCTGTGCGCAATAACTCATTTTTACAGTGAAACGATATTTCTCAGTGTTGTGAATATTGGCTTGTTCACAGCAAACTGAAATTTGTCTCACAGGACAACATACACTCAAAGAAAATCTGTAATTTGAGTCACAAACACAGAGCAGACATTAACTTCAGGCCAGGCGTGTGCGTCCGATGAAAGCGTCTATATGTGATACTGTAGTGTTTGTGTGGCTGATTAGACTGTCAGTCAGAATTGGAATTGATCTGTGACTGTAACAATGACAAGCTTTAACACTGCCAATAGGAAATCAATCACTACTGTTTATTTACACTTTTTGTTCAGACTGTCCACACTACAAAAATAAAACTCTGAGTACAGTGTGACAAGACAACGAAAACATTACACTTACTAATACTGTTATTTATTGACACACATTATCGGTGTTATTTTAACACCAGAGGAATTACGCAAAGTAGGTAAAGGCGCGAAGACGCCAAAACAACATGCTGAATGCAATTTGCACGGTACATTACCCATCCTGCGGGCTACGTCGCAGAGGACGTGGCAGGATATTGCGATCCGGCATACTTTACTGGGCCTTTATCATTGCTTAACTCTTGGAGTCCAGGCAACTGAATCTGTGTTTATAATGTAAAAAAATGCAATATTCTCAACATTTCATAATCATCTGATAGTTAATGCTGCCATGATAAATAGAAAATGACCTGAAAAATCTTAAGAAAAGCTGATGTGGAATTATGATTGCGTGGTAGGCTATATAGAGATGTGCCGGGGCAGACAGCTCCTCCTGTGGTGAGCATCTTGTTCTTCACTCTGCTGTGTTAAACAGGAAATTAAACACTGTGGTGTAATGAATGTGATTCCACGAGGAACAACAGGAGAGGTCAAAGGTCACACGGCACCCACAGGCATGACAGGGACACGCAACGCTTCACTATATGTGCCCGGCTCGGAGCCGCCACGGTGCGTAGAGCTCTAACTAAAGGGTCGCTGCAGGTCAGAGAGGGAAGATCATTTAAATATAAATATATGGATAAACATATTATTAAGCAAAGTTTCCATAAGCCTGGGGTACCTACCTCTATTTTACTGTAATGACAAGCGATCTGGAAAAAGTGTGCCATCCTGTTCATGTGTCTCTGTTTGTGTGTGTGTGTGTGTGTGTGTGTGTGTGTGTGTGTGTGTGTGTGTGTGTGTGTGTGTGTGTGTGTGCGTGCATGTGCGTGTAAGCGTGTGCGTTCTACAAATACCTGATGATTGAAATCCAAAGACTTTCATTCATATGCACGCAGGTGTGACATAAAATAGCAGACAGAAGAATGTGGCAGATGGCATTAGCATGTGTAACTGAATGTAAACATAAGGATCCTTCCAACACAGACTTGCACAAAAGCTGATGTGCATTTTGTGCACGCCTACAAGTGGGCACATGTCTGTATTGAGACAAATTACAGGTCAAAAATGATTTGGTACATGAGCAATTATGAATTACCAACATCGAGACACTGAGTTAAGTGAAAGAAAAATAAATTAGAGCAACTCACACACCGTTCCTACCAAAACATCTTCTATATAAAATATACAGAATGAAACATGCATTATTGTTAAATGCAGTCGTGCATGCTGGGAAAATTTCACCTTCTAATAATCACAGTACGTTAAATTTCCAAAGCACTTGCCTTTACCTGTTCACAAACCGCTGTATTTCATTCGGAAACAGATCCTAGACTGACCCTGTGGTGGTACTCTGACTTTCCTTCCTCTCTTCTGTAGGTAGCCAAGAGCTCATGTTCTAACAGAGATAGTTAATCATTCATTCTTTGGCAAGCTGTCAAGAGCACATCACTTTCAAAACACTAAAATGTTCCCACAGTAATTATTGAAATATTCCTTTAAAGCTATCTTAAAACCGAGGTCATTTTAAAAAAAAAAGATTGCTAAAAAACAGCCCAGAGCTTCTAGGAGGTAAGCGAAGTTACGCACTTGTTATGTCTTTTCTCGGTTTCTCTTGCATTCCACGCTGAGACATGTTCCATCCTGCCAGTGCGTCTATATACATACGTTTGTGTGTGCACCAATGTGTGTTTAAAGGGATACTTCACCCATAAATGAAAATGTATGACTTACTCAACCTCATGTCAGAACACTAAAGAAGACGTTTTGAAGAACGCTGGTAACCAAACAGCATTGGGCCACATTGACTTATATTGTATGAACACAACCATTTCTCAAAATATCTTCTTTTGTGTTCCATAACAAATATACAGGGTTTTAAATGAAATGAGGATAAAAAGGATGACAGAATGTGACCTTAAAACTAACCAACATTTTTATTTCAAGGGGTCTTCGAGGTGTATACTTTTAAATTCAAATGATTATAGTGTCTAGTTTTTTTGTGCAGTTTTATTTACATATTTTTTTTCATTGTAAGTCCATTTTCTTTTTCATCAAAAACGTATTTAGCACTCGCATTCAGCAGCAACCAAATTCTCAATGGCCTGTGAACTTGTTAGCAGACTCCTGTGAACAAATAGCACAGAGCGTCACCCTCGGTCACAGGCTGTCTGTCGGCCCTGGTGCTAAACTGGCATTCTGCCATTACAGACAGAAGGATGGAATTTGATGCGTCTCGGAATAGGCATGTTAGTTAAGCTCCATTCTCTACTCTGAAAGCATGCCTTTGATTCGCGGACACAGATGGAGCAGATCGGTGCCCTGTCAAAATGCCCATGGTCATGCCAGGGGGATTGGGGCTCCATTCTATGAACAAGTCAGGCATCTGTGAGCACCTTTTATGATCTGATTCTCACTGGACTTTTCTGGGCCCCGGGGATGTCTGCTATCCCCTCCCATTGACAGTTTGAGCTTTCCGACCCGCCGGTAGCCCCAGGCGAACCTCCTGTGATCAGGCCCGACGTGACGGGGAACCTGGCCGGGCTCCAGGAGAAAATGATGGTGAGTCGCCAAGCTGCTCTGTCCTTTAAAAACTGCAAGGCTGGACAGACTGTGTTTTGTACTGACCGCAGGCTGTGTCTTGTGCCACTTTTGGGTTCGACTGTGGAGAGGGATGGGTCTGAGTTAAAGGGGCACTCAGTCATTTTTCCTCATTAAAAATGTTTTGCACATGAATAAATTATTGGCGCTTTTCATAAAATATGCTTAACATGATGCACACTCAAACCATGAAGGACTCCAGTTATGTCAGCGTCCTAATGAAAGCTGTTTAATTTTACATGGAGCCCTATTCAAAGGAACAGCTCACTCAAAAATTAAAATTCCTTCACCAGTCACATACTTTCAAGTATAGGAATTTCATTTAATCTGTTGAACACAAAAGAAAAAGCATTTTGTTAATGACTGACAGCCATGGTCCCCATTCACTTTCATTGTATTCAAGCAGTTCTTTGAAAGTCATACAGGTTGGAATGACATAAGGGTGAGAAAATGACGACAGAATTTTCATTGTTGTCTGAGCTAATCCTTTAAGATCATATAACCAGCCGAACACTACTGACTGCTAACACATACAGTACACGTCTACAATAGCATCGTGATACTACATCCACGTGGTGAGTAGGGTTGTCATGATACCATAAATGTATCTTTTGATACTATACCAGATGAAATATTACAATACCAAGCTGTATGACGATGCTGTGCCATGTTCATTATTCAATCTACAAAATAATCCAAAATTTCCATATGAAAACATTTTGTATTTACTATAGTAAACTGTAATATATTACAGTATTGCCACACTTAGTGTCTGTAATTAATGTATTAACTATAGTAATTGGATAAATTGTGGTAAATATTGTAATATTTACTATAATAAAATTCAATAACACTATTGTCTAGGACTACAACAGAGTCCAGTAGTGAGTCAAAGACCACTACCATGACATCCAATGCAAAATAAAGAAAAACTGTGTATTCTTCACAAAGTGTATTCTTCCCAAAAGCTCCGTTCGTCATCTTTTATTATCCTGATTCATTTTTGAAAACATTTTCGAAAACACTGTTAGTTTATTCACGTCACCCACTGCCTCTTCACAGAAATCATGCAAAAATGACTCCAGCTGTCTCTCACAACCCTGAACCATATTGAAAAGGTATACTTTTACATGATCGACGAGAGCTGACAGCCTTCAAACTCTTTCAAATGGAAGAAAGAGAAAGGAACCTTGAGATGCATTCGCGTATTATGGCAACCCAACCCTCCGTCCCCCGTGCCACCGCCCTACAATTCTTTTCTGCTGTTTCTTTCAAAAGGCATAAATTGACATGATGACAAGATGGTCATGGACACTTTTATGCCTTTTTCTATGTGTTCTGTCCATCTTGAATGGCGACATCCAGCTCCGAGAGCTAAACGGATGAGAAGAGAAAATAGGAGCCATCTGTAGTGCCCTATAGTGTTGAGATGATTGCTGAGGCCAAACTTCTCTCTGGCGTAAGTTTAACAGAAAATACTGGTTTCAACATTGAGACAAAAGACAGATGTCATTCGTATCATGCATGCTAGAGAATCGATTTCAATGCAGAATGCAGGGATTGAGGGGGTATGCTTTATGCATAGTTATGGAAACAGAGCAGATTTGCTTTGCTTTGCAGTAAAAACATTCTTGGCTTTATAGGTCATTTCAATTTTTTTTAACATCACTTCAACTCATCCCATAGGAACATAGAAAAACGACTTTCCAAAATGGAAACTAAACTTTTGTCATGAATATGAAGTTACTGTACATTTTTTAAACCAGAAAAGAAAATGAAAAAACAGAAAACATTAGAATACAATGAATCATATGAATCAATAATTTGAATCTATGAATCAATATTTCTTCTGCATTTAGAAGCCTCAAACACGGATTAAACATTGACACGATTTACTCCGCAGCTACAATTTTGAGACAAATGATGCCGTTATTTTTATTCTAAAAAACGTTTACATGGTTATTGGCAATTTACCAAACTATTTATATTTGATTTAATTCCCATTAATATTAATTAATTCTTTCTATTCTTTGCGGATGTGTACCGGAAGTTAAGTTTGGGCCACAAAAGCATGCAGGCGCAGTAACATTTCTTTATGTTGTTGTTTTGAAACCATTCTATACAAATCTTAAGATTGTACGAATATATATATATATATATATATAAACAAGCCAATTAATAAAAGAGTTTCAAATTTGTCATTTGGTTGCTCGATCACATGCATTTGTATTTCGGCCTTTTAAAAATACATGGCACAAACATCTGCACAACTGCAAAAAAAATAAAAATAAACCTGCTGCATTTATTTATACAGATGAGACATGTTTAACACGTGTTTTGTTTCTAATACGAGACACAACTGCCCATTCATCTCGGGATCGATTCGATATTGTGCTGTCGTGAATTATGAAGCAGCAGAAGGACTGAACGCATAATCAATTGACATGCTAATTACGGTAATTGCAGAAGTATCGTGTTTTCAACAAGACCGACGGCTTCTTCGCTGAGGAGTTTTTCATTAAAACAACGAGCTACTGCTGTGCAGCAATGGAGAGTCGAGGATTGATCTCTCTCTCTCTCTCTCTCTCTCTCTCTCTCTCTCTCTCTCTCTCTCTCTCTCTCTCTCTCTCTCTCTCTCTCTCTCTCTCTCTCTCTCTCTCTCTCTCTCTCTCTCTCTCTCTCTCTCTCTCTCTCTCTCTGCAGCTACTCAAACAGGCCAAAAACCAAGAGGAAGTTCAGCCTTGTTACCAATACAGTGATGACTACCATGATGAAGAATCAAGTGTGTACTGTGTGTGAATGTGTATCTCGGAGTACATTTAGGCTTGTATTAAGTCAGAGCCCCTAAGCCAGTCTCCAAATACACAGCGCTGTTTGAACCCGTCACACATCAAAGGGTGACCGGATCTTCTGATCTGGCTCTAGTTAGTGACTCGAAGCTCTGCCCTGAGAAATGGTAGCCAATTGAAATGGTGTCTGTCTTAGCACAGAGAGTTATCGTGAAGAGGGAAAACAGCTGAAAATGGATCCATCTCTCCCATTTCTGTCCTCTGGTTATTTCCATATTAGTAGTAGAAGATGATTCCCTCATGAGGAACAGGAACAGACAGGGAGCGAGAGAGGGAGAAGAGGCCATTAGAATAGAATAGAAATGTTAGCTGCTGCAGTAAACAACATGCACACGGCTGAACATAATTGCCAGAAACTGAACAGAACTGCTGCACATCAGAGAAAATAAGGAAACGGACCAAATTGGTGGTTTGTAATAATATATATTTCACTATATATAAAGCTTTTCACACCTTGTCGCACAGTTAAATGTCATCATTTATTCACCCTCGTGTCATTCAAATCCTGCATGACTTTCTTTCTTATGTGGAACACAAAAGAAGATATTTTGAGAAATGGAAGTTTTAGCCATACAGGTTTGGAATAACATGGGGATGAGTAAATGATGAATGAATGTACATTATTGGGTAAACTATCTTTTTCAAGTGGTATAGAAACATGGCGGCCACCATGAGGGAGCAACCCACCTAGTACAAAATAATATGTTTTTTGGGAAAGTAATATATCTTGGGTTAACATAATTTAAAACATATAAGTCTAAGTTGAAAAAACATATACACCTTTAATCTAAATGTGCCTTATTAGCAGCATCTGTACAGACACCTGACACCTGACACCTGACACCTGCACATACACACGCACGCACACACACACACAGTGGGATGCCACAACAGGAGGCTGTGCGGTACAGATTTCAGGATCATAAGTGCGAGATTAGAAGATGACAAACCTTGAGGCATGTGTGTGCTAGAGGTCTGGTGTGACTGTATTAATTTAAACTACGTTCCAAGGACTCCCTTTCTTTGTGCAATTCATGGTAACAAGAGGAATGGAAAGCCTTAATCTAGTTTTCTTAAATAGAAATAAAAGAGTGACATTATCTCATAAACAAATGAATCTCTGCACTTGAGCAACATCATTCCAAGGTAGTGAAGAGTTTAAGTAATTGTACCTCATTACTAAAGTATTTTTCTATGGAATTGATTCGAGTACTAAAACAAATTTAGGCCTCTTAAAAAGTAAAAAGTATTTTTGCATATGAGCTAAGTCAAACTAAACAGCTATGCGAAACGTCAAGTCGCTTAATACCACGAAAAACTCCACAGACTAGACAAGAAGTGACAGTAGGACAGTAATGTGACACGCTGCATGGCATTGAAAGTATTCCTGAATATCGTGCTCAAACCTGATCTCACAAGAATTCATAACTATTTTACTCATAATAATTATTACGTTGTGATTCGTACAAAAACATATGATTACTAGCAAAAATGCAATACTGCATACCGTACCATAAAGCAAACCGTATTAAAATGACGAATTCTCAAGAATTAGTCAAAATTAGCCACATCGTAAAAGAGTTACGTTTTTGCCGTGAGATTGTGTTGGAAAGCATTATTCACACTTATGAGGAGGCCTCACTTGAGTCATTTAAAGAATAAAATACAACTATTACGGAAGATGACTCAAACAAGACAACTATGAAAGATATGTGGGGATATTATAAAGCATACAAGACAAGAATAACAAGAAAGAAGCTCCGACACATCATTTACGTAACGCTTAGCTGTGCAACATAACCCCTACGGCCACGGCTGCGCTAGGTGCCCAGGGCGCTAGCTGTTAACTGCCTCCCTTTACAGGGACCTGTCTTTTATTTACACACACATGTACACACGCACACACGCACGCACGCACATCGGGGGAGATGGCTTGCGATTAGGCTCCATATTCCCACAAGCTCACGTGTAATTAATTAGCTAGCGGCCTCCTTCCCAACTTCCTGTCACTTCCTCCATTCTGGTTTCCTGGTCGAGGACCGAAGAGCCTCCTGGGTTACAGCTCCGGTAATCAGCCTCTGTGGGACCACAATGCGTCTCAATCTACTGCTTAGTGAAGTAGCACAAAAGAGAAGGTGTGTGTCTGGATGAGTGTGCGAGATATCCAGTTGGGAATCCGTATCCGCCGGGACTAATTCACTTTACTATTCATTAACCTCACCGTCTTGCCTTGCAGAGGAAGTCTAGGGACAGCAGCATCTTTCAAAGGCAATGTCAAAGGAGTGCTGACTACAAATCCCAGGGTGTCCTGGGAGATGATCCAAGTGTTCCATTAAAGTGAGAGGCAGGTTTTGATCAGGTTATCAGATTAAAGATAGCCACCCCGAGGGCCCAAAGGCATACAAAAGACAAAAGCATCTTACTTTGCTTTGATTTAGAGGAAAGTAGAGCGAGTCTGGTGTCTCCTGCATGTGGCGCGCAGCAGCTGTTGGTGAATACGGGCTGATTTCTGCTGATTAAGGAAAAGTGATTTTCTTTTCATTGGAAACAAGAGCAGAGCTAACACTCGAGTCATGAAAAAAACTATTGTAATGTTTGTTTAAAAAGAGGATTTTACTGGTTCTTATGATATAAAAGTTTATTGCAGACATATTCTATATGTTCACTATGCAAAGTATAGTTATTGTTTGTAAAAATGCACAATAGTTTATTATACATCGTAACGGTATAGAAAATGACCCCTAAATTTCTTTTCATAGGTTTCAACCAATAGTAAGCATTATCTTTACCTACCGGCTATAAAAACAAAATTTGTACACGTGCATGAGTAAAAAAAACAATAACAAACTGCTTCAGCTTGACATAATGAAGAACATGAATGAGCTTCACATTAACAAATATGCTGATTCTGGTTGATCACGTTCATATTTTACACATGATGTGCTCCCTGTGAATGACAAGCTTTGTGAATCTGGGTTTCCATGACAACAGCAGCAGACAAACAGGAGGCTGAACGTCACATTCTGATTCCTAAAGTGCTTGACAGCTGTTATTGTAAAAGAATCCAAGGATGCTGACATTTAGAGACAGTGAACGAGGAAATTGTGCATCTCATTGTGATGTAACTGTCATGTGGCAGTTGTATAGGTTGATATTATACAAGAAACATTTCTACATCTCATTTACATTTAGGCATTTTACACTGCACTAAACTTTTACTAAACCTTTTTGTCTTGCTTTCTAGTACAAATATCTAGAACAACAGATCAAACTCGCACACTATCGATCTTGCAAAAATATCAAAATTTGCAAGATCGATAGTGTGCGAGTTTGTTCTGTTGTTCCTGATTTGTGACCATTTTTTTGGTCTTTTTTTCCAGGCACCTGTTGTCAACAGGTGTGCGAGGGTAATTATTGATTGTAGTAGCTACAAATATCTAAAAAATCATATAAAAATTGTATACAGTTTATGTATAAAACAAGCACAAAAATTCTACAAAATCTGCCAATAGGGTAAAAATATAAATTTGTTCAATTTACTTTTACCTTTTTCTTAAATAACTTTTTCTTAAACATAAATGTACTTGTTTTTTTTTTTGACGTTTCATCGGACACACATACCTGGCCCTAAGTTCATTTCCGTTTTGTGTTTGTTGATCGGTCTGGCTAGTGGCTAATAATATAACCATTTATATTCAATTTAATTTATGTAAATATGAATTTATATTCATATGTTATTGTATTTTAATTTTGTTAAATAAACAATTTGTTGAATGGGTCGTGTAATTTTGTCGCATTTAAGTTTAGCCAAGTAACGGTTCTTCTACCGGTAACCCAAAAGCGACTAGCAAGACTAAATTAAACATAATATGGAACAGTGCTGAGCCAAATAAAGTTGAACTAATTTGAATATACAGTATTTGTCCTTTGAAAACAAAGTCTAACAAGTCAGACATTTCTCAGCATCTGCATAAAAAAATTCTGCCGTGCCTTTTAATACGTCTACAGACACAACATGGCGGAGAAGAATTCAGCCATGAAGAAATGATTTCAGCCCTTTATAATTCAATTTCCTGTTGAACTTTGCTTTACCTACAGTGGCCATGGTGCAGAGACAGCCATTTGTAAGAAAGTATAGGCCTCTCTCTCTCTCTCTCTCTCTCTCTCTCTCTCTTTCCCCAATTCTATCATTTTCTCCCCGTATGGCCTAGTTTGATTCTGTCCAGATGTTGGTGAAACAGAGGGTGTCTCTGTTCTCAGAGGAAACAGGGTCAGAACACCTCCATCCTCGCCCACCCGCCCCCGAAAAGCTTTTCGACGTGACACAAGGCTGGTTAAGCTCCACCTGAGAGCCTCAATCGCTGCCAGACATGGCACAAATACAGCCATTAAAAGACCAGCCGCTTGCTGAAAACCAACATTCTCACACATTCTGCCCTGTTTAAATACTGTCCTCGGGTTTCCACCGACCCACACTGCAACTGAGCTGTTGTAATGGTCCTGAAGCAAAAACACAATGGGTCTCATTCACAACTTTGCACACACGTGTATACATGCAGAAAAAAATTGCACGGCGAGCATGTTCACGCAGTGAAACGTGATTCATCAATATGTTCAAACTTGCATTCTACCTCGATTTGGAGCTCAAACCACCAAAATGTGAAAGGTTTTATATTTAAAGTTGCAATTGGTAACGTTTTGGGGTAAATCGGTTAGTGAGCAAATCCAAACATTGTCTTACCGAATTACCGAATTTATACTTTGAGCTGTCGGGTAGGATTTTGTGGGAGATTTCCCACATAAAGACACAAATTGTATGTTTTAAACAAAGATAGAGACATAGAGGCAAAAGTTATGTTTACATTTATTTAGTTTACATTACATTTAACTACTAGACATTAAATAACTATGTTTTTTATGTGTATTATTATAATTACACTGTTACAAAATTATGTAGAAATTACAGTATTAGTTGCAGGAGTTTGCCAGTAACTTACTGTAGATTTATATTGATCAAATTTATTGGCAACAGTTTGTTCAAAGATAAATGAACATTAAACTTTACAGAAAAATACTATAAAATAACAGCCTCATGCAAGCATTTCTGGAAACCAAACATCAGAAAATCCCCAGAACATTTTTGGTTCCCAGAATGCTTTGTACGAGTTGTTTTCTGTAAGGATAAAGGCTTGTTAATGTTTAATGTTCATTTATCTCTGAACAAATTGTTGCCCATAAATTTGATCAATATAAATCTACAGTAAGTTACTGGCAAACTGCTGCATAACTACAGCAAAAGGTTCTCCATAATTATTAAAAGGGGAAATGATTTCCCTCATTATAGAATAATCTGCATTCATCCACTGTATAATTGAACATAAGCACAATGTTGAAAATCTGTCTGAAATCATTCACGAAAAAGCAAAACCCAGTGCTCTGTTTTTCATTTGCCGGCCTTGACTATACTGCCCAGCTTCACATTTACGCATGTTGTTTTATGCACAAAACCTCTTCAGCACGCCAAAAAATAAAGAGGGATCTCTCTTTCCCCTGCCTCTCTTTTCTCCTTCTATCTCCAATTTCCAAGCTACTCCTCACTCTGAGAGACAGGCCCAGCAGGGGAGCAGAGAGCACAATTTCCCCCCATGCTGCAATTCCTGCTTTTGGTCCGCTATGTATCATTACTGAGAGCTGCATGTAGTTATTTGTGTCCTGTGGCCGGATGTGTTTTGAGGGGGCAGATGGAGGAGAGGTTGGAGCCAAATGAAGAGCTCTAGAGCTCAAGTACAGACTCAGAGTCATCTGGGGCTCCTGCCTGCTGAACATGGACGTCATCATGGATTAATGTAACAGGAACTATACAGTATGAGAAGATGCTGGATGAAAGGACCCGACGGTCGGGGAGGGTGAAGAATATAGAGTATATTATGAAAATGAGATGATATAGAGGAAAGTATGAAAAAAGAGAGCTGGGAGAATGTGATAAGCGGAAATGGAGAAATTACATTGACATGCATGCATTTAGCAGACACTTGGTGTAGTACCGGTCATAGGTTTAGGATTGCTTGACAGAAATGTTTTCTATGATCTGAATGAGTATGCTCAGAAAAAAAATTGTACCAACCTAATATTTTTTCACAAATCAAACATAAAGTCTAACAAAAATAATAATAAAGTAATTCTAAACATTCAACTGGTATTGTATATTTTCCTGCACCCCTGTCTTTCTTATCTTGTCATTTCTTGTCTCTCTACACTGCACCCAACCCAACCCTAACATTACAAAAATTACAAACACATCTGAGGCTAATATTGAGGCTAAAAATACCTAAATAAAAAAACTCATATTGTTTTCTATCAATGTCCTCTTTGCAGATATTTGACATTGGCTCTTGCATACTGAAATGCCAAGTTGACAGGAAAGTGTTAAGATGGCTATGAAATAACACAAAGAACGAAAGAGTCTGTGTCTGTTAACCTCTTAGATTGCATGGCTTTTGTGGTGTTCTGGGAATAAACTCTTTTATACACTGAAAGAAAATACAAAGATGACTGAACTGGCTTTCTGACAGATTAATATTACTGGTTACTTTTTAGGATTAAGTAGATCTGTCATTTTAAAGCATGCATTTTACCACGTTGGATTTATCCACCACATATGTCATATGTCTGTCAAATAGATTATGAACTGAACACATCGAGGTCAGTAATAAAAAGTCTTACTTTCAAAGCACACAGAGAGAGAG
This sequence comes from Oreonectes daqikongensis, assembly GCA_026939265.1. NCBI lineage: Eukaryota > Metazoa > Chordata > Actinopteri > Cypriniformes > Nemacheilidae > Oreonectes > Oreonectes daqikongensis. Next base: position 3,410,069 of record JAOTQM010000117.1, read on the forward strand.
AGAGAGAGGGACACCAGTGCATCCTGTAAACAATTTCACTCACTCAAACATCTTATCTCTGCTCTATGCATCTGGCCAGAGCTGGTTTCATACTCACAATAACTGCAAATGCTAAAATCTAATGTCAAACCATCTTCTCAGAAAAAACACAAAAACAAAAAACTATAACTTTTAAAGGAACAGTTTACCCAGTCATCATTTACTCACCTCAAGTTATTCAAATCTGTATACATTTCTTTGTTCTGATGAACACAGAGAAAGATATTCGGAAGAATGCTTGTAACCAAATAGTTCATGGCCACCATTGACTACCATAGTAGGAAAAAATTGCATTTCATGAATTTTCTTTGTTCTGTTGAACACAAAAGAAGATATTTTGAATAATGTAGGAACAGTTGTGACTACCATTGTCATTTTTCATTTATGCAACTGTCCTTTTAAGGTACAATAGCCTTTACTTGGGTGGTACCCTTTTGAACGCTTGTTCAAAATATAAAATGTTGTACCTTTCTGGGTACTAGTGAGCCTTTAAAGATACAGTGAAATGTTTACACCTTGCACCTGCTGTGGTACAAAAAGAAGCCCCTAAGGGTATCACCTCAATGACGGTACAGTTTTTTACTTTTTCCGGAGAGCGCAGCTGCCATTGTATTGTTACATTTTTTAAGAGTTACATAATTTTTCGTAGTTCTGCCCCATATATTGTCTCTGCTACAGAGACTTTTCTTTCAACCTAAACATGTTTTGCTTGAAAAATTCAAGCCAGCATTTTTGGATGAAGCTGGTGATGACAGTTTAAATTTCGGTGCTACATAAATGAGCACATGATTCGATCCACCAGCTCATCCAAGACCACATGAACTCATGCTTGGACAAATCCACAGCCAGAGAAGGAATTTGGAACACATTCATATATCACTCCATTACTCGAAGGGTGGGACTCAGCAATGGACCCAAAACCCTAGTTGATGATATTCCAAAATTGACGCCTTTGTTTATGTCATGTCAGTGTGGAAGAACTCATGCATCAGTAACCAGAAGATCTCTGCTGGATGGTTTACCCATGAGTCAACAGTTTTACACACAGACCCTGCAGGTGCACCTCTACAGTGAGTTATGATCAGCTATGTAGTGACACTCATCTGTGCCGTTTCTTCCATCCTACGTGAGACTGACTCAATGTAACAGCGTGACGAAGAATCAAAATAAACAGAGCACACAGATGGCCTCTTCTCTGACATTTTAGCATGAGACAGAGTGGTTTCAGATGGCCAACTAACTCTTATGACACCAAACAGAGCACATAAAACTTTACAGACAGACTAGCGAAATATAAGATTTGCCTTTAAAGTTGCTGTGTGTCATTTTCTGCAGGATCTATTGACAGAAATGCAATATAATATACAGAACTACTGTATGTCTTTAGATCTGTATAAAGATCCTACATAATGAAGCGTTAGGTTTTTAATAGTAAAATCGTTGGTTGCAATTCGCAACCTCACCACTAGATGCCGCTAAATTTCACACACAGGACCTTTACATTTCTATGCGAAATGTCTACATTCAATAGTATTTTTACAGTCTACACAGACATATATAGTGCAATAACCAGTTTTACAAAGAAAAGGAAATATTATCGTTCTACTATTAAAACTTCTGTAGTAATATTGTAAACGTTTCGGTTTCGCTCCTGAGCCTCATAAACTTAACGGTTCTTAATCTAAGCAATATATCACAGATTTTGCAGTATTTTAAAACTTGACAGCACTATAAACAGTCAAAAATGCTTTCAGTTAATAAATCCAGTATCAGCATCCACAGAAAGACTTGACTGACCTTTAGGGTTACACATAAGACAGATATTACACAACAGAGCACTATAGATATATGAATATGGCAGAAGTGATGAGAAACAGTGCGAATGTTGTACAGATGGAGCTGTGAACAGCACAGTGGCCTCCATCACACACACACACGTCCAGCATAATGATTCACCTCTTCTCCTCCTACTGACAGTGTGTGGGCCCGTCTGAGTCAGACACCAGCCGCATGGCAACCGCACCATGGCAACCGTCTGCCTCCAAACAGACCCAACAGCTGCGAGAGAGAGAGAGAGAGAGAGAGAGAGAGAGAGAGAGAGAGAGAGAGAGAGAGAGAGAGAGAGAGAGAGAGAGAGAGAGAGAGAGAGAGAGAGAGAGAGAGGCTATGACAGGAATAGCTTACTACTATATCTGTGCTGTTTTTATACTACATAAATATGTATGCCATGCAGCTTTGTTAGATTGTTTTACAAATACTTTTTTTCCGTAAAATACCCTGATGATCTACAACGTTTGACAAGCGTACAGCATGCATATTATTAGAGCATACTGAAATTGGTATTTCACAATGAAATGCATTCAGTTTAAAGTTCTCTTTCTTGAAGTTTTAACTTCTCTTTCATTTGATCAAGAGTTTGTACTCAAAACAGTGAAGTAGTGTACTGGAAAACATACTATTTTTGTATGAATTGAATTCCAAACATATCCATAAAAAGGAAACACAAAGACATGTGGTGTTGCATCTATTTGCTGTTGGAAATAGCGAGGAATATGGCTGATGTGTGTAACTCTATGCCACTTGTTTTCGCAAATAGAATTGCATAATGAAAAAAAAAAAACATAAGTTACTTTATGTCAGAATAATGAACGATTAATTCACAGTAAAGAAAAGGCAGGACGGCTAGTGTATCATTTCGTAATGTCCCTTGGCAGAAGAAATCCCCCCTTTGTGGAAAAGAAGTGGATGGATGATAAGAAATTGAATTTGGCAATCCCATTTTACATTTAAATCCAATGTTTTGTTTTTAAGTCACTGGCATAATTGTTTATTTATGCAGCGTGAAACTATGCGGTTTGAGAAATTGGGTTTCACTCAGCCTAATGTAAATGTTACGTAACATTCACGGCTGGAAAATAGTCACTGGAGAGAATTAAACAGAATTTCGTGCGCAAGGGAGCATTTTAGTTTATAGATGAATCATACCTTAAACACGCTTGCGGTGACTGTGATTGTGATCATTAAAGACTTGGACTCAGGAACTAAAGAGATCAGAGATCAGTATCCTGTTCTGTCATGACTGTAGCTTTACCAAAAACACCTAACGGTTATGCCACCCATATCATTTACAGTAACCACAGACACCACCCAAACATCACAGTTATAGCTTTTATTGTTATATCAAAGGAAATTTATAGGGGATCTTCTTCAAATATTTCACTTCCAGAAAAGTGGTCAAAAGTGATGTCCAACTTTGGATAATTGAGGTCTTTGCTTTTTATTCAAATATGTGACCCTGGACAACAAAACCTTAAGTCTCAAGCCTCAAGATTTATACATCATATAAAAGCCGAACAAATAAGCTTTCTATTGATTTATGGCTTGTTATGATATGACAATATTTGGTCGAGATATAACTATTTAAAATCAAAACATTGAGGCGCTGTAGCAGGCCGTTGTTAAGAAGAAACAGGTTTGTTTAATGCTCTCTTTTGGCTTACCGCTGTAATGATGTTGTGGAGAATAGATGAACCTGAAAGCTGAAATTCTAAGCTTTACATAGATACCAAACTTGAGTAATTCCGGAAAAGGGGCAACAGAGAGTGAAGTTTGTAAGCGTGTTTCCGGACATCGAAGTTTTGTCTTCATGGAACATGACCTTTACTTAATATCCTAATGATGTTTGGCATAAAAGAAAAATCTATAACTTTGACCCATACAATGTATTTTTGGCTATTACTACAAATGTTCTTGTGCTTCTTAAGACTGTGATCCAGGGTCACATATATTATTAAAAATGTATTAAAAAGGCTTTGTATATGTTTGCTTTGTTGTTCTTGGAGTGTAAACTGAAAATTGGCTTTGAGAAGACTTGACAAAAAATTTGACATATGCAAAGCTTCAATAAAATATTACTAACTGAGAAAACTGTAGAAAATATGTGTGAGCTTTGTCAAATAAATACTGAATGAAAACTTGTAAAAAATAGTCAAATAATGACAGAGTTTAGCGTTTTCTCCATTTTGTACCATACACGTCATATGTTGATGGTTTGAGGGGCATTAAAACAAATATTGTACAAATATGGCCTCCAGACATCATTTTTGGTCACTACTGTATTTATTTACTTATATGGTTAGGAAGTCATTAAATAAAGGAATAACAAATGCAATGACCTTCACCAGGCTTGCTTTATATTATATTACTTAAATTACAGCAAGCATATTAATATGGAAACACCTGCCTTAGAGCAAGTCTTCAAGCTTAAGCCTGCATGTGTACTATAAGGTGGAGTAGTTATGTGGCGGGTATCTCATTAAGTATTATCAGACGGCTGTGTGTCAATCCCAGCCTGCTTTGTGACTCAGGGTTAATTCAGTAGGCCCACAGAATGCTCTCTGATAAACCTCCTCAGAAGCCAGCCGCTCAAACACACAGACTGTGAGTCAGCGTGAATCATTTTACACACACATACACACACACACCCTTGACACACACATACACACACCACCTTTTCAATGGCATTTCTGGCCTACTGTGTAATCTACAGTACTGCGACAGATATGTGTATCACGGTTTTTGAGGTTCATGTGGTAATGTAATACTTCCCTGTTTGATTTATTGAGTCTAATGTGGTCAGGCAATTCCAAAGTGTAAAACCATTAATTCATATCTTAAAGGTGTAATAATACTTTTAAAAATGTTGGTAACAGGGCAGTCGTGGCCCAGTGGTTAGAGAGTTGGACTCATGACCAGAAGGTTGCTGGTTCGATTCTCAGGACTGGCGGGTAACGGCTGAGGTGCCCTTGAGCAAGGCACCTAACCCCCACTTGCTTACTATACAAAATGTACAAATGTATAGTACAATTCAATGTAAGTCGCTTTGGATAAAAGCGTCTGCCAAATGCATAAATGTAAATGTAAATGTGGTAACCAAACAACGGTAGCCAATGCAATGCAAGTCAATTGGTACCACCGTTGTTTGGTTACCAACATTCTTCAAAATATCTTCGTTTGTGTTCTGCGGAATAGATAGAAAGTCATTCAGTTTTGGAATGACAAGAGGGTGAGTAAATGATGACAGAGTTTTCATTTCTGGGCGAGCTATCACTTTAAACACTTGCTGCATCCCATTTCACCTACTTACATTATGCTTTAGGTACTGTCATGGAAAAGCATATACAAAAGAACACAAATACATAATATGTAAGAGAAGGGACAGTTGTTGCCTTGCACACACATCAAAATACAACTTTTCTTCATTCATTTTTCTATATACATTATTCGGATGTATATATAGCTCTGTACTTCACATTTGCCTTTGAAAATAGTAGGCCATCTCAGAACTTTAAGGATGCTACTGTATTTTTAATATACTATGATTTGAGACACACTAATTTTAAATACTATTTAGGCCGGACATTACGTGAACTGAAACGCAGGTACTGGTGGAGCACCTTTGCTGAAAAAAATTATTATAGCAACAGTGTTTTGGATCACTGTTAACAAGATTCAAGATAGTTGCTAACACTTCAAACCTAAAGCTATTAAGTGAAGTGCGTAATATCTGCACTACTTGCGTCAGCAAACAGAAAAGCAAAAACAATGAGCCCGGTCAACTCCCACCTCAAACTCTCACCATTGGTTGAGACCATGCTGAACGTGATGCTTGTTGGTGAATTGACCAACGAATGGTTTGCTCATTGCTTGCTCTTTGCATATTTAGGGTAGGAGGAAAAATGACACACATCACCTATAAGGAAAATATTAGCTTTAAGATATCTAGAAAAGTAGACTGAAGCCATGGAACAAAGGGCTGATGATTCAGGTTAACATGCACCGAGCAAAAACACTCAATGAAACTATAAAAGCAACAATGAAAAAGTAAACCTGCTTTTAGCAAGATCAGATATCTAATCACATCGCAGCGTAGATGTGTTTGCTCGCAGCGGTGAGCTATATAACGTCACTTACATAGGGACAAACCTATGCTTTCTGTATTGTGTGAGGCCACAGTGATAAAGTCAAGTCTGTGTGTACTGGCGTGTTTGTGTGTGTTTAAGCTTGTGTATGCACGTGCTATATGTATGAGTAAGTTATGTTATGTTATGTTTCATAGGTCAGGATTTTCAAGTGCCATTTTCAGGATTATATTCCTCATGAATGGACACATGAAAATTAAAATAAAGTAACTACAGTAGTCAGCATTTGAAGTGGATCAAAAAAGTTCATCAAAGTTGTCCTACGACAAGAACGGGTATTGTTCTTGTTCTTGTTCTTGTTTTATTAACTTTTTTGATCCGCATCAAATGTTGACTACTGTATTTTATGTTCTATGAAGAGCCATCCTTTCTCCATTTGCTGGGTATTATTGCTTTTGGTAATACCCAGCATCCTATAATGCTGTCTCTCAAAAACGATGTTTTCCTTTTTGTCACATTCAAAATGCATGTTTATTTCCCGTTTTTAAAATAGAAAACTTATGCATAGACTGATATTTTTATACCATATATTATAATGGTTCTGTATATTGGTAACAAACACGTTCTCTGAGCATTTATACAGGTATATCACATCCATAACACAAAATGTCACATCTATAATGCTGGAATTGCCAACATATTAATAATGAAAAACAAAATAATGGCCAATGTATTACAGAATATGTGGGTATAATTGAAAAATCTGTGCCTCGAAGTAAGAATAAAATAAAATATACTATGCTCAAGACATACAGTATATGTATGTCACTCTCCTATAAGCAATAAAGGTAAATAATAATAAAAAATATATATATATAAATATGTATAATTTAAAGAAAATTAAAAAAAATTAAACAGTTACAGGGAACTTAATAAAAAATAATTTGACAGAAATGTCAACATTATTTTCATGCTTGTTTTAAGCACATTTGAAAGAACCATTTGTCCCCCAGTTGCTGTAACAAAAAATTGGGGGGGGGAAATATGTGATTAATTGGCACAAAAATAATGTTACAATGCAAAAATTATATTCTTGCAAGATTTACCCTGACATGACAAAAAGTAGGTAATGATGTACAGTAAAAGAAGGGTGAGATGAGACACCGAACCGTCTATTTAGCCGAGCCCCAAGACACCATCAGATCTACTCCACACCGCAGTGCAACTTTGACACATGCATATGCAGTGGCTCCACAGTCTCTGTCGCCCACTTCAAAGTACTATTTATGCAGCAAAAAGCGTTTGAATCTCTCTGTCCTACCCTCTTCCCTGGGGGTAATGTTTTTTGGAACACACACATGCCTTTTTTGTTTAAGAAAAAACTGCATTACACCCTCCCACACCTCTCTCTCACTCTCATCCGCAGCTGGGTTCTCCGGGTTTTCGGCCCCTCCTCCTCCCTTGAGTGGTGGAACGCAGTCCAACAGTGTAAGCACAGCTCTGAAACAATTGAACATCTGTTTGGAGTCGGGCCCAAGAACAGCTTTCCTGTTGTGCCGCACCAGTCTAACGTTTAACCCTTCAGTCCCCGCCTCTGCTACATCTTCTTCACCTTCTCCTCTTCACCAAGCAAAACACAAATTACAGTGAGCTTCATCTGAAGCTGCATTTCGATTGTCGCCTCACCCCTTCATTTTACTTCGTTGGTCTTGCACCTCTCCAAGACCTCCTACTTTCTGTTTTCTCGGTTGTTCTTCCTCTCAACTCCCTAATCTTCCTGTCTTTCTTTATCTTTTGCCTCCTCTCCTCGCGTCTTGTCTCCTCATGTCTCCTCTTCTCTCTCTAGTATGTGGAGAGACCAGATTCGAGTCAAGCACTGCTGAAGCCTGCTGTGTACAGACCTGTATGTGTAAGCTAACACCAACAAACTACAATGTGCTTTCCCAACACACACACGCACACACAAAGGATGAGATTATTTGCTTTGGAGAAGTTGGAGCAAGACCGAAATGAAACATCTAAAGGACATCATAGCATAAACACACACTTCCCATGCTTTATAAATGGGGACAATGCACAAACTATTTTTACAGAGTCAATTATTTACATGTAAAAAAATATATAATCCAACCATGTAAAAGTCTGTTAAAAAGGGTTTTTTTTACATTACATTTTAGAAATCTGTAAAAAACAGGAAAATTCTGTAAAATACTTTTTTTTACAGTGGCAACATCAAGTACATCAGGAAGCAACATTTTTATTAACATTTCATTAATTTGTCTCAAAATGAAGTTTTGTCAGATTTAGCTAACTTCTGAATTTTGTTCGCTAATCTCAAACATTCATTTGAAAGGAAGTAATATATAAACATGTGCCCCTCACTCCAGACGCCACCGCAGCGTGTGTGTGTGTGGTTGCAGTGTGTAACTTAACACACTTAGGTAAATAGGAGTTCAAGTTCACAGCTTTATGAGAGAGAGAGAGAGAGAGAGAGAGAGAGAGAGAGAGAGAGAAAGAGAGAGAGAGAGAGAGAGTGAGTGAGTGAGTGAGTGTGTGAGAGAGAGAGAGAGAGAGAGAGAGAGAGAGAGAGAGAGAGAGAGAAAGAGAGGGGGTAAGGTGGGGTAGGGTGCAGGAGTATTTGCCTACAGCATTGACCCTATTAGCCTGAGTCCAAGTCATAACCCCAACGAACAAACACCTACACACCTACACACACCCAAAAGGGCTTAAGGCAGCAAGTCTAAAGTGTTGGCAAAGTTGACCTTCGACCCATACAGCCTGGTCCCACTTTTCCCTTCAGAAAGGTCAGTAGCACATTCACAGTCTCATCTGTGTCGCTTCTAAAAACTCTGACAACACAATAATGAGTTCCTGGAAGTGTTTTACCAGGTATTTATTGCACAAGTCAACTTTATATGCTTTGCTTTTCATGCATTCAAATAAACTATGATGCGACCATCACGTGACCACTTACGACCGGAACGGTAGCTCTGTGCTCCTTTTTATTAACAAAGCAGAAAGGAATGGTTGAGATGAAGGAATGTGGCATGTTTAGAAAGGAGTGGTGTGTGAGCACCCGCTCAGATGGAGAGGGGAGAGGCCAGACCGCTTGCACATATATGTGCACAAACACACATGCACACGTGCGTACGCACACACACACACACACACACACACACACACACACACACACACACACACCTCAGTTATAGGTTGTAACAGTGTAGCACGACTATACTGGGTTATAGTTGCTGTGTCTGTGAGTTTGGAATGTTAACTCAATCCAGATGAGAGGAGAACGTATTATAGTCAGTCTTAGTCAGTCTCTCTCTCTCTCTCTCTCTCTCTCTCTCTCTATCTGTCGTTCTTTCTAGCTTTCTCCGCCACACACACCTCGTCTTTTTGGGACTCCTTTGGAGACCAGATCTCAGCGAATAGCAGCACCTGGTGGAGAGGTTGTGATACAAACACACACTGTAACCCTACTAACACACATGTTCACACACCTAATGATACACAAGTAATAGTGATCATAACTGTAATATTAGCGTTTGTGCACGTTTAAAGCTTAGTGTGCAATTTTTCATGTGTTAAAATACTTTTGCATTGGTAAGCTAATGACATTGGCTCAACCAGAGGTTTTGAAGATGGGCGGGACTACCCGTTTGGTCAACCAATGGCAAACTAGGGGAGTGCTTGGGAACTCACTTACAGTCAACATGAAACCGTATTTGCAACCCACCTTATGTGACTTTACAAGACGAAACAAATTTAGGGTTTATTTTATCCATCAGAAATTGGTTGGATCGTGAAAGTTATTACAATTTGATGAAAGACTGCAAACTTCACATCTTTGGAACTTGCACTAATGAATCATTCCCAATAAGACAAGGAACGTTCTTATTAAGAAAGTAATGGGCTTCGGTGTGGATTTCACATTGATTGTAAGTGTCACCTAAGACTCCGAGTATTCTCTCCAACAACACACTTCCATTCCAACTTTGTTAGTAACATGCAGCAAAGATTCAAAAGCGTAACATCTCTTTAACCATGTCTTTATTCTGAGAACACAGTCTGCAAGGTAATCCACCTCTACAGCCCACATCCACATCAACTGTAGCGGGTTTGTTTTGCATGGCAACTTCTTTCAGGGGTTTTCTAGGAAATATTTTTCTCAGACCCCCCCCACCCTCCGAAGTTTGCACGGAGAGGGAGCGTCTTAATGCAAGGGGATGTCAGCAGCCTATGTGCGCGCCAGCGTTGGCCTAAAGTTGGCTGCGCATTGGCTCTGCAGTGGACCCACAGGGTTTGGGAAGCAGTGTTCCATATTAACATATCCCAGCAGAACACAGGCCTGATTAAAAACACATTTCTGACAGAACACCTCCCAGAAGGAGTGTAGACGAGAAAAAAAGAGTGAGAGAGAGAGAAAGAGTGTCCGTTTATTAAAACTAGAACAGTATATCACGTTAAAAAAGACACAAAAAAATATTACAGTACCGGCACTTTTACAATTGTTCTTTATGTGTGTTCTTATTGCTCAAAAGTAAAGTGAAGGTTCAGGGTTTGATTTTCAGGGATCACACATGCTGATTAAACTCACTGACAAATGCACAAATCGTCACTGTCCTTCGGAAACCTCAGATGTCCAAATTCACAGATTTCCGGAAACGCTGTACTTTTTAAATGATTAAATACTGTGTTGTTAAAGTTGACAAGCACTTTGTAATACTTTTTATTGGTTAGATATTTGCAAAACGTAATGACAAACATATAGGGTGACTAATAATAATAATGACTTAAATTCCTGAAATATGGAGATACAAGGTTTCAGAAGGACAGCAGCGAAATATATATGTTTTGCATTGACTGGATGCTTTAGTCCATCATGAAACATTGATGGAATCCCCCTGAAGCGCTAAAAAAAACAAATGAACAGTCACAGATCAGGTTTAGTTTCCTAAAGATCCTCACAATAACAGAATAGTAGGTTTTCTTAACAACATCAGCACACTTCACTTCAAAATACTTGCAATTGTGTTGGACAATAACAGCAATGAATAACAAGACAGCACCCTTGGTTAAAACTGTGCTGCTGTTTTGAAACATCTGGGGTGAAACGATCATTACGAGGATTAAAATGATGGTGAAATTTGCTGGACCACAGCAGTAATAAGACCTGAACCCAATGACCACAGGCAAAGTTCATTACAGTAAATCTGTTCCAATTTATTAAACACACACTACTAGACCTGAGTTAGGTGAAAGACATTACAGTATGCCTATCCATATGGCACATGTGGCGTGCAGAACAATCCAGTGTTTTGTTTGTTTATCTGCGTTGTATAACATTGAATTGCGTTAGTCATATCTGTGTTAGTATTGGGAAATCCCACTCAGAGGAGGCCTGCAAGAGCGTAGCTTTCTTCATGCAGCTAAATTCACTGGATGGAACTGATTTGAGTCGTATTACTCTCAATATTAGCCTTGACACTGAAATGAAACATAAACCCGAGGGGGTCTGTTTAAAGAACTCCTCATGCCACTCACATGGAAAAGTCATTGTTTTTCCTTGCACGTACACACCGACACAGAAATAACTCCCCTTTACTTTAACTGTAAATCACGGAAATTCGGAAAAAGCAACTGCTTTGGACTGTAATGATATTAAAGTACAACAAGCAATATATTGACTTCCGAAGCTATTATATGTACTTTCACATCCATGTTCCTAAAAGGTTCTTTGTCAAATTGTTTAATTCTATTAGGAACATTTGCCATCCACAGACAGTTCTTTGTAGTGCAACAGGGCTTGACAGCCTTCAAATTGTTCTCTTTAGCACCTTTGACTAAAAGGTAACCAAACATGTTCTGAGGCAAAGAACTCTTTGTAAGCACCTTCAGTTTTTAAGAGCGTGCAACAATTTGCACATTACACAATTGCATATGCAATTAATTGGCATCCCATAATGAATTTAAATAGCAATGTTTAAAATTGACAACTCTTCCAAAAACACTATAAACAAAAAGAGAGAGAGAGAGAGTGGATGGAGTGAAATGGACAGAATGAGCGTAATCTAAAACAAGAAGTGCAATATGTTTCGCATTATATTCTTGCGTCACAGTACAAGCTGGTTCTTTTAGAAGGTGTAGTAGCTTGAAAAATGACACCAAAAGCCGTCTTAGCCAAACATTTTCCTAAACGCTTTAGGTCAGATTCAGGAAATGATCCAATTCAACATTATAGCGGAGCATTAAACTGCCATTCGGCGGAGACGTCCTGCACACTCAACGACAAATGGCCGAAAATGAATCCTGCTCTCGTTGGTAATCAGATGCTGGGTCTGGGCACTGAAAACATACATTTGCTTCAAGATGTAATTTAAAAGTGGGTTATGGGAAATGATGTCATCAGTTTGTAGTGTCTGACACTTGTGTGTTTGTGGGTGTTGTGGTAGGCCTACAAGCCGAATTACGTTCTCTGGAATTTCTTCAAGTAACTATCTTAACTCTTTTGAAAAAATGATGGGAAAAACTGTTAGTTGTGGTGGAAATGACGCTACAAATGTGAAACTGTCGTAAATGGTGTAAATTTGATATTAACCTTAAAATATTGTAAAATGGTAAAAACATTTTAGGAATATAAGTATGTACATTATGGCCAAAAACTATTACATTAGAAGCCGATAACTGATATATTGGCCGATATGCCGATAACTCAATGTTAATATACATTTTTCTGAGCATGAAACAAAAGGCAAAAGTGGATAACTGCTTTTAAAAAATTTACTACAGAAAACACGTTTAACATTTAGTTCTCTTTTAATTTCCCCCCCAAAAAATCATGTACCAGGCCTACTTTACACTAGTTAAAGATTCTTTCACTTTAAAACTTTTCTGATACAATGTTTATTGTATAATTCATTCAACCAGAGGAAATGATTTATAATTTATCGGCTTTAATATATCGGCCAAATGGAAAAATTGCAGGTATGTTTTTGGGACCACACAAAAACAAATAAAATCTTTAAATACAATTTTAAAAATAAGTATTCTATTCTATTCTATTCTATTCTATTCTATGAAGCTATAACACTTAAAAGTATTCTTTGTGAGATAAAAATACTTATACACTTTTTTATGTATTATTAAATACACAACCCATCCAAACATATGCAGAACATATAGTCCCAGCTGTTGGTAACGTTTGAGAACTTGGCAAAAAAACGTTCAAAGTAAAATCAAAGTAAAAGTTTTCAAAGCGGAATTTCATGGGCATGCACATCATAGCATCATCTTTTCACCTCCTGAGATCCCTCAACCTCATGATTCCCTTTTAATCATATTGGGCGATTGGGTTTGATTCAACCATTTTGGTCAGTGTTGTCTTTAGTTTTTTCCTTGTCTGTTAAGGTTTATTAATAATTGCACCTTGAATGCAGAACCAGATCTATTATAAATGTGCTTTCTCGTTCCTGATCCAAAGATCCGGGCAAAGTGCCTCCATATGCGCCATTTTCCATACGCCGCCGCTGCTCTGGAATTCTGTTTATGTACACTGTCAAACTTCTCACTGTGTGAGAACAAAAGAAGCAAAAGTAATTACACTCTGTGTGAAAGGCTGGAGGGAGCGAGAAGGACGTGTGGAAAGGGAAGGAGGAGAGGAATGATGTGAAGATTAACCCTATGGATCATTCTCTTGCTGTCTGAGGAGCAGTGGTTTGAATCCCAAAGCCAATTTCCCCAATACTCCCAGAAATTCCCATCATCGCAGCCTTTCACACGGGAAGCTCGATCTGGGCTACATCCTGCTCCTCCATACTGGAAAACTTGACAGCTGGTTAATGTTCTGTGGCCGCCATCCTCTTCGAACCCACAACCAGCACCCCTGAAACAGTCATGCCCCATGCGACTCGGGGTCCTGAGAAGGCAGGAAACTGGTTTAATCCCATTCTGTGTGAACTCAATCGTGCCCTGTGGCTTGCGAGAGTCGTCCGTTTATGTAAGAGACGGAAAAACAGAAATGCGGCGGAGTCTAAAAGCACGGCTAAGTCTGGCCGAGACCACGCTCGCAGTGTCAACACGTCTGTTTGTGTTGGCGATTTGCATAGCTCTATTGACAGTTGTATACTAAAGACTGGTCTCCGTTCTTTGATGTCAAGATAATGTAAGCAGAGTTTGTTTGTTGAGATGCAGAACCTTCGGCGCTCTGGCAAAGGAAAGCACACAAATGATATGAGAATCAGTGGTTCCTGAACTACGAAGCTGGAAATGAGAACGAATGAGAATAAGGTCAAGATGGCCACTAAAGGTGTCACAGAGGTAGACGTACGTGTGTACCGTTCGCCTCTCTGAGACTAAACAGGATATTGACACTCACTAAAGTCGATAGGAGAGAAAGTTTACAGTGCCTACATCAAATAAACTCTCGTATGCTTTATATACACCACCCTCAAAGCTGCCAGGAACCCACACACTTTACGCTAAGCTGACTGTATCCTCTAATTACAGTGCTGCTCAGACTAAGAAAATATTTACATCAAGGAAACATACAGTTCATGCGGCAGAACCAAATCAAAACATTCCCTCAACGCTGGCGAGCTAAATATTGCCAAGACACATATGCGCGAACATACGCCTGTGAAAACATTCATACGCTGCATAGGACAGCAGCTTTGTGGGTAAAAGTCGTGAGGTAAAGACGGTTGACCTCGTCGGGTACATTTTGCAACTAATTCTGGCATAAAACGCCCACTTAGAAAGAAAATAGCTGTCTGACTGACACATATCGTACTGCAGAGGGACCAATCACATTATGATGTCACGTTTAGGGAGGGTTGAAGACTAACAGCAGCAAAAATAAGAATGGTCTATTTCATGTCTGGTCCGATGAGTCGGCTGAAACACAACAGAGAAAATGTGTATTGCTGAGACGTTGCTTTTTATAGCTCAGGAGTTGCATTTAAGTATAACAACTTGTTCACATGTGATTCTCCTAAAATTGCTAAGGAGAAATAAAAATAGACTACAAGCGTATGGAGTTGTGAAATGATGTTCATTTGATTGGAAATGTTTGAGTTCTCATTGAAATCTTCAAAAATATTGCCTGAGCTCAGTTTGACATTGTTAAGATTTCTTCTAGATTTCTGGCTCAGTAGAGTTAAAGGAAAAGTTCACATAAATACAAAAATTCTTTCGTTATTGACTCACCCTCATTGTCATTCCAAACTTTCTTCTGCAAAGCACAAAAGAAGATATTTTGAAGAACGTTGGTAACATTGCCCCCAATTGACTTCCATTGCATGGGCACAAAACCACTGAGACATTTCACAAAAAATCTTCATTCTGTTCCACAGAAGAGTCACATACAGGTTTGAAATGACACCAGGGTGAATAACATCATTTTTATGTTTAGGTGAACTATCCCTTTAAGCAAAAGTTTCCATTTGCTCTCATAATTGAGATATTAAAGACAACACACATGCCGTATTTCCCTCTCTTTTGTCATTTCCAGTGACATCATACTAATACAGACCAAACACAACTTGCCTCTAACTCACCAACTGTACTGTAACGCTCTGGCCGAGCAGATCTGGAACAAGAGAGGATTTGAAAGTAGAATAGATCGACAGATGGTGGGCTAAACTTAAATAGCAGTGCAATCTTTTAATAAATCTGCAACAGGTGGCAGCACATGGTTTATATCATTGCAGTTCTCGACTGAACATGGGATGAACCTTACACCGGCCGGCAGTGAGGGATTATGGGTTTAAAAGGAGAGTGAGAAACAGTGCGCCGGGTGGATGAAGGATGATGTGTCTGTAAGCGGTCTGCCCCAGGGAAGCGTACTGTAGGTGACCATGTCTTTATCAAGGTGAAAATAGCCAACATGAGTGTTCAGAGCTAGCAGACACTGTGGCTCGCAAACAACACATGGATGCTGTTATGGCAACACTACCTTCACTGTGTTTAGACTACAACACCAAGGCAATGAGGTCATGACTATGATGTAACCTGAGGGGGAAAAAAGTGTGTGTGTGTGTGTGTGTGTGTGTGTGTGTGTGTGTGTGTGTGTGTGTGTGTGTGCGCGCGCAATGTAATAATGCTGACCTGATGCTAAAGCTAACGGAAACATGATATGACAAAAAAATAGGGACGTTAAGTAGAACTCGGAGTGTGACTATCAACAAGGCCAAAGGAATGAGGATGTGTGGATGTCATTTTTACTGTAAATGTTAAACCTTTTTGTTTACATCTGAAGGCTGAGATGTTTCAAACTGGTACAGCATGGTGTTAGCGACACCAAGGTCATGGGTTCAATTCCCATGCCGTAAAATATAAATAAATGCACTGTGAGTCATTTTGGATAAAAGGCATAAATGTAAATGTTTATATAAATGCCCACAAGAGAAATAAGGAAAGTTGAAAAACTTGAAAGCAAAGGGTTTCCCAGCACAGTCATAACAAACACTTTTCACAGTGGTGTGGTTAAAAAAAGGATAATCATTTATTCATCATCTTGTCATTTCAAACATGTATGGCTTTTCATCTTCTGCAGAACACAAAAGAAGATATTTTAAAGAATGTTGGTAACCGTTGGTCCCCATTGACTTGCATTGGTTTTGGGTCCATACAATAGAAGTCAATGGGTAGCGCCGTTGTTCGGTTACCGACATTCTTCAAAATATCTTCTTTTGTGTTCTGCATAAGAAAAAAAGTCATACATTTTTCTAATTTTTCATTTTTGGGTGAACTATAAGGGTCGGCTTTTAAAGCTAAAAACATTCAATGTAAATGAACGCCAAATAAAAAATTGACTGACAATGCAGGCAAAGTTTCGTAGAGCATCACTCATCCCACAGCAAATTGCAGTGAAAATATATTTCAATTAGATGATACTGCAGTGTATCTTCTCTGTCAGGATAAATGTGATACCTTATTTAGTGCTGCTAACACAGAGACAGCTCCCACACACACACAAACACACCGAACAAGAGCAAAGCAAGAATAAATTAGGAAAGGAACTTATTGGAGAAAAGGGAATAAGGGAGAGGAAAGAAAGTTAAGCTGTAAAAAGGCAACTGGGTTTTAAAAGTTTTCTCCAACTGTGGAGACCTGTGTGTTCTCACCACAACTTCAGACTAACAAAAACAAGAAGAGCAAGAGAGAACAAAAGACAGAACAAAATTGAAAGAGAGAGGAGAGAACAAATGAACAGAAAGACTTTTAAAGCAGGTGTATAGAGAAAAAAAAAATTGTTTTAAACAATACCAAGACCATATTCTACCACAAGGATTTTTTCACTATTCTGAACACCATTTCTCATTCACAAATCGTTTCTGGTCTTTACGGGGCCACTGGTCTAAGTAGAGTCAGAACTCAATTTTCTTAACTGAATGAGAGGAGTGTGGAGGGTTCAATCTATCTTAACTGAATTACAGCGATTGAATTTCAAGGCAGAGAAGTGCACATATGCAAGGATGTTTGTCTCTCATGGTTAGGTTGTCATAATCTACCCCACATCTGGGTGATATTAGTCATCAAATCTTTCTTTGCTTTGAACTCAGTGATCTGCCCACATTGGCTGTGGTGTTCATGTTCCTATAAGTGCAGGTGTTCAATACTGTATGAGGGGAAACACAGAAAATTAACGGGTCTTTCATGTGGTGGGTCATGTGTGTTTTTTTTTTTGTTGCTTTATTTGTTTTTTGTGGCCTGTGGGTATTAAAAAAATGTTCAAGAAACTACATGATCTGGTTATATTCTAGAGAAAATTGTGTTGCTCACAGGTCGAGTTCTTGATTGTGTTTCATTTGCGCATCAATTCAGTCTCAGATGTTTATACTAAGTAATAAAAAAACAAATGACACAATTGCTCAAATACATTGAGAGTATGCAAGTGTAAACTAAATGTAGATTGTATATAATCTGGAACTGTTTTCATATTAAAATCTTCACCCCGGGTTATTATGGTTTATTAAAACTCAAACTATTAAAACATTTCTTTTCATTGAAATCAAACAAAAAAAGTGCCGTTAATATTATTTTATACTACATAAACAGTAGAAATGTTGTCTTAGTAATACACTGAAAACTTATATAGCAATATAAAACTAAACAAATAAATAAAAATGACAGAAGCACCAAAATTGCTAAAATAAACACCGAAATGAAAACAGAAAATATATAATTATAGTTTAATAAATAAAACTGCAATAAAACAAATTAAAACAAAGCTATAATAACTCATCAATAATAATAAATTGCAGCCTTGGCAAGACATTTTCTGAATGTCATTTCCGAGACAGTTTTAAGACTTCTGGGACTTTCTCTCAGGAAAATCTCTGGTTCTTTTATAAGCAAATGTTTCCATTTCATCTCATGATAGATGTGTGATTATGCAACATAATTATTAATTAATAAATAAAATGAGAAGCTCAAAATTAAATCAAATTCAGAAGTAAAAACAAAAATGAAAAGGAAAGAAATTTAGAAAGAAAGAAAGAATGAATGGTGAATGGGCTCTTTCTGAACCTCTGAACTGGATTCCACTGTGTGTGGTGTGTGAGGAAACATTACCCAAATGACCCTGTGGAGCTACAGCAATGATCAATAATAAATGAATGTAATTTTATCAAACAATGACAGCACATACAGAGCTTCCCTTTCTGTCTCTCTCTCTCTCTCCATTTACACTGGTCCCTATAGACTGCTTCAAGCCCAATATACCACAACAGTGCCAAGCAGGTGTGTCTTTGTGCACACACATAGAGACAAACCGACTTTCACCTCTTTCATCTTTTGCTGCCCTTGAATGCAGAGGTAAGGCCTATTAATCCTGTTATGCAAATGAACGTGATAAATTCCACAGTTTTCCATGCATACAATTCCCAGCCACCCCAGGTCTCCCCACGCTATTCAATTAACACAAGACTGGGTGGGGGTCCATGGGGGTAGTGCCAATGTTTCAATCTTACACTGTCTTATAGTGGCAAAGCACCGGCCATGACAGATTGGTACATTCCACCCACCACAGGCATTCTGAAACTCACGCCACCAACCATTTCTCTTATTCCCAAAGACTTCGGACCACACGCACAATGTCTATAATGTCTATATGCTTTGAAGTATTTTTTGAACTTGAATGATCTTAATAACTAATATGATCTATCAAATCTGTAAACATTTCCACCCTATAGCAAGATGAAAATATACTAAATAGGAATGCCTCGATATTTCCTTTGCACACACAAATACATTTGAACTCAGCTTCATACAATAATAGAGAAACTGTACCCCAGCCATCATTTTGTTTGGTGTGATTCTCTAACCTAAAATATTCAGACTCTTTAGGAATTCTGTGAATGTACTCTCTTACTGTTTATGCTGAATATTTGAACAGCTGAATATTTCTTCCTTAAATACTTATTATAAATTATATAAAGATGCTTAACACTACCGTCTATTTTTAAAAAAAATTAAAATAGAATGAAAATTACAATGCTGCTGATACTCTCACAGCCTCATGTCTGCAGTGCTTTACTGCATTCACAAGCAGCAATGAGCTCAATAGTCTGGCTGTAGGTCGATGTCTCATGTGGTTTGTGACTTTAGTACAGGTATGTCCCAGAGAGAGAGAGAGAGAGAGAGAGAGAGAGAGAGAGAGAGAGAGAGAGAGAGAGAGAGAGAGAGAGAGAGAGAGAGAGAGAGAGAGAGAGAGAGAGAGAGAGAGAGAGAGAGAGAGAGAGAGAGAGAGAGAGAGAGAGAGAGAGAGAGAGAGAGCAACATAACACTTCTTATTGAGAACTGTTATGTCGCTTTTCCATTCTCTCCCTTTCTCTGTGCCTTGGCAAGACTCTTGCAGAGTCCCAGATGGTCGTCACGGTGATTCACACTGTCATGCTGTCTGTTGCTGGGCAGCACATTAGACTCCAAGCCCACAGTGGTGTTGGTGTGTATGTGTGCATGCGAAGTCTTTCACATACATATTGCATGCCAGTGAGGGCATAGGTGTAGAATTCGTAATATTTCATGTTGGGTAAATGTTGTCTGTATGCGAGTATTTTGAGGTGTTTGTGTGTTGTGTAAAAGTTGGCTGTTTGTGAGGTGTTTGCGCATTGTGTAAATACCTAAATATACGTGCATACAGCAAACATTTACACAAAACACTAACACCTCAAGGTACTCACAAACACCTGAAGATACTCACATACCGCCAGCATTTACAGTACACAAGCTTGGTTTCTGAAGGCAGGGTATCATTGTGCTTCTGAAAGTCAGAGTACATGTTGGAATCCCTGTTTCCCTCAATGAAGCGCAGCTCCCCAGTACCAGTGCAGCACTCATGCAGCCCCAGACCATGATGCTACCACCACAATGCTTGACTGTAGGCAAGACACCATTTTCGTGGTACTCCTCAGCAGAGCATCGCCACACGTGCTGGACACCATCTTGGACAGGTTGTCTTCTTGTGAGCTAGAATCAGAAGAGGCTTCTTTCTGGGACGACGACAATGCAAACCGACTTGTTGTAGTGTGCTGCGTATGGTCTGAGCACTGACAAGCTGACCTTCTACTTCTGCAACCTCTAAAGCAATGCTGGCAGCACTTATACATCTGTTTTTTGAAGTCAGCTTCTGCACTCTCTTTCTTTGCCATGAGGTGCCATGTTAAACATCTAGTGGTCAGTTTGAGAGAATTGTACTTAAAGCACCACATTTTAACTTGCATGGTCCTGTCAAGCAGTCAAAAACTTGAGCATGATGAATAGGACACGTGACTTTGCATGGTTGAACAACATAAAGCTGTTATCACTTAGGGTGTGCTCGCTTTTATTGCCAGCTATTTTGACAATAATGGCTGTACGTTAAGTTATTCTCAGAGGACAGTAAATCCATACTGCTGTACAAGCAGCACATTGCCTACTCTAAACTATATCCCAGTTGCATTTCTATAGTATTGTCCCTTAAGAAGATCGAACAAAATTGTTGCTGAAATGTGAGGGGTGTTCTCACTTTTGTGACATACTGTACACAAAACACGAACACCTCAACGTACTCACAAGTAGACAAGATTTACTGGAATGTTCGCTGTGTGTGGGATATTCGAGTGGTTGTTTTGTCGGGTGGCATTGTTTGGGGTTTTGACGGGTTTGTATTTTGGATAGACAAAGACTGTGTCCGGGGTTTTAAAGGGATTAAGTCTTGAAAGATCGGTGTGATGGATAGATTAAAATAACACATTGGCGTTTTAGGGCATTGTGTGTTGTCTAAATGGGTGCAGTGTGTGGGGTATGATGGGATTGCGTGTGGTACCGTGAGGCCTATAGCTTGGTGTCAGACCAGCACCATCTAGCAGGAGTTGGAACCATGCCAAGGCATGACATCATCTCCTGCTCCACACTGCTCAGGGCCGAATACTCTGGAACGATAAATCCTCTCCAGGCACTGGGCTCTGCACAAGCATGCAGTAGAATACGCCATTGTTTCACTTACACACACACACAACCATGGCAGCTGGATAACACTCACCCACCACGTCACAGATTAAGTCTGTATTCTTACCAAACACAACTGTAATTTTGCAGGATTGTGAGTTTAGCCTGTGGTATGTTGGCCGAGGTGAGCAAAGTCTATGTGATGGTGGTCACAGATTTAGAGGGGTAATGAAAACAGATGAACAGTGGTATGACAAACGTTAACGTTCTGAAGAGAATAAGAGCACATGTGGCGAAGGTGATCTCAGTTTTTGCTTACTGGCCCATGTCAAAAGTGCAAACTCTTCACGCTCCAGGGGCCTCATTTATAAAACGTGCCGATGCACAGATTTGTTCGTAGAATGTGCGTACGCAAAAATCCACAGAAACTTATTTGATGCCTAAAATCTTCTGATTTCTTAGAAAAGTAAAAACATATCTATTTAACAATTTATATTTCATGTTTATGCCAGAGACAGCGCACTTAAAAAAGGTGATACAAAAGTTCTTATCATATGCAATTTTGGTTTTTCAATGAATCATTTACTTGAAGGTTCTTTCTTTCTTTCTTTCAGCCTAAATAACCTTTTTCCATGACAACCTTTTGTGAAACAGAATGGATCTTTGGATCTTAAAGGTTCTTTATAGAGTCATTCAACCCAAAATGGTTCCTCTATGGCATCATGAAGCACCTTTTTAAAAAAGTGTGTATGCAAAGCTTAATACTTGGGGTTAGAAGTTTGTTTGAATTCCTAACCCTAAGTATGAGCCATAGTAATATTGATGCTTGCTTTTACAAGTTTTAATGGCTTCAGCAGTTAACTTCATGAACGTAATGCCTCTCTGCTCCGTGTGCTTTTTACATTAACACATCATCTGTTTCCATGGCGATCATGCAAACAGTTTCCCTGACCTGGAAACTCCAAAGCAGAAATGTTATGCAAGAAGCCAGAGGTTTGGACTTTTCTCCACAGCACATCACTAAGATGCTCACTGTCTCTCCCTCAGGGCATCAGAGAAAATGTGTTCTCTGAGTGTACACTTACATTACTGTAAATATGACATTCTTACAAAACATCCAGATACGGGCCAATAAAGTCAATTAAAAATGTCACATGTTCCCAACGCTGTTTGTTTACACTGTAAAACATGGATGTATCGCAACATATATTCAACGTTCCCAGTGAATGCTACAAGGCAGTAAGATCATGTTCAGACAGAATACAGACTACACAGACATTGAAAACTAGAGAAGGGCTGTTCTTAACTATACATGTGTGTGTTATACCTCAAACCCTGCAGGCTTGGGCGACTGTCTGGTATAGATTACTCTGGACTGCCTCCAAGCTAGGGCTCGCTGATCAAGAGAGGACTCTTTGTGTTAAACTGACAAACCGCAGAGTCGAGGCAACTTGTCCAGGATAGGGGAGAGGAAGAGATGACTGTAACACAACAACATCATTACTACCCCTTCTGCTGCCAACAGGCCGGTACTTGTAAACACCCATTTTTACAGGATTTACATTTCCTCATGTTATCCAAGTAAATGATACTTTGGAACAATTTTAGTGAGGGAAGCAGTATTTTGGAACAAGGCTGATCAGAGGAAAAATATGCCAGGGACAGTAAGTTACAGAGTAAACACCAACAAACACCAGCAAACAAGAACAAACTAAAAACAAACACCAACATTCTACTTTTCATTCACATTGATCCAACAGCGGTTTCACACCGAATATTATATAAGTTGAATTTCTACTCGATTGCTTTGACTGCTGACTGAAGTGTTATATTCGCTGACATTTGGATATGCAAATGAAATGATAGTTAGCAGCATTAGTTTTGAAGGTTATTAATTGTCAATAAAGATTTGTCAATAAAGAGTTTCCTAGCAACTAAATCCAGAGGACAATTGATGCGATGTAGCGCATTTTGTTTTGCAGATGTCAACATAATTCACAAATCCATCTCGGCAAGTAGATTTTTGTATAGATACAATGCGATAAATGTGTATATCTTCAAGTGACAAACCTTTGTTTTGGGGTTCTAGATTTTAGATATGCATGTGTCACAGCCGAAAGACATTCTATAGCATTTTTCCCAGTAATAAGTTGGACATTCCAACTTTTTAAGTTGGAATTAATTGTACCATGAGGCATGACATGATTTTAACATGTTAGTGTTACATGATTCTAGTATTTATAGGTATGTGTTTAGGTAAAATGATTATTTTAGTTTTGTTCTGTGAACTATTAACAAGATTTCTCCCAAATTTCAATTAAAAATCTTGTTTCTATTTGCATTTATTTGCAGAAAATTAAAACTGGAGAAACAGGTCAAAATAACAGAAAAGATGCTCTGTATATTTTCAGACATTAAATACTGCAAAGAAAACAAGTTTATATTCACTTTTAAGCAACACAACACTAATATTTGTACATGTATTCAGAAAAAGTTCAATTTTTTTTTTATGTGATACCCTTGATTTTTATGACAGTTTCGGGTGTCTTGTCATTCTGTTCTTTCACATCGCTCTTGGATGACTTTGTCCCTCCTGAAATTTGATTGGACTAGAATGGCCACAATTCATCTAAAAATGCTGATAAAATGAAAAATTGGAATTGTCTCTTAACTTTTCTCTGCATGCGGCTGTATATACATTTAACACAGAATAATTATAAATTATAATAAATATGGAATTCAGCACATGTGTGGCCCCACAACAGACTTAGAAAAACAAACCCTGTGTGTCGTCCTTTTGAAATAACACAATAAATGTTGTTCCCTTGCTGCCCTTTAAACTTGACATCTCCGCAGTTTGTGTAAAATATTGAAGTCTAATATGTGTAACCATAGCCAGCTTTAAATAACATCCTGCCTGCTTTGAGACAACTGAGGTGATATATAACAGAATTTTTAATTTCAAGCATGTGTCAGATCTAACTCTGGGGTAAACTTACACAGATGTACAGTAACGCTGCTCCTACTGGTGTGGATGCGTTTACAAACCTGACTATAGCGGAGTTGTGGCCCTGCAATACATCCATCAAAAACTCAAAGCACCACTGACCTAAATTCATCGCTACGGGCTTTACGACTACTTGTGCGTCCGTGCGCACAATATTCATTTGAACCACTTCAGCTTGAATCATATGGGATCACTAAAACGTAACCGCTCAAACATACATCATCTATGGAGAACAGTGCATGGCTGTTGTTTGCACAGCACACTGCTGGGTGTTATTGCATGTGCATGTAAAATATAATCCCGAGACATTAAGCCAAATGGTGAGTTGGACAAATCAATAATCATCTAAACACAGCAACTTTGCTAATAAAACATTTCTGCTGCAGTCTCGAGAGAGAGAGTTAAAGAACAGTGTCTGTGTGTTCTATAGTGTGAATTTCCTACCCTGGGGGATGACAGTAATGTAAATGGAGATATTAAGCAAAAGGTAAGTCTGGTAATTTAATGGTATTTATATTATGGCAGGTTCTAGTTTCATAGTTATTGACTAAACATACAACCAGCACATGTGCACCTTCTAGAACCATTAGTGCTACACTTTCACACATTTTTTTTACTGATATTACAATATTTTATGATGTTATGCGATCATAAAAACAGTGCTAATTAGTTGCAAAATGTAGGTTGTACATAAGTGCTATTACTTCATGTTATGGCTTTCAATAGGAGGTAACCAATAAAAGAAAAATCACAGGTGAAATCTCTTTAATATCTTACTTTTTTCTCCAAGGCACCAATAAGATTAAATGGGAGCAAATGGAAACTATTTTCTTGCATCTCAGATATTTCTCAGTCAAAAATCTCCATCAAAGGTTCAGATCTGACTTATGAGATAATAAAAACATAACGTATGTATATTATATTGCACAAACTGTTTAACATTTTGTTTTTCTCCTCATGAACTATTTATTATTTACCGTACACCTACAGTTATTACACAACCATTTAATCTGCAGCTTGTGTAAACTCTTGAAAAACAACTCCCAGACATCCTGCATAACATTCATATCTGCTCAGGCTCTCGTAAAAACTGTTTCATATCAGAAATCGCATGTAGCTCACTAATTGCATCACTGAAGGTCCATCTGCAAAGACTTGAAGTCCTGGCGCCAGTGTTGGCTCTGTAACTGCTAAGCTAAAACTGCCTTGTTCCTCCCCCACGACACCTCCTGAGACTCTGTGTGCCCACGAAACCCATCTGCATGCGCAACCGCAGGCCCGTGATCTTAACATGAATATACGGGAAAAACAGGAGTCCATCTAATCCCCGCAGACACAGAAGTGTCTTTTCTAAGATAAATACAGGCGCTGCTAGGGGCTTTTAGCGCAGAGCAAGAGACGCCGGGGGGCTGATGGGTCCAACCTGGGCTCTCGAAAAGCACGCAGCCATTTTGAAGAGCTACTCGAGCCTCAATTCTGTGAATGCCATCCGGGAGACGCATTGTTCGCGGCCTCGTCTGTCAGATCTCTCCGTGCGTGCCTTCTGCAGCCGAAGAGCATATTTCATACTTCTGAGTGCAGGAAAAAAAATGCAGGAAGAAAAAAACATGCACAAACAAAGAAGGAAAGGAATATACAGCAAATCCCCCCTCTGGACTCGAGGCCCATTCACCGCATATACAATATGACGGGTCGCTCTGAAAGTCTGCTTCTCTGTCTCGCTAGGGCCCCTCGGGGAAGACTATCCCCCTCTTTTCTTCTCCTTCTCTTCATCTTCTGCAGGCTCAGGGCATGGAGCGAGGGGAGCGGGAGAAAGACAGGAGGCAATGGCATGGAGAACTTAAAGAAAGGAGAGGCCCACTGTAAACACAATATGTAGATTCTTTTCAGGCCGTCTGAAAGAGCGAATCGCTCCAAAGGCATGCGGGTAGCATGGGGTGCTTGAACTGCAGGTAAAAGACTTGGACGTGGTTACTGCAGTAACGTGTCGCATAAGTGTTCGGTGATAAACCTGAATCTGTCTTATTTACATGTGTGTGGAATGAGAAAGAATAGCTTCATGGGCTAGGTTCCCTACAGCTTCAGTGTTCCTGCGGCTCGGTTGGTAGAACATTGTGTTAGCAACACACAGGTCATGGCTTCGAATCCCAGGAAACACATATACTGATAAATCTGTATGAATTCACTGTACATAAACGTGTCTGTAAGATTATTGAACCACGATGTTGGGTCAGATGTTTCTTCTAAAGTTGCTAGAAATTGGACAAAATAGAGAAATAGTCACAAGTGAGATAAAGGATAAATGATGACAGGCAAAGAAGAAGCCATTAAGATTAGGGGTGTCATAATATACAGGTATTGACAATAACCGTGGAATAAAAACATGATATTGATATCGTAAAAATTCGAACAAACCAAAATAACGACTTTGATCAACATTTTGTTCACAAGAGCACTACGATGCTTGTGCATCCAGGATGTGCCCAAACGCATGCGGCATGCAGCGTTCGAGCCCGGATGTGTATGCGCCTTGGAGTTTGCATGCATCCATCTCTCTCTCTCTATCCCATTCTCTCTCTCTCTCTCTCTCTTTCTCTAAAGTGTGATTTCGAGAATACACATAATAAACAAGTTTTAAGATCAATTTGACCGATAGCATTATTAGCACCAACAAAAATAACAGACAGCGTGATATATTGCTACTGCGAATTCTTTTGGCCATCATAACCATGAAGTGAAAATCTGATATCATGACCATAATTGAGATATTGAGTGTTTTCCTATAGGTTTAGTGAAAGCGGACAGAATCACAAACCCAGCTGAATTTCTGTGGATCCGAATCAGTCACAGCGTCAAATCTATTCCAGACAAGCTCAGAAAGACCTCTGTTCTGTACAGAAACCTGATATTTATCGTCCACTGTATTTATGGACTGGGGAAAGAAACTTTTTCTCCACAGTACTTTACTGCTCTCTAGACCCTACACCTGCCATGCACACACACACTTTTCACATTGCATAGTTCCTGCTACTTGTCAACAGTGGAAAAATCCCCTGAGAAGATTTCATAGCTGTCTGTCTTGGTATATGACTCTGACACACACACACACACACACACACACACACACACATAGAGTCTCTGGAAAGTGTTAGCCCTCACAGAATCCCATATGTTAAAATGTTTGGCTTTAGATTGTACTTCCACCATTACATCTTATTTGAAATATGCGAGCTGAGGCACTGGGATTAAACTCTTCCTGGTGTCCGCCAGTCCTTCTCAGCACACCTGCATGTACGTTGCCCCGGTAGTCGATGGGAGCAAGTTTTTCATTTCAAACTTTTATATGAAGGCAAAGAAAATGGCTCGGGAGGCCTTTTCTCCTGTGTCATTGTGAAAACGTTCTCCCTCAGAGAGGCTGGCAGGCAGGGGGCTGTGGGGCCAGATTTACACTGAAGCTATTGTGTGTTTACCTATTAAGCCAGTTTATGGGGGGTATATTGTTCTCTCTGATGGATTCCAGAAATGGGCATCGCCAGGAAAAACAACCATGACATAAAAACAGATTTATTAATGAGGACCACGCATATTTCCACCCCCTTAAGGAACAATTTTACATCCCAGAAAAACACTGTGCACCTTTCAAGGTAATTAATGCCATCTTAACACTTACAACCAACGGGATGCACAAAACCGACTTGTTGAACTTTTTATTCTGGAAACCTCCCGAAGCATTTCTGGATATTTACAAATCCTGTCACCGACTTTGCGGAACTAGCGGCAGTGTAATTGAAAGAGTGAATCATTCTATTGGCAATAAACATAGCCAAGGTTGCATGATCTAAACATTGCTCTGAGATGTTTGTTCGTAGTTAGAAGATTCTGGCCTTAACTTTGTTCTTGCTGGGTTTTTTATCTTAAAATAGAACTTCTAAATAGGCTGGATGAGATTAACAATTTGTTTTTTCACTATACTGTAACACTTTATAATAAATGTGTTGTGTTAACATTACTTAATGCATAAACTAACAATGAACAATATGTTCACAGCATTTATTAAAGCAAAAGTTCACCCAAAAATGAAAATTCTGTCGTCTTTCACTCAACGGTCCTTCTTTTTTGCGTCCATGCAATAGAAGTGAATGGGAACCACAGTTTTCCGGTTACCAACATTCTTCAAAATATCTTCTTTTGTGTTCTGCAGAATAAAAAGTCATACAGGTTTGAAATGACAAGTGGGTGGGTACATTTTGGGGTGAACTATCCCTTTAATTGTAATTCATGGTAATTTTAGCATTTGTTTATAATTTAAAAGTTGCATCTGTTAACATTAGTTAATGCAGAATAAACAAACATGTACTGTTTTGCCATAAACTAACATTAACAACTAGGATTAAATGCTGAAAAACTATATTGCTTATTGTTAGCTAATGCAACACATGTATAAAGTGTTATACAAACATATGCTGTTAAACAGTATTTATACAATAAAGGTTTTCGAATTTGTTCATTCTTGATGAATTCTTAAATGTATGTTAATTTTGAATTCTGTATTTTTTTTATAATTTGCGAATGGTGCTTATCTGTCTCTATGATGGGTGTTGCCTCAGACTTGCTTGGATGATCTGACCCAAGTAAACTGATATTATAAACCCCAAGTAATTCCATGCTCTAGATGTTGTTTATTTAATATCTATTGTCTTTTTTTAAATCCTTAACCCTAAAATCTAAATTTAAAGCATAAGATAAAAATGGAGCATTCAAACATAATAACAAATATAAAAGGAAAATGCTCATAAATTGTTTTCCAAACTGGCTCACTAACCAGATATGTCAGTAAGACGAACACAATCAATAATCTTGTCTTATTATCTCAGCAGATTCATACTTATGTATTGAGCTCTAGTGGCTTGCTTTCAGTAAATCATTACATAAATATGTTTAGCAATATTTGTTCCATATCGAGCTCCCTTCTGTTTATGGTCTGCTTATAAATCATTAAATACTTAAGTGCTTTCCGTAATCCATTACATTTCATATTATCTTTGACAATTAGCATGGTCTCCTTTAGCTAATGTTCTTTTGGGTCGAATTCCCTGTGGTTAAACCAAAGTGAAGAGTAGTATGGTGGAATATCGAATCCGCAGTGAGTTTGAGAACCGAGGGCGTAATGATCTTCCGATGCTTATTCAGCGGGATACAGGTGGGCACCGAGTAAAAAAAAGGCCATTGAGCAGGTTTGCGGGGCAGGTCGCAAAGCAACGCTAATGAGGTATTTAAACCTCAGGTCTCCCACTGCGGGCAACCCTAATGAACACAGCCCCTAAAGTCCATAAATTTGAACCCTTCAAAAGCGCTACAGCACGTTCGGCTCAAACGTCAATCAGCGGGCATGCTCGGTATGAAGTCATCACAATTGTGCGAGCTTTTTCTCTCAATGACCCTTTTGTTTAGACGAGAGGTACCCTAAATTAATTGGATCAATGATTAAGAGGTAGGCCTTGCACTCCATTGAGCAGAGACAAAGGTGGCATGGAGACGCCTATGCAGGGATCAGTCACAAACTGACACTTGAATCAAGCGCACAAGAATGGGGGCATGAACATAGTAGACTGTGTGCGGTCCTTATTGAGCCTTCATCTCTGTCCAACACAAGTGCTGGGTGTAAGATTTACCACCCCTAAAAACAATCTGATATTGATTTGTAAAAGTAACAGTATGTGAGGGCTTTTACTTTCAATGAACTGTTTCTCTTTTCAAGCAGGAGAATCCATCAAGAATAGAACGGGGACTAAAGACTCGACGGCCGTCCTGTGTTGCAACAGTTCAGCTGCGTGTCATGGAAAAAACCATTTGAGAAGATGATTCTATTTGTTGCTCGCTGCCTGCATGTCGCCACATGCACGTCGAATGTTCAAATGTACATATTGGATTTTGGCTTCGACCCTATGACATTACATTTAGAGTTGTGTTGACGTGAATCAATGTGTGTTGGATTCAAGGCCATCTACCGTTGACAAAATCTTTCTCTTTTGGGAAAAAAAAGCAACAATGTTGATTTCTGTCCAATCAAATGACTTTTTAGTGACAATGTCTCTCTTACTGATACTTTCTGCAACTTTGTTTTTAGTTATTTAAGAAAAATACAGCCATGGAAAAAATGAAGGGAAGATTTTAAAGACAATTTTGAGTTTTTCTGAACTTACTGTTTCTAGGTATGTGTTTAGATAAAATGATCATTTGTGTTTTGTACTGTGAACAAATTTCAAGCAAAAATATTGTTTGCTCTGTATTTTCTCAAACCTCAAATACTGCAACGAAAACAAGTTTAGATTTACTTTTAAGTAATACAACAGTCGTATTTGTACATGTATTTAGTAAAAGTTCAACTTTTTTTTAATCTAATAACCTGGATTTTTATATCAGCTCTCATGTCTTGTCATGCTTTTACATTGCTGTTGGATGACTTCATGTCACTCCTGAGGTTTGATTTTGTTCAAACTCTACAGACATTGTACTGGAATGGCCACAATACATCTAGAAATGCTGATTTAATGAAAATTTGGAATGGTCTCAAAATTTTTCCGTGGCTGTATGTCTCACCAAATCAATATGAAATGCTTCAACACATTAAAGTTGCTTACATTTTCTTGGCTAGCACAACTCAGGCCGATGCTGCCAACCTGTGCCGTCTGCACTGCTGTAGAAGAAATGATGTAGGAAAGCGTCAGAGTCTCCGTGTGCCCTAAGGCTGATAAGTCTCTCAGTGATTAATTTGCTCTTCTTCTCCCATGAGCGCTCTTAATTATGTGCTGCGTTTTCAGTCTGGACTGACACACACGCCGACAGCTTCCTTTGATCTTAAACTCCAAAGTGTTTTATGACAAAGCTGCATTCAGGAAATGACAGTTACTTTAAGATACAGAAAACACAACAACCAACTCTCAACATGGAAAAAATGAAAGAAAATGGCTAAACCCAATCCTGTATGATGGTAAAAACACAATGTTCTTGTAAAAAAAACTGGTTAAGGCCTTTTTGCACTATAGCACAAAATGTGTCTTTAAAAATTTTATAGAATTTTACTTTTTCAGTTTAGTAAATTTATGAGCTTTCCACTAACCAATATTTTACAACATAAATCAATTATAACAAACATCAAAGCACAATGAGCTCACGTTGAATGTCAGAATGTCAAGCGTGTAGCTACATGGGCATCTATTATGTTATATTAAATCTAATAACATTTCAGATGATGTCATTATGTAATAGACAAATGTGGAAAGATGATGTGCCTTTGGATAACTTTTCTTTACCAAAGTACCTCTATTTTGGCCCACATTAAAGGCCGCCATCTCCATCCACGGTTAGATGCGAGCGGGTTATTTTTAGTTGCTTGCTGACTCTAGTTTGCGCGTGATTCAGGGTGCAGATAGGAGATAATAATGGTGCCATTTGTGTCAGCACCTTTATTAGGAGCCATAAAGGGATTCACGGGGCAGGGTGACTCGGTGCAGGGGTGTGTTTATCGGGGAGGTGAGAGTACAGTGCTGCTAACTACATCTCTCATTTACTTCACCGGGGTAAAAGGCAATATTGGGCTTGATAGCAGGTGGCTTATTAGGGCATGAGGGGGCATCAAATCAAAGCTGCAGGTGGATGCAGCAGAGAAAATATTATTTTTGTTCTCTCTATTTATATTCTATGTAACTACAGTATAATATTCTAGAAATATCACAGATACATTTAAATTGCACAAAATAGAAATGTATTCTGTTCATTATAGCACCTGTAGATAAAAATAAAGATTCCTAAAACACTGGTTCCATAAAGAACTTAACGTCCTCTTTCTGTTGTACAAAAGGTTTTTTCTACAGACTATTAAGAAAAACATTTCAAAAAATAGTTTTTTAGGTCAAAAAAAGTTGACATTGCATAATATTTAAACGCTTCAAATAGTAAGTTGAAATTACTTGTAAGGCCAATTACATTGTACTTAAAAATATATGGCTGCAATTTTTGCCTGTATTAGAGGGAATATATATATATATATATATGTATCAGGAAAAAATAAGTATAAACAATCTGATGTACACTATTGGTCAAAACGTTTGGAACACTTATTTATATTTTTCCACAATTTAGAATAACTTATCAAAATTATGAAATAAAACAAAGGAAAATATATTGCAGCTATACCAGAATTATGTCTCTTTTTAAGAGAGTTTCCATCTATTTCGAGCTCTTATTGACTGTTCTTTTTAACTTATTTAGAAAAAAAAAATTGGTAATGAATAAAATATTAGTTTTGTAACGAAAAGTTTTGTTGGCAAGTTACGTTTTTGTCTATGAAACCAATTTTCTACATTTAAGCATACACCTTCAGATCAAATGTTTTTAAGATAACAAGTAACATTTCAACTCTTGACCGGAAGTGTAAAGGTTTATGTTTTGAAGCAAAACTTGTAAGGACATTCCACTGTTACAGTTGTGTAACAGGTGACTTTTAAACAAATTCAGAAAATTCGGTCATTGCAATGAAGAACCCAACTAACATCCTGTGCAAATTCCAATCTGAAAGAGAGCGAATTCTTCAATTCAGATTTTTGGCCAACCCTTAAAAGCGTAAAGAGGTTTCTCAGCTCATCCATAGCAATGTTATTGTGTGCAGATGCATGTCATCTGGCAGTGGCTAAATCACAGTCTTTGTTTTTCATTTCCATTCCTTTTTTCTAGTGTCCAACCACATGGGCACCAAAGGACAGTCAATAGGAGCAATATGACCAAATGACTCATCTTAGGGAGCCAAGTGGATGACTAAGTAGTGCTATAAACTTCTTGCACGCAGAGCACTGTAAATGCTCTGCTGGGGTTCCAGAAGTTTAAGGAACTCAAAGAGGTCAATTGATGTGAATCCAATTGAGCATTCAACATAATAACATAAATCAATAGAGCGGGCAGAAAGATTACCAGGTAAAAACTTCAGATGTGGTACTAAAACTGTGTTTTGTAATGCTTGAATACATGAGCTATATGAAATGTGCCATTGAGGGAACAGTGATACATACTGACAGAATTTGCTTATACAGTACACACATAGGCCTACACTAAATTAAATGCCAGTGGAAAACCATTTACAAACATGTGCCGGTTGCGCCATCAAAAAATTGTTTAGCTGTAGAGGTATTTATATAAATGCATATATAAAACATTTTTGTCTTACACCTTGACAACTGTGTATTAAGTGCAGAGCCTCTAATTCCCTCAGAAAACTGTGAATGGCTTTTGTTACGTTTAAGAAAACAGTGTCAGTAATGAGATTTGCTTTTGTGCTCACAAAGGACACAGTCTTATTTTTACATCGTGCAGCAGGTTATTTTTTACATGCGTTTTGCGGCATGTAATTTGTGGCGAGTGATTATCAGCTCAATGGTTGGTCATCTTTTGCTGTTTATTAAAAGGTTTGTTACTCGGTTCGATCAGATTTTATAGGCTAAATTTAAGAACTGTGTCTGAAGTTTCAATGCAATCTCACGGCGAAATTATAAGTATTTTACGAGGTGGCTAATTTTGGATAATTCGTATGGATTCATACGATCTCAGTCGTACGTTTTAGTATGGTTTGCTTTCGTGCCAGGGACATTAGGCTTAGGGTCGGGTCTTTAGTAATGCTTGATCCTACGTTTTTGTACGACTCACAACGTATGCTTACGACTTCCCGTGAGATCCGACTGGAAGTTTTGTCGACTCTATGCATTAAAATGGACCTGCAGATTAATTACTCATGAAGAAAAGCCAGTAGGCCGAGTTCTTGGGGCGATGACCGCGTCCATCTGGCGGTCTTGTATTATCAACCTGTGAATGAGACATTTTACAAGCTTTAAATTTACGTTATGCTGATGCACGTCTCACCTCATTTACAACAAGGGCATTTCGGTGATGAATCAAAGCCGAGCACTGGATACAGGACACGATCTGAATCTCCAGCCAACACCAGGTAGAGACAAGGATGGGCAGGTCAGAGTGATGGGTGTCTCAAATGGCAGGGGGAAAAAACATGGCTCATTAATTTTCAAATTACATATCTGCTTTACAGGAAGTGGCTTTGTCCTTAGCGATAAAAGACTTGATGTCAAAGTTATGGCTTCCGTGTAGCCCCACTTTCTCCAACACACACTTTTGTCCCTCATTCATTTTCCCTTTCTCCTGCTCTTCTCCCTGAAGGTTTAATGCCATTAACACACAGCCAATTACGGTCGGGAAGTTGTGAACGAGACTTAACACACAGACCAAGTATCTGCCCCAACCTGCCTGCCCATCCCCACCAGTTTATCTTTAAGCTCCACAAGGGCAGATGTGTTTGTGCTGAGTCTGAGACACGTAATAGACATCAACACTTTTTTTCCATTCACTCAAAAAAGAACAAATTATCTTGACATTGCAAAAACATCCTGCTGGCTAATTTTAACACAGTTGAGCTCATTAAATCATGGGAGACTTTAATGCGGTAATGCCTCTCAAATCCAAGATTTCTATATATAATGTGACTAAAGGCTGGAATACAGATTTTAAACTAGACATCACACATTTGCAGACTTTTTGAAAGAAAAACAGGGAATCACACACTACCGATCAAATCTGCAGACTGGCACAGACTTTCTGCAACAAGTCCAGACTGAAAACCTGGGCAAAATCTGAGCCAAAGTCTTGTAGTGTGTTCCAGCCTTAAACGGAAAAAGGTCCACATTGGGTCTTAATGGGATTTAAAGGGATAGTTCTCCCAAAAAGGAATATTCTGTCATCATTTACTCACCCTCTTGTCATTTAAAACCTGTATATGACTTTCTTCTGCATAATACAAAAGAAGATATTTTGAAGAATGTCGGTAACCGAACAATGGTGGCACCCATTGAATTGCATTGATTTTGTGTCTATACAATAGAAGTGAATGGATACCGCTGTTGTTAACAACTTAATAAACTTTGTTGTCTCATTACATTTGTCTTGGTGCCATTTTTAAAAAGTGTTAAGCTATATAAGATAAAAACATTTTAAAGAAGTCATGCAAATTAAATGACAAACTTTGGCAAATCATGTTTTTATTTTATCACCAGAAGTGCTTGTTATCAACCCGGTACCTTGTAAACATGAATTAATTTCCTGCTGGAGTGATGTGCAATGTGGTGTCAACCAATCAGAATAGAGTCTGTCAGATCAAAATAGTGCTTTCCTGCTTCAGGTGCAATATCGAACAGACTGCCCGTTCATGGGCATCCAACTTCAAGGAGAAAAAAAGTGTTTCAGATATTATACCAAAGCATTTTAAATCAATATGAGCCTTCTCAGTAGATACACAGCTTGACAGCAGACATTCCCAAGTCACAATTCAGAATTTCAAATGTGCAGTCGAGTGCCGGGGGATGAAGAGACTGAAAGAGGAGATGAGAAGAGGGGTGTGCTGGGTAAAGAGCTCTGACCTTGGTTTTCTTGGAGAGGATCCTGTCCACACCCAGCTCATAAATTCAAAGCTGGGCCCTCCAGATAGTTTTGATGATCAATAAAACATAATTGAATTTCTTCATAGATTTTACTAAATGTGTTATAAAACCCTATGGAAACAGTAAAACCTGCTTTAAATGCCAGTTAATGACACCTATGACAAATAAATCTTGCAAGGCCGATGAAATTTTGGGATATTTTTGATGAAAAAAAGTTGCTGAATCTGGATATTGATTTTTCTTAGCAATACTAAAAGGTTCTGTAAGCTATTTTTTTAAATATGATTCTTCACTACCGCGTACAACTGAAACAGGTGTCTTTGGATATCACACCTGTGTCTGGGACAACCCTAGACTCTGTAAACAGCAAGAAAGAACCCAGAGGCATTTTTCATCCAATCAGAAAACAAAAATCTTTTCGTGCATTTGGGACATTGTTGACATCGGGTTAGCTGACATGTCCCAGAACAGGATTTTAGATTGAGATTAACCTTCTGCTGTGTTTAAATTTTAGCAATGATTTTAATGTCTTTTATTATATAAATAACTCATTATTTGCTTTTTATTTTTCCTTTGACCGACCTAATAATTTAAATGGATCCTAAAATGAAAACTCTGTCATCATTTACTCTCCCTTTTGTCATTCCAAACCTGTATGACTTTATTTCTTCTGCAGAACACAAAAGATGATATTCTGAAGAATGTTGGTAAACGAAAACCACTGATCCCCATTTATTTGCATTGGTTTTGTGTCCATACAACAGAAGTCAATGGGGAACGGACATGAATGAAAATAACAACAAAAAAATAACTATCATCATATAAATGTATTTTCTTGCTGAATATTTTCAAAACTCGAGGTTTAAAATACAACCATCTTTTTCAGAATATGTCAAAGTTGCAATCTGACCCCAATCATAACAGGAGGGTTAAAGTGAGCAAAATTGTGGTTCCGCACACGCGCCCGTCACTAAAATCTGCTGATCTCACAAATAAGGCCTCTGTGTTCTTATAAATACAATGCTGTGTTCAAAGTCTAGAAATATCAACCCACAGCCCATGGCAGCCAGAAAGAAGAAAAGCAGCTTTGGAAATCACGTCTGACAGAATCGGCTGCAGGAACACAGCGATCGAGACAGTAAAGACTGCTGCGTGTGGCGGCATGTTTTGTGTTTGCTTGCGTGCTTGAGCGTGGGCTGAGACGCGGTCTAATGAAGCTCCCCTGCGAAACAGGCATCCTTCAGAAGTGGCAGCTGTCTGTGTGTCATTAAAAAAGAGGAAATTAGCCTGAGGTCAACATCCTCCCCGCGTACGCACGCACGCTCACGGGCCAATGAGACGCAGCGGTGAAGAGTTAACAAAGCGGCTTGACAAACTGACAAGAGAGGTTTGACCTTCACTCTCTGAACCTCAGGAGGAAAACTCTGATACATGGATTAGCAGCTAAACACCTCTGCTTGACGGCTTGCCTTTGAACGCCACATCAGCCCAGACAGCAGGCCTAACAGGAGTATTAACACTGAAACGCCTTACAGCGATCATGCTGAACTTTAAAGAGTCGGACTGATATAATTTTGCATATTTTTATATTTCAGGTTTACATTACTGTGGTCGTACAAAGCAGATAAATCATATTCCTATAGACCGTTTTGCAGGGTGTAAACCACAGTGGTCTAGGAGCACTTCGTCTTTCAGGTTTTTTAGCATTTTTATTATCTTTAAGATGTTTGTTTAACATTTTGATTCAGTTCTAAAAGTTCTGTTGGTTGCATTTTGTATCAACTTTGCGCAGTGAAGAAAAACAGAAGGGCTTCTGGACTAGGGCTGTCACAATTATAAAATAATCGTCACATCACAATGATTTGACGTCAAAGCAATTATTTCAGATAACCGCAATTATACTAGAAAACAAGGTGATCTGCAGTATCTGCTGCATTTTACATCCACTGTGCTTCATCTGCACTTACCGTTATATTCAAATGACATTTCTCTATCATTTGAGTTGTATTAGCCTTGTATTTTCTTTTTTGTTTTGTTGATTTGTTTTGTTTCCAGACTTCCTGCATCTACACAGCAAGATCCTCATATCTAGTTTTAATGCTCAAGACTCAAGTCTTCTCTGTTAAGATCACTTTACAGTAAATAATATTATTATATTAGTAATTTTCCCAATTCTAAAGTATATATTTTCTTCATTGAATAAATTAATTGTCATAAATTAATCAATAGTTATATAGTCAAAGCCTTAAAACAAAAGAAAATTAATCACAATAATCACAATTATTTAATAGACAATTAATCATCAGCCAAATTTCATAATCGTGACATCTCTATTCTGGACCATTGTTGTTTATGTCTGTGACGTTTATTGTCTTAAAGTCCTTTTGAATTAACATGAAGTAACAGTTTTTTCATTAATTTCAAATATCTTTTAAATAATTTAATATTTTTTTTGTATTTAATTCAATTCCATATTAATTTTATAATAATTTAATTAAAATTTGATATCAATTTAATTTATTTTTTATTTCAGTTTTTAGATTTAGAGTAACATGATTCAGAATTCACTATAGGAGAGTTTCTCCACCAGGAGGCCTAAACAAAACACCCAAGAAGGCCTAAAATGACCTGAAACAATTTAAAATAACAATCATTAAAATAAGCTAAAAATCGAAATGTTTCTTAGTGCTTGGATATTTGAACAAATGTAGGGCTACATCTTTCTGCCAACCTCTCTCAGGCGTGGGTAGAAACTGTACATGGAGGTGGCCTTCAGTTATTGTTGTGGACAAATTCACAAAGGTTCAAATTCACTTCACTTGAGAGCTCTTTGTTGGACAAAGTGAATGCAGTATGAATAATCAATATTTTTGGTCTGTATTCCTGAAAAAGGGACGATGGTAAAATCTGATATTTTGTCAAGGTTTTAGATGGCTTCAAAGCTAACAGAGATGGACTAAAATCGACAAAACTCCAAGTGTTTCGTTGTATCTGAGATAAAGATGAAACAATCGAAAGGTTCTAAATGTTTGTTCTTTAAATGGCAAATCTTAAAGGCTAATCTGTGAAATGTAGCTCCAATCGTCCAGTTCAGGATTCATGGCACTTGCTACACGTCTGATTACAGCGAGTACGCACGGCGCTAGCCTGACAGTCAATTAGACGAGTGAGCTTCTCTTCACATGCTCTCCTGGAAAGACATCATTGGTAACTAACAGCCTAGACCTTGGCATTCAGCTCTCTCAGAGTGGGAGTAATGATGTTATTCAAGCAGAGAGCTGACATTCCTTCACACCTGCATTTTCAATTATCAAGACGATGGCCGTGCATACAAGCATGAATAAATGACTGCATATGTTATTTGTGCACGCGGCGTGTTCGCTCAAGTACACTTAACTCATTGTCCATAATCGTAGGTGATTAATATAATAAGATATGTAACTAATTTCATTTAGGAGAGCAATTTATCAGCTTTGAGAGCAAATGTAATGTTATGTACAAGGCCTAATACTATTTTTATCACTGTTATTATTATATAATAAGTTTGTGCTTCTACACATAAAGAGACGGCGTTCTCAAAATGAAAATCCAACACTTGTGTTAAATATTGAGGCCTCACAATGAAAGTGAATGGGGACTGATTCTACTATGATAACTATAGTTTTATTTATAGTAAAACCATATTAAGCATACATTTACTTATAGTTTAACTGTGGTATTTGTAGTAGATCTATGGTAACATGGAAATCACTAATCTACTAATAAAACACTGGTGCATTTTCTTAAAGGAGAAATGTGGTTTTGTGTTCATTCAATAGAAGTCAACTGGGTTCAATGTTGTTTAGTTATTTTATTTTGTGTTCTGCAAAAGAAAGTCATACAGGTTTTAAATAATGACAGAATTTCATTTTTGGGTGAACTATCCCTAGTGGAGGCCTGCATAAACTTTTCCCCAGAGAGATAATAAAAAGTCTGATTTGGAACAACATACGGGTGTACAAATGAAAAAGAATGGAGGTGAACCATTCCTTAAACACGTTCTCAATTCCAGATATCTCAATGTGTCCCAGATTTTGTTAAGTTGGGCATACAGGGAGCATTATTCCCCAGCATGATTTAAAAAAATATTAACATGAATATAAAACCGTCTTGCCTATGCCACAGGGGAGATATTATCTCCCGTAGTGGTGCATTAAATGCAGATAATTCTCAAACGAATTCAACTCCTGTGGCTACAACATTGGAGAACATTCTAGAACTTGTATGCAGTTGAGTGGGGTTGTTCCGGCTGGCAGAGCGCCGGCTCTTCCTCCGTGCTGTTCACCCGCTCCCCAGACGCCTGTTCCACCCCCTCTGGATGTTCAGAAGCAGCCTGCACTGCACCAGGAATTAACCACAGCCGGGGGCGGCTGGGCGTCTAGAGGACAAGCTTTCAAAGCTTCTCGCCATCAAAGAGGGAGCTAATTCATTCAAAACCACAGTGCGAAGAAAAGAGAGAGAGGAAGTAACTGGGCTGAATTTTACTGCCATTTTCATAACCCGCAATACTGATTATTCAAAGTGGAAATTGTTTGAATAACAGTGTAAACAGTTAAAGAAAGATGGTGTGTCAAAAGTTATTAACAAAGCTTTTTTAACTTACAAATCTAGTTTGTTATGCAAGCACTGAATTTGGATCATTTAAATAGATTTTGTCAGTGTCGGGCAGTAAATTATTAGCTATAGCCTAATAGAATCTGAAAATATTAAGATTACTTGCAAAATGAGTAGCATTTATAGGGGTGGTTTCCCAGACAGGGATTATCTTAAACCTGGACTAGGCCTTAGTTTAATTGGGAAATTTAAGTAGTTTTAACAAACATACCTTACTAAAAACATTACTTGTGCATTTTGAGACAACACAGATGTATGTATTTTGAGATAAGTCAGTGCAAGTTGATTCAGCTTGGATAGCTCTTACATTTCTTTTAGTCTAGGACTAGTCTAATCCCTGTCCGGGAAACCACCCCATAATGTTTTGGAAATGCCCATGTCGATTTTTTCCATATGTTGGCAGGCAACAGTGTCTATGTTCAGACTGAAATACTACAAGTATTAAACTTATAATTTCACAATTTTAAGTGGAATATTAACCATTATTCTACAATGTCTGTCAAATCCAGGGTCAAAACTGCATAATTATAAGATTAGCATCAAAGGACAGTAAACCATAGCCATAAAAAAATGACAAAAAAAGGTTATGTGTGCTTATTGTGCTATATGATAAGTTATGATAGATTTTTAGACCGAGCACTAAAATTCTTTTATAATATAATAAATACTGAAATTAATGTTTAAATGTTATATTGATGTTTTTATATTTTAATTTGTACCAATAAATAAATAAATAGACTTGGATTTCAATCTTTGACCTTACCTTTTTTTATCTTTTGACATCACATGAGATTCTATCGTAATTTACTTATCCTCTTGTCATTTCAAACCTGTTTGACTGACTTTCTTCAGCTTAACACAAAAGAAAATTTTAAAAGAATATTCATAACCGAACAATAGCAGTACCCAAGTCCTAAACAACACCAATGCAAGTCAATGGGTACAGCCGTTATTCGGTTAGCGACATTCTTCCAAATACCTTCTTTTTTGGTCTGCAAAAACTCAGTCAAACTAGTTTGAAATGACAAGATGATGAGCGAGTTTTAATTTTTTAGGTGAACTATCCCTTTAAGATATCAATGTTCATTACAATAT
The DNA here is from genome assembly GCA_026939265.1 of Oreonectes daqikongensis. Lineage (NCBI taxonomy): Eukaryota > Metazoa > Chordata > Actinopteri > Cypriniformes > Nemacheilidae > Oreonectes > Oreonectes daqikongensis. The sequence goes on from JAOTQM010000117.1 coordinate 3,451,714, forward strand.
GATTTTATGTAGAAAACAGCACATCACAAAAAATGACTAAAACTGGGATTTCACAGACAAGGTCACTAATTGTCACGTTAGTGGTTCGCAGTTTTAATATTGAGGGAATAACATATCTTTTGTGAAAAATGAGTCAGTAAGATCAAAATCGTAGCTGTTTACACTTCTAGATCATTCATTGCACTGCAAGTAGAATGCTAACTCAAGCACACTGCATTATAGGATACAGTATGCAGTGTGCTCTGCTGTACACTGCACATTTTGGCAATGTAGCAGGTCTTTGGGGTATTCTGCTCATAGAAAAATTTGCATACGCACCGTACGCACACACACATGCACTATATACTGCTTAAACCGTAAAAGTTGCTTTGCCTTTGCGACCACGGCCGTACGTCCTTCTTTAAATTAAATTAAATTATAAAAATGCAGAATGCATGCATCTAACTGATTGAGCTTCACAGCCTCATAAAATCCCCGGCTGTTAAAGTCAGCAGGGTGAGCGTAGGAGATCTCTACCCCCCTCCCATCCCCTCCAGGAGACCGCCATGCCACAGCCCCATGACATCCCTCAAACCTGCTTGAAAGGGGCTGCCCTGACAGGTTGCTGTGGAGAGGCCTGTCACAGCAAGGCTGGCTCTGAAAAGCTCCAGATCATTGTCTCCCATGGGGAAAATCTTTCTCTTACTGTCTCTCTCCCTCACACACACACACACACACACAAACACACACACAAACACACACACACACCTGTCAGGGTATCTTAACTGCTGTCTGCACCAGACTGGCTAACCTTGGGCAGCTGAAAAGGCTGAACAGCATTTTCTCTCTCTCTCTCGCTCTCTCTCTCTCCCTGTGGACCATCAATAATGCAGTGTGAATCCCCCCTAATATGATTTATCAGGAGCAAGAGGCTGCCCTTTCTGTATGGGAACATCTGCAGACATCAATATCCGACAGGGGGCCCGGGTCAGAGCCCAGCCGCGGGTCCTGCGCCGTGTCCCGCAGAGTACGCGGGGAATACCTCCACATACAGCTCGTCTCACTGCACATTTCAAACATCCGTTAGTCTGAAGGGAGTGAGAGAGAAAATATATGCAGAGAAGACAGTTCCAGGCTTATTCATTAGTGTGAAAGCTCTTACGGAATGTGGTGAGCGAGTAACGCCGCTTTTGCCTCCATGGTGCGAGGACTTGTCGGGGGGCGCCTGTTTGAGATCACATTAAATTAGCAAGGGAATAATGTCAACAGTGGTTATATTCAAAATATATCACAAAGTGAAATGAAAAGCGAAGTATTTCAATATAATGATTTATTGAGTGTCGGTGGTCTAAAACACGGTACATCAGGGTTCGATTTAAAAACCTGCGGAGCTCACGTGTGGAAAACAAGTTTGAATCAAGCTTGCGCTATTTCCTTACACACAATCACTCTAAAATAAAAATAGTCAAACAGTAACCTGCTTTTGAGCTCTTGTACACTTAAAGGTGATGTGTGCAATATTGACAGAAATGCAATATAATCTACATAACTGTGTCTTCAGAGGTGTTTAAAGACTAACATAATGAAGTGTTGTTTTTATTACCTTAGAATTAGTTATTTTTATCGGCATACACCGCGGGTCCCCTTACATGGAATTCACCATGTCGTCTAAATGGAGCAACTGCTCTACAGAGCGCATTTCATAAATACATTCTCTCCTTCGGCAAAGAAGCGAAAACGCGACATCATCTTTGTCCTGTGAGAGTCGCCGTATTGCTTCGAAAGTGAGTGAGCCCTTAGTTGCAATTCACAACCTCACCGTTAGATGCCGCAAAATCTTCACATTGCTCCTTTAAATATATTTAATGAGCTTTAATTTTACTCACCAATTTTGTACCTAACATCCAAAAAAATAGTATTAGTAAGTACTTTTTAAGATCTTACGCTTAAGATCTAGGTGTACTCAACTGTGCTGTGAGACACCATAAATAGAAATACAAAAGACCATATTAAGTACAAACTTAATGTGCATTTTAGTGCACTATTTTACCTGGGTAAATATGTTTCACTAAAAATACGATACAAATGTACAAAAGAAACAGACAGCAATTAGCTAGAATGAGAGCATCATCCAGACCTTGTCAGTAAGACACATACGATGGAGTCTCCTGTCTGTCCTGTTAAAAGATTTAAGACAAAGCTTTTATCATGGCATCGATGTTCAGGGGTCATTAAGACCGGTCCTGCACCATTGACCCTGACAGGAGCTAAATACTACATTGAGTATTTATAGGACTCTACCACGGTCTGCTGCAGTAGCCAATCAGAATAGCCCACTGGCTTCACGTGGGCGTGGACAGAAGTGAGCCAGCGATGGAGATCACAAGACAAAAAAGAACGACTTCTCTTTCAAGATGATGGGTAAATCCTTTCTGACGGTTACACCGTTTTCATAGACGTGAGATCTGTGGTAAATGACTAACCACTATGAGAAAAAAAATTGCAGTCGACATAAATCATGCAATGAGCGATGGGTCGTACGTTTCCCATGACATGTAATAATTCACAGCATTACAGTGATCAACAGAAACAGTATCAGCCCCAAGTGAACGCTTTAAGAGCAAACGAGAACAGATACAGTAGATAAATAAATCTCAAAGTCAAACACGTTACATAGGATCAATGTGTAGACTCGGCTGGCATGTCCTCAGGGTCCCAGACTCAAAAGCTCTCTCTCTCCTTATACTTCAAAGCAGCAAGACATTTGAATTTCTAATCTTGATCCTATCAGAAGGCCCGAGGCTCAGCGACTGGCATAAACCTGCGTACAGGAAATCTAGGACAGTATCTGGGCAGCATTAGATGGATTCACACCTAAAGCTCGAGTAATTATTTTCACCATAACCTTAGGAAGCAAGAGATAGACTGAGGGGATGCACAAGGTCAACTGAGCATTTGTAAGATGTTTGCTATAATGCTTCTTAAATTTCTCATGCAATTCAACCATACCTTTCACAAAGTAAAGGGAAATGTTGTTCTGTTCGAACGAGCAGGTGCGATGCAAACAAGCTCAGTTGCGCTGCAGGACATCCTGCGATGGAAGATACACCTGTTCAGGTGACATTTAGTACTGGAAATGTCAAACTCAAATGACAAATTTATGCTTCATGATTTCATGTATTATGCATCAATGGAAAACTATTAAAAGTGATTCTTGCAAACAATTTTTAGAAGTTTCTGTTCACAAGATGAAAACAGATAAATTGAGCTATAGTTAACAAATAAAGGCAAGGAAATGGAAAAAAATAGAAAAGAGAAATGAGAAAAGGAAAAGTAGCATAAAACTGTACACTACAGCCTTGGTTTCTGTAACGATACTCCATCGCCATCTAGTGGTAAAAACAACAAACATTTGAAAAGTTTTTTAGATAAGAAATAACAATAACTTTAAATCGTTTTTAATTACATTTATGATCAAAAGAATAATCTACTAGTTTAATCTTATGTCATGGTGAACTATCATCAGATGCTGTTAGAAAAAATTGAGTAATTCTTCCGACCAGTCGGGATTTTGGTCAACTCTAAAGCACACAGTAACTGATCACTGCACACTTTAGATAGCTGAATTTATATTGTTACAATTATTTATCTGTTAATGATAATGCAATTGTATTTATGCCCAAGCACCACTACTATAATTTTCCTATGATCCAAATTAAAGCACACAGCAAAAAAGGGGCTGAGGGTTTAAAAAAGTAAGAATTTGTTAAAAAGAAAACACTTGTTCATTTGTTTCATTCAGAATGCTCTGAAACATACTTGAGTTTAACTTAAGTATGTTTATGAAATTGGTGAGTCGCATACACCTAACTTACTGTCATATTTACACAGCAAAAAAAAAAATACTAAGTAGCACACATCAATCCCATATTAATTATAATTGATGTATGGGTAGTTCACAAATAAACCGTACCATGTGTCATGGTGTATTATATCACTTATGGTCATAATATATTACTTTTTAATTGTTAATATTTATATTACAAAACAGCATAAGAGAGATTTATCTTCATCGTTACGTTTTTTCTACATTTTTGCTGTCACACGTGCGGTTTATAGGTCACATGTGCGGTTTATTTGTCAACTACCCATACATAAGGGTTTACTGCCTGACCCGGTCAATCCAGTATCGAGTGGGCTGCAATTATATGCCATGTGCATGAGTCTGATAAGATGTGAGTATAGCAGCAACTATTAGTCTTCCAACCACAGAGTGAGTAAATGAATTTAAAAGCAATATCTCTTTGAAAATCAATGTTCTCCTCAATCGCTGCCATATAGTCCACCTGGCAGTCATCAAGAACACAAATGAGCTTCTCAGGTCCGTAAATATTTTCCCATTCAGGTAAGGCACACAACATTCAAAGCCTGTGTTGTTAAGCGTCCCATCATACAACCATTGAAGGTCATTTAATCCTTCACATCAACGAAAACATCAACCAGGACATGAGAAGACCATGACATCACTTCCTGTCAACTTAGTTGCTGTTCCTTAAGTGAAGTGTATCCCAGCGGAGTTGAAAGCGTGAAGGAGCCTACCATAAAATATGGATGCAGAAAAGACACTTAACCCAACGCAAATTACCAAAAACAATACATTGCAAAGCATGAGCCGAAATTGCTCGTAAATACTTACACCATGAAATCGTCTATATCCATAGAACGTGCCCTCTTGTCACTGAACTTGGATTCCTGGAGAACACTGTCGATTTTCTGGCCAATGCTGAAGTCTTCAGGCACTTCCTGCAATAGAATTTGCATTAGAAAAGACATTTTAACAAACTACAACAAACTCTTTTATAACAGACAAGTTTGTAGCTATCCAGAAGTGAATTTTTAATCCAGGTTTTATAAATTATTTTTTAATAATTTTATTTTGCTTTCTTCCAGTTCTTCCAGGTTGGCATACAAATTGACATCATGTTCAAGCAACTCTATTAAAGCATTATCCACAACAGACTCACCATGTTGTGCAATGAGCAGTGGATTCTGTAGTTCTTTTCCAAAAGTTGCTCGACAGCAGCAGACCTAAAATCAACACCAATTACAGTCCATCATTGGATCTATTCTAATACTATTGACTCTTCCCCAAGAAATCCAATTAGTAATGTCTTACTTGAAAGCAGCACTGAGTGTTTTATTCTTTCTAACAAATGCAACTCTGACAAGGCCGTCCCATTCCTATAAACACAAAAAAACAAAGTTATACAATATGTTGCTGGCAAACAAGTTTGAGTAAAGCACAGCAACACTTGCCTGAAAGTTAATGGGTGGTGGAGGGTTTTTTGGCTCGATCCTCACCACGCTGGATTCCACTTTTGGAGGTGGTCTGAAGTTATTCTTTCCCACCTTCAGAAACACAGTTCAATAACTCCACAAACTATGCATTTCACACAGTCCGGAGAATTTAACCATCCTTCACATATCACAGCAATGAGTAGAATATGGTTACTAAATCTACTTAAATGCCAGCAATAGCAGTATATTAGTTGGTGTAGAGGGTCTTTCCAAACCTTCATGAGATGATCTACTCGAGCCAAGAGCTGTGTGTTGATGGAAAGTCTGCAGTAGAGTTTGTCTCCAGGTTTAGCAACCAACCGCATTGCAAACTCCCTCTGAAACATCAGCACGGCACACCTACAGAGGAGATAATCCATATCTCAAGACACAACCTAACCATATGATGACGTTCCCCACTGAAATACTGAAACATTTTAGTGAAAGCAGTTTTATGAATTTACTACAAGACTAGAAATTCTACATGGAGATTCATGCTGGTAGTCAAAAGCACACAGTGCGAACCACTAGTATACAAAATACAATGTAGTTTGTTAATGTATGTCTTACCTAAAAAACGGCCTGTGAAGTAACAACTTGAACACAAAAGGAGACGATATCTGGAGAAAATAGAAGTATCACAGCGTGAACCAACAATTCAGAACAGACAAGTAGACACAAATAGAAACGGAATCTGTAAAAGTAGTACCTGATAAGGCAAGTTAGCCACACAGACATCAAAAAAAGGGAGTTCGGTCTTGAGGACATCACCAATGAGGATCTGAAGCTTGTTCTGCATTGGACTGTAAAGGCAACAATTATTTATTTAGAAACCAAAATATGCTTTATTTGTATAACAATGCAATCATTTTTAGAAAAAAAAACACTTACGTGCACTGAACTCTTTTTTGAAGCTCAGCAACAAGCCTGGTGTCCAACTCGCATGCAACTACCTTTAAAATACAGGAAAAATATGTTGTGTTTTGCTTGGGGAAAGTGAATCAATACAAATGTGTAATGAAAATAACATAAGTGCATAACATGGCACTTACTTTTTTGGCTTTCTCCAGAAGTTTTACAGTCATGTTACCAGTTCCAGGACCAACTTCCAGAACCACATCTGTTGGTCGTAGTGCTGCCTGCAAGTCAGTTTAAAAATGAAAAGTGGGGAAATATGGTCAACAAAATATTTACATTTCAGGCAGATGTGCTCAGCTGTCACTGCTTGTAGAAGTTCAAAAAATGACTTACCTTCTCTATGATGCCATTGACCACCAAAGGGTTTTTCAAAATATGCTGACCAACACCAGTATTGAACATAATTCCTGAAAAACACCAAGTAATACTGACATTAACAATTTATCTGTTGGTATCCATAAACGCTTGAATGAGGCGTATCCCAAAAATAATGCACAAACCAATATCATCTTAACATTATATACATGAATATACATTATGATGTAAACAAAGTGTCAGTCACTTTTTCCCAAATGGATTTAAAAGGACCGATTTGACTAGCTCGTCAGCTAACTTGAGGTAAAACCCCCAGAAAGCCTACCTTGACTCTTCACCTCCTGATGCTGTCGAGATTTTTTCTCTGCTTTAACTTTCGGCATTTTGATAATTATTGGCCAACGATTCAAGCAACAAAATTCGAAACAAATACACCTATGCACTTGTTTTGGATCAAACACGTGTGTCAACCACAAGAGGTCCGTGTTCCTTTCAGCTGATCGGTCTGGACGTTCGGCTGCAAGCGCCCTCTGCCGCACAGGAGCACAGGCTAACATAAGCCGCTAAATCGTATGTAAACGGCGCCGCCATATTAGGAAGGGAAAGACTGCCCTATAAAACACATACAAGTGAAGGTTAAAGGTTTTTTCAAGATAAAATGCACTATAGCGTTTACAATGTACAACCGATGTCAATGCTTGACAAGCGTAGGTTTTTACACTTGCTTAGGAAAAATTATTTTCTGACAATGAAAAAGTAACTGCAGATGTTTTTTGTACGTTGCGTAAATCGCAAACTGTTTTATGAAATGTCGGTTATGAAATAAACTCGGTTATGAAATGTAACTGTTTCTATGCTTTTATGCAGGAAAAACGCAGCACCCCGTTCACTTGTATGTATTAATAGGACTTGTCCTGTCCAATATGGCGGCAGCGTTGACGAACCGCACAAATGGGTCAAAACCATAAACATTATAAATAATATTAATAATAATAAATAGTATTACATATATGTCTATTGTCAAAACGGTCAATGCGGCATCGCCGGGGTACCCTTGCAGAAATCGGAAGTCGAGCAGAACCGGAAGTGATCTTACATTTCTGTTTGCGGGGAAATTTTCGCGGCAATCCGAATTTGAGGTGAAGGACTAGAGAAGATTATGACAGCTGTTCTTTAACGTTGATTTAAAAGGTAATGTGCTAATGTAGTATCTTAACATGTATCTGCAATGTAAACATAGTTTTATCATTCAGACTATTTGAATATTTGCGTATTTTGTTTATAAACTCTCACTTTTTTTGCATACGATAGCACTAACGTTACCTCTCTATTCCTAATGATTTTCATTTGCGTTGAGCAATATTTAAATAAGCGCTTACTGATCTCTGCATCTCTGATGACGTTCCTGTTCCGAAGATTCCCAGATTGAACCTGTACACATCAGAGAAAACAAAAACTATGGCATCCGTCACTGCAGAAGACATCAAATCTGAACTGGACACTTTCAACATAGCCTTCACAAATGAAACTGTGGACAAAAGTGTGTTTCATTTTCTGCTTTACATAAATATGTATATGTTGCTGTTATTAGATTGGATATATTATTTGTTGGCTCTCAAGGTTTACATGCTGTAATTCTCTCTTGTAGTGTTGGAGCAATGTTTGTGTCATAGGCTGAAGGGGGACGAAATCGTATTTGAGTGGTTTGCTTTCAGCGCCACTAAAAAACTACCTCTCACTCTTGACAACCTGGAGCAGTTCGAACATGAAGTTCGTACAACAGCAACAGAATCATTCTGGTTCCTGGTGTCATTATGGATTCTCTAATTTGATTATAGCTACGTTTTACACCTGATTTATGTTCTGCTTATGTTTCATGACAGGTACTGAACAAGAAGAAAAAGTCTAAAGGCTCATCGAAAGGAAGTCAGATTAACAGGACCAGAGATATCAACTCTATCCAGGAACTGTATCCTTTCCGTTCACACCAGCAGCGGATGTTTTATTCTTATTGTGTGTTGGATGAAAGTTGACCGTATTGCTTTTCTTAACATGGTCTTACAGAATCAAAGCAGAAGAAGAAGAGGAAAACATGCTTGATTCTTACTCAACACCTGCCAAGGTGAGAAAACAGATTCATAAAACACTTGCTGGAAAAGAAATCTGTATATTAACCATTGCTTTGCTTATAAAAGTTAGTAAGATTTCAACAAATCGTCATTCTTCAAAGTTGCTTACATATAAAAGAAAATAATCTTAATAAACTTATGTCTTCATCCATATGTGCATGCAGGGGTCTCAAAAACGAGCGCTGACCACTCCAGAACACCCTCAGTCTAAGAGGGGTGTGGCCCGTCTTGCTAGTCCCAGTCTAATGCTGTCACCTGCCAGCTTCTCTCCAAGGTAACCAAACCACCATATGTTTACTTACATGACCTTAAAGACAGTGTCGTCATGTTTCTGTTAGTATGAAAACCTGATATGTTTAGTCTTTAAAAAATAAGGGTGTTTTGTATGCGTAGCGCCACCCCTTCACAGAAATACGGCACGCGTGGGGGCCGAGGAGAGGTGGTCTCATCATTTGGACGGGTGCAGGGTCCTCGCTGGGCAGGTAAAGGACAGAGCGTGACGGTTGACATGTTGGAGGGGAAAGAGGATTCACTTACCAGCAGTTACAAATACATGTTTCAGAGACTAAGAGACATCAGAGATGGTGAGTCCATGTTCTTGCAGCCGTCATTCTAACATTCATACAGTTTTGCTAATTCACAAATGTGTATTGTCTGTAGTTCTAACTGGGAAGATTGAAGAGCTGGGTGAGGAGTTACGGACACATTTTAACATAGAGGAATTCTCTCCCCTTTCATTACCTGTTCAGGTACAAGCACAGATGCCATCATGATTATCCTCATGATCATAGGACTTACTAAGAGTAAGTTTGTGTCTTTTTTGGCTGGTTGTGATATATTTCACGTTTTCTTCTGCAGGACAGTATCACAGTACTGGGGCAGGTGTGCTGTGACAGTAACGGAAAGCTGAATGCCCAGTCTGTGCTGCTGGAGGCGGGACAGGAACAGGGGGGCAGACAGGTGCCAGTGGATCTGTCTGAACTCAAGGAGTTCTCACTCTTCCCAGGACAGGTGAGAAACAAACCGCCAACGGAAATGATTGAAATGTTTGTCGAATGTTATATTGTTTTTATTTATATATATTCATATTTTCTGTGCTTTTGTCTCTGCCACTATCTATATTTCACTGTTAGGTTGTTGTTATGGAAGGCATGAACGCCTCTGGAGAAAAGTTTGTTGCCACCAAACTATACGAGGTATCTCTCATCGATCATACTTTTAGACCTTTGAGTTTAGGATCACATTGAAATGTTTGCTGTCTATTAAAGAAATAGTTTTTCTCCAGGGAATTTCTCTGCCTTTTTACTCTCCTGTTGAAGTGAAACAGGAAGTGGATGCAGGTATTCAAGAACACTCTTACCAAAAGCATAATTTCATTTTATCATTTGCAGTTTTCATGAACTTTCTTTCTCAGTGTCTGAGCCTGTAATGGTGATGATGTCTTGTGGACCATATACACCCTCTGACAGTCTGAGTTATGACCCTCTGATTGACCTCATTACTATCATCAACAAAGATCGACCTGATGTGTGCATTCTGGTGGGTACAGCTCTGCATTTCTTCCTGTCGTCTAACTAACAGGGGCCGCATGATAATTTTACTCGGATAATTAATTTTTTTCTTATTTAATTTCCTTGTAGTTTGGGCCTTTTGTTGATTCCAAGCATGAACAGATTGAGGTAAATCAGGCTCCATACGTTTTTGTTTTCTAAACTAACATTCATTTTGATCACACCAAAAAAAGCGTATAAATTGAATGTTGATATTTTCGACCAGAAAAACCAGGTAACAGAAACCTATGAAACCATCTTCAAGAGATGCGTGGACAGCATAGTAGAAGGAACCAAAGGGTGTGTATTTTTTTCTGTTTATATGAGCTTATTCACCAATTTGTATTTGTCCTGCTTAGCTCTTTTTAACGTGTGGATTGTTTCAGAATTGGATGCCGACTTGTGTTTGTTCCATCTCAGAGAGATGTTCATCACCACTACATATATCCACAGCCACCGTTCAGCCTGCCCAACCTCAGCAAGGACGATACGATGGTGCAAATATTAGATGTTCATTGCAGATTATATTTTTTCTGGCTGGCTTTGCTGATACTGAATGTTGATGGTTAAATAAAATGTCTTTACACCATTTTCTCTTAATGTTTGTTAGCAAATATGGTTATCATAAGAGCATAGTTCTTTATTCAAAATGTCTTGTCGCTGTTTCTTTCCCCTATATTTGTTTTCAAACTTAAGCGGGTGACTTTAGCTCCTGACCCCTGTACGCTCCTCATTGGTAATGTGACTTTTGGACTGACATCAACAGACATTCTGTTTCATATGGGAGCTGAAGAGATCAGCAGGTAACTTAACTGAACCAACAACAAATTTTACTGAGATAAACATACAACGGTATGAAAAGTGTATGTGACACTTGTTTATTTAAAACACAATTTCTTCAGTACACAGAGTAAACACAAGGACTGATTTAGTATTACTGTTTTTTTTAACAGTGGCACAGGCACTGAACGTTTCTCACGAATCATGAAACACATGCTGACCCAGAGAAGGTAGAAACTGAGATCTTTCTATTCCCAGGCTTTGACAATAATCTTTATATAATGTGCAGTTGTGTTGTTTTCAAATCTTACTTTTAAATGTTGTTTGTTTTAGCTACTACCCCCTCTATCCTCCTGCAGAGGAGGTTAACATGGATTATGAGAAGTTTCAGCAGTTCAGCCAAATGCCCCTTACACCCGACATCCTTATTGTTCCCTCTGAACTTCGTTATTTCATCAAGGTAAATGAATCATAGTTCAGAAAAGTATCTTAAATCCTGACATAACTAAATGGTGTTTCTTAAATGTCACAGTAGTATTTACAAATAATTCTCTACCGTCTCCCAGGATGTATCCGGCTGTGTATGTGTCAATCCTGGTCGTCTTACTAAAGGACAGGTTGGCGGGACCTATGGACGATTGCTTATTCAACCAAACCCTGTGATGATGGAGGGGAAGAGAGTAAGCCCATGTATAGCTGGACAAGTGGTGAAAATATGATTTTGAACTTAAATCATGCTTGTATTTTTATTTCTGTATTCAATTTTTCCATTTAACATGGCTGGAAAATAAATAACTTTGTAAATAAAAGCATGTCTAATAAGTGTGTAAATTGGAGATGCACAACTAAACACCACATTAAGCAGTCAGATCATCAGTATTGACATTTTAAAACTTTATTAAACATTCTATTGAACTAAATAAAACAGTATAAAACTCAAATGCAGCATTTTGGGGAGGGAACCAAGTTTCTGCGTAATGGTACAAGAGCTGCTATACACAGTATTTACAATAATTAAAGAACAGTGTTCTATATATGTCCTCTTCAGTTAGTTATGTTATCCAGTCCCATCGCAATGTCTTTTAATTTGGGGTCATCTCTCCAGTTCACTTTACTGGCAAGTATAATTCCCTAAAAAACAGGAAAGGTTTTTACAACAGGTTTCAAATGCACTTTGTCTCTAAAACACAAGCATTGAGAAGGCTCATACCCGTAGCACGTTCTGTAAAATGGTTGTGACCTTCTGATATTTCTCCAGCACCGCTTCAGCTCGCTCTTTGGCTCTCTGCTGAACTTCCCCTTGATTTTCCTTCACCTGCTTCCACTCATTTATCTCTTGCATTTTTTTCTTTATCTGTTCTTTTATTTCTAGAAAAATATGGCATATTGAAAAGAATATACGTTTCTGTTCACTATACCTTGTAAAATATGAAACTTTCTCTAGAGTTATTAGGAGGCCAAAAGTAATATAAAAAAATAGTAGGTACCAAGTCGCTCCTTCTGGATATCTGTGATCTGGTCCTGAAGTTCCCGTGTTTCCTGAATACAGGAACCATTTGTTATTAAATTTAGCCATACAACTGTTAATTCAATGAAATATTTGTAAATATAAGACAGAATATTGGTGGATCAGGGAACATCCCACCTTTATAATCTTCAGGGTCTGTTCACATAGCTCTGTGTTCTGATCGGTCAGTGCCTTCAGTGACCTATGATGAAAAGTCAGAATACTGTGAGAACAACTGTATACCAAAGTTGATACATGAATGTAATGCATAAGCAATTGCTTACTCTGCATCTGCATCATTCTGAATGATCTTATCAATGATGACGTTCCAAATCTGCATTCTGCAACACAAACATTTCAAAAGTGATGAAACAGCCAAAAAACAAAGAGTTTCATAGATTCGCAGGATAATTACCTGTTTAATACCAGTGTTTTGTTGAAGTAAGAGAGCCTTGCCTGCTCTATTTCACTTTCATATTTGGATCTATGGTTTGTTGTAAGAAAGTAAGTTGAATGTCGTCATATGCAAAGTGTAGATAAATATATTTGTAAATCATGTAAAATATCAACACACTTACTGGTCTGCATGTTCTTCACATGAGCCCCTGTGCTTGCCTATGTATAACATTACAGTTAGCATAAGGTTATTATTATCTGTTTAAAAAAATGTGGCAAAGAGGAGCTTACCCATGCTGACTTTAACATTCATTTCAAAACACTGGTTTTCCATGATGTCTTTCATTCTAAGGAGACATGTTAAATGAATATAATTACAACGTATTGTTTCTCGTTGTGTTATATGTATTGGAATCAAATGAAAAATGCTAAGTAAAAGTGAAATACTTTAATAAACGTGTTAGTGTCACCCCATCTATAGCTGATGCTTCGGGCTGGTCGTTAGTCTTTGCCAGAGAATCAACATCTGAGGACCCGTCATCATTTTCACGACTCATCTTTGTGGGAAAAGAAGCAATATCCTTTACATTTTCAAATAAGACCGTAATGTCATAATACCAAACTGTACAAATAGTAGACTAGAGAATGTAGGAATGCTCCGATCAGGATTTTTGCAGCCGATATCGAGTACCGATTTCTTGTCATCATGATCGGCCGATCCCGATTTTATTCTGATCACTGAAAATGTTTTCCCTTTTTAAATACATTCTTATTTTGACCACAAACAATTTGTGCTTTGTTCTGTTTTCTAACTAATTTTTTTTATAGGTACTTTACAACACATTGTCATATAAATAAACTGTAAATACTGTGTGGATTATTTAGAATAAATCTTATCAACCACTGTTGCTAAATGGCCTAAGAACACATACGTTCTGATGTGTTTTGAGTGACTGATTTAATGGATTCAGACAGTAAGTCTCCTGAGATTAGTGTTTCACATGTTCAACAGTTCAAATGAATCGGTTCAAATGAATCATTGTCACGAATCGAACATTAGCAGACGTTAGTACCGCTATGTCTGTGTGTTATTCACAGACATCGCAAAAGAAAGAAGTTAACACGGAAACCACTTCATCATTGGATAGGATTAATTTTAGTTAATTAAAAGTGTGTTTTGTCACCTGCATCATATCATATGTCATATGTTATGTACTTGATGTACAGGTATAATCGATATCATTGTGAATATTATACTCCCCTTAATAAACCCACCGTATTGAAGCTATAGCCAAATGCTTTTAAGGGCACAACCTCTATAGTAAGATATATCAATATCCTATATGTGATGTACTTGTGACCATATTAATCTGAGATAAGGGGGGTACATTTTTAACAGGTATGTTTGTTGTCATTGTGAATATTATACTCCCCTCAATAAACCCACCGTATTTAAGCTACAGCCAAATGCTTTTAAGGGCACAACCTCTATATTAAGATATATCAATATCCTAAATGCAGGGGTTAAATTGGGATTTGTTATGTGGGGGGGTGTTATTGCAACTATAAAATATGTTTTTTTTTATATATATATGCTCTCTGCTATGAAACATAAAATGCTGATCAAAATAATTCTAGATGCCCCAAGCTACATATAAATACATGAAATACAGAAGAATCCTCATTAAAGCACAAAATCACATTGATTTCTCTTCTTTTCTTTGGTTCTTTGATTAACATTAGTGACAGGAGTCACAGCAGCACGTTTAAGAACGCGGCCCCTTTAAGAGCTGCCGCAGGTTTAATGCACTTCCTATTTTCACAACTCTATGCATTCATTTAAGACTTTATTTAACTCGTTGAAGACTGTGCTTACGAAAATACTAGACAAAATGTGCTTACGAAAATACTAGACAAAATGTGCTTTCTGGCATAATCTTGTGTGTTTTTTTCATTCAAGCACGAAAGAGAATTAATACTGGTGCGCTGTACACCAGACGAGACCTCTTCACCGAATGTTTTAAAGTCTGTGTAGCTCGTCAGTGTTGTGTAGTATGCGCGCAGCGCAGCTATGACAGGACGACGAGAGATGCGAAGAAACCTTGTTGCGTAGTGTAAGTAACGTTACCACAGCAATTCAAGTAGTCACACAGTCCCGTAGTGTCTGCCCGCCATAACAGAATGTGCTATTGAACCAATTCTCGGGAACTCAAACGAAAGGACCGAGAAGTCAAACTCAAAACAATATGAGCACTAAGGCGTTCATACGATGAATAAAATATAAACCACTGAAACATTTCACTTACCTCGCTTCCGGTTGTGTGTTGTCTTTGTTTTTATATACAGATTATATACTTGTATAAAGGTAATGTTTTGTTAAAAGTGTCCTAACCGCTTGACTAGACGGTCCGAAACTGCCGCCAGGAAGTCGAGACGAACGCTCAAGTCACGTGACGCAGGATGGTACACGAAGCTCCGCCCACTGTAGTCGGGCGAAGCATGAGTAGAGAATAAGAGATTGGCCATCGCAGGTCGCTAACAGCACGGTGTATAGTGTTTTGGAGGTCAGCATGGAAAAATAAGGTAATATTAGACAGCTAGATAGAATGTTGTTGGTCGGAAGGGGAGCTTGTTGTATTTAGAATGTGAATTTGACTTTATAGATGTTTAATGTCGCGCTATTTTAAAAAAAAGGCATGACCACTGTGGATATTAGCAGTGTGAAAAAGGGTGGAGTGAAATCGTTTTACTTTATAGTTGTGAGGGGGTAGTTTTGCAGCAGTGTTGTTTTATTCATGTCTCATAAATCGGAAGAATTATGTTTATGTATTGTCAAGTTCATCTTGATCAGCGACTGAAGTGACAGCTTCTCTGCTCTAGACTTCGCACTACTTCTGTTATCACAATTATTGTAATTACTGCTGGATATTTAATAATAGATTTCGGTTATGTAACGTTACATGCTCTCGTTTCCCTTGCCAAGTCTAAAAGAGGTTGTTGGTTGCGATTGTCCTTTAAATTCAAACAAATTGTAACAGCGCTCTCTGGTGTTGGTTGTATTGACTTGTCTGTGTTCTTTAACCGGAAGCAGTGCTCGCTCTGATGTCGTCATGGGAAGCAAAGTGAGTGGCAAGATGGCCGCCGCCAGTAGGGTCGTGCAGGTAAATATTCGCTGATCGTCTACTTGCGACATCTCGTTCATTTGAGATCACAGTAAAAACTGTTATGACATTTTTTCGCATATAGTTAGGACAGGTTGCCAATGAATACTTTTACTGTAGCACAACTCATTGATTTTAACTGATTTGTTAGGTGCCCTTGTGGAAACGCCAAACTTTTCTGACATCTCTCTTTACACTTCTGTAAACCCTGATATTTTGTCAACCCGTGGGAAAATTAATCATGGTTTTATTAGAGTATAATGTGTGTTGTGTTTTATTGGCAGGTTGATTTACATTTATATAACCATATTTTTATTACACATCCTGATTAAAACTATGGATAGTTTGTGGATTGTATCCAAACAATTGTTACTGTAGTTAAACAATGGTTCATTTTCGTAAGGTGCCCACACATTAACACTTATTAGTATTATTAATGCATCTGTGTTTAATTTGTGGTTGTTTAACCTCCTGAAGTATAAATCCTTTACACAAAGTTTGTCATATTTCTTTTGCAGGTTGTGCGACCTCATGCACCTTTAATAAAATTTCCTGATAGAATGGGCATCCCAAGGCCGAATGGTCAGTGATAGACCCATATCATGCATATATGATTGTCATTTGAGTAGAATTATTAACAGTATATAACAGTGCTAAATATTTGTATCATAGTTTAGTTCTGTTTAGTGAATTTAAAAGCAGTTGGTCATTTTTTCTGTACTGTAATTCTAGTTCAAGAGGCGCTGAAAGTGCTTGCAGCCACAATCCCACAGATCTTTCCATCGGCATCAATATCACCTCCACCCAGACCACCAGGACCCATCAGCCGACTGCCTGGAACCGCTGATAGCATTGCTGTAGTTAAAGAACTCCCCCAGAGATACCGCAGGAGAACCCTTGCCTTCGAAGAAATGGATTATATTCAGGTAAGAATTCAGGTTTCGCAATTAGGAAAAAAAAGATTAAGTGGCAAATTTACATTTGAGATTAAATGTTGTTAACTGGATGCATTGTAACAGAATGGCTGTTGTTTTGATATTTGTTAAACATATGGACAGTTGGTGTTGACAATAGCTTCAATAACCTTTTATCAATAATGAATTTAATAACTAATATTTTTTCTTTCTTACAGCGTGGTGGACCAGAGTGACAGTGGTCTGATTTATTCGATCAGCATACTTATTGATTTTTAATGCCTGATGTTTCGTTTCTCAAAATAAAAGGAGTTATATGTCAATATACCACAATGTCATATGTCATACAAAACACCAGATAAACCGATTATAGATAGTCATGAATATAGCATTGAATAAAGAAAGAGATTATTATTTAACATAAATGCACAGCCTAATAAGTTGTTTGACTTACTTAGGTGCTGTATATTTACAAATGGAGTTTTACAGATTAAATATACACAATTGTTCACCTTTTTGTAGTTTTGTGTAATTGGTCACTGTGGGCTGAATCTCTAGCCATCACGAACGAAGCCATAGTGAATTTTCTCCTGCATTTCATATTACCTCTTCTGGCTTTTGTGCAAACCCTTACACTCAGTGCAAGTATGTTGTACTGATCCATGCTGATGAATGGTAGATCTAAACAATTAAAATATTTACTGATTTTTGAAACTGTGTTGCGTTTCTTGTGATGCGACACATACTGTACAATAAGATATGAACAAAAATAATCAATGTCATAATCCATAAAACCATGTGTCCTGCCCATAAATCAATAAGGAACAGACTGAACAAGTAAAAATGAGTATCTATTTGATTTAAGCATGGTGAAATATATGTTGTGGACTAAAATGACCACAAATTTCATATGTATCCAGAGCTTTTATTTCTGGAACTTTTTACACCAAGTAATAAAGTACAACAAAAATACAAAATAATGCAAAGCAAAAGCAATACAATTATATGTACATTTTATAAACAATAGAGATATCTGTTTGAATAACTCAGTTATTAAATGTTATGATTGTCTATATATGGATATATATTTATAGGATTTGTTGGTCGTATTAAGAAATTTTACCACTTCTCCCCCATGTTTGAATGTGAAATCTCTTACCTAATAAGTATTTTATAAAGTTTCTAAATTAAATACGATAAAACACACACCCAAAATCACTGGGTACACTTTACCAAACTTTTCTTAATATAATTTTTTTTAAAAGATGTTACTTCTGTAGGTCAAAACAACCTGTAAATCTGAGCTTTTAGTTTGCCTTTATATTTCAGTCTGTACCTCAGCAAACCTAGCTGAATAAACATAAATGTGCAGTTCACGGTATCATTTATAAAAGTACTAATAGCTCAACAGAATACTAAGAGCAAAGTACAAAAATAAAAAAAATGTAAAACTTTATATGAGCACCATGTACTACATTGTGTTCTCTGCTGTTCTGAGAACAAAATCTGCATTTGACCATAAAGTAAATTAATAGAGCTCTTACAAATTCTTTGTAGTGCTTTCAACCCCGTCAATGAATATTGGTATCAATGGATCCATTTCAATCAGTGTCATCGCAAACATGCTATTAATGAGTACTTTACCACGTATTAACAATGTAGATGCACAAGACTCATTTCAACTTATAAACGCAACTGCATTTAACAGACTCTTCACATTACTGATAGCAGCCATTAAAGGTCAAGGTAATGATGGTAAACAATTCATTTCTTCTAAAGTGAAAACAAAAGAGGCTTAAATGGGAGTGTCCAAAATGTGCCACACAAAGTAAGTTCAATTTCTCTAATTGGTGGCATTTTTGCAAACAACTGACGCAAGCATGCATGTTTTTGTCATCTCTTAATGCTGTAAACCAAAAGGCAATACAAATATTCAATGAAAATTGTAACTTAAAACAATCTATACATATCTACATATTATTGCCATAAACATTTTTTCATCATTTTTGCATTCACCCTAACCAAAATCAAAGCATTTAAATGAACTCTATGATAATTTACTTTTGTTTTGTTTTTGCATGCAAAGAGCAGAAGGGTCTTTGATACAGTGTATCGAGCTGACTGATTTTTGGCATGTAATGTTTATCAGCTCGTATCATAAAGGTCAAACAAGACTACAATGTGCTCCATGCATACAAGAATATTAATGAACTTGGCAAAATTTGGGGGGGAGAAAACAAAACCGGTAAACAAGTGAACAACAATTAGCTCAATTATGAATGTTCTCTTAGTATTTCTTGCAGCTACCAAATATACATAATGCATAGCTGAAAACATTAATCTGTACTGAAGCATATGCAGTTAAGAGCACCAGCAAAACATCCTCCTGGGGAACTTCTCACAGTTTAATGTATATACAGTTTAATTTATACCAATACTGTCAAGCACGGGTGACTTAATAGCACCATCTAACTCATAATACTCGCTTGCAGCTTTTAGTACTTAGCCAACAAGCTTCAGTCTATAGAAGATCTAGATTTTTCATTCCATTTATCAAGTTTCCAGCAACAAAAAAATAACCTTTGTTCACTGGCATCTGATTCTATTTTGTTACCTGTAAGTTCAGGAACATGTTGAGACATAATGTAAAATAACACAAAGCCTTTCCTGCCCTATTTTTCAGTTGTTTTGGAAGTTATTAAAGCTTAAAAATCCTAACCTAACTGTTACACCAACCAAGAGGTTTTCATACAAAATATGGTAACCTCAAGGGTTTGTAGGAAAATGTGGGCATGCAGGCTTTAAGCAAAGTGAAAACGCCTCAGCGACCAGAAGTGCTCTTTGTTTTAGCGTGTACTCTTTGTTCCAAAAGGTTCATTATTCTCAATTATAAAAGCCAGGCTCGTGATATACAAAATGCTACATTTCCCAATGACTACTCGATCTTGGGTTGTGTAAACACTGAAAAGGTACCAGTTTCTAAACAAACACACATACACGGAAACTCTTAAAACGACGGGAAACAGCGCAGTTTTCGACGGCAGCGACTTTTTTGCAGGACAGTAAATCTTGAAAAATGCAGGTGTTGAGATGACTACAGTACAAGTCCACAACTCTCTGCTCCAGCATTTAGGTTTAGCTGTATATCATCGTAGACGGAAAAAATATTAAATATCTGAAGGACCAGAAAAATAAATGGCTATTTAAATTCTTGAGAAATCAAGATTTCTTAGCTCTGTACAATAAAGACATCACTGATGTCATATTACAAAAAAGACCAAAAGTATATTTATATATAATTAAAAAACAACTAATAGTCAGTGAGCGGGTGACTGTGGATCTGGATGGCAACAGGAAGTCAGTCGGACTGAAGTGCGGTGTGCTGGTGATGTCGTGAGTGGGAGCTGATGAAACCGCTGGGGTTGCCGCCCCCTATACTGCTGAAGTCTGTGACCGATACTGCCATAGTGGCTCCCGTGATGCAATGAGTTCGTCTGGCCTCGAAGTCCACAGCCAGGTTAGAAACAGACACGTCATTTATGAATGACTCTGTGAGGCCCATCTTGATCCTTTTGGAGGGCCGTTCGCAGTCTTTGGGCACGCACATGCTCATCTGGCTCAGGTCGGAGCGGTAGAAGGCGGAACCTAGCATGTTGGCGCAGCTGCCGTCTCCATTTGTGGCGTAGCTCATCTGCTCATCGTGGTTCAGGGCTCCTCTGTGTAAACTCTCCAGCGGGGAGAAGTAAGGGGAGTCCAGACAGCTCATGTCTCCGGGACCGCTGCACACTGTTGCTACACTGTTACTAAGGGCTACACAAAATAAAAGGATGACCATTTATAATCCTTTCCAACATTTCCTTGAGTATTTTTTTTCTGGAAACAGCAGCTTCATGACAGTTTAATGAACCTTAAAAGATGATTGTTGTGAGTGAGATACCTGTAAGGTCGCTGGCAGTGATGGAGTTAAGCAGTCCCAGTTGTTGTTCTGCTGAGGTCTCGATTCTTCCTCCAGCTCCACCTGAACAAACCGAGGACGAGCTGTCCATCGCCAGACCCTCCGCCTCATCCACGAGCCGATCCATCAGGTCTCTGAGGACAAAACAAACCCATCAGTAAACACATCACTAAACAAACTGAGCAACCATGTAAGAGCACTGCGTTGACTTACGTCACACCCGGGTAACTACTGTACTTCTTCTTGCCAAATCTGTTTTGCTGGGCGAAGTAGTCGAAACGTTCAGACTTTTTCCACATGTAATAAAAAGCCACACATTCTGCGACAGTCCGTGTTTGAACCTGAAACAAAACATGGTAGAAGATGGTAAGTGAATTCTAACACTTTTTGACATTAGAATGACTCAGTAGCCCAGTGTCAAAATGCATTACTACTTGCCTTGTGTTTCTGAATAAGATGGAAATTTTTCTCATAAATCTGCAGTGCATGTTCAAAGTTTCTGCATTCATCCTCTGACCACGGTGGTGATTCTTCTATCAAATCACCAAATACAAAAGTTAACATCATGTTATTAAAGGCAAAACAAATATCAAGCCGGTTCAGGACTTCAGCCCACCTTTCGAAGTCTTCACATTTCTGCAGTATCGCATCAGCGCCTCACACGTGTCATAATCACACTTCAGAAGCTCAAACAGGGCCTAGAAAAGAAAAGTGTAACAATGTTATTAAAACATCACAGTAGCAGCTCTCATATAAGCATAGATTTACATATGAATTAATAAGAGTGTTGAGAGAGGAAAGACCTGTTCATTATCTCGTATGTGTTCAGATGTGCAGTAGTCCGTGTTTCCGTCTGTAGTCTGTGATAGAGCCTCTCTGAGGTAGTTTTTCACTTTACATTCTGACAGCACGTCAGGACACCATAGCAGCTTGTCTTCCTCCTCATACACTTTAAACAACACACATACGTTAAAATCTGCCAGTGCTTAAATGTTGTATTCGCTGAAACAAGACATTTACCCTTTTCATCATCATTATAGTGGCTGAGGCCCACAGGAACCTCTGCTTGATACTGGGACCCAACCATTATTTCCTGTATTTCAGAGGAAAGAAATCATCAATAAAGGCTTTTGTCTTTTCTGGATAATGTAACTTTTCAAATTAGGTTTGATTAAGTTTATTTAATCTTTGTGTATTTAGGGTGTGTGAGACTAACCTTTCTAGAATCTTCACTGCTCACCCCATCCTCCTCCCCTTCAGATTCTTTATCCCCATCATAGGTCACATTGGCTGTGAAAATAACAATACATTACAAAGCACATTAAATTACAACATGTTCATGCTTATGTCAAACAGGTTTGAAATGACATGAAGGCGCATTAAAAAGAATTTCCATTTTAGAGAAAACAGTTCTGTTAATGCAGAATATACAATTCAGACTAGCACATAAGATACTATTAAAGGAGGAAGATGTTCTCACATCTGAGTGTTCTCGGGAAGAAGTCTGTGGCTTCATGGGAGGTAACAGAAGGGGTCAGGTCATCAGCAGAAGACTGGGTCTCCTCCTCATAATCTCCTGATAAGAGATCTTTTGCAATCTCCTCCTGTAGCATGAGTGATTTCATTGTTTATTATAAGCATTCACTGTTATATTACCATACAGCAACATCAGCATAATATTGCATTGCATGCATGACATTGATTACCTTGTCTAGCGTCATGTCAGGGAGATCATCTGCTAGTTCAACAGAAGAGCTGTCAATGCTAGATCCTGTACCTGTACTGACTGACGCCTCATGACGGTACATGGCCAACAACTCTTCAATCGGCATGTTCCCTTCCTGTTTAGGTTTAAGAACAGCAGAAATAGAGACTGTGTTATACCAAGATTAACACAGAAAGTGTACATTTCCCAATAAAACAGAATGCTTTTGGTATTATAAATGCACGTTACCCTTTCCAAGTCTGCCAGTTCTGCACTAAAATTCCTCTCTCCATCCAAATGTTCTTCCTCCTCTAACGTTCTTTCATCATCATATTCATGAATCAACATCTCTGCTGTTGGATCAAAGTCATGATCCTCTGAGGACAAAGAGCCAACTGCAGACAGAGAATAATGTGCATAAACTATTACTGACAAATTTAAAAAAGACAATTCAACTGGTTTAAAATATCAACCGTTATATTAATAAGACTGCAACATAAAAAAAATTAACAACATAAGAACAATAATCGAATACATTGGCTGATAATGGGCAATATTTCAGACAAGTGGACAGGAATTTTCAAACCACTTGTCAGTTCAAAAAATTACAATCACATTTTAGTTATTACATTTATATAATCATCACTAATAGCAAGTAATAGACATGCACCTACCAGGGCTCGAACTCCCGAAGGAAGCCTGAACAGACAGATGCAATAAAAGGAAAGACAGTTATTGGTTATTACATACGACACAATATAATCTACTAAAAAGCAAAGTAAACCAACAGCCAACACTTAAGTTTACACCCGTTGCATGCAAATATTAAAAGCAACATACAGTAACGTACAGCAAAATACATTAATGCAAACGCAAGCCTGCGGTTAGACACTCTACAAACACTCTCTGCAAACACAACACACATTAAACTGAATAAAATTACATTAATGACACAAACGGGTAACTCTCATTTTTATGCGGATGCTGTCATCTCCAAAAAAGCGCAAAAATCCCCATCCACATAACGTTACACTATAGAAGACCTTTACTGCACTATAACAGCTGAAAAAACGAATGTGCACCGTTAAAACTACCGACACAAAAAATGTGCAAGACGCCAAAAAACGACATCTATGTCGAGGAATTTGTCAATTTGTAGGCGACGATTTCGTGTTTGTTTGTTTTTGCTGCGAGCTAACGGGGATGAGATTCAGGGGCCTATCGGACCCTGATAGATCAGTCTTCAATTAAACCCGTCTACCATCGTCCATTTTACACACATCTGGCTAAAACCTCCAGCGAAGACACATCTGAGTCTCCTTAAAACATGCATATAAACGAAAGCCAACACCCCGTCAACGAATCGTTAAAATGTGCGATTTAAAATCGGGTACTTTTTTTCCAGTTAGCCAGCTTACCTCCGCCATATTGGTATCTTTGGCCTCATAGGTTGCTGTGGAGCAGTACCCGGATGTGCTCAGAAACCAATGGGAGAGGCGGAATGTTTGGCACACTTTTCAAACAGTTTACAGAGCACACACGTAAACTGTTCATATACCGTCTAAAATAAAATTAGGGTCATCTGAGTAAAATGTTTCTATTGAACTTATAAATATGTTGATATTTTATGGAAGTAGTTCTGTAGACAAAAATCTTGTGCAATTGTACAAACATATTAATTTCTTTCATTACAAAACCAGCATTATGCTTAATAAGTTTGTTTTAAATTGATGACTTGGACCAAATAATAACATGGAAACTATCCCTGATAGCACACATTTGGGGGCTTCTACTGGATGTCTGCATTTACATCTGCAAGATGTATTTTTATATTCGATTGTTTGCTCTTCTGCAGTATGTCTCTGAGATGTCTCCTAGATGTCATGTAAAGATATTTATAATTTAGAATGTCTTTTTTGAGTCTTTTTTTTGTTTTTACACAGCAGATGTTTTCCATATCCCCAGATCTTTAGCAGACATCTTACAGACGTACTTGTACTATCTGGGATTTCAATAGCTTAAAATAAAAAGTGAGAAGAGAATATATCTGCAAGTTTTAGGCAAAGGATGTGTTCACTATTGTGTACTTTGGAATTGTATGTATTTTAGAAGTTTATTTATTTATTATTTGTTTGTTTATGTATGTATGTATGTATTTATTTATTTGCAGAGCAATAATAATTTAGTTTGTTATTCAAATGTTTTGATGAGTTTACTATTATTCCAAAATTTAGAGTCAGTCATTCAAGTCACCTTTATTATGCAATAAAAGCACATTTAGAGATCATCAGTTATTGAGAATACATTTAAAAGAATTACATCATTTATAGCTTTTATTATATGTTTAGCGTAAATAGTTAGGCCTACATATTTGTGGGACTATATAAAAACAAACACTACATCAATATACCACAGGGTGGCAGTAGTTAATATAACACTGCACATGTAGCACAAAGCCAGTTGTTTTATTTGTTTACATGCATATGTTCTCCTAAGAAGCAGGTTATGTTTTATTTTGATTTCTTTGTAGCTCGTTCATTGCCAGATTTCTATATTAATCTATCGTTTAAAACCCTCCCCATCATTTTGCTTAAATAACCTTTCTCTGCTGGGTCGTGTATAAAATTACTTTCTGATCTGTGGATGTGACCCTCGGCTCACAGGAACTGACTTGACATGTTATTGTGTTCTGCACTGATGTCAGAGCCACGCTGTAGTTGTACAAGGTCATGCACACCTGATACGGATTTATTGTTCAGTAGAGCATGACAAAACATAACTAAAATCACATTTCTGTTGCAGTATGAATGAGAGCCATGTAGTTCGACCCAAAACCCTTTGTCAATGAGAACATATCTGCAGTCCAACAAACAATTCTGATAAATCCTTTGATCTTAACATGTGTATAGAGATTTGATAAGATATTTTTAAGAAAATACAAAAAGTAAAATAAATATCACATTTCATCACCTTCTCGTATGTCTCATATATGTTTCTCATTTTGTTGTGACATGTCTGGAACGTTGTGATATTTTAAAACAAGTCAATTATATGACAAAGCTTTGAGATTCAGTGTCCTGAATAACAAACAGGAATAAATCAAATGATGAGAACATCATAATAGTCAAGTTCTTTATGGTGTATCTTTATATCTGCTTAAAATAACAATGCACTTTTGCTTTAGACATGCTAAATATAGACCATGCCCTCCCTGATCCGTGAGAAACAGGAGGTCTCTATTTTAGAAGCACGTTCCCCTCACCAGGTTCAGACACTAATTGCGAGTTGCGGTGCACGTTTCCTCTCTCAGTATTTGTTCACATTTTGTTCTGGCATATGAGGGGCAAACTATGCCACTGTAAATGTAGTTCAAGCATTTTGTCCGTTTTTATAAGTACACTATTGCAGACAGCTTCCGAGGTAATATGCATAAACGTAACATTGTAATTTCAGGTCTTACAAATGTCTTAGCAGTATACAAAATATATTCAGTACGTTGCCCGTGTGATTTTTTTCTATTGAGACTCAAGATCATGATTCAGATGGTCATGAATGCATCTGAAGCACACTGAGCTGTGTTTGGGTTCTGTTTCACATCATTGTGCTCAATACTAACCCCCTGTGTTCCACGCGGAAGTCAGGAAGTCCTGCTGTAATGTATCACACTGACCTGAGTCTGGACCTTAGTGTCTCAGGACATCTCGCCCGGTGTTTGATGACCCCTAAGAGCGGAAACCACAGAAAGACCCACCTCAGATGAGGTTATCTTCACATATGTCAAAGTGTCACATCTGATCTGTGACACTTTGACATATATACAGGCTCTTCAGATAAGGCTACACAAGTCATTTCTTTTGAATTGTTTTGTAAAAAAATATTACTATATAAGACACAAATCTTGCACTGAATTTAATGTACCTGTATACCGAATATAGCAATAGAATAGAATAGAATAGAATAGAATAGAATAGAATAGAATAGAAACCATTTTTGATTGAACTGTTCCTTTAACTATCAAACTATGATTTTCATATAAAAACACAGACTTTTATTGAAGGAGTAATCTGAGCAATATCTAGAAACCAGAATATCATTGAGGCTTGGGAATCATGTAGAATACCCTAGCAACCACATAGCAACACACAATTTTAGCACCCACACAGTCCTAGAGGTGTTTCCAAAGTATAGAAATTTAATATCAATTAAAGGAAGGGGGATATGGTTAGGTTTTGGATGAGGTGCAGTGTGGGGTTTGAATTAGGTAATCGAGTAGCAGAAAATGATCAGGCTCCTCCCAAATGTCCAGGTAAAGTGTGTGTGTGTGTGTGTGTGTATCATAATCTAGCAGAAGATCGAAGGAAGTGAGATTTAAATGGTTCAATTTTACACCACTTTCAAGTGACAAGATGACGCAATGCTGCGTTGTAATCCTAACACTCGCCTGTCTGATCTTAAAATAGGGTCTGTCTCACAGCGAAAAAACATCAACAAACTGTCACTTGCATCCTGTTTGACAGATTGCCATCCCTTATTTTCTCCAAGCTGTCCAAATGCAGTTGTGCTGATAAATGTAAGTGTGACCCAGATAGATGTTTCGTGTGACCATTCTACTCGACATAATGCCTACGAATAACAGAGGTTTCAAAAAATACCTGAATAACAAAATGAAAAATAGTCTAAGTATACAAGAATATCTAGTCGCACCACAAAAATAGTCTATGTAGGCATTTGAGCTGTCACTATAACATATTTTTATACACTTCTCATAACTAAAGGGTTTCTGAATTATGATAATATCGCAATATCTATTGAAATATTTTTAATAATGAAAGGAAATCAGTCAACACTACAATCTATAACTTTGGTTATTTTGTGTTTTCTCTTTTTTTGGATAATGAATCATACTCACAAAATCTCTGTATAAAGGCGGAGAAAGAGTTTGTCAAGGTAAAATGTTAAACGAGCACTGAATAATCTATAATATTGTGTATTAAAACAATATTGAATATCATCCTAAGGCATTAAGCATACAGAAAAAACTTAATTTGAACTCTTGTTTTAAAAGATAAATCTATACAGAAAATCAACATGATACTAATATTATGGTTTTAAGAATGTCTTGTGGCTTCCTTTTGGATTCTCTGGTCTCATCATATGAGGAACTTCCTCCAGGCTTTCCTCTCTTGTGGAGGAAGGATGCCACACATCCTCTACAGATGCTTCCAGCTTTCATTAGCAGACAAACATGGGGGTTGAGTGTGTGTGTGTGTGTGTGTGTGTGTGTGTGTGTGTGTGTGTGTGTGTGTGTGTGTGTGTGTGTGTGTGTGTGTGTGTGTGTGTGTGTGTGTGTGTGTGTGTGTGTGTGTGTGTGTGTGATTTGCAATTACACAGATAGAAACACCTACTTCCTCTGCACAATGCATAAATAAACAATGTTTAGAAAACAAAGGCAGCCGTACACCATTTTCTAAATCGAATCAGGCAAATGTGTTATTTAATAACAGCAGACTCTCAGTGAGCAGCTCATTTCCATTAGACATCATCTGTGTGCTCTTGCTTCTTTATAACAGATCTCTGATAATGAATGTAATGCAATGATGATGTTTGTGCATAGAGGGCACCACTTGCCCACGTCGAATTTGATATAGAGAAACACAGTTGACTCACTGTTTAGGGAGACATTTTTGGGGGAAGAATGAAAGCGAGAGATGCTGTGTTGAAGGTGGCCGGGTTTCTCGTGTGAATCACTACGACATCAGAGAAAAAAGTGGGCTGCTAAAATCTTTTTTGTAGTCATGGAGATAAAGCCCAGGTTTTCACTGTTGGCCCCCGGTCTCAAATGTTTGTGGTGTTTTTTTTAGACAGACCTTTATGAATCATACCACTGCAGGCTACAGCCTGGAAATTCATTTCTGTGTATATGATCTGGATGATCTAGGAGTATATGCACCTTGCCGGTGTAGGTGTACGACGGTAGGTGTAGTTAATAAAAAATATGCTGTGAAAGTGGAAATGTAATCCCCAAATACATATAATATGAGTTGTTTAAAGGGATAGTTCACCCCAGAATATTCTGTCATAATTTACTCACCCTCTTGTCATTTCGGTACATTTTTGGTACGCATTGACATCTAACACAAAACCAATGCAAGTCAGCTGCTTCAACATTCTTCAAAATATCTTCAATTGTGTTCTGCAGAAGAAAGAAAGTCATACAGGATTGAAATGACAAGAGGGTAAGTAAATTATATCATTTTCAATTTTTGGGTACACTATCCCTTTAAGAGTGTATGTCAATGTATGCAATCACACTGATGTGTGCATGTTTAATGTTTTGAGATTAAAAAACAGTGCAAATTCTGATGCATAATGAGCTTGCAGCTCAGGTTTTTCAAAAACATTTCTAAATATCAGCCATCTGTGTTCCTGGTGTGACCTCACATATGTGGGAATGTCTTGAGAAAGTACCATTGATGTACATGGGACTGAAATGACACTGTGTGCGCACACCGATTAGTCATCGACACTTACACAGCGTGAACGGGGAAGCCGTTAATGCGCTGATGTCATGCAGTTGTGTTGTCTTGCATATCTTTACTGGCTTGTTTTGAAAAGAGGAGAAAACAGGACTTATACATCCTCAGATCTGATGTTTTCTTATTAATTAAATGAACGGCAGCAAAAGACTCAAAGTTATGACTCGTACTCCTTGATTTCATTCGGTTTCAGTTTTACCTTAAGCTAATATCCAAAAAAGGAGATGGAAATGATTTTCGCACCCATGCAACAATTGATGGTATCTTAAGAATGTATATAGTCATGAATTGAAACAACTATTCACAGGCCTGTTTCAAAAGAATGCAACTTAACTTGATTTAGAGTAGTGTGCAAGATGAGTTTACTGAACAGGCAATTACAATCGGTTTATATGTAAAGCTATGCGGACAGAAACTAACAAGAATGTCTTTCATTGTTCAGATAATTGCAATTCTTTTCATAAGTGTTTTTTTCTCACAGTGTCACAACAATATAAGCTTTCTGGTAAAAACGGCTTCTGTTTTAGATACAGTGTTGAAAATATATTCATTTTCATCCCAAAGGAACGTAAATAAGTCCCACCAGGGTCTACATACATATGAGCACAGAATATTGCATAACAGATCAATATTCAGAAAGACATAGACTTTGCACTAATATGCATATGCATATAGAATTTTGTGACATGTTTTATGGTTTTCTGTATGGTTTTAAATCCACCTACCTGATATATACAGAATTAAAACATTAAATAATATATTAATCTTTCAATACTGGTTCGTATTACACCTAAGATTATGGATTTAATGCAGCTTTCATTTGTCTGTTTTGTTCAGGAGGAGAGCAACATTTTTCTCAAGCGTTCTGTGTGTTTATGTGCTGAGGTTGAACAATAGGTGAGGTCACCTCTTCAAGGCAATGAGCGCTGAGAAAAAGGGGAAGGTCGCAGTGAGACCTCATGATCATCGAGTATGACTGGCTGCTTCAGCAAACAATGATGTGAAAAGGAAAAACAGGATCTAGAGTTTGGGAACTCCCTTTGCCTACATGGTTTGTGGGGCCTTCGGTGGGAAAAACAATGACACCAGCTAACACGAGGTCACGGTGACTGCTTGTCACAAGAATATCATCAGCACAATAGATAAGGATTTTATTTATTTTGTTTTAATTATTCATCATTTAATAAAAATATTGTGACATTTGTTGTTGTCAAACCCCTAAAAAAGCCAAACTGAAGATACCACATTGTTGTATTTTGTTTCTAAAGCAATGGCCACTGTCTAGGTGTTGTATCTGAACTCCATACACCTGCCAATCGACCTGATCTGACCCTTTTGTGCTCTACATCTTACAGCGTGTCTGCACAGATCTTTCATCCCCATCCATTTCATTACCGGCCTGCTACCAAGATTTCTTGAGGTTGTGTTCTAGCTTTATGTGCTTTGCTTGAACACAAATGCAATGTCTTCACAAAAAGAAACCCACTGAACCCACGAGCAGGCACACGGCTGGTGTTCTCGATGTTTCTCAGAACCAGCAGGCCGTGTCTGAGCTCAAAAATAATCAGTCCTGGAACAAATTGTTCTGAGGTCACTGATCTATGTGCAAGCAGTGTATATGGTGTAATGTACAGTTTTGGCGCCTTTTCACTGTGTATAAGGACAAGTGATGCTGCAGATTTAGTTTTAAAATGCTTGGCTTTGTCATAAAAATGGTTTTTGTGATGCCTCTGCCTTCCAATGCATTACTGCAGCTGGTTCCTGTTTATTGTTATTATTGTTCATGTTACGTTATCATATATTAAAACCTCAGATATTATTTACTTAGTTGATGTTCACCAGTTTTCAGAACTGGAAGGACAGAGAGAAAAAGTTTAGCTTGATGGAGCTGAGTCAGACTGATCTCACATCAATCTTGTGTGTGAAAGAGAAGTGCCAGTGTGAGAAGGAGGTGCCAATGAGGAACACGTGTGAATTACACACCGTTATGCATAGATCAGCACTCTAACTTCAGGATAAACAGATTTGAGTAAAAACTATCAAGAGTTTCACTGCTGCTGCTAAAAGTTCCTCTGAACTAGATATTTCCCCATTACTCCATATTAGTCCTAAAAAATCCTGAAAACCATGAAATGTGTCTTATTCCTTCTATTTTATAAATTACCTTTAAGTTTACCTTTAATTCAAATAACTAGCCCATTAAAACTGATAACATTGAAAGTCATGTGTTGTTTCTCTAATCACCATCTATTCTCACCTGGTTCTCAATATGTAAATATGCCCCAGTTGCTTTTGTGTTTATCCAAACAGGTGAATAATTAACATCTGAAAGTCTGCACTGTTCAAAGGATTCCATGTTATTATGAAACAAGAGCTGGAGGCTTGTAATGCCTCCATCTCCAACAGACACACGCTCGCAAACAAGCCTCTCCACATGTACTTTACATTTGTGCTTTTAGCTGACTTACAGGCCATTTGGAGTGTGCATGCATTAAAGTCACTGTATTCAGCTTTACATACAGTACAATATGTATTCTTGCATAAGGAGGACGAAATGGAAAGGCAATGGGAAGGGACAGACCCTTTTCTTACAAGTTCAATTATCAAATCAATGTCAAACACAAAAAAAAGGTGCTTAAAATGTGTACAGTTTGGTATATCTCTCTGAGACTCTTCATTGAAGTTCTATGTGTATTGTTTAAAGATAAAAAATTTTTTTAATTTTAAGTGTTTTTTTTTGTCTCCTTTGTTACCATTATATACCATTACAGAAAATTATTTCTGTCATATTTTTCTCACTTACAACTAACAATACTTTTCCTTTCTTGGTTAATGCCAAATCTAAAGTGACTAAAAGTGCAATTCAAGTGATAGTTCACCCAACAATTCTCAACAGGTAATGGCGGTACATGTTCACTTATAGACCATGCAAGTCAATGTTTGACTACCAACATTCTTTAAAATATCTTTTGTGTTTTGCAGAAGCCATACAGGTTTGAAATGACAGAAGTAAATAATGACAGAATTTTCATATTTAGGTGAACTATCACTTTAAGATTTTAAGAATTAAAATTAAGTATTACATTTTTCGAACCCATACCCTTTGCACAGCTAACACAATGCTTTACCCATTGAGCTACAGGTATGCATGATCCATGCTGTCATAATGTCTTCCTGGTAAAACTAACTTTATAATAGCCTATAGGGGACAAAGTCAACAGGACCGTTTTTTTTATACCATGCATAAATATTTATTATAGTACTTAAATGTGTTCTCATTGTCTTTGCACTTTCTCCTCTCCAGTTTACTTCCTTTTGTGTCTTTAAAGTAAGTATATGAAGTTCTGTAGGCACTACATCAGTAAAATCTATTTCTGATTCTAGGACAGAAGTGGCTGCAAATGTATTCCAATTATGTCTCTATGTTCCCCTGACTTTTTCAGTCATTTAAAATTGCTGGTTGCCGTGGAGTCTGTCGTCATTGTGATGTGCTAGATGACTGCGCTAAAGAGAAGCTAAATCTGTATTAGAGATGATGACTAACCAATCAAAACCACAGCTGCGTAAGAAATTCTTTTAGATATCTGGTTTCCTCACACGACCACATTAGTATTCTGCTCGTTCAATCGCTGTCTGATCTCCAGTTCTCTATACCTAAATCTCTCTCTACCGTATCTGTCTTCCTATCTCTTCTGTCTGGATCAGAGCAATGCATCACTTGGCTCAGGAGGTTTTATTCATATCTGAATAATTAACAGGCTCTCCTGGAATCAGCGTGAGAAACGCTAGACACGAATCACGAAACAAGCTTTATTATTATGAAAATGTTCTCCTTTCTTCGTAAGGCCAACGGCAGATTCCAAACAATGTCACGTCTAGCAGGACTGCTGTTCTGAACAACAAACAGCCACACAATGGCAGTGAAATAAAATGTGTTTGTTCTTGTTAAACCAGTACATGCAAACCCATAATACTGCCTGTGCTTTCCTTAGGCTTGCGAGTACGCGTCTACCGAACCATTTTCTTTATCTTTGAAAACACACACTCAAACGGACCTGTATCATGTGAGTTTTAAAAGCTGTGCATAGCATTAGGAGGTAGATATTACATTTTCTAAAGAAAATGTGAATGGTGCTCATCCTCACAAAAATCTGCTCCAATGGTTGCCATGGCATTACTATGCGGTTGCTAAGGTAGCTTTTAGTGTTTCCATGTGGTTGCTAAACCATTCTGGATTGTTGCAAGGGGGATGTTATTATATTTCATGTAAAATCCAAACATTGATCACAAAGTTATATTACACTTCTCCTAAATAAGCAGCACTTATTTACTTATTTGATCATTCATGCCCATAACAAAACTGTGCAAGTTACACACCAAAGTTGTGTATCCTTACCTAACAAGCAGCCCTAATAATAATGCATCCATAACAAGAACCCAGCAGATTTATGTGCAAGCATGAGGAGTCTATTGTCCCTTAACTTTCAGCCAGAAAGAATGTCTAGACGTGATTGGACAAAGCAATGTGTTTGAGCCTTAACAAAAAACATCAAGAAAGAGGGAAAAGGGGACGCTGGAGAGCGAAAAAGAGAAAGCGAGCGTCATATTGCAGCTCTGCAAAGTTGAACAGCACTGTGTGCTTTAAAGTGGATGCTGGTTGTTCTGATGAGTCACGAGAATAGAGAGACAGAGACGGAGTGAAGGAGAGAGAGAGAGAGAGAGTACATACCACCCCCAATCAAATCTCTTCATGCTGGAAACACAGAAGGAAAATATCTTGACCAGCCCACACAAACAGGAAAATCGGAAGTCAACTGATAATGGCTGTGTGCATGAGTGGGGTTGCGTATACACCTGGATAAACAGATGATGAAAATAATTTTTTATTGTGTGAATCGTGAAATTCAACAGGACAGAACAGCCACAAAATGCACTTCATTAAAAAGCTCTTGAAAGGACAGCAATTCACATTAACTCAATTTTTTAAAAGTGTAAAAGTCACTGCCACAATACAAGCATGTTCTGTGTGGTTGCTAGGGCATTGCCAGGGTATTCTTAGTGGTTGCTGGGTAATTGATTACTGCCACTGGGTACAAAATAATTGGTTGTGGTTAATAAGCGCCCACCTCTAAATCTTATGATTTTATTGTACTAGCACGCCTGTCCTTAAACTGCTTCGTTATCGTTCATCCAGTCGGTACAAGATGGGTTCTGCATAATAACACCCTAAGTTTCAATTAAATCTCTTATTGTAAGTATTACATTAGTGATACTTCGGGTTGTTTATAGTACAAACATGAATAATGTTGACTTTTTGAGGAGAGATGTGCTATTAGGCTTCTCTGCGATCTCACTAATTAATGTATGTCTGGCACAAAAATAACAGAATGCGTTAGCAACTACACTGCAACACGTAAATAACCACTGAGAAGACCTCAGCAACATAGCAACACATTTGCAACCAACCATAACACTCAATTTCATCTAGCGTCAATCAAATTATCATTAGTAAATGTATAAATCAAGTTTTTTTTAAATCCCTGAAATCCAGAGTTGATGTAATGAGTTGACGTAATTGACATTTACATTTACATTTAGTCATTTAGCAGACACTTTTATCCAAAGTGACTTACAAATGAGGTAAACAATAAAAGCACAACACAAGGACATCAATACATAGGTGCAATAAAACTGGTCTCAGTAAGCCTACCACAATGAACGTAGCTATCTACACGAAGCAATACTTTTTGTTTTGTTTTTTGATAGAAAAGATTAAAAAAGTAGAGAGTCATAGAACTCTGTATTAGTGAGTCAATTTCTAGTTCTGAGACATCATCCACTACCATAGTCGACAAAAAACAGTATATTTTTTGTTCTGCTGAACACAGATATTTTGAAGAATTTAGGAAAACAAAGAGTTCTGGGGCACCTTTGACTACCATTTAATTTTTCCTACCATAGTGGTCAATAATGTCCCAGAACAGAAAATTGCTAACATTCTTACATATATGCTTCTGTGTTCATTAAATGTCATTATACAGTTATGAAATTACACAAGGGTGAGTAAATGATGACAGAATTTTCAATTTTGGGTGAACTAGCCCTAACATAATAAAAGCCAAAAAAAGCTGTCATGTGTTTTAATTCATGTGTAATCACTTACTTTAATGGAATAATAAAACTGCAAAAAAATAAGTTGACGCCAGTATAATAATCATTACGTCACATATATCGTAAGATATACAGAATATGACGTAATTCACATATAAAGAATTCAGCGTAATCGACTATGTACAGTTTTGCTCATCACAGCTCATTTTCATTCGGCTGCATTTCTCTTCGTCTCAGCAGCATGGGAGAGATCCGCTGTGTCTCCCACGGCACACCGTGAGTCAGGAAGCCCTGGCATGGAGCTCAGCAGCGCGGGGCGGCCGTGGAGAGCTGTGGATTGTTATAGTTTGCAGTGGGTGGATAAGGGTCATACAGAAGTGTGGCAGTGGACAGGAAACAGGTGTCAGAAATGACGCAGTCGCAGAGAGTGTGAAGAGAGGGAGTTTCGGAGCACACACAGCCGCTCACACATAAACAGTGTCGGGATTAGCTGTTTTGTATTTTCTAAGTAATAAGGTAATCACTAGCGCTAACACTGTTTCTTAGAAACGTTCTCTGTTGTTTTTTACAGCGCTGTGGTTATACTGTTTTCTCATTCTGCCTTTTAGTGACACGTAGGTTCAATGACAAATATTATTTATAGTACCATCTGGACAGGACTTAAAGACATAACTTGGCTTGAATATCATTACTATTAGGCGCCCCTTCCTCCGTCACACCAGCGGCGTTGCTAGACCTAAAGCTCTACTGGGGCACAGGCCTCCATTACTTTTCTTACTTTTTCTTGAAAGCCTGCTAAAAGCATTTCATAGCCTACCTCAGTCGCACCTCTGCTCGCCTGCGTGCGCAGCTGCGCGTGCTGCAGTTGTTGCAAGGACATGGATTTCTGCAGGAATGGACGGCACGAGTCGCCGCACGAATTGGTGTTTTCTGTTAACGTTACAAGCGTAAATTAGGATTATTACATATCTGGACTGTGCTTCGGTGTTTGGTTATAATATAACAATTTATTTTATATTTAATGTATAATTGTATTGTATATTAATTGTAATAAATAAATTAAAGTTACTCAACAGTTGTTGATTCTTTGCCGTCTGAGGTCTACCGGAAGTTTGGGCCACATAACGTTTGTTTGTGTTGCTGCCGCTGAAACCCTCCATACTAGCGATTCAGAACAAACCCTAAAAATAAGCAATAATAATAGTGATGTTTGGTTTAGCACTCTTAAACAGCACTGACTACCATATCCAGCCGCTATGTGAATCTAAAGAGTTAACATCTCCCAAATCAGAGTCCTAGTCAACCAAACCCCATATATTTTTCAGTGTTACAGCCCTCCAATAAATCAGTCATACTAGTGCTTAACCAAAGTGTCTCACTGTTGACATAGAATTTATGAAGTATATAAAGGCATTCAACCTGTTAGAGGTGCTGCGTGTTTGTTTTTTCCACAGTTTCCAAGCACATGGGTTGGCACGCTGTAGTGCCAGCTGTTGAAAATATAATACGCATGGCAGTGAGTGCATCAGTG
Source organism: Oreonectes daqikongensis (assembly GCA_026939265.1). Classification (NCBI taxonomy): domain Eukaryota; kingdom Metazoa; phylum Chordata; class Actinopteri; order Cypriniformes; family Nemacheilidae; genus Oreonectes; species Oreonectes daqikongensis. The sequence continues at coordinate 3,488,538 of JAOTQM010000117.1, forward strand.
TATTGAAAGATAAAGCCTCTGGCCACAGACACTGTGCTTGCAAACCAGATGTGACATTGACATAGCTTCACAGCTTTTAGTGTTTGCAATATTTCAGCTGCTGTTTGTGTTGTGTGTCATGTGCTTGCTGGAGGGAAAGAGGATGTGCACCAACAAGTCTGTTTGAGGAATGAGGAAGATCCAGAATTCACTCTGCCTTCATTGAAGCTCAGGCAGAAATGATCAATTTCTGCCCACAGACAAGCCCAGCATGAATCATGCGCACACCCACCTTTCTGCATGAGACATACACGTAACCGTTTTATGGCTGAGGGCTATGTGCTATAAGCAACCCTAATGGGCAGATCCGGATGTGTTATTAGGCAGATTTACAGTTATTCGTGGTCAGCAAAAGGTCACCGGATCAAAAGCCTCGCAGACCAAACGGGCACAGAGCTGGCTGTTCTGATCAGCACCACAGGATATATTCACATTCTACCAGTCTATCGCACAAAATGTTCACTGTGGACATAATTGTCTTCGTGGTTTAAAATTCAGACCTAGTTTTCTGTCAATGTGCCCTCAACTCACCTTTACGTAATGAGAAAGTTCCCTGCCAGGCAAAATATGAAACCAAATAATATTCAGGAGACCAACCATGAAAGTAAAATGTCAGTGAAGTGGTATATTGGATATGCATGTAAATAGTATTTGCTATGCATGCACATCACAAATGGCAAACAAATAAATATATTTAAAATATATATATATAATTATATGAGGTCCTTTCGGTACAATGCGCTCACAGTCTGCCACAGGATAATAAGTGAGAAGAACTTCCATGGCTTTCATGATAAACAGACCTAAGGTAGTGTTCTTCTTTCCCACAAAAATATCCAGGATGTGTTTCCAGGATTTGTGCATTGTAAATACACTTACATTGTTTGCCTTATGCCACAGTTGACAGAAACTTTCTTGCATGCTTTTCTTGGGTGTATCCAGTACAAAGAAGTGGAAACATACAAATTATTTGTTAAGCATATGTGCTTGAAATTTTAGTGAGAATTTGATTTAAAATGGCATGTGTCAGAGGAAATGTTATTTTGTAAGAAAACTTACAGTAATTAATCTTAAATATTCCTTCAATATTTTTGGAATAGTCAAGTATAAGTAGCCATTCATAGGCTGATTTCCCTGTGAAGTGTAAAATTCTGTGGCTCCATGGAAGTATGGGATGGAATTAACTTTTCCAACCAATGGAAGACAGTTTTGTAAAGTCACCTTTGTGTGCAATGTGTGCATGTTTTCCAAAAGAAGAAAACCTTTCAATTTGAAATGCATATCTCCTAAAAAGGCAACTTTGCAAACTTTTAAGAGTTCACTCCACCTAGATAGCATAAAGTTTAATCTTAAAAAAAGTACACACTGCCTGATGCAGTATCTTTCTAATTTTGTATTTCAGATTAGAAAGAACCATGGCAAACATATGCATTGCAGTTTTATCAATGTATTTCTCAGATGTGCCATTGCAGTTTTATCAGTATGAATCCCAAATGTAGCACAATCCTATTTTTGTGATTTGTAATATTTTCAGTCATTTTGTTAAAGCTTTTCTCTTGTGAGCTACCGCTGAACCGTCTCTTGTAATTAAATGGCAGTCCTATGGGATGATTTCAGCGCCACAGTGGCCTGAAGGGACAACTCATCTCCCAAGACCTGACGAAAGCAGACACATATTCAGCTCTGTTCAACGAAAAATATCAGATGGTATTTCTCTGAACTCTAGCAGTTCAGCAAGTCAACAACCCCCTCGAGTTTGAAAACCATATGTGATTGTATTTCATTAAACTATTTAAACACTCATGCTTTGAGCATTTTTTCTAATAAGTTAAATTAGAATAATACTGTATGTAAAAAAACTCTGTTCTAAGTAATGCTCTGTTCCTTTCAAAATGTGATTTCTGACGTCAGAAACTGAATTAAGCCTGTTAGGCAAGTGGGAAGCCTGTTTATACGTGTATGTGGGAAGCACTGGCATTTTCATCAACAAGATTCATAGCAAGATAATGTGCCAGTTGCGTTTCTTCCATGTGGAATACATGTGACTTTGGACCCAAAAGAATTCAGATCTTAAGACTGAGTATAGGAGCAAATTTATACCTTTCCATTGCCGATATGTGTTTCATAGAACTGCTGGTCTCCAGGTATCTGAGAGAGTTTTTCTTTGATCGAAATGTCGAGGAGATTGTAGAGCTGATTACTCGAGTGATTGCAAGGCAATTGAATATGTTTGAAATGTATCATCCAAACATTTTTAACTCTTTCTTCACCCTGCATTCATTGTTACTCACAGTGTGCTAGTGTGTGGGCTCGAAAACGCATTTTTTCGTTGAACTTTGCATGTCTGATCCGTTCTGGTTATCGATTTCCCCCCCTCCGCTTTCCTTTCAAATTTTGATCCACCCCACAGGGGTCAAATGTGAAATCTGAGGGTTGGATCAGTTTGGGAAATGACAGAGCGCTTGAGCCAAATGTTTCATCATCTCTTCATGAGTCTGTGAAGCCTACGCATCAGCGCAACACGTGCGTTAAAACCATATTTCTGTAATATTACTTCAGAGGCCAGTTGCACATATGCGCAGGCCCATAAACAAAGACACGCAAGAACAAATACACCAACGCACACGCATACCAGGGACGTACTCGCTAGGCTGTGGAGTTGGCAGAGAATTCAGCGTCTTTGAAGAGCATTTGACTCATTCTTGCTGGATATTAGGTTTGTTCAAAGTCTGCCAGGGTAATTTTTCACAGGTCAGGGAATAGCGGAATAACATAGGCTAATGCATTTTGTTTAAAATAGCGTAAATTGCACCGAAGAACTGAGCAACCTGGATTGTACTAAAGCAATGATGCTTGAAATTTGTGAAAGAGAGAGGTTTTAACAGTGGAAGATTTTCATTATGTCAAGGTATTACTCACTAGAAAATTTATTGAATAACAGCGTCGCCTATTTTTCATTTATTTGCTGTCCTATTTATTCCTTTCAAGAGTACCTGTCAAAGGGGCTCTTACAGAAGTTTGCCTGAATATTAACATCAGAACGTTTTGGGTTGGGTTATTTTAGATGTTTGGCATTTTTTATTCTAAGATAAAAGTTTGTGCCAGTCATTTTTACCACTTCAGGTATGGTCGGGTAACATAGATTTGTACTCTTCCTGGAAATCCTTTAATTGTGAAAAAAAATAACAGTAGTATCATTCAGTGAACATTTGTCAAAATATTAATGTCATGCTTCCTCCTTTCTGTTATCTTACAGGTGATCTACAATGTGGAACTCATGACATCATTTGCCTCAGTTTCTCTACAAAAGGCTTATTTTAGACCTTGTAGCTTTTTGTTCCTTTTATTTAGCTTTAATTTTGTTATTGCAGTCTTACAATAACTGAGTAATAGAGGCCCAAGGGCCCCTGTGTAATATTTAATGTAATGTGATTAATGCATGCATGTATCTATGGTATCTAAAAAAAGACAAAAATGTTGCACATATGTTAGAACTGTTTTATTCATTAAATAAATAAATAGGAAACTATGTACATAACAAATAACAGAGGTTTGGACAGAGGGAGAAAACAAATCTCAAGAACAAACAATAATTTTTGCAGGTCATGACATGCAGGTGATCCATTAACATGCCACACAAGCAGTCTGATACTTGTCAAGGGATCCCTGGTCCGAGAGAACTTTCCATTAGGCTTCATATCACATCGTTCTTTATCAGCCTGGTCTCTAAACATCAGGCTGAAAATCCATTGGGTCTGCTTCAGCAATCCAAAACATTTCCACGGACATCCCGTTCAATCTTCTCTGAGAAACTGTTCTTAGCTGCAACGCTGCAGCAGCATATTCAGCGCATACTCGAGACGGCTGCGCAGGTCTGCGGTGCAGCCGGCGGCGAGCAGCGTGCTCAGTTTGAAGGTGGTGGACGTTCGCTCTTCGTTGATGTACGTCAGCAGGTATTCCTCCTGCTGCGTGCACAGAATGAGCTTGGTGTGGTCGTGGTAGAAGTTCACCTGATGGGAGATGAACAAAATAACCTTTGTTATTTTTGAACTGCTGTGAAACGCTCTCACAGGATACAGGATGTTATTACAGCAAGGCTTGTGACCTTCTGCTTCCCACAGCACTGTATTGTACACAGCTTTTCATCTGCACTACTCCAACAAAGCCTGAGTGATAACTACCCAGAGGTCTTCATGGGCGTATAGGACACAAGACAGAAGCTTTTTACATGCGGAATGAACTTCGGCAAAAGTTCGTAGGAGTACGAGTTATCTATTCGCTATTAGCGAAGTGAGATGACTGTAATTTTACCTGGAAAGTGCCATCGTTGAAAAGCATTAGTAAAGCTCTGTCCGATTTCAGCCACTGGAGAAGGTATAATCTGGTCTTCTGGGTGTCAGGCTCACTTATTACGTCCCCTCCCTGTGTGAAACATCAGATATGCAATATATATTATCTGACACGACAGATTTTATTTTCTTAAAGTTAACAGGAGAATATCTAGTTTAGTTCTAGACCTGTTTGACTACACGTTTATGGAGTACACTTACATCCATCAGATTCTCTTCCATGTAGTGGGCAAAGTACTTGAGGATGGTGACCTGAGCGACGACACACTCAGGAGCATCAAGAACAGAGAAAACAGAGAAAACAGATTTCTGGCCCAGTGCCGCATACTGATGAACAGTCCTACGAAACATAAACATCACAGATTTATTATTAACTACATAGTCAATGCATCATAACACTCAATAAGGTTTGTTGAGGAGAGGGTACTGAATGTTTCCTCTTATTTCAATATTTTATAGTAATACAATTGACATTTTAGCATATTGGTGTATACTTTTCTGGTGTATATCTGTATTTTATCTGTATTTTATAAAAGTGTGTTTTCTAAATTTTCACTCCACTACATTTTATAAATAAATGTTGTTGTTTTTTACCTTTTAATACTGAAGTACAATAACATCTAGTACTTTCTTTTAAGAAGTATTTTTACTTTTAAAAATGGAAAAGTACTTAAGTACTGTAAAAAAAATGTAGACATGTAGTGGAGTGAAACATATATTCTTTAGAATGTAGCACAGGATTTATTTTCCAAAACACTTCCATATACTTGAAAAATGTACTTGAGTAAAAGTAAAAAAGTATTATACAACACAGCTTTTATGGTAGCTTTGAGGATCTAGATCAGTGTGACCCGACACTACACATCTTTTTTAAGTGTTGAGAACTCTACAAACAAGTCTATGAGTTTATCAGATGTGTTTTATTAGGGAAACATCTAAGATGTGTTGTTAAAACTGTCCTCTAAGACCAGGGTTGGGAATCACCGATCTGATGACTTTTCTGATATTCGATGACACCAATGATATCTGCCATAAACTATAATTGCCTTCTTGGATATTTTTGTAAACTGTAAAGATAACTTTAGGCAATATTGTGTATCATTGACTTTCGTCTGAAATCTGGCTCTGAAATCCACTTCTTAATACACTGCAAAAAGTTCCATCAACTTATTATTAAAAATAAAATAATTTTAAGACTAAAAACAAATTTTGAATATAATTTTGAAAATACAATTTTACGTTGAAATTGCCCTAACTTATTTTGATGAGTTAAAGTAATGTAAAAACGATCTGATTATTCTTAGAAATCTAAGACAGCAAAGATGTAGGTTTTAGAAATCGTGTTGTCAATGCATTTTTTAACCATGAATACGCATTGTGTAACGCTTGTCTATTTTTAAAAAACGAATCCAACTGGCATTACGACATGAACATGTGAACCTGGAGTTAACGGAACTGAGTAACCAAGCAGTCAACTTGAAGCACCTACTTCTTGTCAGAGAGGAGACTCATGTGCGTTCCATTGTTGAAAAGGACGCCCACCGTGTTATCAGACAACTGATAACCAAAGCCATATTTGTTGGAATAGTCCACCCACTTAGTCACCCACTTCAAGCTATTACAACCGTTTCCTCTAGGCAGGCTGTCAGCTGCGGAGAAAAAAGTCCTTTTAGAAAAACGAATTTGCATTTCCTTTTCATCTAAAGGAAAAGATTTGCAAACAGCAAATACCTGCTGTGAAGCGTGTAATGGGGCTTACTCACCTTTGGGCATGTGTTCAAGACAGCCCCTCAACACACTAACAACAGCTTCGGCCACAGTACCGGTGGTGCTGTCTTCAAGACCTACAGAGAGACAGCGGGATACAGCGCGTCAGCTTGCCTTACTAAGTGAGCACAGGGTGAAAAAATCCATGCGTGGACTAACAGGTGAAAGCCACACACACATACTCACATTCACTGCTGCTACTACAGCTGCCCAAGCTGCCTCTAACAATCAAGTGAATGGTATCTCTTATCTGCAGTCTTCCGGCAGTTGCCAGGGTAACAGGCTTTCTTGTAGGTGCTGACGGAGTTCCTACTTCCTAAAGAGGAGAAACAGTGACGTATGCGTGTCATGAATGACCTAACACTTAACCTTCACTGATATCTCACAGCCGATGATGAATTCCTATTAAAGGATGCTAAAAAGGGAACACTGCTCACCTCGGATAAGTGTGTAGTAATCTGAGTGCCGATGGTGGTCTTTCTGAGGTCTTGTCGGAGCTTGTAGATGTCTTCCTCTTCTTTGGCTAACCGATCTGTGGGATGGGAGACAGACAGTAAGTGATGGGTTCATCTTAGGTTGAAAGCAAGCGAATTACACAGTTCCTATTATTGGAACAGAACGTTCAGACCGGATGTATCGAATGGATTATTTTTTATTAAGACTGTAGTTATGTCACAGTTATGATTTGCTAATCAGTGGCAAGCCGTAATGGGGGCGGGTCATTGTAACTCTAGAGCGCGTCTGATTGGACAAAAATCCTTGCGGTGCCAGTCTACAACACAAGTCTTGAATTATGAATTTTATGTATTACAAAACTGAGCTCTTACTTATATTTTCATAATACTTGGCTTTGTCCTTTTTCCCGCCGAAAAGAGCAGCCGCTGCCTTTTTGAAGAAGCTCTTGGCTGGACTGGAGATGTGGAAGTCTGGAGCGGAGTGACAGCAGCTGACAGGGAGCGTTTCCGGCATGAAGCCCTGCGACATGATCATCACAACATCAGATGTGGACGAAAGGTCAACGGCTTGGATGATACGCTGAAGAAACGGACAAAGCAACTCACCTGGGTGAAAAAGTCGTGCCGCATGATGTCATCCAGGTGCGGGCGGTCCACGGGGTCCTGCGCGAGCATGCTGGAGATGATCTGTTTGGCGGGGAGAGAGAGGGTGGGGGGGATGGTGTAACGTGCCTCTCGGATGCATCGGTACGTCTCCTTTAGGTTAGTGGTCTCGAATGGAGGTTTACCGGTGAGCATGGTGTACCTGGATGAAGGTTGGGGTCATACGGGTCATGCATTACATGTCTGAGTAATGATTTCACATGAAGAAGCAAAGCTAGCCTGTTCATGTTGAGCAGTTTCTTAAAATATAAGAACACGAGCATGATTAAACTTACATGACGCAGCCCAGAGCCCACACGTCAGACTCCCAGCCATGGCCCTGTTTGTTAAGCACTTCCGGCGACAGGTAGTTGGGCGTACCGCAGATTGTTCTGCGCCTGTTGCTCACCGGCTCCAGTTTGGCAGCCAGCCCGAAATCTCCCAGTTTGAGCTCCATCGAGTCGGTCACAAACAGGTTGCCTGTGAAAGTAAAAAAAAGGTAAACTGATGGAATGTTCATATGCATTGTACAAATTTAGTGATTATTAGCATGCATACCTAGTTTCAAGTCCCGGTGCAGGATCTCTTGATCGTGAAGGTATTTTAAAGCAGATACCGTCTGTTTTAAGTAATACCTCACCTCTGGTTCTGTTAGGACTTTCCGTGCCTTCAATATATGGGCCAGCGACTGTATAAACACAAATGCTGATCATTACTTCCTCGCTATAAAACACACAGAGATGTGTGTTCAACATTATACTCAGTCCAGATGAAAAACACAAGACTTACTCTTCTGCTGCAATACTCCAGTAGAATATAGATGTTATCTTTGTCCTCAAAGTGGTGATAGAAATGCACTATGTGTTTATGGATGAGAGACCTGTGCAGATCGATCTCTCTGTTTATCTGGAAGGGAATACAGAAGGTCAGAGGGGTGTCGATGCATCACTTGTGTCATTTCATTTACATGTGTCGTGAGCTCTACCTTCTCTCTCTGGTGCGGTTTGGACACGCGCGTGTGCGGGATGATTTTGGCTGCATAGACTTTACTTGAAGACAGGTCGGTCATCTCATAGCACTTTGCGAAGCCTCCCTAAACGGCACAATGAAATGACAAGTTCAACGACGACGAAGATAAAAAGAAAGCAAATTCCATTTCATGCATTAGCGTCTATATTATATTATATTATACATAATCAAATAATATGCATACATGATATCAATTGAATGTTGATAAAAACAATGTCCTTATTGTTATATGCATCAATATCAAGCCCGTTACCTTTCCCAGAACTTTTCCCCGGCAGTAACATTTTCCAGTGTTGGGGTCTGTAATGATTCTTGAATACTCTGTGCCCGTCCGGCTGTTTTCTTCTGTCTTTTTCCATCCTTGCTCACTTATTTTATTGAGCTCACACATTTTTTCATTGTGGCTCGTTATTGATGGATAAGAGGTATTCCTCAGTGTCTCCATGGCTCTTGTTACTGTGTGTACTGTTGTGCCGGCGCGTCTCTTCTCTTTTATATCCCAGCGCCCGCGCGCGCGCCTCTAGACGAACTGCGTCACGAGAGAGGAAGACCATATATGGCTCGTCGATTCTGTATGTAGCGTTTACGAACGTGCGCACAATATATGCTATAAATAAGTGGACCTCACTTTAACTTCAAAGCTTGGCATAGGTCTAGATGTTATCAAAATAATGATCAGTAAGAAAAATCTTAAAAGCTTAAAGTGTCTTATTTTCAATAATTTTAAGTCAACTTGAGAAAAAATGAATTTTGTAGAGGCATCCTAAGAAACAAGACTATACTATTAGAAACAATATACACTATAAATCGACACCTTATACATAGTTTGTAACAAAAGCACAGATGAATTTAAGACGATTTTATCCTTATATGTTTTTAAAAGGCAATAATAAAAATACAAGATCTTAAAATTGCAGATATAACACTATATTTGTAATTTATGCACTTATTGTCCAAAAACATATAGATTGTTATTGCATTAACCTTCATAAATACATTAGTATAATAGCAAAAATGTATCTGAAAAATGACCCATGGAGTGTGAGAGCATCACCGTGTGGCTAAAATGACACATAACACCTTAACTTGAGTTACAAATGTATCTGATCTGTATTGTGTGTTCGAGACCTTGAAACTGTAAAATAAGTTTAAGTTGTATGAGTCTCCAGCTTTAACTCACTTATCTGCACGTGGTGAAGACACGTGTTCACATATTTATCATTCTAGGACACAGACTGAGGTCATGACAATGAGCAGAATTAAAAGTCTAGTATTCATGAAGCAAAAGTACTGTAATGGCTCACATTAAACCCAACACGTCTCTATTGGACCCTCATGGACCAATAATATTTCCACAAAAGCCATATTAAGATCATAGTCAAAATAAAAGGCTGTTTATTTCACAGTTTACTTCATTATTTTATAACACAAACAAGCAGCCACATCACCAAGCATGTCTGGAGCAAAGTTAAGATTATACATTTCTTTTGCAGGGAACACATAAACTGATCAAATACCTTGAATACACAGTTACTCTGGTTGGAATTGCCTCATGTTAACATTCTTTCATCTAGAGGCAGTTTGTGATGAAAGCTTTCGTACGGTACGCATGTCATATGCCCAGGTCTGGTCCAGTCCATCACCCTCAGTAGCTGTAGGAGTCCAGTCAAGAAACGGGAAGCGACAGGCAATCACACGAGCCTCATCGGGTAACTCCTTATCCAGTTTTCTACCCAACACCTCCATCTGTACAGCACAAAGCTCATTGACAAAGAGGTACATTTGTATTGTTCATTCTTTTAAATCTCTATAAAATCTGACAGAAATCAGAATATAAAAATACAATATTTCTGAATGATGTAATGATATCTTTCTGTAACTTAGTTAAAATGAATGAATGGACATCTGTGAGTACTCACCACTCCGGGTGCCAAGAAAACAGTCACATTGTTATATTTGGACAAATCGGTCTGTGAAAGGGAGATGTTAAAACTGAATCATCAGCAGGAAGTATGATCTGAAATTATGTATTTTTCCTTAAATAAAACCCTTTCTCCTATTCCAGTGTAATGCGTTAACTGTGTTAAAACATTTATAACATTGATTTTTTGAAGTACACTGTCCCTCCACAGTCCAAAGACAGACATTACCTACCTTCCAAAAGTCCTGTTTTACAAAACTGGCAGACCCGGGGGGCATTCCCTTCCACACTGCCTTAACTCTGGCATATCCATTTAGAATAGAATTGATTTCAAAACCAGTGCACTCGAATCCTGCTACAGTAGCAGCAAACACCTACAAAAACACATCCAGGCCAAACCTGTACTGTGAGATCCAGTACTCGTGTTATACGTCCGTTTAAGCAGGACGTGAAGCAGACTGCCTGTGTCCCAATTCTTTGCCTGGTTCCATGTATACAAGAAGTCAAGAGAAATACAATAATTCTAAGGCCAGGATGACAAAGTGCTATCAACATTTTTTTCAACCTAATATGAGCCGCTTCCAGTGTTAATGGCATCTATTTTGAAACACAAAAGAGGCAGCCACAGGCAGACCGTGTTCACGGTGAAAAACGGAAACCATAAAAATAACCTATAGATTAGTCATTTCAAGTCCCAAGTACTTAAGAATGTGCAAAATCTAACAGCAACGTCATGCAAAGTTATAAACAGCCCAATTGTTTTCAAGTATGTTGTTCTTGTAATATTTTGCTCTAGATTTTTCTCCCATTGATAATGCTACGCATCTCACCATGTATTGTGGTGAGAATGTAGTCATCTGCAGAATGCCATCTGAAACAACAAGTGCTTAGTTGCGAATAACGTCATCTGTAAATCTCTCAAAGCACTCAGAGATTTACACGTATTAAAAATATTAAACGCTATACGAGTACAAAATATAAGCATATTTGTTAATGCTATTGTTCATGCATTCAAATACAAATGTTACATTTATTTTTTATTAATGTCTTTATGTTAAAGGCTTACCAGTCTTCCATCTCCGGAGCCCAGATCTGCCAGGCATCCCGCTCTCCCATGCAGCAGTTTCATAACATTCTGTGTCTGTGTTCTACTGGAGGGTAAATAAGGCACCTGCACAATTTGAATTTCACTTACATCAGTAATTGATTTATTGATTTCCTCTCTGTGCTCAGCAGGACTAAACAAGCACAGTATCCAAGTGTATCTGATTGTTGCCATCTTAAAAGATATTGCCTGGGGTTTTATACACTATGAATACAGTGGGATCGATTTACCCAAACGCAGTTATATGCCTGCCAATAAAACGGGGTACCTTGAGACATACTGGAACTTTCCGAAAGCCAGGAAGTGCAAATAACGTCCAGAGGCCATAAAACCCCATAAGCAAAACTCCAGAGGCAGCTGTGACAACTGGCTTTTCTCGAGCAGAATGGGAGGGTTTGCAACTTTTATCCTGTAGGAAAATCTCAACAGAATCCTCCATGATGAAACACTAAAGGAGAGAAAAACAAACGTGCATGACAATATGTGACGTCATCACGCATCATGCACATTTTATGAACAGAATCTACAGGTGGAGCGCTGGGGGGCTTTGTCCACAAGAGGGGGCCACGAATCCAGTGTTTCGTTTGGGAAAGTCTACGGATTTTTGTCTGAGGATATGATTTAATGAACATCGCAAGTTCGCAACCATGCACAAACTACGTAGCATCTTCTGTAGCATTTACGCGCGAGTATATAAAATGGCATCTTATAAGCCAAGCAACGAATGTGCATAAATAATGTGATTACGTTTCTAGACTGCACAACTGCACAATCTCACGAAAACGTAGTTTAAAAAAAGTCTTAAAGTACAATTAAAGTCTGGTTTACCTTTCGCACGTATAAAGTGAGCGTCTGTACGAGGGAAGCGTGACATTCCTGTAAACAACCGCGCATGCGACAGTGGGATGGGCACTGATCCTACTGGGGGAAGGTTTAGCTTATGAATATTAATAATGTTGTACTGACATCACAGGGCAAACCTCCTATGGCAAATGCGTATCTTATGACGTTTGCATAGCTCATGAATATAAAATTCTATTTTTATTAAAGCAACATGAAACACACGTCTGAACAAATGCAAGTACGCAAAATGCCATTATGCGTACAGAACAAAGCAAAGGAGAAAAAAGGAACAAGAAAAACAATTATGTAGAAGTAAAATATTGCCAGGGAGTTATAGGCCTACCATTAAATATAAAGATATATTCGGATATAAAAAATATTAAACAAATTCTCTGTAAAGCTCACACATGTTCAAAGGTTTGATAGCTTTTCTTATTCCGAGAATCTCTAATATTGTTTATGTACAGCCTTACTTCAGTAACCAAATTATAATGTTTTTGTTTCAAATTTGTTCAAAATTATAAAGAAAGTAATTAAATAAACACACTTTCACTTATGAATAAGATATTCTAGGTCGTAATGTAGACAAAATTAGCGAATTTATTATTCTTTTTGTGAAATTTTAAAATCAACCTAAAGACAAATAAAAAGGCAAAGATTGTTGTCATAACGTTCTTGCAGCGTTTGTATTTTTTATTGAAAAATCTTCTAGTAGCCTAGTTTATATTTGAAGAAGGCTATAATATTTTCGTAATAATTCATTTATACATTTATAATTTCATCAAAATGTGTTCATTATTCTATTGTATTTATTACATTATCAATTTTCTTTGATGATGATACGTGACATGCGTGTGACTGATCCGTGTGTTTTTTGTTGTTGTGTGTTTTTCAGCTCTGCCCCCTGCTGTTGACAGCGAGTATTCACACTCTGGGCGGATGTGGGATGAATGGGTGGAGAGTGAGAGCGTCTGCTGACGTCTGTTGCGAGCATCACCGCATCCAACATTTATCCCAAACAGCCGACTCCACCTCTTCAAAACGGGGTAAAAAAACTATAATTTATTAGGACTTGATCAAAATCAGACTCCGTTTTTCGCATTGGTTTTACTGCTTGTCTGAAGCAATGGATTTATACGGGAAGGTAAGCACACATTTTAATGGTCGAAGTGGTCTCGCAAAAAAGCTTATTTTGCCCTAAAGCAAAAATCGATGTAGTTGATATACGTGTCGTTTGATGTGCCTCGCTAAATAATGAAAGCAACATTAGATAAAAGCATGCAGTCTGATCAAAAGCTTATTATTCACAAAAGCTGCTAATTCACCATTATTCACATTAGAATAGCTTGTTTCTGAAGTCTAACGGATGGTAATCTTTCTCGTCTCCCTCTCTACTGTACAATTTAAATGTCGTGTTTTTTATGATGGATGTTTATCATAGGTTTCTAAACACTTCAGTAGGCGTTTTATTCCTCTTTTTTTGAAAGACACCGGCCCTTTAAAATCCTCAGACAGGAAAGAGGCAAGGGCCTCGTCTCAAAACCTAGTGAGCTGCCTAATCAACATTGCCTACCTACCTAGTATGTATCATAGGCGCGTTGCGCATAACACTGTTGGCAGGATCGTCGCTACGTTTCGAGGCGCAACCATGGACAGCTCCCGGTGCTGAGTTTCAGTCCTACTGAAACATTTGTGCAAAACTGTACAATTTGCAAAATACTTTAATGAGATTATCTTATATACAGTATGTGGCTATAATAAATATACACTTTAGAAATGCTGGGTTGAGTAGTAACAGGTGACAAAGATTCATTTGTTAACATTAGTTGACTACATAAGAATCAACAATTATTTATACAGCTAAACATCAACAAAGATGAATAAATGATGATGAAAGATATTGTTAGTTCTTATTAGCTAATGAATGAGACCTTATTGTATTACCAAAACCAACATGATATCCAGTTTTTGATCAAATTATGAGAAATGTCTTTTTTATAGAGGAAAAATCCACAAGACACAACAATCTTAATTCATTTTTGCTAGAGTTTATCCAATATTATTGTGTAATCTGCAAACCTATTTATTGCACTTCTTTATGTTTTCCTAGATGGCAACACAAGACAATAAACAGAAGGAAAACGCCGATCAAAACTTTGATTACATGTTCAAGTTGTTGATCATCGGGAACAGCAGTGTTGGAAAAACATCTTTCCTTTTCCGTTACGCTGATGATACCTTCACCTCTGCCTTTGTCAGCACGGTGGGCATCGACTTTAAGGTCAAAACCGTCTACAAGAACGACAAAAGGATCAAGCTACAGATCTGGGTAATGTCTATGTTGTCTACATGACGAAACGACAGGCTGCTTTTTCAGCTAAGCATCAATGATTCATGGTTGGTAAAGCACTGAAGGGGAGGATAATAAGACGCGGTGCAATGTAAACATAACATGAGGTGATGATTAACACCGGCTTATGGAAAGAGAACATAAGCCATTATCACCTTATCTAGACCTTTTAACTTGCCATCAGCAGAACCGATCTGTTCTCCAGATTGAGGCACGGTGTGCTATTTTGGTCTTTGCTACTTTTAGAGGTGACGAACCCAAGTCTCGACATCATTTCTCAGTCTGCGTCTTGACTCTTGCGCACTCTTTCGTTTCACACCTTTGCTGTATCGACTCACTTTCTGGGAATTTAAAGCAAGCTAAAGAAATATACTTTGGATTCTCTGTAGCTTTAAAGCCCCCGTGTTCTAGCTTGACAGGTGCAGTGGAGAAAAAACAGAAGTTTATGATTTTATGCAATGCGCCCTTTTTGCTCTAATTGACCGAACATCCTTGTGAATTAAAATAGATCTCGTTTTTTGTAGGACACAGCGGGACAGGAAAGGTACAGGACTATCACCACAGCTTACTACAGAGGAGCGATGGGCTTTATTCTTATGTATGACATCACTAATGAAGAGTCTTTCGCTGCAGTGCAGGACTGGTAAGATAACAGGGAGATGTTTAAGTTGATATTGTGCATTATGACAGGCAGAGCTCTTAGCTTTCAACAGGAGCATTCATGAGCTTTCAGGTTCACCACATTGAGTGGGTTCTTTCCACATTTTCATTTGGCTGATGGAAACTTTGATATGTGTATATCATACTGTCTACGCTATAGAAAATGTCCATATTTGACCCAAACATTAGTTGAAACACCCCAGCATTATTTTCATAATGTATAAAAGAATGTCATCAAACAAATCATAAACAGTTAAACACTCACATTCACTTTGTTCTATCTTTAGGAAAAGATTTATGATTTCACAAGACAAAATAATTTTTGGAATAAATAAAAAATATTTTTTGATGTTCTTTTTTTATAAAAACATACATCTATTAATAAACATACTAGGACATGTACACAATAAACTTTTAAACTAGAATGTTAAACTTTAAGCAGTAGTTCAGAAATGATAGTAATATAAACACAAAGATCAGCGTTCGTCTCCACAAGGATGAATGACCAAAGCTGTGACAAATTACATTTCACGTTGACATGGATTTCATTTGCTTTTAAAAAAATGGAAAAAGTTGAAATGCATGTGAGTGTGATTTGATACATTTCAGATATTTCAACTTAAAAGCTTTATTTCAAAACGTGCCTTATTTTTTGGAAGTTAAATCAAAATTGTGTTCACTTGAATTTAAATGATATTAAACAGACCTACAAAAATCTAGTTGAATTTCGTAAAACTTAAAAATCTGGTTCAACGTTTTTTGTAAGGAATATCATTTGAAAATGGACTTGAAAAGCCAGTTTGATTTAAGGCTGTTTTTGAATTCATATTTTTAAGTATAATGTTTAACATGTATAAGATGGTAAAACCTTTTTAAAAGCAAAGATTTAAGTCATAACTAATAAATGTAATGAGTACTTTAAAGTTATTTAAAACTGTAGCACTTACCATAAGTACAAATTTCCCCAAATGATAAAGTGATAATATGATGCCAGAACAGAGTTACTATTACTACTTCAGTCTACTTTAGTATTTTATTATTTATTATATACTAGTTCTTTGCTTCAGCATGGCATGATGACATATTCTCTGGCAGGAATAAATCTGTCAGGATTTTGTACGAGTCTGGCACATGTTGTCTGAAAACAAGCATGTCTGCTCTCTTCTGTCTTGTGTCAGGGCGACCCAGATTAAGACGTACTCTTGGGACAATGCACAGGTGGTCCTTGCAGGAAACAAATGTGATATGGAGGAGGAGAGGATCGTGTCTGTGGACAGCGGAAGATTACTAGCAGAACAGCTAGGTGAGTGAAAACTCAAGATTAAACAAGCATATATTTGTATATTTCAGATGCTTACCGTAAGTCTCTCTTTCCCCAAAGGTTTTGAGTTTTTCGAGACGAGTGCAAAGGACAATATCAACGTCAAGCAGACATTTGAATGCTTGGTGGACATCATTTGTGACAAGATGTCCGACACACTTGAGGCCGACCCCTCGGTTACCACAGGAACGCCAACAACCAGACTGACCGACAACCCAATGCCTCCTCAGCAGTCTGACTGTAGCTGCTAGTGTTTACTGTACGGGCTGTTTGCTTTTCGTAGCTCGAGTGCTGTTGCCAAGCTTCTGTATTCTGAGGCAAAAAATACGTTATTGAACCTTAAATCTTTGACCTGGCTTTTTAGGCATTAAAGGAATAAAAAATTCAGTCGTGATTTATTCACTCTCATGTCATTTAAAACCTGTATCATGTGACTGTGAAACACAAAAGAAGATATTTGAAGAAATGTCTCAGTGGATTAGTGTTCATGAAGTCAATGGTGGCAGTGATGTTTTGTTACTAACATCCTTTAAAATCTCTTCTTTCGTGTTCTGCAGAAGAAAGTCATACGGGTTTGGAATGACATGAGGGTGAAGAAATGATGACAGAATTTTCACTTTTGTGTAAACTATGCTTTTTAGGACAACTGACATAGCAAACTAGCAAGATCGTGCCAAAAACAAGCTCAAATCTTGTCCTTTCCTTATTCCATTGTACCGATATACAGTGTAGTTTCAAGGGTTGCTGTGTATCCATATCTCGTATTAGTAATTTTAGCAGGCAGAAATGAGTTTAGGATCCACAATCATTCCCATGTCTCTCAGGGGAATTATAAACATCGACAAATGTATAGTTAGTGTATTGAGATGGTACTGATATTTTACAGATGAGTTTGGTTGGATGTGTTTAAAAGTACAGACAAAATAAATGTGGCCTTGACATGGACCTGACGTCCCGATTCATTCTTTTTTTATATATATATATTGTCTCATTTAACTCATTAGAATTACATTCAGAGATCACAAGTGAAATGAAACGAGAGTCATCGTAGAGTCAACCCATGCTTTTATTTTGGTGCATATAAAAACATTTTTATTTGATTTTACCGGTTTTCGTACGCAAATTTTATTTCTACAGTTCTATCCAATAGACTGCGATAAACAACGAGCCCGATAAACAACTAAGCTGTCTTGTGAAACCTCCGGACAATTTGTCATTCAAGTCACACAACAGAAAAATAGTTATCCCTAAATATCTTTTTTTCAAATTCGGTTTGTGTATTTCTCTCGTGATTTAAAAAGATAACAAAAAAGTACAGACAGAATTCATCCATTTCGGGCAATTAAGAATCTACAGTATATGTGTCAAAATAAGTCGAAAATTGAAGATTTCGATTTTGGTGAAGATGTCTCTCACCCTCTAGACATCGAAAGTGCCCTGTTTTTCCCCGAACACGAATGTGTCTTGCTTTCATATTGCTTGAAACACAAATGTTCTAGATAATCCAGAATGCCTGTTATGTTTCAGTCAACTGAACACAGCGTAGACGGAAACACGATGGAGGTTCTCATACAGTAGCTGGCCTCAAACCCACCCTGCTTTACCCTGTCCATAGAGGTCTGACACTTTTGTCTATTTTGTTTTGAGCATTTATCCCACATACACAGGAGAAACACAAGAAACATCTAGGTCAATTTCCAACCAGCAGTTACTTTAGTGCAGCAAGAGGTTAAAAACTAAAGATCTATCTGTAAGGCACAACCCTCAGGCCACTGAACGACTTTCTTCTAAAAAGAAAGAAAAAACGACAATTTGGCTTTCCCCTTTCTCTACGCAATCTCTCTAGAGACACATAACAATGGGATTATTATATACTAAGAATAACAAACATTCTCTCAGTAAGAGTTCCATAATACAACACCATCACCAAAAGGGATGATATAATCGTTTACAACAACATGGTAAGAGCAACAATATGTACTGTACAGCACAATAAATACGTGTATGTAAACAGACAGAAATGAGAAACAATGTAATGGATATAACAAAAAACCCAAACCTAACAAATAGAAAAACTTGGCAACAGAATGAGTTTTAAATATAAAGAGGGGCAGTTTCAAAAGGCTTCAGTATCATACAGAATTGTGTGCATTTGATTAAGTCTACTTACTGCATATGTAGAATTAAAGTATATTTAGGAGAACGGACTCATAAGCCTGCATTGCTGATGCTACAGTTCGATAAAAATGCTTTAATATGCTACGAGCACATCAAAGAGCATTAATAAATAATGCTGGCGCGAAAATAAGAGAGACGTTTGCACAGTAGGACGCTTGGCATGGATGAATACAGCAGCAATCAAATCTTTATGAGTGGAAATGTTTGGCAAAGACCAAGTAACACAAAAAATAAATACAAAAACTTTGCACTGAAGCCGATTGTCATGTGATCATGAAAAAGAAATGAAATTCAACAGGCTGTGAACCAGGTGAATTCTGGGAAAGAGCCTGAACAAACAGTCAGAATATAAATAAATTATGCTAATAGTAATCCTTCACCTATTACTATTAGCACTCTTATTTGTAGTGATGGTTTCATAATGAATATGAATTATTATAATTATATAAAGTGACACCCAGGATTCATTTTACTTTCATTCATTTAACAAACTTATGGTTGAATCAAATCCAGAATCCTGAGTTATTGTTCTTGGTGGGAAAATAGACTTTAAGTGTGTACAAAACATACACTGTTGTTATGTCCAAAATATTATTTTTAAATGTAAAATGACTGCAGCAAACCCAACGAGATGGCTGATTTATGGGAAATACGATTATCTGAACGAAACAAAACGATCAACGTCAAAACCAGCATCTTATGAGTCTTTTCACTTTGGTAGCATGTCCGTTCACTTTGAATAATGCTCTATACACTAAACAGACAACATAATCCAGGTAAATAACACATTCAAGGCATCAAGGAAGACGTGAGGTTCAAAACGTCATTTCTAGCAAAACGTGTCTGTTAAAATGCTTCCGATGACCACTTTCGTTCAGATGGACAGTAGTGTCTTGTTGGTGAAAAATCAGAATAAAGCAAACAACTGCTTTCTAAGTTCAATGTTTTTAAAATACTGCTTCACTCAAAAAAAACCAAAAAAAACAAGAATACCTCACAAACAGACAAATTCAAGCTTTCTTCGACCTTTCGTTTGTCTTGTTTCTATGAATGAAAGGTGGAAGTGAAAAAAGGTATTCCTGAGTGCAAAAATGGTTGAAACAGGTGGAAATAAAAGAGCGAGGAATGAAAAAGCAAACCGGGTTAAAAAGGCGAACGTTAAAAAGCACTTCAAAACAACGATGTATGCAAAATACACAAAAAACGAACGTCTTAACCATAAATAAGTGTTTCTCATCTCTCGTATAAAAAAGTTCAGGTGCCGTGTCATACTGTGTTATGTGTTGGCAGTGTCATCCTCGTCCTCCTCTAAAACACAGGGTTCTGATATTTCTCTTTCTTCTTCCTGTTCATCCTCTTCCTGTCCGTCCCCCACCTGCTCGTCCAGGGGGATCTCTGTACATTCAGAGTCCTGCGTGCAAAGGGTTTTAGAGTCACTACAACTGTTCTCCTCCTCTTCTTCCTCTTCTTCCTCTTCTTCTTCTTCTTCTTCATCTTCATCTTCATCAGGAGGGCTTCCGCTGTCCTTCTCCGTGTCGGATTCTCCATCCTCCTCTAGAGTCAGTTCGAACTGGAATTTCTCCTGGCCGGTTGTGCGTCGCCCGTCGCTGTTGGTGTCCAGCGCTGGAGAGGGGCTCTGGGGAATGGTGCTTTGGTACCACTCCCTGTTGTCCTCCAGCGTGTCCAGGATGTCCTGGGCGTCTGGGTGCACCAGGTCTGCCCACGTCTCCCAAAGCGGGTGCACAATGTAATCGATAAAGCCCACCTGAGGAGACATGTGATTTGTCTTAGGCTTTAAATTCGTCTTGTGGCCTGGAATAGTATGTCATATATTACGAAATATTTACCAGGGCTGTTGTCATACCTGAGACTTCTCGACCGACGCATTGTGCTTATCACACATAGGGCTGATCTCCATGCCACGCTCCCTCTCTCTGTCTCCCTGACTGAAGAACTCCTCCATGATGCGGTCCGTCCACTGTCTGTACAACTGCAGGGGCTTGGTGGGGTTACTGAGGTCCGCACAGTGCACCATGTTCTGTAAGACCTGCGATAGAAAAAGCCAGAATCAGAATTTATTACATCTCAGTGTTACTTTGTATCCTTTATTTATGTTACAACATTATGAGCTAAAAGATACATTAATGACGCACCTGTATCCGGTCTGAGTAGTTGTCCAGTAGTAACACGCCTGAACTGGTCACCTTTTTGGTCTCCACCATGGTTTTCAAATCCGCCAATAAATTCATGTGTTTAGACATATCTGTGGCCAAAACCTGTAAAGTGAACCAAACGTCAATATAGAGAAAGAAAATACTTCCTTCACATTACAACGGCCCCATCGATATCTGTTTCTGAAACTAAACTTAAAACACACTTATTTTAACATTTTGTGGTGATGTTTATTCTGGATTTCTTTGTTTCTGCAGCTTTTTTTCCTGTGTTTTATATTTACTCTTTTTGATTCTTTTTGTTTTTTTGTTTCCAGGCATTTTTGTTCGCGATTTTGCTGCATTCACTCACAAAAAATAAGCTTTTATATATTTACGGTAGGAAATGTACACAATATCTTCATGGAACATGATCTTTACTTCATATCCTAATGGGCATAAAAGAAAAATAGATCATTTTGACCCATACAATGTATTTTTGGCTATTACTACAAATTTTCTCGTGCTACTTAAGACACATTTTTGTGTGATACATTGTTTGAAATCGTGACTTACGATATCAATGACCATCTTGCGGAGTGACTGTCTCTGTTTCTTGGTCAGGTTCTGGAAGATGTCACAGTTCTCTTCCTGCAGCAGTTTGAAGCCTACAGCCAGATGATGATTCTCCAACACAGACGAATCATTATACATGAGGGCCAGCTCAGAGTCTGAGAGAAGACAGAGAGAAGACAATAATTCATACAGTATACATATACTTGCATACTTGTTTTCTTTCTTTCCTTAGATCTTGAACTATTTTTGGTACTTTTATGGATAGGAATGAATGAGGATGTATAGCCAACTGCTAGTCCACAGTCTTATACATTTGTTTTTACTACAATACTACATATTGGAAGTTTTCTTATATTTGAACTATAACAAAAAAATACCATACCATAAACCTTTCCATATGAATCACACTCTATATTTTTGAAGCCATACAATAGTTTAGTGTGAGAAACGCACTAAATCCAACACGTTTCTTTATTGATAATCTTCCCCTCTGCTGAAGCGTATGACGTCACTGATGACAAAAGCCATTAATTCTCTTTCTGTGTCAATGAAAACAGCATACAGGTATGGAATGACATGACGGTGAGTGTATATTTAACAATGGGAACTTGCTTTAAGAGGTCACACTTTGGGATTCAATCTGAAGGGCGCATAAGAGTAACATAACCCCCCCCTCTCATCATCGAGCCCCACTGAGCTTGTGACGAACACCGCTGGTTTCTCAACTCCACTCCATTTGTCACTGAAGAGATTGACCAGCTGTGTGGGTGGGACACGTGAGCTACATCGATAGCATGCAGAACCATCCGACTGACTGATGCGGCACGTGATAACGGCTAAAAAACGGATAGATTTTTCTACGAACCACTGCACGTTTTTAACGCCATGAACAAGTTGCAAGTGGTTTTGCTAGACATCAAAAACAGGTAGCGAATCACATCTAGACAGTGTTTTGGGAATTTTTCTTTTTAAAGGAGACATATCTCCTTTTGTTTTGAAATAATCGAATCCTATGTACTGTTTAGTCTCTAGTGTTTTGGGTTCTAATGCTGTAAAAAGTGTAAAATATTCTTTTGATATATTTGAGCAGGTTCTTGACCATGTTTATTATAGTTTACTAAAACTAAAACTATTCAAACGTTTCTGTTCATTTTTTTAAAAATAATAAAATATCGGCCTAAATATTATATGAAATCAAACTAATAAAAATTTGGAAATTTGGAAATAAACAGTTTATTTTTATGTTAAGGCACTAAAATTACTATTAAAAATAAATACAAAATTAACTAAAACAAAAATAAATTAAACTTGTATAGCAATAAAAAATAAACAAATAAATAATAAATGGCAAAAGCATGTATGAAAATTGCTCTCAATTAAACAATAATTAACATGAAAACAAAAAAAACTAATCAAAATATTAATAAAAAAACAATAAATCGGCTATAATCTTACTAGTGTTAATGAGGAACTGGTTGGAGACACCAGGGTGATCAACATCATGGATCGCACTGGCGAATATGGCAGCGAGAATCTCCAGATCTGTAAACACAGCCTGAAAATGATAAAAAACTATGATTAACTAACCCCAACAACACCAACAATGAGAAAAAAAAACGCTCGTAGCATTGCATTCTGGGCCTGTATCGCACCTCAAGGGCAGGGGTTGATAGTAAAACGTGAGTGGACTGCGTGACATCAGCAGCGTGGATGTTGTTGTGATAGGCAACGTCAACATGGTAATGGTCCTCTAAAGTCATCAGATAGGTGATAAAAGTATCAAGGGGAATTTTAAACGTCTTTAGCAAGTCTCTCTCCTGCGGGGGACACAGATAGCACACAGTGCATCATTTAAGCTGTCATGCTTAGAAACAATTAAAATGCATTCAGAAGGATAAAAATATAAATGTACCTGGAATATTGTGTGCATCATTACTGTTAAAGGTCGGTTTCCAGAAAATTCAGAAACTTTAAAGACATTAAGGCCCCATTTATTTACATCTTCAAGTTCCTAAAATGACATGTCACACACATTTGTTAAGACGGGTTCTTTTAGCAAATGTGATTTTAATGTCGAGTTTAACAACATACACACACAAGCACACACACCTTGGCCAGCTCGTCCTCCGTTTCTGTTTTGACCCCAAATCTGGGGATGTTAGAGTTGGTGAGGCTGGAACTGTGCGTTAGCTTTTTTACGCCACTGATCTGGGACATCGGCCTTTTCTTCTTCTCCTTGTCTTTCTGGGACTGGGGCGATGGCATCTCCACCTCGTGTTGCTTGTCTACAGATACACAGAAAGAGCTCAGAGAAGGTTCTGGAAATCAGAGTCTGTCGTCTGTAAAAGCACAGCGTGAACTTTCTGCTACTGATTTGCAGTGTCGTCAAAGGTTTTGTTAACATTCTTAATCTTGACTTTTTGATAGAAAGTGAGCAACAATTTAGATAAAAATTAAACAATTATGATAATATGTTATTTAGAAAAAATTAAGTTACATCAAAAAAAAAGTAACATCAAAAAACAAATATTTTTTTACAGTGTGGTATTTTAAATTGCCCATGGTAACAGTTTTGTGCATATTAATTATCACAATAAACCGTATTATTGAATAAAGTCTAATTGACACCCATGACTAAAAACTGCTTCCTGTTCCTGTTGTATCCATCATATTGTTGATATACACCTCCATTTTATAGATGGTGTCATTGCACGCACGCACTGGCCCAAAGTAAACGTTCGCTGTGTGTTCGGTTATAAAATAACATTTTATTATAGATTTAGTTTATATTAATATTAATTTATAATAACATTTTATTGTATATTAATTGTATTAAATAAAATTAAAACTACTCAACAGTTATTGACTCTTTGCGGAGATCTACCGGAAGTTACGTTCGGGCCACATAACGTTATTTATGTTGTTGCCGCTAAAACCATAATTTTTTATGTGCGTTTGGAAGGCGGAACTCACCTAAGAATGTACTAGAGATAAACTCTGACACCTGGTTACCAGACCGGCTCATCTCTGACAGGTGAGTTAATTCTCTATTCAACATCCTTTTGAACTGT
This sequence comes from Oreonectes daqikongensis, assembly GCA_026939265.1. Classification (NCBI taxonomy): domain Eukaryota; kingdom Metazoa; phylum Chordata; class Actinopteri; order Cypriniformes; family Nemacheilidae; genus Oreonectes; species Oreonectes daqikongensis. The sequence continues at coordinate 3,512,994 of JAOTQM010000117.1, forward strand.
GGAGGGAAAAAAGAAAAAACATTAGGACTGACAACATCATGCTGCTATTTAGACCTGTTTTATGCTTTTATGTGTTTAAAAAAAAGACTGGCATAGTAACTATTACTAAATCGCACAAACAACAAACAAAATCAGACAGGAAATAGATTCCACTCGAAATAAAAATATCCAGTGTGGAGGTGTTGTGTGACTCGTGTGGTCCTGCTTGAAAAAACACATTCATTTTGGAACAAGACACCATTTTACTCTCTTTTTTCAACTGTTAATTGTTTTTTGTCTGCGTTATCTGTTTTCAGATATGCCTTTCAGCATTTCAAGGCTGAGCTCTTCAGATGACCCAAAACATGAATGCTGTCACACTGTTAAGAATGTCAGGTCAAACTGACCCGCTGGGTCACACCAGATAGACACCACAAAACAAAGAGCCTTCCTCACGATTTGCATATATGAACTACAGATCGAGTCAAAATCATTGCTCGCTTGAAAACGAATCTGCGAATGTGCGCACGAACAGCAAAGGCAGCTCGGCGACAGCATGTGATGTGGATATTTAAAAAAAATCTTTTTATAGTAACTTGGGTTTAAAGAAACAGATCCGTATGGCCTTGACAGAAAAAGAGAAAAAAGAGAGAAAAGCAAAGATTATGGATTGATGGTTATTGTCAGAGAAAACCCTAATCGTGGCTGGGCTAATGAAAACGGGTCTGAAAATGTACAATATGCATTTGAAGCATAAACACACCAAAATGCAATAATTTCAATACATTTAGCTAAATATCTGTCACTATTTTTTGTACAACAATCTTGAACCATAAAATAACCAGCAGCTTCTCCAGCCACATTCCAATATGAGAACACAATCATAAACTCACCTTTATATATCCCCAAGAAACCGACAGTAAATAATTTGCTTCAGGCATTTTTAACAAGTAAATCCAGACAACAGATGAGATTAAAAAACACAGTCTGACACAGAAGACCAATATGAAGTGCTCAGCGCAGGCGGTCTAAAAGAAGCTCTCCATTTTTAGCGACCTCAACCAATACCATGATATTACGCCACGCAGCATCCGAACACTCCAGAAATTCCATAGCGTTCCCTGTGACGGACAACCGCGCTGTTAAGAAACCTGACAAAAGGGAGCGGGGTGTGAAGAAGCCACAGCATCTGAGTCTGCTCATCGCACGATCTTCCAACCACAGAGTGAAAAAATCTTGTGTCTTGGAAGGAAAATATGCCCAGCTTCCAAATAAAGCTGCGTTTCACACCATTATTCAGGTGAGAGCACTGCCTGAGAAAACCCCCTCCAATCGAGTGCCTTCTCCGGATTGGAATGAGCTCATCGCTGCGGCTGATTGGTCGAGCCGAGCTTATATGCAAACCCTCTGGAACTGTTTTGTTCCCTCAGACCCCTCCCACATCTCAGTGTTCCTTCTGAGAAAGCGCTGTAATGGAGCAGATACCTCAGCGAAAGAACACAGTTATTATGTGTTGTTTGTATTAATCCATGATTTTTGGGGATATTGTGTCAACCAGACACATCAAATATTTAGTCCGTTCACATAAATCCACAGAGGGGAGTCGATGAAGACCATATGTGATTCGAGCGAGAGCGAAATAAAGTGATGCCGCTGTGCTGGTAAATTGTTAAAAACACTTGAAAAATGTGCCAGATTATACTTGTGCGTCTGAAGTCGTAACTGGAACAAAAAATAGCTACTACTTCTTATTCTAGGCCACATGACAAATAGCAAGAACTACATTTACATTTACATTTATTCATTTGGCAGACGCTTTTATCCAAAGCGACTTACAATTGAGGAAAACAGCAAGCGATTCGTCTAAGTAAGCAATATTCACGAGAGGTGCTAGTAATACAAGGTTTCAAATACAACGTCAAGCAAGTACAGCAAGAAAGCCCGGGGCTAGGTGTTTCATGGGCTACATGTTAATAATTAAAAGGTTTTAAGACAGATCAGATTGGGGTAAGTTGTCACAATGTCTCTAATTAAATGTTTTGCCGTTTCAGTAATAGTTTTGGATCTTAGAGTGATAGTTCACCCAAAAATAAACATTCTGTCATCATTTACACACCCTCAGGTTGTTCCAAAGCTGTATACATTTCTTTGTTCTGATGAACACAAAGGAAGATATTTAGAAGAATGTAAGTAACCAAACAGATCTCATCCCCCATTATAAATATCTTTTTGTGTTCATCAGAACAAAGAAATGTATACAACTCAAAGGTGAGTAAATGATGACAGAATTACTGAACTATCCCTTTAAAAACCCAAAACAATTAATGAATCCGCAACCAACAATAGTAAAATCTGTGATAACTAGTCCCACTCTCCCATCTTCATGGCTGCATTATATGCCCAAATGTTTAATAATTTTTTGCTAAAAATATACCTGAATGCCACACTTTTGGAAACAGGCCACTGAGGCATCATTTCAAAACCCGTAGCCAGAGAGACGCTGGCAGAAGAGCTACACAGCGGCGCACAGGAGCTGACAAGATGCGGTGAGGGATTATTTCACACGTTTGGTCACTGTGTACCACCAGTGGGATGCTGAGTAATTTGCAGCTTTACTGGAGCAGATGAGCTGACGGTAATAGGCTGCTGCAGGTCCACGTATATGGAGGGGCTTGTGTTTCTATTGTTGGAACATCTAGAGGGTGTTAAAACACGCCTCGGAGCAAAAAAATGGGACGACATCACACAATTTGTAGCTGTGATTTCTTGAAAATGTGTTTTCTGGGACCTAAATAATGAGTTCTTCTTGAGTGCAACCCTCTGGTTTAATAATAACACCGTGCAGATGAAAAGCATCGCTCATTCACAATTTTCCACGCTTGACATGCAATGAGCTTTGGTGTTTGTAAATTGCGAGTTTTATTGTAGTTTAATCTGCACACATACAGTACTACTGCATCAAAGTAAATTTAAGTCAATTAGCTTTCTTTACATTTATAATAAAAAAGGATAAGCTTTAACCACTGAGCTAAAGGAAACTGTCTTTTATAACTAATTCTACCCTAACCGTAGTAAAATCTGTGACAACTAGCCCCAGTCTCCAATCTTCATTGACTTTGCTACATTATAAAGCAAATGTCATACTTTTTACTATATATATATACTATTTTACTTTTTACTAGCCTATATTTTATGAACACATGTTGGTGTTTTCACCTTTAATACTTAAGTATATTCTAGTACACATATAATACATATAAGTACCCAAACCGTAACCCTAACCCTGATTGGCTGATCATCACCCTGTTGGTGTAATAAAGCCCACCCTGACTCTTTTTGCACAAGAAAGTCAAGCAATACATCTTTTACATACAAAAGTAAAATCTGCTTACTTAAGTCAAGCCTTCTCACTTATGCATTGTTTATCATGTTTGATTTGATGTATATAGTCTTAAAAACTAATGTAAATAAGTGTATCTGGACTGAATTTTGTCCCATACAGAAATCTGGAATTTGGTCATATACTTTGGGCAGTACTTAAGTATTAAATGTTTACTCTCAAGTAAATTTTTCAAGTATCTGTACTTTATCAGAATGTTTTTACTTTGGAAAAAAATACATTATAAAGCATGTATCATACTTTTACTCCACTAAATTTCATGAATGCATGAATACAATATATAAAGAACTATATGATCATTTTTAAAAGACAGTTTCGGTACACACACATACTTTAAAGTCTTGCAAAAAAGTATGTCTTTCAAAACTAGTTCAATGACTTTGCTACATTCTAAACTATATGTCATACATTTTACTTTTTACTATATTTTACAAACACATGTTGGTGTTTTTACCTTTAATACCTTTAAGTACATTCTAGTACACATTTAGTACTTTTTTACTAAGTACCCAAACCCTAACCCTAACTTGGAGTAAAAGTATGAAAGTACTAGATTTTAAATGTGCTTAATGCGTTTTACATAAGTTTTAAATGTAAAAAAAGTGTATTTAAGAAATAAAGTGGAGTAAAACGTATGATATATATATACTTTATAATTCAAATGTGTAGTAAAATGTATGTATATGAAATATACATAATATATGGAATATACTTTATAATTTAGTGAAGAAAAGGGTACTCAAGTAAAGTAAAAAGCTCTGATGTATGTGCATATGTTCACATATGAAAACTCATATATGTAATTCATGTAAAAAAAAAAAAGCACAGACCTTTTAATTTTTACAATTTATCTGCATCTTAATGCATTCTTGTTGTTAAATTGAAGTATTCACAGACACAGGTGTCTTATATTTGTTACATACATGTCAACAAATGTGTAATGTTTTAAGATATATATATATGTGTGTGATTATATGTGGCTCAGTGGTTAGAGCATGGCGCTAGCAATGCCAAGGTCATGGGTTCGATCCCAGGGATTGCACATACTTAGAAACAAATGTATAGTACAATGCAAAGTCGCTTTGGATAAAAGCGTCTGCCAAATGCATAAATGTAAATATATATATATACACCATAAAAATCCATGTGTGCTTTACATACGTTTCCATATATCAGATCTCTGTATAGGCCAAATAGCAGTCCCCACTAAAGTCATATACAATATACGTAACCACTGAGAAAATATGAATATCGACCGCACAAAACAATAGCATCTGCGCATCCACAAACAATAAAAAATGTGTTCTTCATAACACATTAGCCGTAGCTATTTGTGTCCTGAAACTGCAAGAAAATAGTGATATTTATATCGGTTCAGTAGAACATAACACTTGCGTGGCGACAGCGAGGCAGTTTTATACGGGATACGCCACTATTGCTATTGAGCTAATGCAACAAAGCACACTGACAGGCCTTGTGCGTTGCCATGGATACTGGGCATTGAGGAAGGAACGGGAGGGGGGGTTTGGTCGAATGAGACGTATGGAAATGTGAGTATTTGATCCCTCTCTTACAAATGGCTGGTCACTTCTAACGGACATTCAACCTCGTTGTGTGTGAAATACTCTCGAATTGTGTGTTTTTGAGAGGCGCCGTGGCCGAGTGCACTGGAGGGGATACACACTAGGGCTGATTAACATGCTGTATGTGTACTAGGGCCTTGCTGGAGACTGTGGGCATGCTCAGTGCGGTCTGAATGACGATTCTGCTGCTGTTATCGCAAACAGAAAAGCGCTGGTTGTGATACACCAAAGCATGAGAATACAGTGCCATTTGAAGAGCAAACAAGGGAGACTTATTTTATGTAATGGAAATGCCAGCGTGGTGTTTATGTAAAAAAACAGATCATTGTGTGAATGTGTGCAAAAAGTACACACAAGACACAATTGGTAAGGATTAAGTCGATCACCATTCAGCAAACAATAGAAAACATTTCCCGATAACACAAACCGTGCTAACATGTGTGATCATTATAACTGAATAGATTGCACACAACTGCATGAAACCCCTGAAAATAATAAAAGGATTGTGACAAACTCATGTGTCTAAAATTGCAATTGTGAGTGGTGAAGAAGCACTACATACTTTAGTGCATCTTTAATAATTTCATGAAGCACCCTGGACATTCAGAGATGATCTTACCTTGTTGGATGCCATCTCACTGACAGAATGTCTGGTCTGTAGGGTCTCAAGCTGGTCGAGGCACCAGTCCAGCTCTTCCAGGGTATCTGTGGCCAGCTTCTGGTAGGCCTCCTCTGGAGGAAGAGAAGAAGGCAAGCAGTCAGATCTCAGATGCTTTAGGGGTCTAGCTGAGGCTCCAAGCAGAGGGCCCAAACTGCTGTAGACCACCATGTTGGGATATCCCGTCAGGACGCATGGGTAATTCTTCATGCTGTGCTGAAGCCCTCCACGGTGAATGATGGGGCTCACAATTGAGCCAAAAAAAATGTTTTTAAAAAAAGTGAGCAGTAATCCAAATATGTCCAGATCTTGTGAGAAGCAGGGAACACTATATCCCTTAGCAAAACATACAAGGGGCCACACACGCTCTTTCACAACATAAACAAAATGACAGTCGCTTGATCGCAGGAGTCGACGGTCCTACATGTCGATGAGCCCAGGGTGAAACCCGTCTCGGGACACAGAAAATGTCATTGCTGTGGGAAGGCCCATCTTTGCGTGACACGTACCGTTCTACATCCGAAAAGCACTTACAAGCATGCAATCTGGTCCTTAACAAAGCATTGAGGCATGGTGTCATAACAATAACACAGACACACTCACTCACGCACAAGCGCACGCCAAAAGCATACAGACGTCTGACGGCAACAGATAAGTGAGTGTCCGTGGTCCTACAGCCGTCACGCTAGATGAACCGCAGCCAGGGAAAACAAAAGTCGCATCTGCCTGTCTCCTTTCTCAGAGCGGTGGATGCCCTGCATGAGCGCGGGGCAGCCGTGGAGCGTCGCTAGCCGAACGTGAGCCGAGCTTCCTCTTGAAACAGAAGCCTAAAGCTTGCCAGTGCCGCTGCATGGAGGAGAGAAAGGACTTGGGCTAAATCCTGGCATGGAGTTCACAGGATCTGGAGCTCGGGTAGAGAGAGTGTCATTTTTACAGGAGACACTTTCACAGGTCATTTTTTTTATTAAGTGGCACTAATGGAATTGCTATCCATATTAAGAGGGACAACCATGTAACATACAGAACATGTTTTCCATTTTTGTCAAATGTGTTTATTTTGATGTGCAGAAATGAAAACAAAATAAAATATAACATGGGTTAGATAAGAGATAAGCAGACTTCAGTAGAGGGGCAGTTTGCCATCTTAAACATCTGGGGCACTTTCTGTGGTATTTTTACCCCAAGTCCTAGTTAATGTTTGACCCCGTGTGGTTTTTTTTATGGAGAGACTAAACGTTTTATGATGGGACAGCTTTTGTGTTATTTTCCATTATAAGAGTCTCAAGTCTGATATGAGACCACTTAAAATGCCCCTCATGTTTAAGGCAGCTTACGTCTGCATGTTTCTTTTCACTGACATGGCCTTATCAGGGCGTAAATACGAGCAAAACAAAACACGTCAACGCAGCTATGCATAAACATGCAAGCTGCCTTATAAAGACACGATGCTAACTTGAAACAGTTAAAGGCAACCAAGCAAGACAAATGTATGTGCCACATGTAAGCTCCTTTAACAAAGCTTGCATTATCTTAGTCATTCTGTCGGCCTGTCTCTCTCTTTCTGTATGTGTGCTGAAGTAAAGAGGGCTGGGGTGCCACTCTCTCTGAAAGAGACTGCACTGACGTCAATGACATTCTTCTCGTGCTTAGCGCGACATCATACACCAGCCCATGAGAGGGCACTGGCTCCACAGACAGGAAAGCTACAGCTAAAAGCCGGACTGGAATTTTGGAACATGGGTCGCGCGCAATCATCGGCCTGTCAGACAGGAAGTCCTGAGCAAAACACCAGCAGCTCTTGCAGCAGCAGATGCATGAGATTTCACCAAAACTACCTTAAAAAAGACAAGAAGTGATAAATGCTGCACTACGCTAAACTAAACGAAACCTTTGAATGGTTTGTGCACATAGTGGGTCCCCTAAAGCCTTCCGACACCTTTTAAGGTCACGTGACATGTTAACAAATATATTTTGTCGGACACATGAGACATGCACTCAGCATGGGGAGCTAAATTGTATAATGCGTCCATCTGCTCGCTGCCTGTGGTACAAAATCAATATTATAAATCTATAACACCGGTCCTTTTATCTCTGCGTCTGAACGTTCTGCCCGTGCTTAACATCCACCGAATGCTTAGTACTACACTTCTGGGTCAAACACCTGCAACTCAGGCTTTTTTTCACACAAAACACAGGCCACAAGCAAAAGGTGATCGATAAAATCATAATAAATGTGCCTCATAATTTATGAAAAATCTATGTCACATTCCAGGATGACCTATGAAAATATGCTGGGTGTTATACTTTTCTTTATCGGCTTTAACGAACATGACATGAGCGGCGTGATATGGGATGCCTGAAGGCTGAGCTCAGGCTTGCATAGACAAAGCAGAAGATGCCACACAAGGCCGAACTCAAATCTTACATCAGACACTGCTTGATAGTTCCTTCCAAAACATAACAGCCCTAATGCACAAGTAAATCAGATTCCCAGATGACGCAAAGGGAATTCTTTTCATTCACTGCATTTTTGTGTCTATCCAGACACTACATATCAATGCATTAACAACCAACCAAATGCTCTCGTACACAGAGCAATTATGTGACCGTGAAAAGTTAAATAAGCATGACAGTGTACAAAAGAGAGGAGGTAAAGGTACGGCACCTGTGTAGGAGGTCTTTGTGATGGGAGGTGGGTTACACATTGGGGATCTCCTGGTAGAGCAAACAAAAAAACAGAATGTATCATACAGTTGACACACTTATGACAGTATTTACTGTCATCGAACTACCCGTTTAAGATTAAAGTTATGATGAAAGTGTGTGCATGTCAATAACTCACTTGTTATTGGTCCTTTCCTGTTGGACATTTGTTAAAGCAGCGAAGTTATTCCGAACCGTTCTTAAACTCGCCAGAACCTGAGAATACACAAGTTCACATTTTCAAACCGCGATGTACTGTAAACTCCACCAAAATATATTTAAAATGTAATATCACTATACCTGTGCAAAAGGTGTTACAATCATATCATCGCCATGTCTGCATAGAAGGAAAAGAACACTTTTAACATCTTTACTCTAAAAAAACAATTTACACTCAAAAGAATTTAAACAGTGTATTTCATAGCCCCAAAAAAACAATTTACACTAAAAAAAACATTTTAAAGCTATGAAATATACTGTTTTATAGAATTCACCAGAAACATTAAGTGTACATTAAAAATATAATTTGTTAATCAAATACTTATTTTTTATTAAATAAACCTTAATATTATGTACATTTTAGAAAAATAAACTGTTGGATTTTTAATAAATAAATTTAATATGTCCTATTAAAAAAATATGTTTATTGATTTTACTGATTAAATGATTTTAAAAGATTTTATTAAGTTAATATAATATCATGTTTAGTTTTGTACTATTTACTAAGCCACATTAATAATTTTTCTAAAAAGAGTGTAGACATATATATATATATATAAAATATCTTAATCTAATAACCAGGTTCTACATTTGTAATGTTTATCAATAAACTGGTTTTGGGTAGTTGACAAATGTGTCCTATGGTGTGACATAGCAAAAATGTAGAAAAACTAACAATAAAGATAAATCTCTCCTGCTATTTTATATTATAAATAATAATAGTATATTATTAACAGTTCGTTTTCTGCATTTTTGCTACGTCACATCATAGGACATGTGTACAATATATCTGTCAACTACCCTTTTACAGTTAAAAGACGCATTTTCTCACATGTCACTGGCGATGGAGGAGTTTCTGGACATGGATTTTGGCGAGAGGTCGTAGTCGCTGTCGGAGCGGTACAGGAAAGACTCCCTCCTCTGGCTGTGCACAAAGTTGGCCTGGAGGATGAGGCCTGACCCCGGGCTGGCCATGGGATCCAACGGACTGCGACCTGATGAGGTGCCATTGTCAACGTCAAAGCTGCGGAGACAAAAAACGGGGCAGTTAGTGCTTGTGGTCAAATATGTAAACAGGACACGCAGCAGAAATTTACAGCATGGGTTTTGAGAATGTTAAGCAATAAGGCACTCATGTATTGCTTAATACATAAGAATTTTTGCTGACAATGACAAGTTGAGTGGAGATTTCTGCTCTTACAATAGAACAGCAACATCTACGACATCATCAAAGTGTTGAGGTCAGAGGTCAAACCCAGCTTAGTCAAGGGCTTCCCCAACCCCACAAGGACGTCTACCTCCACCTTCTACCCAGCGTCCCCTCTGCTGTGCTTACAATGTGCTGACCCATAATCCCCTGGGAGTATTAATATAATGGGGATTTCCTTGACGTGCACCGTGACGTGGGATGGCGCCTTACTTCGCCAGTCATCATCTCTTGTACGCTGACAGCTGAGACTGCTAACGGGGAAAGTACGGGTAATTCGGCATTAGCGTGTCGACCTGCACCTTGACTGACAGTTGCCCTGAGCAGACTCCAACACAGTGTGACAGATAAAGAACCAGTGAATCGCGACCTACGTAACCAGAGGATTTAGCTTTGTTATGACAAAGAGTAAATCGGAGATAAACAACTTTTCCATTGTTTGCGTTCAGAGGCTCAAAACGCTACATTTTATTGTCAGTACAGCATCCTATACACGTTTAAACCAACAGTAGATTCACACGTTACTTTTTTTGCTTTTGACAGATTAAATGACTAAAACTACAGCGAGCGATGAGCAGCCCTGTAGATGTGCTGCCCTCATTTCTCTTGGGTCATATCACAAGAATGCACCGGCTTACCGTCTCGCACGCTCTCAGCTCCAGACATACATTATGAATGAGACGCTTCTCCTCTTACTGTAACTCACAAATGCACCGATGCTTAGGCTACAAAAGAGAAAGTGCCACCCTTATGATAACATGGGTCTTAGAATATCTACAAAAAGTTGATGTATGACTCTTTCTTATGTAAAACACAAAAGAAGATATTTTAAGTGTTTTTGTGTTCATACAAGGGAATGTGGTTCAGTGTTAAAGCATCTTCTTTTGTGTTCTGCAGAAGAAAGTCAAACAGGCTTAAAATTACATAAGGGAGAGTAAATGATGAACTATCCCTTTAACATTAGTTAACAAGATGGTCAACAAATAACTATCAGTACTGTTACAGTATTTATTAAGCTTGTTTACTGTTAATGTTTGACATTAAGAGCATACACTAACTATTGCTTGTGATGTATGTATATTGTGTAAATACATACAAAATATTTAATGGGCCATCTATCAGACCATAAAAATAGAAATGTTTATTTTATCAATAGATATTTTAAGTAAATGTCAAGTCTATTTGCAAACAATAGCATTGTGATTACTCCGCCTAAAACAAATGTGTCTTCAGTAAAGCGTAGGGGTAAATAAACTACTTCCATCCTCTCCATGTCCTCTCTCTTTGTCTTTGGTTTAGTCGTGCTCACAACACACAAACACATGTTGCAAGCCAGACTTGCCAGTATACGTACATTTGAGGCCAAGTGCTTCTACCCCTGAAATACAAATATCCCATAATTATTTAATACACAACACTATTATGACTATTATACAAAAATAGTTTACTTTACAATATACTTAAAGTTTATGTCCCCAAAAAGAGATACTAATTTTAAACATGTGCTAAAGTTTAAGTGTAGGAGTGCACTAACACAAAAAAGATGACTATAAAGTTGACAGACATGAACTAAAAGCCACACAACTCCCATTTCCATTTAACATTTAGATCTGCTGACTTTCAGCGCACACCAAACTGAACTCCCATTCCTCTCGCATTTTTCAGTGGAGGGTCCTTAAAAACTCTTTCAAGATAAACATCTCTGTCTCATTTATCATGAGAAATATTTCTGTTGTGCTCACAAATGTTACTGTATTTGCTCGAAAAAAAGTTAGGCCCGTTCACACCCAGGACGATCGATAACTATACAGATAGATAAATTTAATGTAAGAAAATAGTCCACCCGCAACTATAATAATAAACACACAGAGAAATTATATTGTCATGATCACTTTTACAAGGATGAATCTAATGCGCATGTATGCTGCATTCAAGACACCTCGAATTTGGGATATTTCCCACCACAAACCTGGAAGTAACGTCTGGATTTGGTGACATTAAAGGAACGCCATTCCAAAAATTATTTCCAAGTTGATGGGGGAAATAACCTAAATCTGACGTGTCTTGAACGCAGCATTGAAATGTGAAACAGCAACGTGCAAGCTTAGAATAAACAACAACATTATCATCTGTTGCTGTGGATGCCAACAAAATAATTATTGGTGTGTCTGGGCCTTTATCCTAAATTCAGTTTACCTACAGTTTTACCTTAGTCTTAGACACCCTTTTTAATCCCTAGTTACCTTTTACCAGAATGAGACATCCTCAAGGATCCTGAGACGTCACAACGTGCTGTATGACGCTACACACGACAACATTAAACATCATCAGCACCTAATGACTTCCTGCTATTTTCAAGTAAACATTCCAGATCTCCACACCTGATATTATGACATGCATACAAAAAAAATCTACAAACTTTTCTTGCACATTACACAGTTACAGTAAATTGCGTATGCTCATATAAGACCACAACTTCCCTGATTTAAATAAACAACTACAGGAATGAATACAGACACGCTGATGAACTCAATGTTTACCCACTTCAATAAAATGCCCCCCTTCCTCCCTCCCCCAAAGGCTAGCCATTGCAATCAAAAGGGATAATTAACTGTAATCAGGGCAACCCTATCTGCGCCATCAGACGTCCAACTGGCTCGCTCTTTGTTGTGGATGAAACTGCCCTGCCCAATCCCTCTGGTCATGCAGTTTAAGCCACTTTATTTTAGACTGGCTGTCTCCCAGCTAACCTCTGTTTTGCTACTGAACTGATGTCCTCCGATTAACACAACTGTAACACCGAACAGGCTTACCAGGAGTTTTCACAGAAAGTCTAATTAAACTTGAACGATACTTAACACACAGAACCAGAAATAAGACAAGAGAATCCTCTTTACTGCTGGAGCTCTAATCCAAGCTGGATGTCCTTTAGTCTACATATATACTGTAGTGGTTCCTTAAAGGCTGGAGTCTAGATTAACGTTTCGGCATATTTTGAAATGGGAGAATGCATTTGAACACACATTTGGAATATATTCACCTTTAAATACAACCACAGAACAAATTAAGAGACCACTCCAAAATTATTTTCAGTTTTTCGAAATGTACTACTTTACTACTTACTCATTTGCATTTATTTGAGGAAATTTAAATGGGGCAAACTGACATAAATATACAATATACAATTTCATATTTTCATAAGTTCATATTTAAACATCACAATGCTAATCTTTTTAGAAAAAACAAAACAAAACATGTATGATGGAATAAGCCTGTTTTTTTCACAGTGTCTTTTCATTCTCTCCTCCTGAGGTTTGAATTTGTTGAAATTCAACACTGGACTGGAATGACCCTAATACATCTAGAAATGCTGATTAAAAAGTCGCTTAAACCTTTTCAGTGGTCATACACAGTCGCGTTCACCAAACAAACAAAGCGGTACTTGGCCATCAGTCCTCATAGGACATTTTTAATAGCACATGATCCATTAGAGGATAACGGAGGAACGAAAGAGCACAAGAGTGTGACCCTAGGTTATTCAGAAAGTGGAACCTGACAGTTTGCGACCCCGTGGAAAGTTCATACTGTATACAAAAGACATTATGGTGCCTCTGGTGATCCACCCCGATCTCATGAAATGCATCAAAACCATCAAATAAGTACACCAAATTGCAATTTTACGTGTGTGTATATATATATATATATATATATACACCAATGTTTGCATGCATATAATACGGCAATTTTAGCGTGCATGCATATTATTCACAAAATCACTGAGACATTTCTCAAAATATCTTCTTTTGTGTTACAATAAAGAAATGAAACCGGTTTTTAATGACATGAGTGTGAATGAATAATTACCAAATTTTCATTTGTGCAAATTATACCTATAAGGAATAAAAAAATGATTATAGTTCCTGGTGTAAATTAAATACAGGTATCACTCTTGATCTCTTGAAGGTGGCATAGTAAAACCAAAGCAATGTTTTGTTTCTTGGTACAAAAGTTATTTTTATGATTGTATTAAGTCATAAAAATGTTGTTCCTCTAAAAGTGAGTGACAACAGTGTGTACAGTAAACTGCTATCAGACATTAAATAAACAAGCACGCATTTCAAATTAAATGTAAATATTACCATTGGCCAAATATAAGCATTTACATATGCAATTGTATGGCTATTAATTCATTTATCTAATAAGGTGATGTAGTGTAGATGCAAAGTCACAGCGTATACAACAGGAGTGAAAAGATGTTCGATAACATAAGGGCACTTACAAGACTAAACAATTGCACAAGCCCCTCTCCTAACAAAAACAAATTTACACACAATGAAAATCACATTGTACTGTTTAATTCGTGCTCATTACACCTACAACATTTAAATTCAGATGATGATACAACTCTCTGTCATTATAAGTGGGTGTATCAACAAATATGCATATAGCATGAATGACAGGATATGAGTCGGTGAATGTTACTTAATGATTTGCGTGTGACATGCACCACGAGTCATCGTCGCGCATTACAATAAGGCCAAACAAACAGGAACCGCGGACAATAGGGTCAATACATGATGCCGAGGAAGCGCATACAGACCTTTGCATGTTACTCCAGGCGGTGATGACATCATTAAGATGTCAGTGAGATTTCCTTCATCCTGACCTCCTGACCTTTATTCAATTCGACACAAACGTAAAGGTTTCTCAAACTGGATAAGTGCCATCCGCAGAGCATTCCACAATTTTCAGACACGAAAACAAGGAAATTATGCAGCAAAGGTTTTCAGCGAATCATCAATAAACTGCATGAAAAGGTCAGAGTCGTAGGCTCCAAGATTCAAGTACAAAGCTTTTTTTATAAACTCACAAAATCAGTTTTCTAAATTCGTCACCAATAAGAGCAAACAAACGGGGAACAAGACGGGACAAGACAAAAAGGGTGAGGTATCTGGCCTCACGCAAAAATGTCAATCCATGTTAGGTGATATTATGGGCATGACACAAATACTTTTTAATAGCCCTAGGGCATGACAAAATAATAAGTATACGCCATGCATTCCCTCAGTTTAAATGTAAATTCACAATAGTTACGAGCAAAATGCTTAAAGTGTTTTACACATGTCACAGCTGGAGTCACACATAAACGAACCAAAAGACACTTCGGATCTCATTATGAGACACGCCATAATGCATAAAGCACTTTTTAAATGTCTCACATAGTCAATGGAAACATCCAACAGGAGAGAAGGAAAACAAAAAGCCAGAGATGTCCCGAGAACGACAGGAATGCAGGAGGAACTATGCGTTGAGCAAATACAGCGGGGTTTAAAATTTAGAGGAAGCAGAGAGTTGCACAAGAGTTAAAAGAAATACTGAAACGGTCGGTTTGAGAGAAGAAAAGAAAATAGCAATTGGCAAGGCAAACAAAAGGAGACAGTCAAAAGTTCTCCTTTACCCTTCTGTGTTCTTAAGTGAACTGGTGGAGCGCGACCGCGGCTTCATGATAATACTCATTCTGGACACAGAGTTCCCCTCGGTTAGCGGCTACAGCTAATCCCGGCCGTGTGCGTCTGCGGACGCGGGCATGACTCGATCAGACAGCCCTGCTTCTGTTTGCTGCGCTGACAGGAGACCCAGTCTCGGGACTCCGGGACGGGCGTCACAGGGTTTCTGCCCCTCTCTCTCTCTCTCTCTCTCTCTCTCTCTTTCTCCTGAATCTCCCACCCTTTGTGCTTGCCCTCCTCCCTCTTTTCCTGGCTGGCTGCAGGGTTTGTTGTCCGGACTCTTGTAGTAATGACGTGGTCGGGGGCTGGGAACTCCTTGTGTTTGCAAGGACTGAATGGAAGGGGGAACTTTGCACCTAAACCTGAAAAGCAGCTCAGGTTTTAAGTTCATAATAAAACATGCTGAGGGATTATTCTGAAACTCAAATGGCTGCAGTTGTTTGTTGTGTAGAGCGAGACACAACAGCTCACTCATTAACCAACACCAAGGGCCCTCAGAAGTGTTTGTGTGACGCATGGGCGCAATCGCAAAAGTCGACAGCACCTGCGTCAACCAATGACAGGGAAGCATTTCAGTGCCATGAAAACAAAACGTATGATTTGCAGCTCCGCCCATTTGATGATGTCAATAAACATTTGATACGATTGATTCTGTCATCAGGGAGATTGTCAGATGTCTAGTATTACAATTATGACATTGGAAGCTGGACCGCCTAAAGTATAATAATATAATGTGTTTGGGTTGTCAAACATAGAGACAGCAAAGAAAAAGATTAAATATCATGACAACTTTAACAGCTTTGCCCATTGTTGCCCCCCGGTGTTCACAAGAGATAAAAGCAGATAAAATCAAGAAAATCTAACACTAAACAAATCCAACCAGAAGACGTACAAAATGTAAAAATTTAGTTCATTATATATATATATAGTTCATTTATACTTCATTTAAAAAGACCGGGGCAAGTTGTCATCCAATACTTTAAAATGTTGGCAACAAAAAATCCCACTAATTTGACACACAAAATCACTAAAGTGGCAACCGGCTGTGTACCAATACATCTATTTTTAAAATGAAAGACACCATTTTAAAATATGTTTTCATAAAAAAACATTTGCAGTATGTAAAATGTTATATTACACTGCTTTTCAACTATTGTTAAACAATGAAAATGAATTATTAAACACAAAAAAATTCGCAACACAAAAAAAGGAAAAGAAAACGTGTTCCCCATATGTGTGTGTGTGTGTGTGTACAAATCGCTGAAGGTGTCTGTCCATGCAATGCAAGTCAGTGTGAGTAAGAGAAAGTGCGTATTGCCCGTACAGCATGTACCTGCGTGACTTGAACCAGCGCTTTCTTTTCTTGCCTTTAGATGAGCTCATATCGAGCTGGCGGCCAGTCCAAGCAAAAGTTCCAAGAAAGAGAGAAAGAGCAACCGGAGATGCACCTAGAGATTCACCAGCCATAGTCTACTGAAGAAACTGACCTCCCATAAGCAGTGATAAACGTCACTCTGACCTCATCCTATAATCCATCCCATAAACCTGTCTGGCACTCCACACCGCTACACATTTGCACTGTTGCATTTGTCTGTTTAATCGTATGTGACACTATGTAACTAAAGCCACCGTCTGAAAACTGTTTAAACTGACTGGTGTGGTTTGGGATAAATGACATTTTAAGTGGCTAAAATAGGAGAATTTAAATGATTAAAAAACGTTATTAATGGGGCAACACAGTTAAAAAAAGGGAAAACTAATTAAACATCAGAAAAATCCTACTAATATGACATGGGACATTGGGTCATAGTGATTTGACAAACATGTGATCAGAAAATTAATATGGTGGTTTGTGGCCATTTAGTGTTTTAGTAGAATGCAAAAAATAACGAGTTCTCTGGGTACCATAAAGTTTTTAATTTTTGGTCCGAAGAAACACAGCATAGTGAACTGTCTTTTGCATATAGTGTATAGCATAACATAAGGACATCAATAGTCATCTACGGTGAAGTGTGAACCGAGGTGACATCTTAAATCTATTACAGACCTGTAAGCAATACAAGACTTACACTCTGCCAGAGACACCTTACACCTCACCTTAAAGCCAGAGTCATGACATGAATTCATCTGAATAAAATAAAATATGTTACAATCATCTTTAAAAACAATATGGTATTAATTCTTATTTACTTCTAATGTAATGTAACAATGTACTCTTATAATATGTAACCCTACTTTTTGTGATTTATTGTTATCTACATAAAACCATTCTACATAATGTAAAGAAAATTAAAAAAATATAATCTTGATATTAAAAAAAAAAACATTTAAACTACTGCTTGACTTTAATGTTTCATAATTCGATTATAAGACGTTAGCCCGGATTTCACATAAGTCACATAAAAGTATTTTACATATACAGGCAACTGTCCAGTAATATTCAATACAACAGATGGAAAGCATCTTAAAATGTACCGCTCCATCCCAACATAGATTCACCTCCATTTCACACTCCCACGTCCCTACAACCAATACAGATAAAACCAAAATAAACCAAAATCTATTTTAAACGCATTGAACACGTTAAATCTGGTACGTGTAGCAAACCTCCTACTCAACATTACATAGATTAAATAAAATCAGACACATATGCAGCTGTGCCTTCACGGAGCTGAAGATGCTGAACACACATCAGGTCTGTGTAGGATATACAAGATCTGAATCTATACATTTATCTACACTATGTTTTAAACAACTAATGTGTTATCTTTCTGTCCTATTTAAGTCTGTACTTTATTACACAAACACCCACACACAGTTAGTGTCTTGGACAGGGTACGTGTGGTTTATTGGCATTAGCACAGGTCACGTATCTGATAGCGACCCTCTGTTGCCGAGCATTTGTCTTATACAGCCATACACACTGATCTATTCTCTCACACACACCACGCTTTCTTTCAGTGTGTACTGTAGCTATTGACTCACACCTGCTCCTCGCCGAATCGTGCAAATAACAAAACCGGGGCATATTTTTCTACCACCTCTTTTAAACAAAACCACTGTAAACGAATGTAAACCTTTTATTAAATTAACGCCAATTTATGGCATTATATCTGACATCTGGCACAGCCCCAATCATGACTGCCACTCGATTCAGGCTATTTATTGCCATTTATCTGACCGAGCTGGAGATAAAAGAGGTTTATCAGGGGCAGAAAGCATTAAAGGATCTTTAAGGAAATCAATGGACTCATAACCGCCGTTCTGAAGCTGGTTATCTATAATACAGTCTATGATTAACCAAAGGACCAGACAACATAAGACATGCTTTCAATTTGAATTCCTTATTATTTATGTTTAGGAGAAAGTGGAAGTATGTGCATAAACCATAAGCATTCACAACCTGTTGAAGCCACAAATGTTAATATGCAGTGTTGGTCATTTTAAACAAACCTTTAATAAAAAATATGAGCATTAAGGATAGTGATACCTGCCACCGGAGAGATCAAAACGATGCTTAAACCAACTAGTACAGTATGTATAAGTAGACCAGAGCTGTTTTATAGCACTGTGGATCTGCCACTAGGAAAAAACTTTCAAGAGCATCTGTATTTTTAGAAGATGTGCAAATATAAAGAACACGAACACGCAAAAAAACGATCACATACTCCAATCCTAAATTTAATTTAGTGAGCAAAAAACATGAAGCATCGCCGCACACCACAGACGTAAAGCTTTACCATTTCCTCCTGGGTTTGATGTCAATGGGTTTGTTGATGGCGTACGGCGAGCCGTTGATGCAGGCGCTGCGGTAAAGCGCGATCCTCTCCAAAGAACAAAGTTCTGAGTTTGCTGGCAAACTCATTGCGGAGCTACGAGAGGGGCTTTGAGAGCAGAACACAAGCTAGAGAGCGACCGCAGATGAGCAAGCCTTCCTGGGTCAGTATGAGGATGAATGAGACTGAGGAGAGATCTGGGAGGTGGAGGGAATGGGGTGAGAAAGAGAGAGAGAGAGAGGTGGGTAAACAAGAAGCAGGTAGGTTCTGAAACCTGTAAGCTCTATCAGCTTTTAACAAAGCGTAATGAAAACGGCCTGGAGTCGGTGTGTAACCGAACACGTGTGTGTCTAAGCGTGCACGATCCCACAAAGTTGTTTCGTGGAATTTTCCTGATCACACTTTTATTGACTGTGGCATTTCTAAAAAGCTTTTATGCCCCGAGTCTGTGACCTTAATCAGACAGACGGGAGCTGACGCACATCAAGAACAGCATCTCGCAAACAACTGGATGCCACCGACACTATATTCCCACTTACAGCTAATTTAACCCGCGGTGCAGAGGAACGGCTTTGGCCTGCTAATGTACTTCTGTATGGACTACACCTAATGTCTTGTCGTGTGAGGCAAGTACGAGTTCATTTATGCACCAATCTGCGTTACACGATGTTGATGTGGTCGGAAATCTGTTCAGCTTGTGCATTAAATTCATTAGATAAGACAAGAATGCCTATTACTACTGCTCATATTTGGGGTTTGTTCTAAACCCTTAAACCTAATGACGTATTATATATTGAAACTTATCCATCAGATCATGTAAAATCACAATACAGGCATATACCATAAACACTTACAAAAATATAACTGTCAACTTTTTGGACAATCACCTAGAAACCAAATGATGTTTAAAAACACCATTTATCAACTATATAGCAACACCCTAGCAAGCACCTGAAATACACTTGGCACCACTGTTATGTTCTACAAATACAAAAAAATATTAAAATATGATAAACTTCTAAATAAATTGTAAATATTGTTATGAAACTGGCAACAACAGATTTCAAATACAAATTTTTGACCACACGAGGGCAGCAGATTACCAACATTTTGGTTAAGTAGGACTAAAAAGGTGTAATTTGGTGTAATTTTGGTCTTTTCTCACTGCTTTTTAATTAAAATGGCTTTTTTTCTTTATGGATACTTCTATGTGGGTAAACACTGCAATAAAGCAGATGTATGAAAAAGAAAAAAGACTGTTCTCACTGTTCTGGCTAAAGAAATTGTGTATCAATCCATCCATCCATCTTGGAAAAGTATTCAGCAGTATTCTCAACAACATTCTGAGAAATAATTGAGAAATATTTCATATGGCTATGCCCATCCAGTATACATTAGTTCTGCCTGCGATATCCTATCCTCTGCTTTTCCCAAGACAAGCATTTGATTTAAATCCAATGGCTAAAATAGTCCCTTGGGTCGCCACTGAGCCTTTTCTGTGGTAATGTATCTAGTTCCCAGGCTATATCTGAGTGAAGCTTTTTATTAAATATCTCCTCTTGTCACCACTGGGGAGCACTCTATCACCGACCGCAGGTATTTTAACACGCGTCTCTCATTCGGAGACCGAAGATCCCATTGCACCAGGAAGACGAAACCAGTCACATGTGATGGAGACATTCATCCAATACTGAAACCCATTACAATGTTCCAGACGAAATGCCTGAGTTTTAGGCAACAAAGCGTGACAAAACCCCTTTAAAATACATTGTTACCATTATTATTAAATGGCATTCTTCCAAAAAAAACATAAAATGTATGGGTTTGTTTGCAAGCAGGTTGGCAGTTTCCATCATGCATCACTGTGCTATCTCACGCTGGCACTCCTCTACCTCACCGTAACACTGGCGATGCCAAAGATCCGCTCTTGATTTTGTTTTGTATGTTAACATTCAGCAAAAGCAACAAGCAGCTTAAGCCCCCTCCGGAGTAATTCAGAGCCAAGTAGCTCGCTCAAGGCCATGAAGGTGGCAAAATAGGATTGTACCTTCACCAACTCTGGCTTGTTGCTTCACCTCACTTTTTAGTAGCCCTGGAGGCAAACGTTATAGTGGTGTATGATTTCTGCCACACTAGAGGAACTAAACAAAACCGCGAACTGTTTCCAAACAGATTTTCCAATCAATCCCTTGTCTGTGACTGTGGGGAAAAACAGGTAGCCCCATCTCTCTGGTTAAAACAGAAAT
This sequence comes from Oreonectes daqikongensis, assembly GCA_026939265.1. NCBI lineage: Eukaryota > Metazoa > Chordata > Actinopteri > Cypriniformes > Nemacheilidae > Oreonectes > Oreonectes daqikongensis. The sequence goes on from JAOTQM010000117.1 coordinate 3,534,272, forward strand.
ATAAAGAGCAGTGTGAAAGGGAGAGTTCACTCAAAAATAAAAATTCTATCCTTTACTCACCCAAAACATGTATGACTCTTCTGTGGCACACAAAAGAATATATTTTGAGAAACGTCCCAGTGGTTTTGTTTCTATACAACATATATAACAACGTTACCAACGTTGAAAATCATACAGGTTTGGAATGGCGTGCAGGTGGGTAAATGATGAAAGAATTTTTATTTTGGGGTAAACTATCCCTTTCTGCACATTAAACGGGATACATTTATTTAGTACACCCAAATCTTCAGAATTAGACAAAAGGTTTATTTTCCAGCCAATTTGTCTTAAAACACACAACACCGCCAAAAAACACAACTGCTCAAGTCCTCTGGGGATCTTGTCTGTGCTGTACCTCAGAAACATGATGGATTTCACAGCCTCCTGAATGGAGCGGAGGGGTTAAACAGCTTTCTCCACGCTCACCGGGTGTCCCTGCAGACCGGGCTGCATGCGCAGTCAGACTGTTGAGGAAGAGCGATTGGCTAATTAGTCTGTCTGTATGTAGCCATTGTCGCACACCTGACTGGTTTATGAGGTACCTAAGTGTCGGCCTTTGGCCGGAGTTGTGTAGTAACATCTTTGTGCCCTAACCCATCTGTGACGTGCATTTCATTTCACCAAATCCCAACAAAGAAGGAACATTTTCATTGCTAATGCTGGTTATGACCTAATTACTGGCACCTTCAGGTCCACAGCCAAGACTTAATTTAAAGTAACTTCACTGCAATGCATAAAGGAAGCAAAAAACCTGCGCACCTGCTGAGCTCCTTACCAACCAAGAAGCAAAGAATGTGTTTTTTTTAACTGCCTGCAGTGGGTTTAAATGAACAAGACAGCTTGCACGCCATATGCGTTTGACCATGAACCCAACAAACAGATGAATTAATTATGCGAGGCACAGTACGAACAGAATCGTGCATGAAAAACAGACTGATGAAACAGCAACTTCTGTCAACATTCCTCCATGGTAATTTATGTGCAACTTAAAAATGTACTTGTGGCATCTGCTTTGTAAATAAAGGGATAGTCCACCTGAAAATAAAAATGATTTCTTTATTCACTTGTGTGGTTTAAAATCTGTATATAACTGTGAAACACAAAACAAGATATTTTTGAGAAATGCTGTGTCCATACAATGGAACTCAATGGGGTCCAATGTTGTTTGGATATCAACGTTCTTCAAAATATCTTCTCTTGTGTTCTGCTGAACAATTTAAGTCATACAGGACATAATGGTGAGTATATGATGAAAGAATTTTCATTTTTGAGTGAACTATACATTTAAAGCATTAAAATGATACTTATCATGTTTTTGGGTCAAAAGCATCTGTAATAAACACTTGAAGGTTCTTTAAGCAAGACTTACAGGAATATAATGGAAAATAGGACTATAATGTAGAAATATAATGGAATATAGGACTATAATAGAATATAGAAATATAATGTAGAAATATAATATAATGTAGAAATATAATGTAGTACAAAAATATAATGTAGAAATATAATAGAATATAAGAATATAAAGTAGAAATATAATGTATTATAGGAACATAATGTAGAAAAATAATACAATATAATGTAGAAATATAATACAATATAAGAATTTAATGTAGAAATATAATATAATATTGGAATATAATGTACCAATCTACACCTTGTGAATATCTGAGATTTGTACAATTGTGTATACATTTTGTCAAAATCTCTATTATTTCCCATATTATATTTTCATTACACTCTTGTAAGTCACTTTGGATACATTACACGCATCTGCTAAATGCCTAAAAATAGATGTAAAATGTAAAAATGATATGATACATTACTACTTTATCTGTAAATGCTTATGTAAACTCTTATTTTCTATCGAGAAATAAGGCCTTTCAAATCAGAGGCAAATGTTGTTACATCTGTACAAAAGCTGATTTCATAATCTTTTAAAGACGCGGCAGAATCTGTGTGACAAAATGGTCCGACACTATTCAACGTTACCAAGGTTACCGGAGACGAATTCATCTGAAGAATAAGACCAAATGCTATTCCCCTGAGAAACAAAGACGTACAGCCAGTCAATTACAGAGAGAGACAAGCATAGAGAACTCACAGAGGACATGTTTGCGACAGACAGCATCATATGTTGTACACGGATTCAAATTCTCACACAACACAGCCAATAACAGACCATATTTCATTATTTATCCCCTTTCTTATAGCAAGAGCACAACACTGCATTTTATTGGCCATTTTCTACACAAGTTAAAAGTATTTCAATTTTAGATAGCACTGCACAATACATCACGTTTGATAAAGCGGATGATCTGACTGTCCAAAACCACTCTCGCATTAAAACAAAACAAGCATGACTGAACAAACAAAATCCCAGTTTCACATCAGAATCCACAAAACAAACAGAGTAATTAAATCAACACACAAATTCTCAGCTCAAGAGGTGTTTGTCACTATATACAGTAACAGTATTAAAACCTTTGAATGAATACAGAATGCTCTAGACCATTAATAAAACAGCTGCTTTATTTGCTCTGTGTATAATAAACCTCTCAATTTGTTGTGACATTGTTATCAATCATTGTATATATTAAACATGCCGGATATAATCTTTTATCATCTTTTGTCATCTTGCCATAAATCCAAACTCTTGGCCAGGGCAGCGTGTTTAAAACAGGAAAGCGTGGCGTAATATGATAAGTACAGCACAACATTGTTTTCAAGCAAGAATGACGCACAAGAACGAGTTGATAGAAACGTTAACAATGATAAAATGCATCTACAGTAAACTTCCAAATTTGTTTAAAGAATTTCTAAATATAACTAAACTATGGACCAAACTTTCTCTTGTTTGCCTTTTAAAGAATAAAGACAAAACAAAAATCAAAACAAAAAGACAAATTCAAGACTGATTACAGACCATTCGGGTGTTAAAGTCATTAATAGCAGAAGACTGTGTGCTATCTTAAGATCAGAGATACGAGTAACAGAAGGTCTGGCAACATTAGGTGTGAAGGAAAAATGTAGTGTGTTTGTAGAAGCGTAATAAAAAACATTTCAATTTGAGCTATTCATATAGATTCCCTCATAAAGCATTTTGACAGAATTGCAATCAGTCTAAATGTTTTGAAGTATTTTAACTAGTATTTCCAAATGTTATCACTGTAAGATCCAATGTCCTAGAAAGCAAGATTACATTGGTAATTTACTCTCTAATTTTCCATTAAAAATCCTCTGTTGCACGTATCTGGTTTTAATCTGTGCGTGGGAATCGATGTGGGTGAATTACAAACATGATAAAGAAGAATCTTTTCTCTTAACAGTTTCAGGTGTTGTAAATGACACAGGTGCGATTCTAATGAAATGGATCTGCAGGCGAAATTGCAGCATCAAAGAGGAAAGAACAAGAAGATAAGAAACGCATCCAGACCTGAATTTCAATGAACGCCTGTCTAAAACAAAGACATCATTTGGAAATCCTCATTAGGAAGCTCTTTTTGTGCTTTGATATGCACATGCGTTTTAAATTGCAACGCTGTTTTATGACAATTCTCTCCCCGCACATTAAATGATCTGAGGACGGCGAGGGATGTTAGTAAGGGAAATCAGAACACAATGCACTTTAAACAAGTCAAGGGCGAAGCGCTATTCCTCTTCTGCATAAAGATTATACAACATATTTCCTTGTGATTCTTCTTATGTTTGTAAGATAAGAAACCTGCAGATGGCGAAATACAGCAGTGGGGACAACACTAGGTATGAAACATCTTAGAAAGAAGAAATGATGTAGACCAGGAAAATTGTAAATATGGTGTTAAAGGTGGATCTATTGACAGAAATGCAATATAATCTACAAAACTATGTCTTCAGAGGTGTATAAAGACTTAACATAATGAACCGTTATGTTTTTATTACCTTAGAATGAACTATTTCTATCTACATACACCGCGGGTCCCTTTACATCGAATTCACCATGTTGTTTCTACAGTAGCCCTAAACAGACAAACTAATCTTGAACGAGTTTTGTAAATATGTTATCTCCTTCAACAAAGAAGCGAAAACGTGACAACATCTTTTTTTTGTGTCAGCCACTGTAGTGCTGTGAAAGGGAGGAAGAGCGGTGGAGTAAGCCGTTGGTTGCAATTCACTACCTCACCACTAGATGCCTCCACACTGCTCTTTAATAAAATTATTAAAGCAGAACCAGACCAAAGCTGGATTGCACAATTGATTATTTTCTTTTATATGGCTTACAAAGGAATATATTCTGTTTGTAAAGATGGCATGCACAAACATATACAAAAAGTATAAAAACAATAAAGACTTGCATGGGGGTTCCTTGTAAAGTTAAGAGGACGTTGGATGCAATCCCACTTGATATATCACTTTTGCCATCAATTTTGTTATAGCTTCTTTGTTCTATTTCTTACCTCAGCAATATCTCAGAAACTCTAAAGTACCTTAAACATGCTGGAAACTCACAATGCGTCACTAGTCAACAAATTAGCAGGATTATTAAAATTTCCCCGCTGTGATGCCTGTTTTCTCCCAAACGTGAGTGACCTCATGCCCCAGAGACAGCATCCAAACATGCGGAACATTCCAGCACGACAACTGTCGTCATTCCAGACAGATTTCCTGAAACAACTGAATAACACTGAAAAGGTGGAGTTGAAATTTTGAATAACAATGCATCGGTTAAGCAGCAGCAACTATGCCCCCATTTTAATTTCCTCAAAATAAAGCATTATCGCTAACCACACTAACAAATTCTAGAAGCATGACCGTATGTGTATTCAATGCAGTAGCCCACACATTAACATGAGGGATGTTTAAAAACACACGAAATGTGAACGGGGTTAGCATTGGTGGGCCGCTAACGATGCTAACCGCTTAAGGCGTTATTCGTCCCGCATCAACACAGCCGGAAATATGGACGGAGCTGATTGCCGCCCGTTGACTGTGCTGACACTGTGTTCTTATTGTGAGCTAATAGCGAGACACCCACTCGTTCTTCACTGTTGTCAAGGAGCCCAGCGGCAGATTCAATAAGGCATCTATCAGCCGAGCCTTTCCGCTGAGCTAAAGGGATGAGAAGTGCTACACAAGCGCCAGTATTTCCAGGGAAAATAAGCACCTTGGCAAGTCCAGGGATTACGTGATTGGGCCGTGAGTGAACCAAGACAATGTATTTTGATCACAGGGATTCTGTCATGTTGTGAGGAAATTTAAAAAATGATCAGATTATTTATCATATACTGTGTATATCGTTGTAACTTTGCCTCTCTATCGCCATCTTTGTTTGAAAAATAAAATTGCATGCTCAATAATTGATTTTTGTTCAATTTTAACCACAAAAAAGTACAGAGCATATTTTCAAGTCAAGGTAATCATTATATTGAGTCAATATAATGTAATGCCTTGAAATTTAGATTACACACAATTCCATCCCAGATTCAAATATGAACTGTGCATCTCCCTATAAAGACTATAAATGCAAAGACGTACAGAATCGTCCTATTTAGCTTCTGAAGTGGTTAGGCACTAACAGGCTCACAAACAAGCACCATTCTGATAAAATTATAACCTCGCCGCTTGCTAATCTGCATCTGATATACACCCTCATCTGTGAACCTGTTCAGGCGTTTAATGCTGGATGTGGCCGCAGGAAATGAGTCCGCCATTAAACAGTAAATTTACCCTGAATGGCAAGCTGGCGGATGAGAGCCCGGCAACTTGCGTCAAAGCATCCGCTCAGACAGACAGCTGGCACGCGCACCCACGCGGACATGTGCTCACATACCAAAACAATTACCGCATAACCGCTACTTTGCACATTTAAACCTAATAACATCCCAGCTGAAAGACTAGCGTGGCATATGTCAGCTTTGTTTTAAAACCCAGTGAGCTGCCTTGCTGTCAACCACCTACAATGGTAACAAATAAGGCTATACAGTGAAAAATAAAAATACATAAAAAAAGTCAAGTGAAACACACACACATCAATGTGATCAAACATGTCTATAACCTTTAACCAACAAAAGCACCTTTGTCAATATGTTTCACCAGAAAAACCATGGTAGTAGATCCCATCAGCACCAAACACCACTAAGAAGCAAGGACCAATATGGAAAGCTTGTGTTGTGAACTCAAATCACTCACAAACACTCAAACATGCATATATATATGCAAAGGAACGTGCTCTCACCATATCCACGAGTGTCTTCTGATCGGACGGCCACTCAAGTGTATCATTCTGTCCCCTCCAACCCTGTGATTGTGGCCGAGCTTCATTGAATGACAGACTTTCAAGAGCTTCTCAACAAGCTCTTCACAAATCCTTCTCATTGAGAGAAACTGAAACTATCCACTGAAAACCAGGCCACGCTGAGGCCGTGGACTATCCTGTGTCCTGTCCATACTGTAAAACAAATCTATTTATATGTGGAGTTTAGTTAATACACGACGGAATGAAAAAAACTAAATATTCAAACTTTAACAAAGTCACAATAAAGATGGAGACCAAAAAGAAAAGTATATAAATGAACAATGGCGTCCCTAAGTCCGAATACAACAGTCTCTGATGAAGTTCATGTGCTCTGACGAAATGCGCTGATCTCTTCTCGTCCTGCCTGACGCTCGTTGTGTTTATCTGGAAAACGCTGGACCACATTCCTCCTTCCTATCCTCGTGACGATATCAAGCCTTTGTTTTTTCCTGTTGCCAGTGATATATTTCCTCTCACATCATAAAGGGCAGAGCACAAAAGTTCACTAAGCGCATTTTACCCTAAATGTTTTAAATACTTTTGTTTTGTACTGTACTGTATGTAAAACCATTAACATTTTTATCTGCCAAAAGCATGAAAATTATTACTTCCTACTGGCCATGAAACTGTTTCAAACTGTGTTTGGTGCATGATAACAATATCTGGACCCTGTGCGTGTGGGAGTGTGTAACCGTCACAGTAGGAGGAAAACACACAAAGAGTTTTAGCGTAGAGCTGACGGCATGTGGTCATCGTCTTTTGACACATTATGAGAGCCCCCGCTGCCCTCATGTTTTGGAAGCTAAACCATATTGATTCTTTCAGTGTAAGCTGCGCTCTTTAACTTCTTAACACAACAAATGATGCCTAAAACATGGGGGAAACGACAGAAGAGGGTCTCATTTGACAAAGATTTATTTTTTGTATAGACGGTTTTCACTAGAATCGTCTACCAGTAGCCAAAATAATACTGGCTAGACAAACTTTTAACTTGCTAGCTAATGTCATTTACTTGTTATTTCTTTTGCTTGTTATTAGAAATAATCTGCAGGGACTCTATTCTTTCCGGATGTGTACCAGAAGTAAAGTTTGGGCCACAAAAGCGCATATGCGCAGTAACATTTGTTCATGTTGTTGCTTTAAAACCTTCTTTACTCTCTCTATACTTTATACTCTCCTCACATGTCTGCCGCCCTAGACCACAGTGGTAAAATGAAATACAAATGCATGCATACTCCTTGCAATAAAAGTATTGAACCAACCAAGTATCAAAACTTGTGTTTACACAGTGGTTCTCTACTTGTCCCTCAGGACCCAGACTGACATGACGGACATCAAGTTGTGATCCATCCCAATACCAAAACTGTTAAGCATGAACAAAACATTTAAACATTCATTCTACATTTATAGATAAATCATCCCACTGTTCTTTCCTAGAAATACATTTACAGTAGGTATGTCCTGAGTCACACATTTTATATTCTTCATTGCATAACATCCGACAGGATAAAAGCTTTCACTAAAAACCCACAGAGCATAAATTTATAAATGCATCGCTGAACTGCAACCTGGTTATAGTGCATTATGCAATTCCTCCCTTCCTTTAACAGTAAATGATCTGTGACCATTATCAATCTCCACCATTGCCACTTCATTCCCTTATTAATTCAGTGCACTTACTGACAGTATGCGAGACAGTGAAATGCATGCTGGTATTCGAATCCAGTGTGTTCACTTAAGAGAGAGCGGATGCTTTGACTGTCTCTTGAATGAAGGTCCTACAGGGGCCGCTCACACTAGACAGTCCCCCAGCTTTCCCAAAATAGACTTTCTGCATTGCGCCAGAGGTCCCCATCTTGCAGTCTGATGCTTGTTACCTCGCTATGGTGAAAGCTGTCTCGCTTTTCAAACGCTAAATGCTTCACACATGTCGTTTTCATGAATGTGACCGCCAGGACAAGAATGAGGCGAGGCAGCACCTGAGGTCTAAAACTAAAGCGTTTCATGAACTCGAGCGGAGCGCCACAGAGGTTCTTAAAAGCTTTACGGCTACGGGATGATGTTTTAGCTCGAGGTTTACCGTTTCAAAAGGGTAAATCCATAAACGTGCTAAGGGAAGTGAATGGTACATCCTATGCAAACATGAACTACTATGACTTACATTACTGATTTTTTGCTCTGGACGTAAACATGTTTTCTCAGTAAATGTTATATTAGTAAATGTTAACTAAATTGTGAATTGCTTTTTCCTATCCAGAAATGTTCAATATTGTTAGCTTATGGTTCAACCAATGGCAACAGTTGGAGGCGGGGCAACCTACAGCTTCCATTGGTGCTGTTAGCCGGTATGAACATTAGCAGTGACAGAAAACAATTTACAAGCTATAATGAAATACACAAAAATGAGCTCCACAGTAAACCTCTGAAACATGACCTGTCTCCAAAAGTTATAACCCAATTTATGTCTTATCTTTGTGATATTGCAAAAGCTAATGAATTACTCGCATCTAGAGACTCATTTACATAATACCAATTCACACCCAAAGGCACACCCCATTGTTTAAAGTAAGCGATGGTCAAAGAAATGGCAGAAAATCTGCGCGAGGAAAAAGGAGACGACACCGCAGCCGTCAACGTCACGTGAATGTCCGCGATCTGTACTTAGGACTGTATAATTACTGACAAAATGGAATTAACCTTCACCTCATCTTGATGGATACCTTGGTGCTTGCAGCATATTGGCTCTGACAATGGAAGCGACTGTTTGGCCATGTCCAATAATATCGGCAAGCGGAGTCTGGGAGGAGATTTGGCGCAGCACACGTGACCTTTAAATGTCATGGGTCGTGAAACTACACGGGTAAAGAAATGAAACATCATCCTGGTGGCCTGAAATAAAAAAAGAGGAAACAAAATCAATCACGTCTGAAGAGGCATTGTTGTTTGTGAGGGAAGGTAAGCAAGTAATGTAATGGTTTTAGCACTACGGAGGTGGAATTATTCAACATTGCTATAGACGGTTTAAACAAACATTACTGTGCATGCACGCTTTTGTGGCCTAAACTTAACTTCCGGTATACATCTGCACTACTGCAGATTATTTCTAATAACAAGGAAAATAACTAATAAGTAAATTACATTATAACGTAAACATTACATTAACGTAAAATTATGTCTAGCCAGTATTATTTTGGGTTACCAGTAGAAGAACCGTGACTTGGCTAAACTTAAATGTGACAAAGTTACCCATTCAACAAATTGGTTATTTATTAAAATTAATATACAATAAAATGTAACAATTAGTTTATTTAATATGATTATTATACAATAAAATATGAATATAAATGAAATAAAGTATGAATAGTTATATTATTAGCCACTAGCCGATCAACAAACACAGACCGGAAGTTAACTTCGGGCCAGGCGCGTGCGTCCAACAAAACCGTCTATAAAAAGGCTTTCGCAAAGAAAAGAAGTTAAAATTGCGATTCGCTTTTTGCGTCCTGCAGTCACAATTTCTAATTTATGCCATTACAGTCATGCAGCAACCGTTTGCGCTTTCCAACGCATCCCTGCATGCAATATAAACAGATTATGCTTCAATTGCATCTATCAGCTATACTTGAATCTTGGAGGAAAATGTGTTTAAAAGACCATATTCTCTGCTTGACACCAAACTCTGTAAACAAGCCCTCTAGTGCTACACAAAAAGGCATCCAATAACCTCTCAACAGTTGGTTACTTCACCACACCTCAGTCCATCAAGTACGTCTCTTCCAATTCATTAGCTATAATCACATCGAATGCCCCTTTATAGAGTTTTCCGCCTTAAGCACCCACAACGAGAAAAATAGTGTGAATCTGTGGGTATCTTGCGAAGGGCCCGAAAACATGAGCGATAAAAATAGCAGAAAGAGTGGTATTATGTAACGGATGAGAGGCACACAGTGGGGTGTTTGCACATGCAGCCGCTGAAACAAGGGGTCTAACCCACCTGCTCATTATTATTCATGTCAATGCGACTCTCCCTCATCACATCACTAAGTGAGATATTTCTACACACCACTCTGAATTTGTATTGTAATGATGTATTATTTTTTCTACTGTATGTAATTGCTTTTGTTTCTTTTTACATTAAGCAGGGTCATGACATGAAATCGCTTGCACTGCGTTCGGTTAGATGTAACCGAGAAGACATCATCTAGACACACAGGGGAATTTAGTCGTGATGAATTTAAATATGGCCATTAGCAGGGGGCATAAAAAAGTCCAGTTACTGGCAGCATGATGGAGCTTTAGTTGCGGTGAAGACCCTGGTAGTGGAGGAGCCTGATGAATAATTTATAATTCAGTGCAGCGCGCAGGTCCTCGCACCCGATGTGAATAGGATTCAGATTTATTATTGATCCTAAGAGGTGCTTTAATTGAAAGCAGAGTATAAATCATTTTTTCTTAAAAAAAATCCTCTACAATCGTTTAAATGCATATAAGACCTTATGTAAGTTTTATTTACCAAAATATGCAATAGGCACTTGGAGTACACCCCATACAATGCAGTAAACTAGACCTTTCAGTGTGACAGTCATTATTTCACAAAATTCAATGATAATACATTTCTGAGATGATATCTTTAGTGACTTCATGATGAGGTAACAACAATGAAGCATACGAAAAATAGCAAGCAGTCGGCGCCGATAGCCCTGCGGTTTTTGTGCTCCGACATAGTGCCAGTGCACTCATTTGCAGTCCCACTCCCCTGTCTCTATCCAATGCTTTCCTGTCTACTCTCTACTGTCCTGTCCCATTAGAGGCAAATCCCCTAAAACACAACTTTTTTAAAAAAAAGCAAGCACTAAGCACCTGTAGAACGTTTTGGATAAACATCATTAGCTGCATTTTCATTCAAATTGTTCAAACTAAAATCAAAAACAGCCATTGGAAACACATCAAATTTAACAAAAAAGTGTTTTTCAGGCAATTTGATACAGGTATATTTTGCAAAAATGCAATGGTTTTGTTCCATTTACAGGTCATGTGGCATACGGAAAAGTAATATGATTATTCTTTTACGATGGCACGGTATGTTTGGGCAGAACATTTGGAAAGATAGGATGTAAGGAATTCACATTGGTTCGCAGCCCGCCATAAAAACAAAAGAAGTTTGGACCAAATGAAAACTTGCATTTTAGTCTCTTAACATTGTAATATTTGTAATAGGAAATGCCGTCAATTTGCAATTTTTTTTAATCAACATTTAGAAAATACTACCGTTTTTGCTATTGTCAGACCTGGTGCACTGTTTAGTAAGCAGTATTAAAGCATTACATTCTAACCACAGACTGCATCTCCCAGCCCCTCAGCAGCCCAACACACCCCAAATCTCAAACGCAGCTGTTAAACCAATGAGGTGTGCAGGGCCCATTTCTGCTCTACATGATCCCAGCTAACATCAGTCAGGGGATTTTACCAAGTGTACTGTGACATTCTGCAGTGCAACGGGTAAAATTAGCACGGTGCTTATGTGCCGCACAGGTGATAAGTGGCTTTCTGTCTCTTTTTCTCACTCAGTTACTACAGTATCATCTCCTCTTTCACTGAGCACTCCCGTGCTGATGACTGCTTATTCTCTCATCAGCCCTCTCACGCTACCATCCCCAAAGACACATCAGCAAGCAAGGCTGTTATAAATTAAATTAAGAAGCACGTTTATGAAATGTTACAGCGTGAGGAGAGCCAATGGAGGCATTATGGCAGGAAATGGTGAAATTCAGTGCAAGGACAACAAGCACCTATTAAGTCTATTCATTAATTCTTAATTAATTCTATTCTTCATGTACTTTTGAGAAGGCACCCATGAGTGTCCTGGCTAACTTGAAAAAAAGACTTAAAGTAAAAATCTTGAGAATTAAGTAGAAATGCTGTATAAAATGTAAATGTTTAATGGATTTTCAGTGTTGTCAAATATTTTAAATGCAAAGTTGCTGCTTAAAAAGTTGTCAGGTGATGTCATAAGCCAAAACGCTTATGCGTCATATCTACATTCTGTCTGGCGTTGAAACTACTGTTTTTTCCTACTCTTCCTACACATACTGTTTTAATACAGCCAAATGGCCCCCCAAAAAATTCTCGTTAACAGAAAAAATGTGTAGTGAAAAGAACGTATATAAAATAAAATTTAAATTATAAGTGCATCAACTTAAAGAAGTTTAGGTTTGCCCGAAAAGTTGCTACATGCTTTTTTAGAAAAAAAGGGGTTTCAAATGTAACCAAATTGCGCTTAGTGATTATCATCATCATCATGCATTACAGTTACATGGAAAAGTAGCATTATTATTTTTTTTGTGTGGAAAAAAAAGCTGTTTTAAGTTGGAGTAAATTATTAATAGTAAATCATTTTCTGTGTAAAGCAAATGATATCTAGAAGGTGCAAAACGATTCACACATGCGGTTCCATTATTCCTTCCACAGTGTTACAAACAAACCTTTACTTTCAATAAACACGTAACTTTTTTTAAGATTATGTAGAGCTTATGTGTTTGTAGTGGAAAAAAGAGAGATTAAAACAAAGCAGAGAAAGAAAAAGGTAAGAAAAGGCCAGCAGACCGAACTGAAAGCCATTAACAGTCTATACACTTCTGTGTGACAGAATATATTGGCCAGCGGGTGCATTAAAAACAGCATGCAAACAGCGCGGTCCTGATTAAATAATGCAGCTGGCTTTAACCGCACTCATCTCACAAAAGCGTGTACTGAAGAGGCAGATGAGAGACTAGCGCTTCGCTGAGAAGGCAGCGGTGTCAAAGGGTAGCATTGAGCGCCTGTTGACTATCGATCTGTTGGTCTTCTATGCACCTCAGTTCTCCGCATGCAGATCTACTCTGAATCACGCCTATTGTGAGGATATTTATACCACAGTATGATTAACTACGGCATAACATCTTCCAACAGTAACCTGACTTATAAACTGTAATGTACCACATTTTCTTTTGTGCTCTCCATTTCCTTTATACGCACTTGATCATCTATAATAACCTTTACAGCAGCGTATGACAGACACAGGGTTTTGCTTGAGATCCATGTTATAAGGTGGCACATACGTATTCTAACTTTACAGGCCTGAAGTGTCATTCATAATTCACCATCTCCATGCTAGGACCTAAAAATAGAGCTCTTTCTTGGTGGTAATAATTCATTGTGGTTTCTGTCCCCTTAAGTTACCAGATGGCTCTTTAACGTAACATTCGAGACAGCGATAGCCCCCGGCTTGAAAGGACAATAATGCTGGGGAACTATTCAAATGAGTGACATTTCCAGGAGGAAACAAATGCTGGACGTATCAAGAAATGTCAGGCTTTGGTATTTTTGTTAATTGGACAAATTCTTCCCCTTCAATTCACACACACACACACACACACCGATTTCTTGGTGAAATCATTTTGCACCGTAAACATCTTTTACCGCAGTAGTTGTTGTCACCTTCTCGGGCAACAGCTGTGAGGACAGCTCTGTGCTACCCAACTGTGAAGGTGACATGGGAAATCTTTTACACAGCTAACTGATTTTTTAGCACAATTTTAAAAAATGTATTCTGTTATTGATGTTATTGCACATTTACTGTAGACCTTCAACTATCAAACATTTTCATTTCTCTCTATACAACCATCTCTCTCTCTCCACAGACATTCTTACAAATGATAAATACTGTACATTAGAGCAAACAGCTCTCTTGGGGCTGCGTCTGTTCCTCTGTTACGGTGAACACGGTAACTAAATGCCTTCTGAGAGCCTGACAGAGCCAATTAAGAATCTCAGGAACCCAAACCACATCTGCCACCATTAACACACAAGACAACAAACAAACAATGATTAATAAATGCTAAAAACTGTAATTGTTCATTGTTAGCTAATGCATTTACTACTGTTAACAAATAGCACCTTATTGTAAAGTGTTACCATTTTTCTCTTGATTATTTTATTAACCAACTACATTTTTTCTGTTATTAGCTGTGCTCAGACAATCTCCTCCAGAAACAAAGATATCATTACCAAGCCATTCCTTTCCACAGTGAAATTTATTTTCCTCTAAAATTCCACTAAATCAATCTGCATGCACAAGAGAAATGCTAACACAAATCTAGCATGTTTAAATGAAATCTCACTACTTATACTAAGATATTTCATCACAGCTAAAAATAGTCAGACGGCACATTTCATCCCCTATTTCCGTGCATCATTAGTTTGTTTTCATTCGATCTGCAATTAAATCAAGCACTTTGGGATTATGAGCACTGTTGCTGCTCACCATGGAAACGGGTTAATGCAATATGTGAAGGTTGCTCAAGTCAGTGCAACACTTCTACAAAGCACATAGCAACACCAGATTGATGGGGAGGCTGATGCAGGTCTGTTATCTGTACCCAGTAATCTATACAGAGGGCAAGAGAAAAAAAACTAATCCAAGTGATATCCAGTCTCTTCTATAGAGGCAGACCCACTGCAAACAAGAGCTAAATGAATTTCTATAAATAGACTTCCTGAGAAAGAAGGGTCTTCTTGGACTTCTGTACTGATACACGGGTGCTGAGAAAGCGCAAATGGTTCTTCATAGTATAAATGTTGACTATATTAAACAATGGTGTATTTATAACATCGTGGTTTCGAAATACAACATAAAAGGTTAAATTACAGTTAATAAAAATATGTTTTTTTCCATTCACTTTTATACCTAGCATATCAAATCAAACATTTGACAGCTTTCATCCAATGCTCTTATAGTGCGTTATAGACTTAAACTTAAAACATGGTGGGATTTCTGCTGTGACAGATATGCTTTATTTGTATTTTTCGCAATAGTATCATTGCCTTGTCTTGTTGTTCAATTAGTACATATTTACATATCTAAATATAGCATGTATTATGAAAACAGCATGCATTTCACCGGTATTCCAAAGTCAGCAAGCTAACTACACAGCATGACTGTACAAGTACAGTACTAGTACAGTAGGATGTATTGTTAAAAACTATTACCATATTACATTTCACCACGACACACGCAAGCATGAATCTGGCGTCGTCCATTCTTTTTGACAACAAAGCACCTGCACACAACCAGCTCGGAATCACGACTTCATAAGTGGGAATTATCATATTTCCGAGCGTACGTAAAGACAGTATTAACCCATGACTTTAACGCTGCTAGATCAGTGTGCATTCATGGTTTTACTTTATTAAATGCACTGTTCTGTTAAATAAATCGTCCAGTGACTGTAATGTTGCTAATATTGCTTTGCAAATTAAATGCAACATCTAAACTGAACTTCATACCTTTATTATGCAATAAAGCATCTGTTCCGCACAAAATCCAGTCACATGGGTTCCCCCATGGTTGGCTAATAACGTTCTTCAAAATATCTTCTTTTGTGTGAACTATCACTTTAACCACCTGTAGTTGTTAAATTTATGCAAGTATCTGCAAAAAAAACAAGATGTTGATTGATTTTAGAATGTCACTGTTAGATTCTCATTGTACCTTGTGCATCAACAGCATCCTGAACATGCCCCAATTTGCTTGCAACTACAGTAATTACTGATGTTCGAGACAACCAGTGCAGCATGGACCTCAAGGCAAAAGAGCCATTCCTCAGTAATGACATCTAATATGGTGAGCAACACTCATAAAGTAGCTGCGATTTTTCAGCACAAAGGTTATTCGGTCTCAAATGCACAAGGAAACAGACAGGTTGACAATAATGTTGTCTCTATTCTCCATGGATTAGTGTCAGTCCAGCAACATAGACAGTAAATAATGTGCAGGTCTAATACAGGTGGCTAATTTTATGGTGAGGGATGTATCATAGTACCTGACGTTTATGGCTATTCTGAGACCAAAGAACCAAAAAAATAAAAGATTTTTATTGTAATTTTTATTTTTATTTGTGTAAAAGATTATAATTTTGTGTACATTTTGTGTACACAGTTTATAAGATCTTTGCAGATTACCCAATTTTACCTCTCATTTTCGGTTTACACACTTAAAAATAAAGGTGTTAAAAAGATTCTTCACAGCGATGCAAAGAAAAACATTTTTGGTTCCACAAAGAACCAATTAGTCAAGGGTTCTTTAAAGATCTGATTAACCTTATTCGTGAAACAGAAAGGTTCTTCGGATGTAAAAGGTTCTTTATAGAACCATTTAGACAAAAAAGGTTCTTCTGTGGCATCGAAGAACCTTTTGAAGCACCTTTATTTTTTAAGAGTGTTGTGCACAGCTCCACGGACATCATAAAGCCTATATTTTAATCAGGCAATTAGGCAGGCAGCTAAACACCTCCAAGCCTTCAGAATGAGGAGGTACACATCAATGCTTTCCCCTGTGGGTGATTCGTGCATTTCTGCGTTCTCTGAACTGAAAAACACTCCACACACACACAAACAACGATGAGTGTTTTCTAGGAACAGCTCATTTATCTGAATAATTACATATGCACTAACTCAGGCCAGGTGAAAACACACATGCACATACACACACACACATTGCATACAGGAGAAAATCGAACAGAGCTCTGTCGATATAATCGCCCTCTGCAGAGCCACAGATTTCTCGCCTAATTGGAAAGCTCATTTCATAAAGTACGGTTGCCGTCAAGCTGTCTCCTCTCACTTCAGAGGTCATGATTCAGCAGAGAAGGAAGCTCCAGAAAGGTGAACCTGTCTCGATTTCCACCGTCTCCTCATTCTGCTGCTTCCACTTGTCTTTCTACTTAAATATGACATTTGTCTCAGCAGATGCGCAATAATGAGAACAAACCAGACAGAAATACCACTCAGCGGTACTGAACTAGAGACACTAAAAACAACGTGATCTTTATTCAATATTCAGTATTCATGATTAAAGTTGAATCAAAACATGTCAATGAGAGAAATATGGGGTAGGAAAGATTGTCTGTTATGTGACAAACAAAATGAAATGCAGAAAAAATAATCACATTTTGGTTTTCTAGGAAGATTGTACATACAGTATAATGCATTATATGGATAAAAACACACAATTTTTTTGTTGTTAAACTACTTTATCCTATAATGAAAAACAAAAGAGCATACATTTTATGATACAACTACAAATATGAATAATATTGTATTTTAATTCTGCTTACATTCCAATGTGTAATACAACATACTGTATATACATTTTATTTATGTATTACTATTAACTTTCTATATCTACAGACTTCATGTAATGTTTTTCTATCTAGATAAAAAATGTGTATCTAAATGATCGGTGTAGTGTGTTACAATACTTTACAATATCTCCTTCACTTTTGAGCGCCACGGCATACAGACAAATATAATTTTTAATCTTGCAAATGCCCTATGGTTCAAAATAACCAAAGAAAAAATCAATCTCCAAACATTTCCTGGAATGAGCCATTGAGTGTTTTCAGAGGAAATCGAATGGCTGAAGTGGAAGATATATTACATTCAAAATGTCATCCACCACACGATGAGGAATCGGAGTGCCGCATAATATATGACACAGCACGAACTGAGACAGCGAGCACGGGTCTCATCTGCTGAGCAGCCTGAGAATCTTTCTTCGCCAATTGTTACCTGGTGCACCAGACAATAACTTCATTGCACCTCAACGTTAATTTCATGGGTCCCTGAGAACACACCTGACCCCACTGATGTTTTTACTTTTTTGGGATTCTGATGGGCGACGGGGGAGACTGTTACCCAAGCAGTACTTGTTGCATATATTGTGGTTCGAACCACAGATTGTGATCTGTATTCAACGCATGTCCTACGGCATCTTTCAAAGGTCATGAGATACCAAAGAAAAGATTTCCAGTCGTCTTTAAAAAAAAAAAAAAAAGGCTGAGTAGGTGTATTTCTTAGTATTACATTTTAACCGAGTGGAAATGAAGCAGTAATGTGAGCAGAGAGAAAAGATATATTCATATGGTGCAGGGAAAGAACACAATCTAATTTTAATGGGAGTGATGCATCGAGGAGGACAAATATTAATCAATAACGCAGGCAAAAAAAATTCAGAGATTGCATATCCTTCACACAGAGATGACAGCATGGAACAGCCAAAGAACTAGCTAAAAAATGAATGTGGATTAAAAGCACAGCCATCTCTGTCATCTGAAATTATGATTAGATATGATAACAAACAATAGTTTCAATAGTTCAATAGTTCTTTAAAAAAAAAAAAGCTTTGAACATATATGTATGTTAATTGTTTAAGCGGAACAGAAAAACCTGCTTAACAACCAAAAAGCTGCAAAACTACTCCCACACAGGATATCAAGATACCACGTCTCTTTAAGGCAGTTGTGGTCTAATGGTTAGAGAGTCGGACTCATAACCAGAAGGTTGCTGGTTCGATTCTCAGTTCACGACTTGAAGTGTGTGTGTTCACTATTCACTGGATGGGTTAAATGCAGAGGTCACATTTCGGGTATGGGTCACCATATCTGACAAATAGGTCACTTTCACTTTTCACCACTGTGGAATGATGATGGAAAAGCCCAGAATCATTATGCATCATTTCCATTTCAAACAAAATAAACCTTCATTTCGGCAGCTCTGTTCAGGTCTGCATGGTGCACAGGGATAAATAAGGAGAACCTTTAGCAGTTAGTTAGAGGAACAAAGGTTAGGTTGGTTTCAATCAAAGCTTTGCTTTTCATTTCTGAAATGAAAAGAACAAAGAAACGAAACAGTGGAGGGACACTGCGGCTCATTAGACGGCGGCTTAATCAGTTCTCTAAAAAGCTTTGAAAACGCAGCGGAGCATCTGGGCTGCCAAAGCCCTTCCTTTTCCTGCCCACATTCATTCATTATTTCCTCCTTTCAGGCGTCTCTTTGCACCTCAATCTTGTGCCAAGCTCAAACTCACGCACGAGGCCTCGCCGCTCCTTCGGAGAGACCTTTAGCTGGCGATAACCACCCTTTAAATCGAAATACATGTCAAGGGTCTTTAAAACACAAAGAGTTACAATGTGACCATGGAAACAGACCTGCTCTCTGAGCTTCTGGATCTGTTTGTTCGAGAGTGACTTTAATTCTACTTTTTAATCAAGGATTAAATTATTGAGTTAATCAATGATTCATAATTTGGAGGAGATTTAATTTCATGTTTGCTTTGCTCAAATCGGACGTTACTCACCGTTCATTACAGGGAAAATTATACGTGTGGAGGGGGCTGGGAAAATGAAGCAAAAGTTATTTGCATAATTACTGTTAATAAACACGACGCACGCTGCAGATGTGTGAAGTGATTAGCACGCACTATCACGCCCGCAAATCAAAGTAACACCCGCAATTGCCATATTTCCACTCTCGACATCTTCTGAAACTCAGACGAATGTGTCATTAGAGAGATGGCATGATATGGGCATTTTTAACATTAGGCGAACCATTGAAGTAGTCCACTTTACCCGTAATGGAAATGTTAAAACTATGTGGGCCTGTGTTTCTTGGGAAGGAGATGTGCACAGTACAGCAAATGCTCTTAACAGCTGTATGAAGTGCAATAGATTGAAACAGAAGTCTCAAGATATATTTTTAAAAAGCTGAATTATTTTTAACCTGATACATTATGCATTAAATGTAATGTAAAATGCATGCAGCAGTCAGTAATGCTGAATAAACATAAAATCTGCCAAATCAGCCCAAATCATTTGTATGTAATCTCACATTCAAAATAAAAATACTGCAGACAAATCCCACAAATAAGCAGCGCTTCAATTGGGTTTCAGACAGATATTCATCACATAAATTCTTATTACAAAACGAAAAACATAGGCTATATATCCAAAAACAGGGACGTACAAATGATGCATAATATAAGAAACATTGCTCACAGCAAGACTAAATCTAATTGTAAACCTTTGGAAAATAACACTTGTGAAAAGAAACATTTGAAAGAAACATGAACATTTATTTCATAATAACTGAAAATGTATTTCAATTTCGTATTAAGTCTAGAAATATAATTTCATTGTATTTAAACCATAAACTGTAAATTACATACACTGTTAAAATTGTATTTAGAAATTACAGTATAACTGGAAGCAGTTTGCCAGTAACTTACTGTAGGTTTAAATTTATGTTATTTATTGGCAACAGTTTGTTCAAAGATAAATGAACACTAAACATTAACAAGTCTTTATCGAAAACTATAAAATAACAGCCTCATGCAAAGCATTTCAGGGAACCAAAATCACAAATAAAACAGAAAAAGGTTGATGAGGATTTCTGGTTCCCAGAAATGCTTTGCATGAGGCTGTTATTTTAGAGGTTTTTTTCTGTAAAATAAAGACTTCCTAATGTTTAATGTTCATTTATCTTTGAACAAACTGTTGCCAATAAATTAGAAAAATATAAATCTACAGTAAGTTACTGGCAAACAGCTGCATAACTACAGCAACATTTTTTACAGTGTACTTGGCTATGAAATCAGCCTTAGCAAGACAAAGTTTTTCAAACATCCACAGGGCTTAAAACGTCCAAATGTACATCATGCTGTATCTGTTTCTCTGCAATACCAAAACCTGCGTCTTGTTCTTCTAACTTTCTTCTCTTTCTAACTGAAAGTCACTCAATTGTATCTCCATAGAAAACAATTGCTTTGATCAAGTTAAGGCCCTCTGTTAATACAGCTCAAGCCACCCACGCATCGCTGTACTGCAGGGCGCCTGGCGCAGAGCACTGCATTGATGTTGCGAGCTTACCTCGTGTATTTCTTACACATCAGTGTTGCATATACGCCCGCCCGCTATCTGCTCGCTGCTGGTTTGACTCGGGCACCTTGGTTAAAGTCCACCACTTCCCTCCCACGCCATCTTTCCTGCCTCTCCAGCACTTTTTGAAACTTTTTCTCCACAGCCCCATTCACCCTCATCTATACAGTACGAAACCAACATTCTCTGCTGCTGTGAAATCCAACAGCGATTTCAGAAAAGCCCCAGAGTCCTTCAGATGAAACGAGATGGAGGATTAAAAAATCAATGTGCAGTGTTGGTATGAGTTTTGAAAAGAGGGTTATGGGTGGGTAGTCTTAAAGGGACAGTTCACTCAAAAATAAAGTTGTTCCAAATCTGTATGAATTTCTTTGAACACATATTAAGATATTTGGATGAATGCTTGTAACCAAACAATTCTTGGCTACCATTGAGTACCATAGTAGGAAAAATTACAATGGTAGTCAAAAGTGCCTCAGAACTGTTTGCTTACATTATTCAAAATATCTCCTTTTGTGTTAAACAGAACAAAGCAATGTAAAAAGCAAATGTTTCCTACTATCGAACTGTTTGGTTATAAGCATTCTTTCAAATATCTTTCTGTGTGTTCATCAGAACAAAGAAATGTATACAGATTTGGAAGGTAAAATTATGTAAATGATGACAGAATTTTTATTTTTGGGTAAACTCTTCCTTTAAAGAGTCCAACGTTTGACTAAACAGCATCGGCATAAAATCTGGTCCTCACTGCATCTTGTTCTGGTAGAGACCTTTATGCAACATGCATACAACATCAAGAACATCAGTTTTGTCTGCAATATAAAAAGAACGTTGAGAAAACGTGCTGTGGGCATGTCGTCTGAGACTAATGGGTGAGCCGGTGGTCTGTTTGTGGATCAGTTCTGCAAAAGGTACAAGTTACAAAGAAGGTCAGCCTCCCTTCAACCTGCTCAGGGCATGCAGGAAGATAGCACAGAGCCCGATGTGGGTTCTCTTGCCATCCCGTCCGCACAGCCTACAGTGCCTCTCTTACATCACCCCTCGCATTCTTCAGTTCAAGGCCTCAAAAACCTTTTTCCTGACTTATTACTGAGGTAACTCACGGCGCTAGTGAGCGAGAGAGAAAGAGCTGTGATGGAATCGTGACTGTGTGTAGTTCCGAGTGTTTGTTTTTTTGTGTTTCAGCGCAAGCGTGTGTATGACTGTGCCTCAGCGTGAGGGAGAGAGAGCGAGGAAATGTGTTTGCAGCGTGCATGCAGAGGTTTTGATGATCTGCGTCGTACATTTGTGAAAATATCTAGCGTTTGTCACAAAGGGACGGTGATTTGAGGACTGCTGCATTCTTCTCATTTTTCAAACTCGTATCATGTTTTATCACGGCGGGCGTCCAGATTCGCACAACGTAAGGCAGCCCCGTCCAAATGAGTCTAAATAAACAATCCGAAGAACACTGTGAGCTGCGTCAAATGTATTTCAACGTGTTTACATTAAGTTTTTACTCAGTGCCTTATTGAATTGGATGAGCAAACAATTAACATCTACAAAAAGCATCATAATCTATGAAAAAACAGCATCTTGAGACACGCTGTCATCTCAGCCATGATTCATAATCTTACCAGACAAATATGTTCATCAGGATTAGCAGCGTTTTCTAATAAGCAGTAAATTATTTAATTTCCCTGACCATCTGCTGTCACAAACAAGACACATCTACTGTATGAGAGATTTCGATTTGAGGGCATCCTTGAGCTCTCCTCCCAGGGCAGCTGAAACCCAGGGCTCTATTTCAGATGATTGATGGAACCATTTTCCTGCGTAGAGGCGTTATAAGGGTGTTAAAAAAGGATTCGGATCTAACAGCTGTTTAACTAAAGTGCAATGTGAGATTTTATATTATACTCTTTAAATGAAAAGCACCCGGATGTTTAAGATGTAAAATACTGCAGAGATGTTTTAAGAAACAATAAGCAGTTTTCTACACATCAGCAGAAAACACATAATTGCATATAAAAAGGTGTAAAATTTTAGGGATGCACATTACATCAGCAGACACGTTAGAATCACGCAAGCTTGCAATCACGACAGAGGGCAAACGTGTAGGGCAGAATCATCCACACTTCCAGAAGCTGTAATGAGTGCAGACTATGACACCATCATTACACCCCCTGTGGTTCTAAATGACGATATTCTCTAAAAGCCATCTCGTATCCAAACAAGCCGTCAGTCCAAGGATGAGAGCATCAATTTTGAGGCTTTCAAGAACGGTCAAAGCGTTTCTCTGTGGAGAAATCATCTTGACAGAAGCACTCGATACAAAAAGCACTGTATCCAATGTATAAACGTGTGATTTCATTTGCATTATGACAAAAAGGACTTTCTGTTACATATGACAATGAGAATCTCAATGTGGCACACCACCCTTGAGGTGGAATCGGAAATAGGAAAAAGGTGATAAAAAGAAAACCGCAGCAATTCTGAATGTGTCTGAAATGTGGTTTGTGACAGTAATCCAGATAGTAAGCGGGCGGCAGAAAAGCAGTGTGAAATTAGGAATTAAACATCGTACAGGGCAACACAAAAACTACCCCAGAGCCCAATAATCTGACACATTCGACAAAAAAATTGGTTCCGTGGGATCCACTAGGAATCTCTTCCAATTAAGAGATGCACAGAAGTGAAATATAACATTCTTCTTCTCCCAACGTTCTAGGGTTGGCCCTTAGGGGAAACGTTTGAAAGAGCATTTATGCAAGTATGATTAATTCAGTATTGGTGAGAGAGCATCTGCCAGGTGTTATGGAAAAATGAGAAATATCAAAGGGGAGCATGCACATTAATATTTGTTTACCTGCACACACAAAAAAGCGTGCTACCCTGCTGGCGGGCTGAAAAAGCCAGCTTTCTCTTCATTGCCGGTATTCAATACGATGCAGAAACTGCCAGGTGACAGGTACATCGCTTGCAGAAACAATTCAAAGACACAACAATTAACACAAAACTCGAACACCAGTCTCATGCCAATCAACCATCACAGCAGAAGCTAAACAAGCAAACGCTTCGTTTTCCATAAAGATAAGATCTCATTAACCGTAGCATTTCAAACATGTCAACAAATCCAAGCAGTATATAAAACCAAAAAATCCCCATTGACATAAGACCATACCAGGTGTGTGCCACAGTGAAGCGCCTCTGCTTGTGGATATTATTGTTGAGGAGCATCCGCCGGAGGAGGCGCGGGGAGTTCCTCGGCGACAGCCTGGGCGAGATGGATGAGGGCGAGCGTCGGTGCCCGCAGGGTCGCTCCTGCTGCAGGAGGTTCTCCCTCAGGATCTTCACCAGGTCCTCGTTCAACCCAACATGCTTGGGCATGGGCGGCACTGCTAGCGTGTCCTGGTGGCCCACGGCCGCTTGCTGGGCCATCCTCACGCTTGTCCTGTCCTTCTCCTACTGTTGGGGCCAATAAAATACGTCCAGTAATCCAGCGATAAACTCCCCGGGGACGGGGAGAAGAAAGGTGTGCGAATGAACCCGGTGCGACGTCGCGGACCCACGCTGGCTGGTTGGTGAAAAAATGGGTGAGCGCTGTAAACGGTGAAAAGCAGAAGAGAGAAAGAGTGCGTGCTCCTGTCAGGACGACTGCTGAGCTGTGATGGTTTGCTGGTGAGAGAGGAGGGAGAAAGAGAGACGGAGAGGGAGGGTGGGAGGAGAGAGAGCGAGCTGTCGATCCGCAGCTCTACGCTAACTGCTGAATGCAAGCCGCCACTTCGCTAAAGAGCCATTGGAATCGTGTGTATGTGAGAGAGAAACAGTATGTGGTAAGAGGCAGTTTGTGGCGTCTGACACCACGGCTGCCAACAAGCAACTTTTCTCTTTTTGTCTCCTCATTTCCTCATTTATGACAACAATGTGTGTGTGTCCAAAAAAGAGAAGTGTGTATATGGCAAACCTTATCCTTTAATCACTAGGCAGCTGTTCTAAATATGATTTTATTATCTTGACTTTGTTCTGCCAAACGCATAACCAGCTCTCTTTTATTGGCAATAAGATGATTAATAAATCCTCAGAGGAAAGCGGTATAAATTTAGCATTTGATCATTACAGCATGCTGCTTTTTATAAAACAAAGCAAAATCCCAAATGAGACCTCTTTAACAAATCAATAGTTTTTTAGAGACAGCTATTAGATTAAAAGAAGAACAAATGGAGCTTTTGCTTTTCTTTAATAATCTTCATCTTTCTTTCCAATAATCTTACATGTGACTCCTCTAGAGCTTCAGGAGAAATTGCCTACAATCAAAAGCCAAAGATTTAATTATGAATGTTCAACATTTATCAAATTCCTCAAGGACCAAATTATCTGGCTATTGAAATTTTAATAGGACCATCTGAGAATAAATGTAGACTTGAACATGACTGAGTATACTCTATATTGAACTATTATATGAATTAAAAAACTTTAAGATGGGGAAATGTAATAAAATGCTTTTTTGCCCCTTATATAAGGATCTTTCTATGTTCATTAATAACATTCTCTTTACCACCTGCTGTTGTGTTGCTATGAGTAAATAAAACCTTAAATATAATATTGTTTGTCGCTAAAGAGGTACATCTCTTCAGATGTACTGGGTTCAATTGCTAACCTTTCCCTGCCCAGATCTATAACACTTCACTTGTTTTTTTCAGGATGCTAAATTCATATGGTTCGTACAATGTCAATCATAAAAAGTATGATTCTGAAGCCACTCCCCTGATCCCACCCCTAAAACTAACCAGCTGGTACTACAGTAAAATATACAAATAAGATTGTACAAATTCATATATTAGCAACCTCGTACAATAGTTACAAATTGCCATGAGATTGTGTTGGTTATTCATCAATAAAATGTAAAATGGACAAAATGTCTTTGCATAATATGTTGAAAAAGCCCACTGGGTATTTTAAAAAGCGCTGTGTTTACTATGGTAACATTTCAATGTTGCACATCTGTCTGTGTACGTACACCGTAGGCTTGCCAGCTGTTACTAAAGTTGTTGATACTTAAACAAACTAGTTAAAATCAGCTTTTATACAGCCTTATTATACAGCTTTATTACTCTTAGCACTATATTTTTTATAATTTTTTTCAAATATCACAAACAATGAAATGCCATTGGTTCTCACACATCACATGACTAATGTGGCTATGTTAAAATATATGTGACCCTAGATCACAAAACCAGCCTTTTAAGTAGCACAGGAACATTTGTAGTAAAAGATCATGTTCCATGAAGATATTTTGCAAATTTTCTTCTGTAAATATATAAAAACTTTATTTTTGTGAGTAACATGCTATGCTAAGGACTAAGGATTTTCAAATACTTATATCTTGGCCAGATATCGTACTAACAAACCATATATCAATAGAAAGCTTATTTATTTAAAAATCTCCATTTCGACCCTTAAGACTGGTTTTGTTGCCCAGGGCCACATATGGATATGAATGATATTTTCAAGCAATTTTAACAAAATGCCATCTGGTAAATGATGACAAAATATTTGACTTTTAAAGTGTGTTGCCAACTGAACAGTACTTTTTTTAAAGATTTATTTTTGGCCTTTATTTATACAGTTTTAGTAGGACAAAGAGGACAGGAAATGAAGTGGGAGAGAAGGGGTTGGGGTCGGGAAAGGACCTTGAGTCGGGACTCGAACCCTGGTCGCCCGATGCGCAACCGCGCCACATGTCCACAAGGCCATCGGCTCCGACAACTGAACAGTACTTTACTTATGAACAACATTTCACAAAAAATGCAAAATGTTATACTGTATATACACTATATGCCAAGCGTCTAATTCTAATACAATTCACACACATCAATACTATTTTACACAAGGAATCATGTATGTGTGAGATAATCACATCAAACCAAACAGACGTTCACAGTGCCTCAATTTATACTCATGCAGATTTACAGCAAACTGTAAGAATGTACTTAAGAACACGGTTGAGGTATTCGTCTCCATGTTCTCCGAACACGACCTCAGTGAGTGTTTCAAACTGCCCCCCACCTCCGGAGCTGGAAATAGTGCTTCACTTCTCTGTGAGTGACTAACTATATCTGCACTACAGACGCAGTTATCGCAAAGAGCACCTCGCTCGGAAGATCGGAAAGAATTAACTCACAAGCCAAAGAGACGGACAAAAATAGATAAATGGATGGGAAGAGCAGTGACTGTGCAGAAAACCTGCAATTTGGTAGAAATGTGCACAGTTCAGTGTGAACAGAATCATTTTACGAAAGCCAAGAATGGATATTGTACTGTACATGTTCCTCCAGTACATTTCCAAAAAACATTTAAAACCACATAATATCAATTGAAAGAGTTTGGGCAGGACATATTTAAGGGCTTTGCAAATAGCTTTTCGTTTAGTTCACATGAATCATGATTTGCTACTCATTCTCAAGAACATTTGACTCAACTATGTACTGTACCACAAAAGAAAATAACACTTCTAGTCTATTTTTGTTTAAGATTTTAAAAAACTCTTTAGCAGGGCTGTGGAGTATTCGAAGTGATGCTAACATTTTAGAAACCCTCTTTCTTGTGTAGAATTATTAATGGTATTTCACACCAGTAGAATTTGCAATATTAATTACAGTCCAATTAAATCTCTTGATAACATGAAATACCACCTGTGACTAAAGTGTGTGCGTGCGTGTGTGTGTGGTTTTACTTATGTGCTGATGTTTCCGTGGCCTTTCCGTGTCTCTGCATTTCAGCTAATTAGTTCAAAGACAAGGACGCTAATTCGCAACACTCCAGAAAAAAGCACAATGTAAAATATGATGCATCCAAAAAGAGCCCACCTGGTGTAAAATCTGTCACCTGTTCCGAATTACCCTCAGCGCCGCTGACATTTACAGGGCTCAAATATATGGCAATGCAGTCATAACCTAAGTCATAGAGAGAACAATTCAGAAATCCTGGAAACTCATTTTTGACTGTCACTATGCAAATTCAGCATCACGCCACTACAATACGGGCACGCTCTCCTGGTTGTCATACTGAGTGTTAGAACACTGCATTGTGCGTCCTACTTCCCCTCCCCACTTCTTCCTGCATGACGTCTGTGTGTGTTTCTCCACTGTTACCATTGGCAACATGGATGGAGAGAGACAAGTGTGTGTGTGTGTGTGTGTGTGTGTGTGTGTGTGTGTGTGTGGTGGGCATTGACTCAGAGCTGGAGATTTAACGGAGGAATGAAAGGAGACTAATCTGCAGAATGCAGCTCAGAATACTGCTGGTGATGTTCACTCACATACAAACGTCCCATACAAACACACTCTGGATGAATCTCACGACACCAGTCAAGGTGTCCGTTCTATATTGCGCCCCAAAAATGAAATGAAATAATATTTAGTATGTATTTTGTATTAAGCATTGTAATGCTTTCAATTTAAGCTGATTTAAATAAAAAACAGTAAAAGGAAAAATCATATTTAAAAGTGCAAACTGCAATTTGTAAAAGCCATTTATTGAGCAAGTACATAAAAATCAATGTTCAAATCGACCTCTTCCCTACACTGGCTCACAACGGTAAGCTTAGAAAAATGATTTATAAATTGAGCCGTCGGGTGTGATTTCAGAAAATGTCAGTTTGACGTCACTCGATTTCAACCCAAAAGTAAAAGTAAGTATATAAATTAACCCGCAACAAACCCGTTTCCCACGAAAATGGTGATAAAGACACTTGTGAATTTTTATATTTCTTTTCATTTTGGTGCTTTCGTGAGATTTACTGCCAAGAAATGAACAGACATTTAGGAATACCCGAACATTCATATTTTCAATATGCCTGTCTCTCTGTGTGGACAGCTGGTGAGGTTACACTGCCTCCTTGTCGTTTTAGCAGGTCGTTCACACTGAATCACAGCAGATAAGAGAGAATTCAACGGCAGAGCATTTTCAGTGAATCATCGCTGTGCCATCCTTCAAACGCAACAGGAGCCTTCTTCTACAGTCTAATACAATACATACCAATGCCCTCCTACTTGACAAAGGTCCAATGTTGTAAAAATTATTTTAGAAACCACCTAAATGGTTGACAAGGAGTCTATTTAGCAGTCGTGGTCCAGTGGTTAGAGAGTTGGACTCATGATCAGAAGGTTGCTGGTTCGATTCTCAGGTCTGGCGGGTAACGGCTGAGGTGCCCTTGAGCAAGGCACCTAACCCCCACTTGCTTACTATACAAAAATGTACAAATGTATAGTACAATGTAATGTAAGTCGCTTTGGATAAAAGCGTCTGCCAAATGCATAAATGTAAAATGTAATGTAAATGTATTTACACCTGGTCACTTCGTGCGTTTTCACTGATCGGATAGCTATCTGATTTGTTTAAACCGATGCATTTACACTTGGCCACACAAAATGCGTCTCAGCTGAACGGATATGAATCCGATCTTCTATTGGCACGCAAAATGCAATTTTATAACTCTATCCAAATATCTCAAATGGGGTAATAAGCAGTATATTCACACAACAATCAAGTGTATGGTTACTATAGGGGCTTTCAAGTTGAATAAAGAAAAAACATAAGAACAGTGCAGTCTAAACAATTCGTGCAATATATATTGCACTACATAATACCTTGTATAGAACGTCATACAGGTTTGGAATGACAGAAAAGTAAGTAATGATACAACTTTAAAACTATCGCTTTAAGAGGCACTACCGGTGAAAACCAGGGGTTCTCAAACTTTTTTTACTCCAGAATGCACCTATACACAGGTATCTCAAATCCCACCAAAATGTGTTTAAATAGAAATATGGGGAAAATTACACATTTATTCACAGTTTGAAAACCTCTGGTGTAAACTATTTCTGCCGCTGTCTTTGTTTTAGTTCCTGTAGTGTATGCCATGTAGACAAGGCAAGCTTTACAAGCAGACAGAGCAAATAAAGTAAAACATCTCCCTCTATTGGATGACTGGGTGAAAACCCCTTTAACTGGGTGTTAAAGGGTACAGCAAGCATAGCCTACTCTTAAAAAAATAACACAAAAATGAAAACATTTCTAATCTTGAACAATTATGGCATTCTTTCTTCTGCGCAGAAGACGATTGGAAGAATGTTGGTAACCAACCAACTCTAGACCCCAGTAACCCATTGTATGGACACATTGGAGTCATTTCACAAAATATCCACATAAGAAAGAGTCATATACAGGTTTTGAATGACATAAGATTGAATAAATAATGAGAGAATCTGTATTTTTTGTTGAACTATTCCTTTAACACGTTGAAGTGTACAAAAATGCACCCATCATAGGTAGATTAAATACAATTGCAATGCTTATACACCTGAATAATGTCAAGGAGTATAGCAAATGTACCTATTATGGTACTGTCCCAGCCACAAGCCAAATACACAAATTTTATGTTTCGGACAGTATAAAAACCTGCAGTTATACTGTTAGTGGCAACTAGAGGGCGTAAGAGTATCAGTAAAACATTTATATCCACCCTATACTGTTATAAAAATGTACCCAAGCTGGTGACACCCTTTCAAAACTTACACCATTGGTACAAAATGATACATATTGGGACCTTTTAAAAGGGTACTGCACCAGTGACAGTATGGGTACATTTTTGACTATTTTGCATATCTCTCTCAAAATTATTATTACAAATATTTCAATGATTTAGGTTTGTCTTAGTAGACTAGAATCACAAATTAGCTCTTATTAAACCATGAAACTGTGTGGTTTATGTGCTGTTTGAGGCCTGCAGACTGGCCAAGTGCAGACCAAAACTTTCCCTCCTGTATCTCAATTGTTATAGTTAGCAATGGCAGGTTTGATTCTAAGTAAACATAAAGTGCTCTGGATTAAAGCAAATGCCATAAACGAAAATGTCAACAAATGTTATAAAATGTTATAATGTAATAATGCATCACTCTTTAATGATGTATAACCTTGAAGAGTGTTAACAGTCAGGCAGATCTCCCTTCACACTTGAGACTAACCTTTGGGATCCAACCCCAGATGTCTTGGTCAAACCGGTAGTTTTTCATTGCCGGCCTCGACTGGGCTTATTCTCTCCTTAATGATGCATCTTGCAGCTTTGGCACGTCTAATATTTTGGCTGCGTGTCAGATCTGTCTCTGTTATTCTGCTTTTTGATCCTCGCAGTGGCCGGCCTGCCTCACGCTGACTCGATCTGTGACAGGCTCCAAGGGTAAATGCGAACTATACAATCAAAGACCCTGACAGCTCTCGCGTGTGCACATTAAAAATGCAAAACGTTGCACCTGCCAGGGGACACGCAGCTGTAATTGCAAAAAAAAAAACCTTTGGTGTCTTAAGAATGAGTTTATCTGCTATATTCCCTCATAAAGCAAACGTTAGCTTTGTGTAAGTCACGGTTCACTGATAATCTTCCCCTTTACGCATCTTAAATGTGAGTAAATGGTGACAAATTTTTCACAGTGAACTGTTCCTTTAAACAGCGCTCTGAAGAGAATTACTGTCAAATGTAATCACTAATGTGATTGAAAGACACTTAAGGTCGTGTCAGGTCTACTAAGTGAATATCGAAGTACAGTATCAGATTGCGGTGGCATTTTTTATAACAATAAAACAAGATTATAGAAGTTCAGACCTCTCTACCATCTGATAGTTTTATGATTCATGACACATTTTCTTGACTCATCTAGACTGAAATTATCAAGCTTTTGAATGTCGATCTCCACACTGCGCTCTATACAAAATGAATTTGAAAATCAGAGCGTCATGAAATGACAGGCCTTAGGTCTGCCTTATAAAAATATTCATGACAGTGAGAATGTGTATTTTTCACAGCAAGATATTGGCCCTAATGCAATCAAAGTGACAAATTAAGATGGCATTCAAGACAGACAGGCAGTGTTTATGTTCATTCAGACTGTGGCACTTTCACTGTCGTGATACTTGAATACTCATGAACATTTGACTACAGCGCACTTGACACAAAGCCCAAAACACCAGTAAGTACATCACATGAACAATTGTTCTGAAGAATTCACTAATAATGATTTAGGCTATTAAATATATATAAGCCATATAAATACTGTATATTAAGTATCGTGTTAGAAAAACTGGTTATCACATTAAATCTCAAAAGAATGAGAAACACCTGAGTAATAAAAATTCCCTCTGGGTTCAATCCTTAGGGTAAACGTCACATTTAAAGGGATAGTTCACTTAAAAATTGTAATTCTGTCATCATTTTCTCACCCTCTTGTCAATTCAAACCTTTATGACTTTCTTCTGCAGAACACAAAAGATATTTTGAAGAATGTAACTGGCCACCATTCACTTTTTTGGTTTTGTGTCCATATAAAAGAAGTGAATAAATGCAGCTGAAAGAAACACAAAAGATACATACAGGTTTGAAATGACAAGAGGGCAAGAGAGTAAATGATGACGTAAATGATGAGAGTAAAATGATTTTCATTTTTGGGTAAACTATCCCTTTAAACTGCTGTCAAACTATGTTGAAAAATTCTCTTACTGCAAACACAAAAGGTTAGGCAGTCTCCTTGAGGATCTCCTTGATGAAATGCCCCAGATATGTCAGCCAAGAGGCAACAAAAGTCTGGCGCCCTGCAGAAACAACTGAACACCACAGGACAGACGGGCGGCAGGGTTCGCTGTGACCCTGTGCCCTGAGACAGCCACATCAAATTTGAATTTAATCTTCTTTTTCTCTCAATAGTATGCTACATTTTCCTACAGAATTTTCAACTTTAAACATAAAAAACCCCACAAAGTTACTTGTTCTGCTAAACATGAAGTGATGTTTTGAAATCTCAAGGTTTGGTACATGGTCATTTGTGGTCATGAGGAGGGAGCCGAGGACAGCGGTCTTACCAGGAAAGAGAACCAGGTCATGTTTCACTGAGGGAGGTGGTACAACCCATGGGGTGAGAACTTCCAGAAATAGACTGACGGCCTCCACTGTAATCATCATTCAGAACACACGTCCCAATGGCCTTCGTTGTGCTGTTTAACATGTGAAAGTAAAACTAAGACTCGTTTTTCTCTTTTGCATTGGCTCTTGCTTCGTGTTTTGCTTTTTGCTTCACACAAAAATGTAAACATCTGTCATAATTTAATCACTCTCATGTCATTCAAAACCTGTATATGCCTCTTTCTTCTGGGAAAATGTCTCAGTGGTTTTGTGTCCATTTAATGGAGGTCAATAGGGGCCAATGTTGTTTGATACCAGCAATCTTCAAAATATCTTCTTTTGTGTTCTGCAGAAGAAAGAAAGTCACGCAGGTTGGGAATGACATTAGGGTGAGTAAATGATGAAAGAATGTTCATTTTTGGATAGGGATGTCCTAAAACAGAATTGCTAAAATAGACAGCTATCCAGAACACTCCCCCTGATATTGACACCCATGAGACATCAAAATATTTCTAACATTTCATGCAAGAATCTGAAGGCTTTAAGAAATATGTTGGACTACTTTGAAATGTGTCCAAAGTTGTTTCATACGACATTTAATCATGGATTAATCATTTGTGATCGGCTTGGGTTGTTTTGGTGATGGAGCCTTGAGGGATTAAGGAAACATCCAGATCGATTTCACAAAACCGTGAAGACAGAGAGTACTTGAAAATCTATCAGGATCGCACACCATTCCTACTGGATCCAGATTGGTGGGTGGAGGACTGACATTTCAGCAAGATATGATCCAATACATGTCAAATCTATTTGGAGCACAAAGCTTGTGGAAGGGGATGGTCTCTCCATCCCAGTCTTCTGATGTAACACCTATCAAACAAATTCTGGATGACGGTGAAAAGGACAGGGATAAGAGGCAGCCAACAACACCAGGCAGCTAATGATGTTAGCCTTTAAACAATAAACATCTTTTTGTGTACTCTCTCTTTCTGTACTCACATATACTAC
Organism: Oreonectes daqikongensis; assembly: GCA_026939265.1. Lineage (NCBI taxonomy): Eukaryota > Metazoa > Chordata > Actinopteri > Cypriniformes > Nemacheilidae > Oreonectes > Oreonectes daqikongensis. The sequence goes on from JAOTQM010000117.1 coordinate 3,568,275, forward strand.
ATCTACAGTAAAAATATGGTTTATTTTAGTTTTTAAGACTAAAGACTAGCCACTGTCAGCCTTATTTACACACACAATACTGGAAAAATGACAGAGAAAAAACTTAAATATCTTCATTTGACAGGTAAAGTTAAATATAATCATTAATAATAATACAATAAATAATCATAATTAATTAAATATTTAATTTAATAATGTAATACTTTAAAATATATTTATAATTATTATTTTTTAAATCTTAAATACAGTTGTGTGTACTACTTAAATATTATTTTTCAAAAAGTCTTGATTTAATAAATGTAAAAAATAAATAAAAAATATGTAATACCATTAATATAACAGCCATAGATGTAAACTGCATGTGTGACTATCTAAGTATCATTCATTCTATCTGATGGCCTTTCATTTAATCTTTCCCTTGCCAGTCTGTCTGCACAGCCATAGAGCTGAAAGATTCCCCCTTCAGGGGGTCTGGCACTTCAAGGGAGACGGGAAAAACCAAGTAGTCTAGCAGCAAAGATGGCCTATCACATCCCTGGAAACCATTTCTTCAAAGCCCTTAGGCCCCACCACAAACAAACAGCAGCAAAAGCCAATAACAGGACTATGGACACCACTCACACTTCAGGCTGCACCATGGGTTCATTTCCTTCTAAACAACACGCTAATCTATTACTCACCCGCTTGATTTACGACACCCATACGGACCCAATGTAAAGCTAAATATTTAACAGATTTAAGCCGTGTCTGTTTTGCTTTTCCCCTGGCAAGCAAATATTGAACTTCATGTCCAGTAATTAATCTCATACACACCCACGTTTCGATGAGACCCGCATTTTGCCAGAAGCCCGATAGGGTCCTTTCATGCAGCCAAGCAAAACCGATAACAAATACGTGTGCTAGTGACTTTAATAAAGCGAGTCAAAACTCAATTAAAAGACATTTCATTGCATTGTTCTCCCAATGAATAATGCATGTCGCTGTGTGTTCTGCCACAATGTCTGGTGTACACCTAGATGTCAACACAGAAGAAAACCGAATGAAGGACTCCTGCATTTGGTTTCGTCCCTTTTAGAGGAAATATGAGCTTTGGAGTTTTCAAACAATGACGTCTCATTAGAGTAAAGAATCCAGTACATACCATCACTGTCATTCTGACATTTATAGCACAGGAGAGACCTTTTATTCCTTTCAGATTTTAAAGCCTGCCATATTTAGAATAATATGCAACACATACGATAAATTACAAGCGGACACATTGTTTTAGATCTGCAGGCAAGAAGTAAAAGAGCAAGACAGACATTGCCACATAAAGGAGCAATCTGGAAAAGCTCAGATGGTTTTACCTTGACAAGGTAATTGGTCATCAGGGAAGGAGAGAAAGGAATTCTACAAGAAAGGGCAAAGAAGACACGACAAATAGACTGCAAATCAGAAAGAGGAAATTGGTTGAGGGAAAGTATATTGAATTCAGATTTTCTTCCTCTTCACAACATGTAAATGTCTTCGAATTGTAAATCATAACATGTTCTCATTTTCATTTCCTCTTAATCCCCAGAGATTACTGTAAAATAAAGAATTCTGTTTTCCCAATCTGGGATGGACTTCATATTCACATGATTGTGGAACAGGTCAGACAAAGGATGAGGAAAAAATAAGTTGCAGTCGAGAAATCCTGTCAACAATTGAGCTGGCTTTTCATAAATATTCATTGCCTTTCTATGAAACCATTGAGATATATAGACGGTCTGTGCATCTCATCTGCATAATCTACATTCAGCATAAGTGCTCCTGTGGGGTAACTAAAAAAATATCTGTCTCTCTACTGGTATAGTGTTATAGAATCTTAACCCATAGGAATGCATATTTGCAAATCAGATCTTGTTTATTTCTCAACTGGATGTCTCAGACAGCAAGGATAATAAATGGAGAGCAACCTGAGAATTATGATCATTTGTTCGCCCATTAATAATCCTGACGTACCCTATAGTGGCAAACTCAAGCATTGCTCAGTTCTCTCAAGACACCAGAAATATTCAAATCTTTTCAAGACTAAATGATTGATTTATTTATCTATTTATCTATTGACATATTGTATGTACTGTATATACTGTATGTCCACATGCTTCCTTGTGCTCACAATGTTGAAGTTTAATAAAACATAACCGATAAACATCCTTAAGTCATGAGCTATATAGGAGCATCATACAAGAAACACAATATTTTTCTAGAAAGCAGTCAATGACAGACAGTTTCAGACATTTATAAACCCCTCCCCAAGAATCAACATTTCCCATTAATCTACACTTACCCCAATTACTTTAACACACTCATAACAGAGCAGGCTATCGTGAGCTATAGATCCAGCGGGACCATATACCCAGCTGGCCTTTACTAATGAGGAAAACAAAACGTATTACCTTAGCTATTGTTTCTAGCCTTGAGGGTCACATCTATGTATAGGTGTGGATGATGTTAAAAAGAAGATAAGCTGTGTGTGAATGTATACACACTGTAGCAAGGGCATGCAGTACACGCTAAACTAACGTCAAACTAAAGTCACCTTGCAGAATGGAGGAGGGTGTGTTCATTTTAATTCACTTGCATTTATATAGCGCTTTTTACAATTTTGGATTGTTGCAAAGCAGTTTTACATAAATATAGGCAGTAGTTACTGTAGTAAAGAGATTATGAAAACTAAAGAATGACACAGAAAACATGGTATTATAATACATGTTTTTCAAAATGTGATACTGTGAATACCAGGCTAAAGTCAAAAACAGCATCAAAGTTTGGTTTTACCATTAATTTCACACTCACGGTGATTTCAATCTTTGATATGATCTTACTCAATATAAAAGATATCAAGCGTACATTATCAAAAATTATTCTTTACATTACGTAGGATTATTTTATGTAGAAAACTGTCATGGGCATGATCATGACAGTGCCATGTCTGTGTGTTTATGTTTTGTGTGGAGGCACATGGCTTTATGTTTGTTGCCTTTTACCATGTGCTCACCTGTCCCGCCCCCTTGTTTCTCTGTCTAATCTTCCCATCAATGTTCTCATGCCTTGCGCCTGCCTTTTTCTAACTATCCCTTGTTTGTGTTCCCTATATAATGCCCTTGTGTATGCTGTCCTGTGTCGATTCGTTTTGGTTTGCTTGTCCTGTGTCCTTGCCGTGTGTGAGTTCCCTAGTCTCGTGTTATTCTGAGAGTTTTGTGCCCTTGTGTTACGGTTGCTTCTAGTTTTTGTTTATACCCGTTTGCCCCCTCGTGGGTTTTTGTGTTGAAAGTTTTTACAGTGCTTTATGTTCAGATTGTTTCTTGTTTTGCCCCAAAGTGGGTTTTTGTTTTGTTATTGTAAAAATAAAGTGTTTTTGTTCCCCCCGCACTGCTGTCTGCACATGGGTCCTCATTCACCGATCAAAAATCGGTAAATCACAAAAAAAAGCTGTTTTTACAGGCAGGGTCCTATATGATTGATATAAGTTTCTTAAGTTTGTATTTGGTGTTTCTATTCATAGTACTAGTAAGCAAAATCTTTCTCATTGGATATATATTAGTAGTTTCTATGTAGACAAAGGACTGAATTTATGACACATGAAATTTAACCCTGAAATGAAATATGTCAAAGCTAGTTGTAATGTGGCTCGGCAGCATGGATTTACAGGAGCATGACTGCCATTAAAATGCCATTGGGACTGAAATTCCCACACGTTAAAAACAGATTTATCTTGAGGCATCTTTGACTTGTTCCTAAAGGACCATAAAACCAAAAGACCAAAGGAAAACACAGAAATACTATTGTAGCTTAAGTCTGGAGCCTTAAAAATGAAAAACAAGAAAAGGATTGCATCAAAGAATCATAATATTATTATACTGTGACAGAATATCATATCATATCAATACTCTGGGTTCGGGCCTAATCCTGATTCTTTTTGCATGCATTTATATTAGAATAAATCCCATATTCCCTCATATGCTGTAGTTTGCCTTGCCAAATAATGGATAAATTAATCTCAAGGGTCATTTAACGCAAATATTGTACAAATATCCCCTCTGGACAACACATTTGATCATTACAGAAGGTGTGGATGATTCTAAATAGGAGACCTTAAAGGGATTTTTCATTTGCCGAAACAACACGCGCAGCCGAGGGATAACAGAAGTTGGACATTATCATTAATAACATTGTCAATATGGATATTTCTCTTAAACAAACGCATCGATTCGCTTCAGAAGACCTTTGTTAAGACCACGGAGCCGTGTCGAGCAGTTCTTTGATCGATGGATGCACTTTTTGGAGCTTAAAAAACGTTTACCATTCACTCCCATTCTATCGCTTGTAAGAAAAAGGATAAATGGTATTATAACTCTGACTGTATTCGTCTGAAAGAAGAAAGTCATATACACCTAGGATGCCTTGAGGGGGAGTAAAACATGGTGTAATTTTAGTTTGCCTCCCTTTAACCGAGTCACCTTGTTTCAAGGTGGGGGAGGGTATGTCAAGCGCATTTGCTGTTGTAATATGTCTCAGTAAGGTGCATATAACACATTACATTACATTTATGCATTTTGCAAATGCTTTTAAATTGCATTATACATTAGACATTCGTTTCTGAGTATGTGCAATCCCTGGAATCGAACCCATGACCTTGGCGTTGCTAGCGCCATGCTCTAACCACTGAGCTACAGGAAAGCTACACCTAGCATTGCTACTAGCATTGAAATACCATTTGCACATAGACGAAACAGAAAAAAATCTTACTGTACTATACATCATGCAGTTGCATGAAACGCTATAAGGTTCTAATGTTCTGAACATTAGACATATCCTACATCCTAACGGAAGGATGGAGGTAACGTGAGATGCAGATCTATTCTTAAGAAGTCTCCTTAATCGATGACAACTACATTTACAGATGATATAGCATCAGCTTAAATGTTATTGTACAGAGATTGCTTATTCACAGCTCTTGAGTCTTAATGGAGTTCTCAGTAATGTTTCATTTCATTGCTTGGCATTAAAGTTAAAGTACAAAGTTATGAAATGAATGCATACAACATAGATCAGATCACTAAAGTTTAGAATTCTAAAAATGTCAAATGTAATACTTCAATACTGTCCAGGAGAAACAAATGAGACATTAAAGTGATTTCACTTTGATTTTTCGTTTCTATGGGGGCGCAAGAGAAAAGACATCAGCTTATCGTACAAATATGTTAGCGTGAATTTGCCGCAAGGATGTCATGTATTATTTGCATGTATCTGCCTCACACCTCTCCATAACCTTCCATTCTGCTTTTCGCCAGGGTGACCTCTCAAGACACTGATGCTGAGTGCACCCGAGCGACCAATCACAAACCAGCATTCGCTGCACTGCTCTCAAGCTGTTCCCTTGTAATCCCACACAACATTACCTCAGAGCGAGGATAAAATCACTCATTCTGTTGTACTGTGAAGGTAAATGTGTGTGTGCAAGGCAGATGGTTTTGCTTACTTTGTGATCAAATGTCCTCACAAGTATGATAAAACCTAAATTCACCTGGGCCCTGTGAGAAACATGTATACAGTAAAAAAATAAACGTTTTAATTACATATGTAATTAAAACGCAAAAAGCTTACGTAGGGGTTAAGTTTAATGGGATAGAAAATATTGTTATAAAAACAAGTTTCAAAGCAATGAAAAGACTCAACCATATAGAAACGGATAAATGTGCATTTGTGTGAGGTCAAAAAGACCATGCTCTTTTGTTCAGACATCCAGGTCCTTTTGTCCTACACCTCTAGGCTATTTTCTTTGCTTTGTCACTGAATGAATATTAATACGGGAAAAAAACAACATAAGTTACATTAGAATTCACATTCAGATTCGGTGAACTCATTTTTCCAGTTACGTGTCAACCGCTGCCCCCAGAACTCCATCACTACGTTCATTTCGACTCACTGTGGCCATTAAATCACGTCTTTGAATCTCCTATTATTATTAAGTCTGTAAGTTTCTCAGATCCTTCAACCGGGCAATTTTCTATTCCTTTGTATATAAACGCATACAGCAAACATAAACAAACAACAAGCATCTAACAAATCTCAAATATATTGGATTTTACTGCGGCACCCAAGTCCTAAGCTGCTATGATGTATGTTCTGTATTGTTGCCAGGGAAAGCAGCAAAGTAAACCGAGCGTGAGTCATGAAGACAGGTACAGGCTGCAGGTAGAACAACCCCTGGGATCAGAGCTTAAGAGACCAGACCTAATCCTCCAAAGGTGTCGTGTAACACCAACTCAAAACCTCAGAGAGAAAAAGACACGACTGCGTGGTACGGAGGCACGATTAAACAACATTCATATCTGAGAGAATCAGAAGAATCATTATGTTCACTTGTACCCAAGAGAAACATCGGCAAAGGAAATCGAAGGAGTTTCCAGGAAACATAGAACGGTGACCACAGTAAAAACGACTGCAACATTAGTTCCCTTGAGTCCTCTTCATGTCTGACATCAATTCCTTTTCTGGACTGTCGACCCCTGAAGTGCCTGTTTTTCTGTGACTAATCACATCAAGTTTGACTGTATTCGGTACTTTCTATCAGAGAAGTGGGTCAGATTCCTTTTCAAGAATACATTACTGATGCTTGGTGGTAGTCAGTTAGGATTTAGATGACAGGTAGGACTGGGTGATATTTTGGAAACAAATTACATACATTTTTAATGATGTTCAATATGTTTGACTGCTGAAAAAACATTAAGAGCGACCATTCAAAATGTTCATTTATTCAGCATTTCTAGTAGTGTGTCCATTCCAGTCCAGTGTCTGTTGAATATAGCACCAACAAAAAATAATAATATTAAACATTTTACTAAATACATGAATAAATATTACTGATGTATTGTTTAAAAGTGAATATGAACTTGATTTCTTTGCAGTATTTGAGGTCTGAAGAAATACAGAGCATATTTTCTGTTATTTTGACCTGTTTCTCTAGTTTTCATTTTCTGCAAATAAATGCAAATGGCAACAATGTTTTATTAGATATTTGTGCGAAATATTGTTAAAAATTATCATTTTCAAAATGATCAAGTATATATATGTATATACTTTCTAAATATCACTATGAATACAATCTATAGATACTTTTACAGTTTGTAATGTCAAATCTACATCATATGGTATTATTGCCATAATTTTTATAAAATTGTATATAATTTTCCTATTTCTATTTAATTTCTTCTTTTTCCTTTTCCTTCTGCAATTCAAACTGTGAAAAGTGCTATAGAAATGCAATTTAATTAATTATTTGTGCTTTAGCGCCGAACTCACTTATATTTCAGAAGCACCATAATTTTAATCAAAGAATCTTTGCTTTTCTCTAACACATAAAATAAGGAAGGATTGTGAAACTAACTCAATAATATCTTTATGAAACTTAATAACCACACATAAAAACTCATTAAAGTCATCACAATATTCTGAATATTAGTGAATTTTACATTTTATAGCCTACTACAATTCTCAACAAAACCATGAATATATGTGAATATTTGATTTATCACTAGTGACAGGTGAAATTACTTTTCAGAGGTTATCTCCCCTAATATAATGCACTGGTTAGCCGTGAATTGAAACATGCTTCAGGATTCAGCTACCTGTCTAATTAATGTCTTCTATAAACACAGCACATCTGCCTAAGACGGAAATGGTACAATATGTCGACCATACTTTTATATGTACCAGATGGTAACTTCATATTGAAACACACACATCAGAGCCAATCAACACTGGAAGACACACCTTTTGACACAGCATTTCAAAATACATCATTTTCATGACCGAAATCCTGGAAACAGACTTTTTGTGCAATGTATTAAAGCCACAGCGTGATGCCACCATAGCTAGGAGCTTATCTGTATCCACTGTGACCACTGATTCACATTGAGTTGCTGCACATCAATCAAGCACTCATGAGAGACACTGAATCCGTGTGTTTATAGATAGAATGTGTGCTGCAATAGAGACAGCAGACATTATCAGTTATCTTTGCCATCAAATCTGAACTGTATAAATGAACCTGCCAGAGCATAAAAAATGGAACCGTATTGATCAGTATTGATACCAGCATACATAAGACTTGACAATTATATTTTTATAATTAATATAATTATATTTTAAGCCTTGAGCAATAATATGTATTTGCTCTTAAATTCTTAAAATAAACCATTAGTTTACAACAATTGTGCATGAAGTTTTGATGATATTTAGAATATTATATAAATTGTCCAGCCGCCTGGACTCTTCGATTTCTATAGCGAGCTCTCCATGTACACCGGGAATGATCTGAATTTAAAGCGTTCATGTGTCGGGTCTATGAAAAAGCCTTTGTCTGCGACTACCGGCAGTTCTGCACCATGATGCATATCAGGTCTCTGAGGGATTTGGCTGTCAGAGTGTGTGTAAGCATGTGCACGTGCCTGTGTACAAAACGGTAAAACAACTGAGACCAACTGAAACTAAACACAAGCTTCCTGACAGACAGAGTCTTTTCTGCTACAAAAACATATCATTGAAAAACAGCATCTAAATATCTAGAAATACAACTTTTCTCGAATCCCAACAGCACACACACAGACAAAGCAGTGCAACCTAACATGTTCACATCACGCTATGTTTTTTCATGGACCAGTGCATCCGATGCCTGGGATCGGCCGCCATAGATTGGATGCTTTCAAGCCTGCCCTAGTTCCTTGGCACAATGCACAGAGAAGGTTATCAGCAGGGAGGTCCAGTCGTAATTTACACAGGGACCCTTGTCACACAGTTCCTTAAACATGTCAAAGCAATAGCACAACACCAATGGTATCTATTTTGTCTCCTCTAATAATAAAAGATGAATAACAAACAGCTTAAAACTCAATTTCAAAGACTGAATGAATGTGAATGGTGACCACATCTGGTTCTTGATCATCATTCACTTCCCATATATCCTTCTCATATATTAAAGTCATAAAAAGTTTAAGTGAAATGATAATAGTGACAGAATTTTTGTTTGTGGGTAAACTCTCTCTTTAATAGAGCAAAACAACAGAGCTGACTTTATAAAAGGATTTTACCCATGCAAAATCCTGTAGTTGAAAGTTTTGTCAATTCAGCCAAATTGTCAAATAACCCATGCTTTTCATGAAAGTAGTAATAAGTAGTTCTTGCTTAAAACTGTAGCACAAATTTAGTCGCTTATCTTATAAACACTGATTTGGTCAACCCAGAAAGCCAAATGTAAAGGGGTTCGATGACCCTGGATATTAACTTTGTGATAACGCTGCAATATGAGTCATGCAGTCTGGTCGTGGTTTAAATGTGTTTAAATGGGAGGCTTGAATTTAATCGTCTCCATGGGTCTCATAGGAAATTCATCTCTCCACTAATGAGGAAACGTATTTAAATGGATTTATGAAGCAATTATTGGCATAATGATAGAAACTAGATTTACATCACTTGTTTTCCTTCCATTCTTGTTTATAGTGAACACTTAAAGTATTCAAATATAGCTGGTAATTATAAACAACATTGTAGAAAACAAACTACACTATTTTAAAAGAACATACAAAAAAGCTTCTTGAAATAACTTAAAAGACTCATCAGTTTCAACAAAATCAACAATATCATTCCTCTTTACCGTTTCTATTATAGATATGGTGTGGCATCTGCAAACTTTAGCAACAGTTATCATCCTTAAATCTTTATCTTTTTAAAGTAAAAATTAGGTGTACGCTCTTCATCTGGAGACTTGAGAGACTTACGAACACAGCATGACATTTACAGTAAGTGAATATGGTAAGCAGCCGATGCTCTCTGGTGAATTCTGGAAATTCATTTCGAGCAAATGTTGTGCATTAAAAATGGCTGACTCTCTGTCCAGTGGCTTGACAACTGAACTAGGGAGCTGACATAAAGTCAATGAAATTAAATAAAGGACAGAAAAAGGGTAAGACAATAAGAACTACAATGTCTGTCAAGGTGACTGATTTCCATTTACCGCTATGCAACGATGTGAGATTGCATCACTAATGTTATCTATTTGGACAAAAGACAATAAGTCAAGAAAACATATTCTAATGCTTTGACTATAAGATCTGAGTAAGGATCCATTATTAGCTAATTCAAGTGTATCTGCATGGTGCTGCCTATAACTAAGACTCTTTGATAAACACCCGCTTTCCTTCAGGGAACGATTTGAACGGTTGGTCTCTTCTTGCCAAGTATCAGACCAACAGGGAACTCAATGTGAATGTCTAGTGTTCAGCTTGTAATGAATTGGTCCGCCATGGGTGTAAACAATCTTATTTCTCATGCACAGAATTTAGGGAGAGCCATGAAGGCCAGAGTCCTCCACAGGGTCCTCCAGAGAGTAATAGACATGAAATGTACTTGCGCACGAACTCATCAGGAGAAGCAACGCCTCACGCTCCGGGTTAATTAGAAATATTGATTAGAACACGTTTAGCTTTTTCACTTGCCTATTTGCTTATTTATGTGACCCTGATCTGGATCTGACTGCCTATGCGACCCATCTGTAACTGCACATCATCCTGTTTCATCCGTAACAGAAACCTCAATAAATCCCTTCTGTTACTATAAACCCTCCAAAGCTTGACATTTATATTCAACAGACAGAATTATCATTTAAACGTATACATTTTATAAACATTTTGTTTTGTTTTTAGGAAATCCTCAACTCTTTAAGTATTCCTAAAGTAAATTACATACTGTATTAACACCTTTCTCTGCCAGAAACAAAATGACCTAAAATATTGATCTTACATGCGTATACATTTTTTGTCCAATACAAATAATGCTTTCTACATACAACCTGCCACCAACTACCAATAGCAAACAAATCTTGTAAAATTTGTAATGTCCAAAAAGCAAAAAAATCATATGTTCAGCTTTCTGTTTAAATAGAAATATGTCAACACAGTATAAATGCAAGTCTCTTAATAGTGATATATGTATGTATCTATATATATTTATTTAAAACATGAATGCATACAATTATAAGCTACAAACTAAGCTTCTTGTGTAACATTTGATTGTTTTGCGCCCAATTTTCCAATATAATGAATATGCTCAATGCAATGAAATAAGGTGGCTTATAACCCACTTTTACACACATGTCGGTTTACATTCACGACTCTTCATAAACTTTTAAGTATTCCTCTTTTCATTTTTACGCAAACAAGCATCAACAGCCGCGTTTACCGGGAAGCTACGAACAAAATCTTATTCTTACCGTTTTAGACTCTGAAAGGATGATGGCCATGACATTCTAGATTTTTTTAACCCGGGACGATTACCGGTGTCAACGGCATAAGTCCGGTCCATCGTCCTGGGTTTGAGGTACCTCTCCGTGTCGGAAAAGCCCCTCTGTCTCACCCGGTGGTTTTTGCGCGCGTGCTGGAGCTGAAGAGGAACCGGGCTCTGTTGCCTCCAAAGATGTTTTGGGGCATTTCCATCGGCACCCGGAGAAACAGTGGACACCTCGCTGCCAGCATCCATTCTTGCATACGATTTTAACGACAGGAAGAAGAATACCTCAGCTGTGAGATTATAGTTATTGCAACAACGCTTTTAATTTGTCCGAAACTTGAATAACATCCACGAGGAACCGCGGTGCCTTATTGCTATTTTCACGAAAACAATAATATTCTACATAAAACATACAAATACACCAAGTGTAGCTTACAAACGCAGAAAAGTCACTATCCTTTAAATGTCGCTTGAGAGGAATAGTTTTGATCTTTGTACAGAGTCGCTCCATTCTGTCCTGTACTTCATCGTCCGCGCGCATAACTGCTTCCGCGCGCTTCTTCATTCATAATTTCCATAAAAACGTGAACCTTGCGAATATAAATGCGTTTTCGAAGAACTGCTGTCTTAATAAACCAGCGAATGAATCTTCCGGGTCCATTCAAGGATATAACGTTTCGTCTGGACGGCTTACGCACCTAAGTGCTCTCACTTTCACTTCACAGAAGTGATGCCGGGAGGGGAGATCAATATTTATTTGGTTCAGCTTGATTGACAGCTCGGGGGAGGAGCGTTAGGCGTTAGGTCCGTAGCTCTTTGCCATGCTGGAGAGAACGTTCAAAAACAAAATCATTTAGTCTCAATATTGTCAATTATCTTTCAAATTTATTTTTGTTTGTTTATAATATTATTATAATTATACCAACTTATGAGATATGCAAATTTTAAACATTACTTTGCACACCCATTTCAGACTAAAGTAGTCTATATTGTATGTTTTAATAGGAGGCTGCCCTCCGGCCAGATCGACATACACTGTCTCAGGTTTCCTCTCAAGAGCCGAGTATTCCTGACAGCATCCTTAGGTGTCGGCTCGACTTGAGCGAATGATAATGACTAAACATCCACGCAGAATTCTGAAGTTATAAGCATGAAATTACTTTTGACAGCAAATCTGTTCTTTGGCCCTTGTCTCTTTTATCTCTGATAGATTTTCAATCAAATAGGATGTGAGTCAACACTCAGTGCAGGCACTGAAACCAAAGCATTGTTAAAATGACTGTCCTGCCTCTGACACAGGGATGACAGGAAGGCAATTCAAAGATAAGTGTGTGTAATAGAGAGGTGTCGAAATAAAGCGCTCGATCCATTAAAGGCAACGCGGGGGGAAGAAGAATCGAGACAATTTAACCACTGAAGTCGGCCTATTAGAATATTCACCGAATTGCAAAGAGGGATCCGTGACCTCGTGAATTACAGCCTTTCTGCTCGTATGAAACGGGGAAATGATGCACAGGCACAATAAGGTTGCCGGCTTATCCAGAGCAGATGCAATTTAACAGCGGGCAGTGTAACACAATTAAAACACAGTCATTTTTAGCGCTGTAATGTCAGTTTGCATGCAGAGTAGGCCCTAATATCAGATATCTGCTTTGGAGCATCTAAACAATGAAGTGATCAGTCAACACTTACACTATATGAACAACAAACCAAAGCTTGATACTAAAACAAATTATTACAGCTACATACCAAAGCTTACATTTACACATTTGGCAGACACTTTTAAAACACACTCAACCCACTTGGCACCAACGCCAGATGCTTTCTAAAGTGACATTTTTTTAATTTATTTTTTGATCAGAATGTGGGTTGAACCCATGACTTGTGTTGCTAGCCTCACACTCAACCAACTGATCTAAATGATGTGTTCACAAATATCTAAAGTATCGACCTAAAGTTAAGAAACAGAAGACAAGTCTCATGGGATATTGAAAAGTTTCACAGTCAGATGGGAAACAAGCCTCTTGAGCTTCATGTAACGTAGACGGGAGCTGATGTTGCGTGTCACTGAGCACTTGATTGACACGTTCACATTCTCTAGGTGGCAAGACTGTCAATCATTTTCGTTTTGATGATAATTATGAGAAAGTCGCTGGCTATTATAGAGACGACTTTATTAGGTGCTTCGCTTGGATTGTATTCAGTCTCTGGACCACTGAACTGGGGTTCGTCAAACTTATTTTGAACCTTTTTGTTACTTTTTAAAGTGAGTTTCTAAAATATGCAAATATACGTGTGATGTATATGCAAAAAAACTTGATACTATTTAAAGGGACAGTTCATCCAAAAATGAAAATTCTGCCATCATTTACTCATCCTCATGTCATTCCAAACCTGTATGACTTTCTTTCTTCTGCACAACACAAAAGAAGATATTTTGAACGATGAACTTTAGTTGTAAGTTCATTCGACCCAAGTTGTAATGTTCATTCGACCCAATGAACTTTAGTTGTATAAACAAAACCTATTAAAACATTTCCCAAAATATTGTCTTTTGTGTTCTACATAAAAATGTCATGGCAAGGCAAGTTTATTACTCACAAAGCTAAAGCATCATTAAAACTGGCCAGGTTGATTCCAGTACCTGCTTGTATCTGCAGAGGTGATGGCAATAAGAGGAGGTGCTCTGAGAGGGAGGCTGGTGGGTCGCGGCTGGGCCGTCTCGGTCTCTGGTTTTCTCTCACAGTAGTACTGCTCAGCCTGCCTGAAGGCCAGAGGAGGCAGTTGGACCGTCCGGCAGGAATGCCTGCGGATCATAAACGGTTCCATGCAGGTCACCGGACATGAGTCTGGGGACTCCAGGGAACAATCTGAGACCTGCAAGGGTGAGAAAGTGTGCAATATGAGACATTTCCTGAAATGTATTGCATTTTCAGTACATTCATTATGTATAAGACTTTTATGAAACACCAAAAAAAGCCAGGTTGGAGAAGTGGATCATGAGTCATATTTACATTAAACTGCGTGGCGACGAATCCGTTCCGAATTCTTAGGTGAGGAGGGCACAAAGCTCACAAATCATTTCCTATGCCCTTAAAGCCATAAAATTAAACTCAATTTTACTTATGAATCAATTTAACATTGCAGATTTTCCTGTGCGGTTTTAAATTGTGATTGTTTGCTGAATAATTACTCAAGGGAAAAAAATATATAATTTACACACACAAAGCTTATCTGATAAATTTAAAGTGAATTTATTCATGCAAACTTAATGGATCATACTTTTTATAATGAGCTTATAATAAATGAGTCATCCGTGTTCCATTACCCGGTGGTGGGCTACATGATTAATTGATTAAGTGTTTGAATGAAATAAATTTGTATCTGTTGAGCAAATATATTTTTAGATATTACAATTCCAGACAAACTTTGGCCTACAGCATTGCACAATAGAATCACTCGCAAAAAAAATGTATGGGCTCGTCTTGTTTTCTTTGTCAGCGTTTCAGTCATTTGTACTGTACAATAGTTTCATCTCAAACATAAATGCTTCTTTTCATTTTCAAAGTCAGCAGCAAAAATAAACACTTTATTCAGCTGAATAAGGACGGCTGACGTGACGTCTTTAAACCTGTTAGTCTTGTCATACTGGATTTACTGAATTGTGCACATCTCATTGTGGGTTTAAGAAAGAGGAAATGTCAAAGAAACTATTCTATACAATAAGCTATGTGAATTTGCATACTTGAAAAGGTATGAATTTAAAGGACATGGAGATACATTTAAACACTACTACTGATATCTGTATCACAATATACTGTGTGATTCTCTATATACATATATATATATATATATATATATATATATATATATATATTAGGGCTGTCAAAAGATTAATCGCGATTAATCGCATTCAGAATAAAAATTAGTGTTTACATAATAGATGTCTGTTTACTGTGCATATTCATTTTGTATTTATGAACACAAACACATAGGCCAATGTTAGGAAATATGAGATGTATTTATTTATATTTACCAATAATTGAAATTATAGCCTATTTAAATGTTTATACACTTTATAAATACAAAATGAATATGCACAGTACACAGACATATATTATGTAAACACAAACTTTTGGATGCGATTAATCACGATTAATCTTTTGACAGCCCTAATATATATATATATATATTGAAATTTTGATGATATTTGATATTTGAAATTTTGATGATTATGGCTTACAGATAATGAAAACCCGAAATTCAGAGTCTCAGAAAATTAGAATATTGTGAAAAAGTTCAATATTGGAAATTCATGGTGTCACACCCTAATCAGCTCATCAACTCAAAACACCTGCAAAGATTTCCTAAGACTTTAAATGGTCTCTCAGTCTGGGTCAGTAGGCTACACAATCATGGGGAAGACTGCTGACTTGACATATGTTCAGAAGACAGTCATTGACACCCTCCACAAGAAGGGTAAGCCACAAAAGTTCATTGCTAAAGAAGCTGGTTGTTCACATTGTGCTATATCCAAGCATATTCATAGAAAGTTGAGTGGAAGGAAAAGGTGTGGTAGGAAAAGGTGCACCAGCAAAAGGGATAACTGCAGCCTTGATAGGATTGTCAGGAAAAATCCATTTAAGAATTTGGTGGAGCTTCACAAGGAGTGGACTAAGGCTGGAGTCAGCGCATCAAAAGCCACTACGCACAGACGAATCCTAGACATGGGCTACAAACGTCAGAAGCGTCTTACCTGGGCTGTGGAGAAAAAGAACTGGACCGTTGCTCAGTGGTCCAAAGTTCTCTTTTCAGATGAAAGTAAATTTTGCATTTCATTTGGAAATCAGGGTCCCAGAGTCCGGAGGAAGAGTGGAGAGGCACAGAAACCAAGTTGCTTGAAGTCCAGTGTGAAGTTTCCACAGTCAGTGATGATTTGGGCTGGCATGTCTTCTTCTGGTGTTGGTCCTGAAGTCCACAGTCAATGCAGCCATCTACCAGGAAATTTTAGAGCACTTCATGCTTCCTTCTGCTGAAAAGCTTCATGGAGATGCTGATTTCATTTTCCTGCCCACACTGCCAAAGGTACCAAAAGCTGGTTCAATGACCATGGTGTTACTGTGCTTGATTGGCCAGCAAACTCGCCTGACCTGAACTCTATAGAGAATCTATGGGCTATTGTCAAGAGGAAGACGAGAGACACCAGACCCAACAATGCAGATGACCTAAAGGCCGCTATCAAAGCAACCTGGGCTTCCATTACACCTGAGCAGTGCCACAGGCGGATTGTCTCCATGCCACGCCGCATTGATGCAGTAATTCATGCAAAAGGAGGCCCAACAAAGTATTGAGTGCATAGAAATGAACATACTTTTCAGAAGCCTGACATTTCTATTTAAAATATCCTTTTTTTTATTGATCTTATCTAATATTCAAATTTTCTGAGACACCGAATTTTGGGTTTTCATTATCTGTAAGCCATAACCATCAAAATTTCAAGAAATAAAAACTTGAAAGATGTGTAATAAATCTATATAATATATGGGTTTCACTTTCTGAAATGAGTGATAAAAAATATTGACCTTTTTCACGACATTCTAATTTATTGAGATGCACCTGTGTATATAGATACATATTGCACAATTCAAGTGTTTTATTTTTATTTTAAACATTGGAGTTTTTTCTTTTGACAAGATGCTGTGAAGACACATGAAAGCACCCTCATAGCCAATATCGATCAAATACAGAGAGACCAGCTCTCCAAACAGCCTAAAGACAAGCTGAGAAACACAAATCACTATTGATTTACACAGAAGCTCCACATTCATGCTCCTTCAGGCATTGACTTCTGCTGACTTAAATGCAGTTTATGAAAAACAGCTCAATTATCCCAAAGTTATAAATTATTCCATAATTTTTGATCAAAAACTCATTCAGGTCTCTGACTTGACTGGTGGAAATGGTTGCCACTGTGTTCAAAGACTGGTCTACAGGGCATTTCCTTTTTTCGGCCTTAACCGTTTCTTTTAGAATTTCCTGTTAGAAACAATTCTCCAGCGATTGCCATTCACAGCAAAACTTTACATCTCATACATATTAATGACTTAATTGTATTTAAGTAGATAATTCAGCCAGCCAAACATCATATCCCATGTGAACATGAGTCTGAAACAGTTTTTTACTGCCTCCATGGCCTTTAGAAGCAATTTATCCCCATTTTGAGTGGCATGGCATTTCTTACACGGGTGAATATGTTTCCTGCTTAAAATATAGAGAAGAATGCTACAAAATGAAAGTATCACGTATTTGCACAGGTACTGAGGGGGCACAAGAAAATGTGTGAAATAAATATTGAGACTAAATCATAATAAATACAAAATATTAGTGTATTGAATTGCTTTTGCGCAGACCTTGATCGTGCTATTATTGGGATTTAAGTCAAAATACACAACTACAAAAATAGGCTACAAATGTTTGTGCATAAAAAACAAACAACCGTGCATGTCTGAGCGCATGAGCATGCATGTTGGTTTCCTTGCGTGCTTTGCGTGCCTGATATCCACGATTTGTCATATTACTTACGGGATGAGCTATTTCAGCATCCGGTTAATAAACGATGCGTTCCCTCCTAATTTTACCAATTTTTACCCATAAAGCAAAGGTTAAAGGTTCTTTATGGAACCAGGAGGTTCTTCTATGTCATCCAAGAACCTTTTGAAGCACCTTGCGCTATTATGTGGTCATAATTATTATGTATACACTGTAACAATAATATTAAATAATATTAAAAAACAAAAATATATATTGTTATTTATTATTATTAATAGCCTATAATAATAAAGATAATCCATTAACTAAAAATTGTTTTCTTTCTGAATCATGACCTTCAAAATAGAAATCAAATCTTTTGAAATTAAAGATTCAAACAGAAGACAAATGTCTTTTGTCTCAAGGTGAGTGAAACAAATGTGTCAACTGATAGAGCCATGAGAGCAACAGTCAGTCCCCCATGATAAACACATTCGCTGCACAGAGACTCTCTCTCTTGTTCAGAGTAACACCCTAATCTTATTGCCCAAATGAGTCGACTTAAGTCGACTAATTCTAAATATGTGAGTAAATAAGAAAAACTTTGATCCAATTACCAGTGTTTTCACAGAGGCGTTTAATATATAAACATTTTAATTATCATTACTGATGCCTCTGTAGTGCTTCACTGCCTTCGGAAGATCTGTAAATGTGATTTCAGAAGGGAATAATTACAGTGCCACATGGGTACATACCAGCACCCAAACAGGGTACTTTATCAAGAATGATTGGATGATATTCAATAAGCAGGCTTCAAAAGCAGAATTGCCTTTCTTCTTTTGCTTTGATCACACATTTTATTTATTTATTTATTGTAGATTCAGAATTTTCTCGGAAATCAAAGTCAGTCAAAGATGCATTGCTTTAGTTAGCAGGTATCTGAAGGTATAAATGTCATATCAGGTAATTGGCCTTTTTTGTCATTTAAATACTACAGAATTCTGTGCACATTTATTGAATAATATTTACTTTTGAATGTACTACTTTTCCAAATTATTAAAATAAAATCAGAACCAAATGTCAACAGGGCCAATGATGTATCATTTATTAATCTTTCCAATGCAAAACTATTTCATTTGAAGTTAGTTATAGTTATAGTTAGTTGAGACTTGACATCTCAGCTTAAGATAAATCTTTTTTATATAGGCCTATAGCATCTTTTTATATGCCATTAAAGGTTTGGTGAATTAAAACATTAAACAAATTTCCGTATATTTTGCTGCAAGTTATATTTTTAAAAAATGCATCGTAAAAAATCAGACAAATTAATAGGAATCACAACGTGATATTTACACTAAAATATTGTAGTTATTTATCATCGAGAAGACACTTCTATGCAGAGTAATGCCCTTTATAGAGACAGACAGCCACGTTTAGCTTAAGTCACTTTCAGAATAACACAAAGGAAGTAGAAAAAACGTAACAACACCCGAGTTTATGAATCACCGCTCCTGAGGTTTGAACCTTGGATGACCTCTGGTTCACAGCTCTGATCATTAACTAGGCCTACTACCACCAACCTGCTGGTAAGTATTTGTAAACAACCGGCTGTGAGTGATGTCTGAGGTCATGTTTTTTAAATCAGCATGCGCTCTTTCTTCTGTAGGAAATGTTTGAAATGATGCTTCGGGCGCCTGATAGCGGGTGACAGCATCAAACCCTCCCTTTGCTGGTGTTTGCTTCATTTCCAAAACGAAACAACATGCGCTGTCGTGAAAGATCATCCTTTTTCAACCTGTGCCATCTGTTCCGAGTTTCAAACAGTCAAAGCTGCTCTGTCTGTATCTCGGTTTAGACATTTATACAGCCTTTTAAAATGTGTTTATGTTTGTTGTTTAAATCATGACTAATAATCCTCTTAACTGCCATCAATAATAAGCAAATATATCATTCAGTCAGTTCGGCTATTTGACACACTTGATTTCATGCTTGCAAAATAAATAGTGTAATTGTTGCAAAGTTAATAATATACATTTATTGTCATTGTAATATACACTTACATTGTCCAATTGACTTTCTCCACCGAAGGAATTCTCTTGCATTGTTTGCTCCCCAGATTAAAGTCCTGGAATTAAAGAAAAGAAGGAAAGATTCAATGATGAGACCCCAGCAAAACCACGTTTTGGAGTGTTTCATCTGATTGTAGAGAAGGAAAACTACCAGCATACTCATGCATCTAGTGCGGTGCTGGCAACACAGTTTGCATTTGAATAAATGTGCTACTCTTTCCACCAGTCAGTTTGTGGTCCCAAGATGATAATCTTGGAACCAACAGTTCAAGTGCCAGTTTTAAACATAAAAAATAAATAAACGATAAACTGTTTTGAACACGTGTCAAAGCTGCATCGTGCAACATGCACACACATTAAGCAGTGTTACATATCTCATTTCGATAATCTCATTCATGATAATCATTGTAAGTATTTGGTTTGACCTTGAATCGTGCACACTTGTTAAATTACGCTTTATACATTATACATGAGGTTGAACAATCTCTGTCCTATTTGAAGTTGCTGAGTTTTGCAAAGTCGCACTCAAGGTTGTAAGAATGATTAAAAAAAACAGCAAATATGATATGCTTGTAATTACATTGTACAGATGTTGCATATATCTATACATTTATTAATCACTAAATGTGTTTTCCTTGAAAGTAAAAACCTTTGCACTTTTAATGCAATGCTCTACCATAAGCTAAACAACAAGGTAATACTTGAAACATTTCTTAAAGTATTTCAAGTATTTTAAATCCATTATTGTATGGGAAAAACCAAGTTTGTCTGCAAGATTTAGTTGAATTTAGGTGTTAGCATGAGCTTAATTTCTGAAGGGAGAACCATTATCTAAAGCTGAGCTATGTCAGAAATAAAACATAAAAGATAAATAGTTTGCAAAGGTGATTTATCACAGAAATGTTTGTATAGTAAAGTTCTCCTATGTATTCAGCCAGTTGTCGTTAAGGCTTACAGAATTAAGAACATACATTTAATATTATTAATAATAACAAACATATAAGCAAGTGACTTTTTAGCGTGTTTTCCGAGCTGTAGCCTATATAACAAACATATCTTTAAAAGCTTCTAGCACCACCTTGTGGCTATATTGTGATTCACGTCAAGCCATAGTTCCGTTTAAACGGGCAGTTAGATTAATTTAAATGACAGTGTGAAAAAATCCTGAACTTTGATTTTCTAGTCATTACAAACTTACGTGAAAACCACGGTTCCCTTTACTGTACTATTTACACTTAAAGGGCAGCGTTTTTCGAAGCTGGCCACATGTCTTATTATAAACTCTTTCCCAGATCATTATTTCCCTCAGGCAAATGTTTCGAGTGTCACAGGCTATACTTGGCATATATCAGTTATTGTTTATAGAATATTTTCCATGGGAAATGCAATATAAGCTTTGTAAATTCAAACCACATTCTTATCTAGACTAGAAATGCAACAACCCCTGAAGTTGGTTATCAGCACTTACAACCCACAGTTGTTTTGGTCATTTTTCCTGATAAAAAAGAATCACAATTTTTTATTTAATCAAATTTTTTTAAAGAATACTTAATTATTTGGAATGAAAAACAGAGCAACAGGAAACCTATGGACAACATATACTTAGCATCAATGATTGACATTTAACCCACATTCTGGTCATTTATAGACCTTTCAGTACATCTTTAAGGTCAGTTTTTTCCATGATGCCGTGAGGTTATTAAACTCTTTATGTGTCATGAGAGACTTAAATTTGGAAAAATATTTCCTTTTGATGTTGCTCCAGGAATGACGACTCAGTTTCTGTGTATAAATTGTTATAGGGATTATCTTAAAACACAATCATAAAGTGGAAAATGAACAATGTCCTTCTCTTCCATATATGCTGAGTGTTGCATTGAGATTCAGAGCAGGAGGAACTTATTTTTAGACCTCAAATCAAGATGCTGTCATGTTAAGGCCCTTTCACAGTACAAGGTGAGCTTAGGCAGATGTGTTTTTCAACGTTCTTTCCTTCCTTTTATAGCGTTTTGAGATACAGTCAAAACAAATAAAACAAACTAACACTACAAGCGTGTGTGAAACCGACACTCTTCAAGCAATTTGAAGGCATTTTTGCCATGTGGGATGTTAATACTCTTGCCATATAAATGAGAAAAAGCAATAAATGTTCTCTGTTATTCTGTGAAACAACTTACAACTTTGTTCAGTTGTTTCTTTCCTTTCTGCCTGAAAAAGATTGTGAATAAAGTGTAACTTAATCTAGGTGAGTCACAAACACAGGCTTCCTCTTCATAAACTCACAAGGTCAAATACAAGGTGTGCTCTCAGTTATTTGTTTCGGATGAACGTTCCCCTTGTGTTCCCCTGTTTTGTAATGAATGAGGATTGGTCAGGTAGTTTTATTCTTTTACATTCACTGTGCATTCTATGTGTACATTTTTCATGTGCTCTTAATGTTTATGGTTTTATCCGATGCACACACCGGTCCGAAGTTAACTTTCCGGTCGGTGTTGGGTTAAATTGTAACAATTTAATTAAAAAATAATTTGAATTAATATTTGATTATATATTATTGTAAATATTTTGTCATTTTTAAGGTCCTACTTTTATTTATAGACGCTTACATCCAAATTAGGACGACTCGTTCAAGTGATTCAGAGTCGACTCTTTATTTCCAAGCCAATAACTTTGTTATTCGTGCACTTTCGGCTTTACAACTTGGAAGACTGCTTACATAGACACACACAGCAACATTGCACTGCATGAAATGTATTTTTAATGATATCATAAAATACATAAATACTCGCTCTTTAAACTACTTACCAGTTGATCGTTTGCCGCTGAAACCGTTTATATACAAACTTCGTGGCCTGACAGAAGTTTAGATGATGCTGAGGCGAAAGGCTCCGCCCCTTTTGCCATCACGAGGGAAGGGCGTGCAGCAACTGTGACTCCGCCCCTAACCTGGACCAAACCCATTCACCTCTCATTCTTCCTCAATGATCCCCTTCTCACTATAATAACACTACACCCCCACTTATTTACATGCTATGTTCCCTACGGACACTTACATGTCTCATTTTAAACATTTGTGTATTTCATTTCAATAAACGCATGGTGCTACACACACTGTCCTTGCCATACGAATTTTTACAGTTGAGTGACACAACAGCAGGATGCAAACACGTCTGTTTTCGCTGGTGTATCTCCAGACATGCCTGCACACTTTCCTACTATAGCCACCACCATTAAACGTGCTCGACATTACTCAATATACGACTGACTTAATTGTGTATGGGCTCACACAGCAAACACTGGAACCAGATGGACACCATGGCAGGCGTAGCTGGAAAAATATCTTTTCAAAACAAAGGCAACTTTTATGCCTTCCTCTGTACCCACCGTGAGCAAACAACAAAGATTTGTTTGCATGTAAGAAGTTAAAACAAGTTTCCAGTTTTGTGCAGCTGAGTTTTGATGATGCTTTGTTCAGCATGTGAGGGAGAACAGCGGGGGTTTGTATCCCGTGTGTGGATTGAAATTGTTGAATTGCTCAGGACGGCTGTAAATGTTGCACACCAGCAGTGATATTGTGGTCTGAAATGAAGCTGTCATGAGGAACTGATTAGTAACACAGATGTTTTGGGGGCGGTGTCATCTATGAGATCATCAGCTGGCCTTCCTGACATCATGAAAATATCATCACACGCCCTTTTGAACAATTTCTTGTGCCGGATTTGACATTTATGCAGATCGTGAAAGTGTTTTCAAACGCTGGATTAAATAATGACACTCGAGAACATCTGAGAAATCTTTGAGCTGCACAAACCGTGCATATTTATTTTTGTCATTTTTATTTGATCTCCAAAATTGTAAATGATACCAAAATCACCACTTAATTGTAATATGTCACATCATATCCTTCCTAAACTCAGATCACAGCTGAGTTAAACAGACATCAGTTAAAAAGAAACCACTAACATCAGGAAGGAAAACAGACTGTAAATGTATTTCCACAAACATCTTTCTACAAAAGTGACAACGTCTGTTGGATAAGAGTCAAAAAAAACAAAAACATGAGGACGATAACGCTTCCTTCTTAACTAAGACTATACGAGAAGACTTTCCGGTTCACCTGGATGCACTGGATTGCTCTATTCATAGATTAAGGATGCAAATACCACCAAGTGTCTCTGTCACTATAAAGTGTTGCATGCGACACAACCAAGAGTTTTCTGAACAGGTCAGGTGCCCAAATGTCACCTTGCACCCATCTCTCCTTTGGCACACGCATTAAAACCAAAGACACGCACACACAGACTGATTTGTAGATACAGACATGTGCTAAAAAGCATTTTCATCTGCTGTTAACTACAGATAGAGATGTAGAGAAGAGTAACTGTCAAAGGAAACTTACTCTTCTCCTTGGAGTGAGAGAACACGCAATGCACAGATGCAATCCTCCAGGGACCGAGCGACGCTGACACAGTCTAGCAAAACCAGAATGGAATGTCTGAGTTCCCTTTGCTTCCTGTGACACTGTGTCTTGTGCCGTGATGCTCTTCGGTTTAAGGATGGAAGAGTTCCCAGCCTCTCGGCCAATCACAGCTACTCCTGTCCCCCCTCCACCCCTCCCCAAAGTTTCTCCGGCACAGACTGGAGAGCTGTTTAAATAAACAGGGGCCACTGCAGCATCGCAGCGGGATGCTTATACAGCCTGATTTTAACAACAAACATCCTAAATTCTCCCGGATTTGAGAATTGAGGGCGTTAGGTGCGCCGTGGGGAAATACGGTCAAACAGTTTTGTTAATGAATCTTTAAAATTGGACCTGAGACTGCAGTTGTGTTGCTTACAGTTCTCTGTGGTGTCTTCGAAGGATGCTTTGCTCATTTGACATTTTACACGACATGCCCTCATTTCACATATAACATTTCAAGAGTTGCTTTTTAAAACTAGTTTAAGGTGTTTTGGACACCTAAGTCACACTTAAAAGTGTTTGAATTTCACTGTATTTGACAATACAACACATACAATTGAATATGAATGTAAATGTTGTATGACACCAAACAATTAAGCTTATGTTTTAAAAAATAACTTGGTTTACCCCCAAAAAATATTTTGCTATTCACTCATCCTCATGTCAATCAACTCTTTCTTCTGTGAAACACAAAAGACGATATTTCGTGAAATGTCTCAGTGGTTTTGTGTTCATACAATGGAAGTCAATGAGGACCAATGTTGTTTGATTACCAGCGTTTTCCAAAATATCTTCTTTTGTGTTCTGCAGAATTCAATGTTTCCACATACATGCAGACCAGATTCAGACATGTTGGACAAGGATATGCGCAGATTCAAAGTTGTCAAGATCAATAAAATCACCACGTGCCTTGTTTGTTCAGAAGTGAATGATTCTCATGTGTTGCATTAGAAAACACACTTTATTTTGATGTTTAAATAGCATTTCATGGAGGCTTAAAAGATTTTATGAAATGTAATACATTTTGATAATACAGTAATTGTTATTTACATCAAACTCCTAAACCATTAATGCACATGTGTATCTGTTAAATCTGAATATTTGTATCTGTTGGACCAGCATCAGAAAGCGAAGCACATCGGTTTGATGTAATCTCTCGATCAACACATTCTTTGCACCCAAAAGGTATTTTGTTTCTGCATATCCATATTATTTAGTCCATGTGATGATATCCAGACATTTGCAATACTAAAAACCACACCATCGCTGGCTATAACAATGACAAAACAACCACATTAAATGAGGAACCCAGCTTTGTTTTTACCACTATTTGACTACAGGGCCTGCTTGGCATTTCATGTGTTCATCCGTGCATTGAATTTCTCCCACAGCATTTTTATTTCAATCTTGCATGACATACAATGTATGAGGTTTGCAAGTACTCATGCAATAAGGAAATCCCACCTTGAAATGACAAAGTAGGGTTAGAGGAAAACGCCAGGGTCTACTAGACAACTGTGAGTGTTATTGTAGATTTAATCTGAAATGCTGGTTCACACATTCTGGGAAACTGTGACCTACTTCTAAACTAGACCAAAATTACCCATAAAGCACCAGTGAAAAATGCTTTGAGGGGAATTCTGTTGTTCTTTGCTCGTGTGCTGGAGGTGATCGCTCATATGTGTTTGTTCTACTACAAAACCATCCAAAGATTCCTCTTTAGTTTTCCATTGCAAATAAGGGCAGTTTTGTTCCAGGGTAGTTTGAGGGTCAATGCAAAACATTGGATAAAATATAGTTGTTTTTGGCTTTCCAACACCTCAAGAAAGACTGAGATGGATTATGATGTTCTTTACGTTTGCATGGTAAATTCAGATTGTTTTATATTTTAAACCAGCAAAGCATGGCCATCAATATTGTTACATGTAAAGGTTATACAGTAAGTGTGTTCCCTGGGAATCAAACCCATGATCTTTGTGCTGTTCTCGCAATGCTTAAATATTCAGAAAAACTGATGAAATGACATCAGCAAAATACAGATTTTCTGCAACAATATTTCAGAAACTACAATATACTTTCTATCTCCTGTTCTCCCTTCACCGCACACGTTGTTTTTGATGTTGCTATAACTGTTTACACCTCATGGGGGAGCTGTGATACTCCTTTTTGACCCACAGACCCTCATTCATTGTATTCAACAATATTCAAAGATCCCCCCCACACAAAAACTCAACATTTATAATTAAATATATATTACTGGAAAAATATTTATTAAATATATACAAATGTCCAAATATGAAATATATCGTTTTCTAGTCTATAAAATATTAGCCATCTTAAAATCTTAATTGAACACAATAAAATATCAATATAATATAATATTAATGTTTTCTATTGATGTTTGGTTTGTTAGGATATGACAATATTTGGAGATACAACAATTTAAAACTCAGGAATCTGAGGGTGCAAAATCAAAATATTAAGAAAAATCGCCTTTTAAGTTGTCCAAATAAAGTCCTTAGCATAGCATATTACTCACAAAAATAAAGTTTTGATATATTTACGGTAGGAAATGTACAAAATATCTTCATGGAACATGATCTTAATATCCTAATGATTTTTGGCATTTAAAAAAAATGGCTAATTTTGACCCATACGATGTTTTTTTGGCTATTACTACAAATGTTCTTGTGCTACTTAAGACTGATTGTATGATCCAGGGTCACATATTATAACCAAACACACACAGGATGCAAGGCACGTGCATCACCTCAAATATCACCAAAGAGAAATCATTTTCAGGTTAAGCTCACATTTGTCCCCAAATGATTGTCAGATAGGTGGACACACACGCCTGTCCACACAAGCAAATGCAGTCAGTCCATTAAAAACCCAAACAAGCAACATACGTGTATGCCTCGTTTATTTTTACATAAATATTAAAAACTGAACATACTACATTTCCTTATACAAAACCAGCATGGGCTCCTGTCCAGGCCAAACAGCCTGTAACATTCATGACAACAGTAAACACAACAACAACCATAAATGACATAGTCACACAGAGCTTCACAATTCCTGTCCTGTTTCACCATTAGTACAGTTTCAAATCAAATCAATGCATCGGTTCCTTCAAGGACAGTTTTGGTATTGCTATCATTCACTCTGAACTCAATGTCACATGTGGAGGGTGAAAACCACAGGCTTATATTACAGACAACAGCACCTACTGTACATGGTAGAGCTTTTTTAATAAAGGAAAGAAGAGACTCGAACCTTAAATCTCCTTCAGGTTATTAGCCGACGTGGGCAAAAATAGAGACGTAAAGAGCTAAATAAACAAAAATCATAGCTAAAACGTCAATAAAACAAGGTGAGGGAGGAGCTGGGGGGCTTGTGTGTCATTCACATCTCATTAAAGAGAAACTTGAAACACATCAGTATGCAGAAAACGAGGAAGAAAGTAGTGGCAATGCAAACAGCCCTCAAGGCAATGACCCACAATTCAACTCAAATGCCCCGTGGACGGTAGAAAAGACAAACTGTCGTAAGTTTGCCCAGGACGTTGAGATCAATCTTTATGGTATGCATATAAATATTCCTGATATAAAAGTGCAGCCACACGGCTGTCGTGGGTAGATTGTCACTGCTGATTGGTTGAGCAGGTCTCACTGGTTATTTCTTCTTGTGGTGAACGCCATTGTTGTTCTGCAACAGGGTTGAATTTTGCAAGACTTTGGGAAGCCTCTTGCCTTTTGTGTAGGCGTGATACCAGAAGTTGAGAAAGAGGAGGAGGAAGACGATGCCGTAGAGAGCAATGATGTAGATGAATATGGGGTACTGGTAAGGGCAGTCTTTCATGAAGAAGTACTGGCAAATATGACTGGTTACCAAGACAAACTGGATCTGGGAAAAGAGAATATAACAGTCAAAAGGAACGTACATGAAAATCTGAATAAAATCGATATTCAGGATGGATTGGGAATAAAATCTTTTGTAACACATACTAGCTGCATTAAAGTCAGGTGCTTTTTCCACCATAAATACTTCTGGTAGGCAGGGCCAAATGCTGAGAGTCCATAGTATGTATACATGATGACATGAACAATGCAGTTTAGAAGGGCGTGAAATGTCCCCTGGCCACCTGCCAAACAAACATCATGCCTGATATTACAAAAATGCATCTTGTTAGGTGTATTTAGGGAGTCTCAGAAGACGACGTACCTGGGGAGAACTTAACCCCAAACCACCAGGTGAAAGGCATGATGGAATGATGGAAGACGTGCAGAAAGGTCACCTGATTGTGCTTTTTCCTCAGCACAAAGAAAATCTGGTCAGAGGAGGCATATAAAGTGTATGGTTCATTTTTTAAATACTGACCATCTCAAACTGGCTGATATAGTAACATGAGCTCAACCAATAGTACTGTACGAACAGCAGGACTCTATCCAAATAATGGCAGATGGAACGAAGTGTTAGAACATTGATTTTGCATAACCATTTGGTGATGTTTGTGGAGCAGAAATGTCAGCTTTCATTATTTATTCGTTTTGTTGATATATTTCCAAAATAGTGTTAGACTTTGTGCGCACTGGCATGACAATCGCGCGCGCCAGTGTTTTTCGAGATGTTTATTTGACGTTCATACCCAAGCGATTTTCACTTCCGATGAGCCGAGTAAACTTGCAAATTCACTCTCTGACATTAGATGGCGATTAATGAAAAACAGAAATACCCCGATACACAAGGTGGCGCTGCGCAACTTTTTGGTTCTGACAATTATTGTTGGTATCAATGTGTGCTCGGCAGGACCGTTTCGTGCTTCAGTGCCACAAAGTCGTGTTTTACTGTAACTTCAGCAGCTCCAGGCAATCTCGCCAATCTCATTGATTTGGCGCGTCAAAGGAAAACATTGGATAAAATATCGTTTTTTTTTACTTTTCCAACACCGCCTGACGTTTTGCACCTGGTGTGCACACTCACATTGGCGCCCTTTTGTTTAGTCACGAGGCGTTAAATGTCTGCGATTATCGTCCCAGTGTGCACAAGCCCATTTTTTGATGAAAAAATAAACAAAAACAGTTATTGCGCAAGTACATAAATATTTACTTGTCAGTAAATAATTACTTGTCAGTACGATTTTGTGGAAAATGATGACAGTTTCACGAATAAAATAGTACATGAAGTAACCTGCCATGTTTTGTTTCAAATAGAGACATTAACCCTTATTTCTTCCACTAAAATACTTTTTACAAACTGAGGAATAAATCCAAATAATTTGCAATTGCATTCCACTGATGCTTGAAATAGAGCTCAGGTTTTGCTGCCACTCTGCATAACAAACAAGCACCTCGGGCATAAAGGTCCCTCCCTAAAAACAAGAATTTCTTGACCCACTAGTAAGTAAAGGATAGAGAAGCACAACAACAGCAGACTGGCTGCCATCTTGCCTTTCCTTATCCTCCTTATACATTCATTTTTTCAGTGTTTGTTGGGAACTGACAACCATATTTACAAATGTTCATGTTCATTTATTACCATTGAATAGAACCATATCTAGTATGAACAGATTCTACTGTTGTGCCAACGTAAATGAGAGATCATGCAAAAAGATAATAAACAGAAAAAGAGTTACTCACGGTGTCTAACATCTCAATAAACTTGGAAAAATAATAGAGCCAGCAAGTCCATGCCATCTGGAATCGGAGAGACAGACATGAATTTTCCCTTTACATTTAAAATATGATTTACACAAACAAATATTCAGTGAGGCAAATTATTATTCAGCAGCAAGTGTGTACAGACAAAGTCTACAATGGAGCACCCATTAATCAAGTTTATAATTAGGTCCAGGGAAGCCAACTTGACAAACAACTCCCCAAGACAAATACCTAAAAGTGCCAGATTACACCATAAGACAACAGGTGTAGGTGGTGCACACAGCAGGTAAAGCAGCATTTCTCTCATGCTCACCCTCATGGCTTGTGGCGACTGCGAGTAGTCTACCAGATCGCAATGGAACGAATACCCTGTTCCCCAACCTGACATGACAAACTGCAAAGACAGAAAGAATAAAATGCAAGATTTAAAATGTATTTACATTTATGAATTTGGCTGATGGTTCTATCGAAAACAACTTGCACAAGTGCTTGACACAACTAACACAATGTAAAGAACATTAGCTATGTTTTGCTCCAGTTGTGCACATATTGGCGTTTTAATACAAACTATCCTACAATGTGAAACGTAACACCTTACGGAAAGTTATTTGTCTTTTTTAAGCCTATTCATTTAATCTTTTAACACAACCTTCACGTTTGATTGAAAAGACAGCATCTCTCAGAGGAGAGGAATCCCGCCAAACACGTTCAACAATACAAAAATCACAAAAGACAAAACTGAAGAGCCTTCGCAAGCAAACGTGACTTTCTAAAACAGGAACATGCACGTCTGCTTGCTAGCGAATAAAACGTTTACCTCGTAACACATGTAAAGAGAATAGGCCACGACGCTAAAATTGTAGACGATGAGGACCTGCTTCAGTTCAAACGGCTTCCTGTTCTCCATTAATCTGGGCCCCAGTGACGTCACAAAGTAGATGTACAGAGCAATAATAATGGTTTGTGGCAGTGGAGACGACATGAGCAGCCAGTCTTTTGTCCTGGGGTCTGAAATCCCATCGCAAGAAAACAAGCACTGTGAAATCTACAGTAACTGCATTGTGTTAATTTAGAGTGGATTTTTAAATGTGAAGTTTGTTTTGCTGTTGCTTTATATCATAGATAGACATCATAATCCGTAAGGATTCAATACATGAAAGGGTATAGTATCTACTTCCCTATTATTTACATTTTCAGAAACTTACCTGCATCTTTGATCCAGTTATCATACAGTTGTGCAGCTGTTGTTGTAAAATCATGGATCGCCATCACTGACAATAATCCTAAACAAATTGAGAGAAAGACCATTAAAAACTGCAATGTGAAAATGCATTTATTTTTAATATCAAGATTAAAACAGTACAATTACACTTAAATGATTGATCATATGTAGGCCTATGCATTCAGGAGAAACAAATTTTGAAGTTCTGCAATTACGAAATTTGCTACTTTCAAGACCCGAAACAGTTTGGTTCCTCTGTATTTAACCAATCTTCCTTCATGCAACAATACAAAGCTCTCTTTAAAGGAATAGATCAGCCAAAAATAAAGATTCTCTATCATTTACTCACACGCTTGTCAATATTAAGATATTTTGAAGAATGTTGGTAACCAAACTACCATTGATTTCTATTGTATCCATACAAAACCAGTGCAAGTCAATAGGTACTGCCATGGTTAGGTTACCAACATTTTTC